>CM053772.1:92071172-92247209 GCA_028658325.1 Potorous gilbertii | reverse complement strand
ATATACACACACACACATACAGACACACACACATATATAAAGTTCTGATTTTGTATGAATGGGAACCCAGAGAGTACTGGAACCCAGAGCAGCTTCTTTAGGGAGTGTGTGTGTGTGTGTGTGTGTGTGTGAGAAACAGAGAGACAGAGAGGAACACATGTGATCAGGGCACATACACAGAATGGCAATTCATGCCTTACACTGCAGACCACTGCAGATCTGCTCACAGCATCACCCGCCACTACTTGGCTCCGTAAATAGAATACTGAGTTCACATTTTAGTTCAGACCCGCAGGAGCTGTGTAACGGTGGGCAAGTCACTTAAACCTCAGTTCCTTCATTTATAAAGTGGAAATATTATAGAACCTCCCTCACAGGATTGTTGTGAAGCAAAAAGGGACGAGATGTAATTTTGCTCTGTACACACAAACAGAGGCCAGCTATCCTTAGCTAGGGAGGTAGGGGTCTCCAGAAAGCAAACTTTTCCTTCACATTCCCAACTGGATCGGGGCTTCTTAACCCTCACTTTCAAGCCTTTTCCTTGCAGTCCTTCCTTTCTTCCCACCTTCCCAGCCCTCTCACTCTCGACATCACCCTCCAAAGCGTTGGCTCAGGGCTGCGCCATCCGCACCAGTGCCAGCCTTCAAAGAGCTGGACAGAAGAACTGACCTGGACCAGCCCCTTAATCGTTCTTCGGCTCCGAAACGAGGCGTTCGCGTTGCCGTGGCCGCTAAAGCCCGGTCTAGCGCCCTCTAACGGCCTCCTGCTCCTCCCACGTTCTCCCCGTCTCAGGCTCTTTTCCCGACCCGAGCGCACCAGGGAGGCGGAGTACCATCGAGACGGGGAGTCCTCCACGGTGTCCTAGAGAGGCAGGTCACGTGCCTGCGGGGAGGGCGCGCCGCACGCACGCACGCCTCGCCTGCTCCCGACAGGGCCTCACTTCCGGCGGCGGCGGCTCCACGGTCCCCTCCGGGCTCGGGTGAGTGGGAGGCGGCCGGAGGGAAGGCGGGAAGGCGGGGGCGGGGCGGGGCGGGGCCGCCTGGGACCTGGACCCCGGTGTCCCGGCTCCCCTCCCTCGGGGCGGCCGGTCCATGGCTCGTTTTCCATTTCACTTCTGCCCTGACTGTCCACACCGCCCATTACACAGAGGGGGAAACTGAGGCCCGGACTAGAACCCAGGACTCTTCATCCTCGCGCCCCTGCGCCAGCGTCAGGGCCGGGGCCCGCGGGGGGCAGGGACTGGGGAAATTGTTTCTGTTCGTTGAATTTTAATCGAAAGGGGTTTATGTAAAAGTAAAGTTAGCCCTCTGCCCCTCCCCCATCCTGCCAACCAAAACATGTTTTCCTTATAGCTGTCCTTTAAAAAAAAATACTTACTTTTGACATTTAAATTTTTTTTTGAGTTCCAAATGTGGAAAATTATTATAAAATAAAAGGAACCGCGTGTCTCAGGGCCCCAGTCCAGTCCTCTCCCCTTACCAGGTTATATCACTCCTTTCAGTGCCCATGATGGGTCCTGTTAAGGACTGGGCTCCTTTCCTCTCCTATGGGCTTAGTTTTTTCTCTTTTATAAAATGATGGCGTAAGGTGATATATAAAAGTAGCATTTACAGAGTATATTCATATTTACGTATCATTTCTCCAAACAACCCTGTTGGTAGGTAGATGTTGCTATTATCCCCCATTTTCCTGGTGAGGAAGGTGACTTGCCCAAGGTCACACAGCTACTAAGTACCTGAAGCGGGATTTAATATCAGGTCTTCTTGACCCCTGAAAGTCCATCATTCTAAATCCTACATCATCAAGCTGATCCTGCCTTACAGAATGAGATGATCTGTAAAGTACTTTCTTGCTCTGAGATTTTGAATTTTACCCCCTGTGTGTGTCTATATATATACATATATGTATATATATACATATATATATGTATATATATACATATATGTATAGATATATATGTTATTTTTAAAGATTTGTCTTTTTTCCACGTTCCTTTGGGTTCTTAACATATCTTTTTTTTTTTTATTCTAACTTGCCCTTCTGGGTGATTTTCTTTCATTTGGTGTCTCTTCTCTCCTGGTGACTTTTAGCACAATTTTGTTCAGTTTCTAGATTCTAGAATGTCGAAGATGGGAAGAGCTAGACACCATCTCATTCAATCCTCTCTTTTACAGTTAGGGAGACTGAGACTTGGAGAAGTGGAAATGACTTGTCCACATGAGAGAACTGGTACTCTAAAAAACTAAATTCAGTAAAATTTATTAAATCCAGACAACTGTGCTGGGGAACAACAAAGTTTAGTTAAGACACTGCCTCTGCTCCTGAGGTCTGTGCTCATCTGCCTCAGTAATTTCTCATCAGATTTTCTTGGAGCACTTGATTTGGATCTCTTTTGTTGTACCTTATAGCATACGTTTTTTGTGAATGTCTTGTTTTCCCCTAACTCCCAGTAGATGGAAAACTCCTTCAGGGTAGGTACTCTGTCATTTTTATCATTCATGTTATCTCCATCTAATGTAGTGCTTGCCCCTAGTACATTTAGTAATTGTTTAATTGAACTGGAGCACAGTGACATGCATAAATATGATAAATAATGACAGCTAAGACAAACTAATACATGGTAAGTGCATCAGAGAGTGCTGTTTGAAGCTTGAGAGAAGTTTCATATAGATGACTTGGGTCAAATATTTGCCTTATAACTGCTATAGCCTTTACAAGAGGCCACTCACCCTGAGAGGGGGTGGCCACAGAATGCAGTAGCATTAATAAATGCATCTTCAGCTCTGAAGAGGGAAGCACTGGACTTCCTTGGCGGCTTCATGGTAGTCCTTCTCTGAGGCAGTTCTGCCATTCTCTTTGATAGGACAGAAACCATAATGAACGAATCTCGGGGCACAGACCTCGTTCCTCTGTTGTCTATAGCAGTGTGCTAGGTTCTGATCATTAATAGAAGTCACACATGGTCATACTTCCAGTCTGCAGACTTTGGGGTTGAGGGGAAGAGAGCGGGAACCTCAGGAACGCAGAACCTGAGAATTTCTCCCCTGCAGTTTCTCTTTGACTAACCAAAGATTCAGATCTTTGTCTTTCCTTTATTCCTCCCAGGTCTTCTTTTTTTTTTGAAGGTGAAGCAGAGGGAAAATCCGACAGTTGCCACATCCCTTTTTCTAGTAGAGAAATCCCCTCTCCCCATTTCGTTACCATCAGACATTTATTGAGCATTCTAGCTCATTTTCTGTTATGTTCCTTTCCCTGTCCTCTGTCTCACCTCTTCCCCTCATCCTCCCACTCCTCCCCCCCAAAAAAGCCTTATGTTTCACTTTGTAGGCCTGTCTTTTTCGACTCTCCTTGAAGAGATGCATTTGGACTGACCTTGGGCAATTTTCTTTTACTTTCTCCTTTTCAGTTTTTCTGTCTATAAAATGAGATTTGTTTTAGAATGATCATTAAGGGTCTGGTTCAAATAAAGATAGACTTCCCAGAGGAATTGAAACTTGAAAACTGAGTTGTAGAATCCTCGATATAGAAGGGGCCTTAGAAATTATTTAGGCCAGAGGTGGAGAGCCTGCGTCTAGGAGGACACATGTGGCCCTCTAGGTCCGCAAGTGCTACCCTTTGCCTGAATCCCAACATCACAGAAAAAATGCCCTTAATTAAAGGATTTGTTTTGTAAAACTTGGATTCAGGCAGACGGCAGCATCCAAGGGCCTAGAAGACCACATGCAGGTTCCCCACCCCTGATTTGCTTCAGAGATAGGCAGCCAGACTCAGAGAGGTCAAAGGACTTGTCCAGAGTCACACAGGATTAGTGGCAGACCTGGGGAGCTTAACTCCTTGACTTCCAGAATATATCAGAATATGTCTTTTTGATTGTAAGTCTACTTTAATGTAGCTAATACCCCAGAGTCCCAGGAGGGAGCTGGCCACATTCTCTAATATCATCCATCTAATCTCAGTGTTGTCCAAATGAGAACCAGACAGTTTAAGGGTCTTGCCTCAAGTCAAACATCTGGGCCACTTTTTCTTTTCCTTTCATTTTTTGTAAATGGTATTTTTTTTTCCAATTTCATGTAAAGATAGTTTTCGACATTTGTTTTTTAAATAACATTTGGATTTTTGATTTTTAAATAAGATTTCCCCCCTCCTTCCATGCCTTCCCTCTCTCCGAGATACCAAATAACTTAATAATTATTGGCGTGACTGTAATCAATGGAGGCAGGAATGCTTTGGTCTAGAAAGGGCTGCTGGGGTAGAAGCGCCTTTCTGAGAAGAAGGTCTTGCCAGAGACCTTTAAGTCCTTCCAAGCTTTGCGATTTTCTGTAATCATTTCTGGCTGTGCTCACCTTTTTTGGACTTGACCTCCCTCCTCTGCTAACTTACCATGGCTTCCTCAACAGCAGTAGTATTAAAAACAGCTTATGTTTCTGTAGAGTTTTACCTCCCTAGTCACATTTGATTTCTATAACAATTGGTGAGAGCAAGTTAAGTGACTTGCCTTTGACCACGTGGATAAGCATAGTAAGTGAAGGCTAATGGTATTTGAACAAGAGTTTTTCCAAGCCTAAATCCAAGCCCGATATTCCCATTCTACTATGCCATCTTTTGTATCCTTCTTGTCCACCAAAGCAGGTTCAAGATTTATCTTGTGTTCTGGATGAGATACCTAAAATCTTGGTATCCCTTTCTCAGTACATGAATTATTCATTTACAAAACAAGCAGTCTTGCCAGTGTAAGTCCTTAGACTACATAATAAATATGTTACAGGAAAGTAAAAATTCTGTTTCATGGTAAAACTCAGTTTTGTTCTTCAAAAACTTTTAGGCAAGTTCCATACTTAGAGAACTCAAATGTGAATCCTTTTTAAGTAAAAGGGATTAACTCCCAATTTATCTATTTGGTAAGTTTAAATTTTGCATATTTTGTTTTTAGATGATGAACATTTGTATTACACGTTTTGAATGACACACTAGAATAGGGGAAGGTGAGGTGCTTGCCATGAAAATGTATGTGCTTAACTGAGACCACAAAAAGAAGGGAAGAGAAAAGGGAGTGAAGGAGGAGAAAAGGAAGGGGAGGGGGCATAAATATAAAGGTTGGAAGCATTTTTGCTTTGCCTTCCTGAAACAAGTGACAACTGGTATCACTGTCCCTCCCAGTGCTAAATTTCTGTGATTCTGTGCTTGTCTATAATATATCCTCAGGAACCAGGTCTTCTGGGAACAAGTCTCCTGTGTGACAAAGTTGGTTTTTGCCCCACACAGCAAAGCAAAGATTTGACAGTTGGAAGGAAGCACTTTAACGAGCCCATCTTTGCCTCCAATGTCTGAAAGTCATTTAACACAAATTGGCTTGGTGGAGATTGAGTGTTAGTGGTAAGATGATATCCTCTGTCTGTTAATGGCACTGCCTTTCACTGTGGCTCTGAATATCAGAATCATCTGAGCCCGTCCATTCCCTTGCCCCTCACATTCAGTAAGACACCAAATTCTGTTAATTTGTTACACTGTCTTTGGCACCTGACTTTCCTTAGAACCATCATACAGCTTCTCATGCCTAGAATGTTGTCATATTTTCATCACTGAGGTTTCTGCCTCTAGTCTCAACCATTCTAGTCATTCTCTATAGTAGGGGTGGGAAACCTGCAACCTCCAGGCCACATGTGGCCTTCTAAGTCCTTGGATGTGGCCTTTTAACTGAGTCCAAGTTTTACATAACAAATCCTTTCATTAAGGGGATTTGTTCTGTGAAGTTTGAATTCAAAGGGCCACACTTGAAGACTTAGAGGGCCACTTGTGGTCTCGAGGCTATAGGTTTATAGGTTCCCCATCCCTGCACACTATTGCTGTAAATTTTTTATTGTCTACCCATTGCTTAGTGAATCAAGTCCAGACTCCCAAATCTGGCTCCGAAGCTGGATCCAGACTTCCTTTCTGTCCTTGTTTACCAGCATTGTAGAGGAATGCTTTCCTCAAACTAAACTTGATTACTTAGCTCTGAATATGCCTGAACTTTCCATGTCCACACCTTTGCTTATACTGTTCTCTCCACGTACAGCACCCCTACTGGTTGACCTTCATATCTTGAAGTTCTCTTTGTCCTCTAAGGCACAGTTCAAATGCCACTTTCCTACCAGAACTGATTTTGTTTGAAGTTCTCTGCAACTTCGTACCTCTTTTGTGTTCCTTATCACATGTTGTCTTCTCTTATTCTTACAGTTATAGTTATATGTCTTTATCTCTTCTGTAGTATTGTGAGTCCTTTGTGGACAGTGATGACCTTTTGATGAGGAGGCTGAGTCAGTTCAGAGCTGGGACTGGTTTAAGCAGTTTGGACTTGTTATTAACATAGTAGGTTCAACGTGCTGGGCCAAATTTGGGTTAGTGTGAAGTTCCCCACCTCCAGAAGCAGGTACAATGCTGACTGGTTAGCAAGTAGCCACATTCTGGTTTTGTTTGTTTGTTGGTTGCTATGGACCGGGAGATAAAAAATGAAAAAACTAATCTGGCAGAAAAAGATTGCTTATGGTTCTTGTGGGTGTTTCATATTTTTTATAATTAATATGTATAATGATGGGAGGGATGCTGGACTCTTCAAATGATGTCTGCATGCTTTTATTTTGATTTGACTCATGATGTGCCCCTTTCACCTAGATCAAGGGTCCTTAACTTTTTTTGGGTAATGAATCCCTTTGGCAGTCTGAGGAAACCTATAGAAACCTGAGAATATTGTTTTATGTGTAAAATAAAATACGTAGGATTCCTAAGGAAACTAATTACGTTGAAATACAGTTCTCAAAATGTTTAAAAAAAAAAGTTTGTGCACCCAAACTTAAGAACCCTTGATAGAGATGGTATAGTTCTTTTTTGCTAGTGGCAACTCTTGGTGAAAATAGATAAGTCAGGGAATGAATTGTCCTTTGAGAGGTCTGCTGCCATTGACATTTGAAGCACTTATGTCTGTGATGAAAGGAAGTTGAGAGTCTGGGAACTACTTTATCAGTTTTTCAAATTGTTGTTCCACCATAGGAAATTGAGGATTGTTGGCAAAGTCAGTGTGGAAAACTAGTAATAAACAAGTACCCAAAAGATCCCAGGGGCATTGTTGTTCTCTGCTTCTACTATTCTTTACCTTGTGTGAGTTTCTTCTCATTTCCACTCTCCCTGTAATACGTTCCAGAAACAATGTCTACTCTCATTCCCACTGGCTCTTTTAGGGCTTTGAAAAAACTCTTGTCAGGTGATCAAGATCAAAAATGGTCCAGACTCAATCGCATGTGCTTCTTGGCATCCTAGGAATAAACCAAGATGTCACTGAGGTAGACTTCCACCTTGCAACCAAGGAAGGTCTTGAAAGCTGGAATTTGTTAACTTCTGGAAGACTGCCGGTGCATTCAAATCTGAAGGGAGCTACAGACTATGAACTTAAAATGCCTCTGTTTCATCTAGATGGCTATTTCTGTAAAGCACCCTGTGGTTTGCAGATAAGATTGAATTTTATTTTAAAGTTCATTTTGACAAATATTCTAACCTGGGTCAGTTGGTATAAAACAGGGGTGGGGAAGCTGCACCCTCAAGGCCGCATGTGGTTCTTTATATCCTCAAGTGCAGCCCTTCAACTGAATCCAAACTTCACAGAACAAATCCCCTAATAAAAGAATTTGTCCTATAAAACTTGGACTCAGTCAAAAGGCTGCACCCAAGGACCTAGAAGGCCACAGGTTCCGTTACCCCTCTCCCCCACCCCCACATCTAGAAGGTCAGATAAAGAGAAGGGGAAAACCAGTTCCAGATAGTTGCCATGTTCTGGGCTTGGTTTTTAGGTTGCTGAACCTCTGATACATTTCCAGAGTCCTATTTCCAGTGAATGTGCTGGTCCTGAGGTACCCTTATAGTGGGGGAGGGGACGCCCCAGAGAGGGTTTTCTGGGGTGCAGCATTCTCTGAGACAGACCAGGTTTTGTCATCTCAGCCTCTTCCTCTTGGCACCTGACTCCCAGGTATCACATACGTGGAAACATACATATCACCTCAGGAACACAAGTACCACAGCTTCTCTGATGCAGATCCCAGAGGGAAGGCAGCTAGGGTGGTACCTCAAATGTTATAGGAGGTTACAGAAATCAGACTGGTCCCTTAAAATCAGCAGTATTCCCTGAGTTTGGGTGTTGGCAGCAGCAGCCCTGGATGCTGTTCTGAGGAAGTCAGCCAGCTTAGTGGCAGCTCAGCCCAGGCAGTCTTCTCTGGGAAGTCTCCATCTCCTGTTGCCCAGTCCTACCTCCTTGCTTTTCCACTCTGTGCCCTATTAGAGCATGGTTCAAACTCCTCAGCATGACATTTAAAGCCTTTTACAGTTTGGCTTCAACTTATTTTCCATATTTATTTCCTGTTACTCTTTGTTGCAGTTTGTGTGTCAGCCAGATTAGCCTACTTGCTGTTTCTAGAGCTGGGCATTCCATCTCTTGACTGTGCACATACAACCTATGCCCCATGTCTGGAATGCTTTCCCTCCTTACCTTTGCCCCTTGGGATCCTTGGTTTCCTTCAAGAATAATTGGGTTCCACCCTCTAGGGACACATTTCCTGATCATCCTAGCTATTTTGTTTTTTGTCTTTGTGTCCCTAACACCTAGTATGTCCTAGTTAATGTTCTTTGCCTCCTCAGATTATCTGGTACTTATCTATTCAGATGTTATGCCTCCCAGTAGAATGTAAGTTCCTTGAGGTATGGACTTTTTATTTTATCTTTGGGTCTTCACCACATAGCACAGTGGCTGAGATAAGTACATGATAGATGCTTAATAAATGCTTGTTGAATTGAAAATTGGGGCTTGGGATGGAGATTTGGCGATTATCATTGTGATGCTATGGAAATAGAGGACATCTCCATGGGATATAATATAGAGGGAGAAGAAAAGACAGCTGAAAAGTAAACCTCAGAGTAGGTTCATATTTAGGAGGTGAGAAGAGAAGGGGAAGGTGGTCAAGGGATAGCCAGAGAGAAAGGATGAAAATCAGGTTGAGACAGTGTCCTGAAGCCAAGCTCTCATTTTAAAGGGTACAGTCATTATTTTCAAGTGGGGAATATCCCCATCTTGTGGACTTTTAGGGAATCTCCATAAATATTTTTGTTGTATTTTGCAGTGCCTAGTTTAAAGATGTCCCACTTATGTGTATGAATGCCCTCTCATGAACAAAGGTCCTCCATCATCTGTTTTTTATTTTGTCATTTTCTACCATGCCCAAGTTTGAAGAAAGAAAGAAATTGGTAGCACAGGAAAGAATGTTTATTACTGCCTGCAAAAATCCTTAAAAACCTCAGATGGACCCTATGTTTACTTCAGTAAAAGGAGGTTAAGAGAAACTCCATGGAACGGCATTGTTTCCACAATATACTAGGAGAGAATAGAAACCCTGGTCTGAAGCCATAAAGTACTGGAAAGTTAAGAAAGTAGATAAATGTTTGGGGCCTTTAAAAAGAAAAGAAAGAGTGTATTAGGATGTAAACCTGTGCTGAGAAGTTTTTGAGTGTTTAAATCAGGACCTGACCTTCCATAGCCTCCTGTCTCCCACTTTAAATCTGTTCTTTTGGAGCCGCCACTAGTATCTGAGAAACCAGTGCTTGTTAGGTAGGGAAAGAAAGAGATGAGACAAGACCTCTATCCTGTTTACAATGATGCAGACCAAGGGTACTTGTGGTCCTGGGATAGAGGGCTGGAATGCATTTGGTTTAATTGCTAACCCCTCCACCTTGCCCCATTCTCTCTTTTTCAGTCTCCTTTTGGACCTTTCTCCATCTAGCACTCACCTTCTTCACCTATATTTTCCTGTATATTCTGTTTACTGGCTTTTTGCAGTTCCCTCTAGCTGTTGTCCTTTCTGTCCAGTGCCTTTCACTGTTAAACATTTAGAAAGACTAAACTTGAACTTGCTTCCTTATCATCCACTGACCATTTTACTTCCCTTCCAGAAATACCTCCAGAGATGCCTTTCTGATAAAACACTACCTCCTCCAGGCTGGCATTTAGGTCTCTCAGAAACCTGGTTTCACCCTATCTTTCCAGCTTTTTCTCATGTTACTTCTTGACATACTTCTCTGTGCTTTGCAAGTCATTCCTCTTGCCCGGAACACACAGCCTCCTCCTCCTTGCCTCCCAGAAGCTTTTTCTGTGTTCATGATTCAGCTCAGGTGTTTTCTCACCCTGGTCCTTCCCTCACCTTGTAAGTGACCCCTTCTTCCTCCAAAACTCTGATTTGATTCCTTTTCTCCCTCTATACTCTTGGTAGTCTCATTGGCTAGAACGCTGACTTCCCCCATCTGTTTCTTTCATTCATCCACACTAGGGACTGTTTCTGGAGAGAAGTAGAAAACTTTACTGACTTGATCTACGTAGAAGTTGGAGTTTGAAAGAATCTTTGAGATCATCTAGTGCCTTTACCTTAGTTTAAAGAGGGAGGGGATTGAGTTCTAGGGAGGAGATATCACCTGCTCAAAGTCATAAAGGTTGTAGGTGAAAGAATCAGGTCTGTTTGATTTTGTCTCAGGTACTCTGACCCTTAAATCCAGCACCTTTCCACTGACTGTGCTGCCTTAATATGAGCATACATATTATTAAATTTACAGAGCATACGTATTATTAAATTTACAGATGATGGAGCTGATAGGGCTAGCTAACTGACTGATGGGAGTCAGCATTTAAAAAAGATTTTGGCAAGTTAGAAGGTTGGGCTGCTTCTAGGAGGGTGAAATTTAATTAGGGATAAATGTTCAAATACTTTACTTAGGGTTTTTTAAATTAAGAAATCACTGTAGGGAGGAGAGTAGTGGGGGGAAGTTGTGGGGGGGATAAAATCTTAATTTTAAGAAAGTGATTGTAGAACATTTAAAAATAAAAAAATAAAGAATGCATGTGTAGAACCCATATAAGATTGTAAGCCATCTTGGGAAGGGAGGAGGGAGAAAGGGGGAGAAAATTTAAGACTTATGGAAGTGAAAACAAATAAATTAATTAAAAAAAGAAATCACTGTGAAAGTGCAGAATAGGGCAAATGTGACTGGGGAAATTTGTGTGAAAAAAGCTGGATGTTTTAATGTAATATAAACACCACAAGAATAACCTGACAGCCAAAAAAAAAAAAAAAAGGCTGATGTGATCTTATACCTCATTAATTAAAACATCACGTTTGGCCTAAAAAAGTCAAGTCACAGAATCCTAGAAGGCACCTTAGAAATTATCTAAATTCTTAAGAATTTAATTTCTTAAGAAAAGAAATTTCTTAGATATGGAAATTGAGACCCAGATTGGTGAGCATGTCTAATACTGTGCCCTGATCAGGACAGACAGACATTTGGAGTATTGTGTTGAGT
Source organism: Potorous gilbertii (assembly GCA_028658325.1). NCBI lineage: Eukaryota > Metazoa > Chordata > Mammalia > Diprotodontia > Potoroidae > Potorous > Potorous gilbertii. The sequence goes on along the minus strand of CM053772.1, from coordinate 92,235,845 downwards.
TCTGGCACCACGTGGTAAACTAAAGCACGAGACGGTAGTATCAGAACAAGAAGAGTCAAAACTAGGTAAGGATTGGTTGGAAGGACTATATTGAGCCTGGAGTACAAAAGACTTAGAGGGGATGTGAATGTGGAAGTTTGTGCGCTTAAGTGTTTGAAGGACTGTCATAAGGAAAGGGACTGGATTTGTCTTCATTAACCCCAGAAGACAATGGGTAGAAAGTGCAGAGAGATATGTTTTAGATCAAATGTAAGGAAGAACTTGTTATTGTTGTTCAATCATTTCAATCGTGTCCAACACTTTGTGATCCTGTTTGGGGTTTTCTTGGCAAAGATACTAGAATGGTTTCTGCCATTTCCTTCTCCAGCTCATTTTACAGGTCAGAAAACTGAGGCCAACAGAGTGAAGTGACTCACCCAGGGTCACAAACCTAGTAGGTATCAGTGGTCACATTTGAACTCAGGACGATGAATATTCCAGACTCCACATCCAGCGCTCTAACCACTGTGCCACCTAACTTCCCCAAGTACAAGCTTACTAACACAGTTGTTCCAAAGTGGGAGGTACTACCTTTGGAGATGAGATAAATTAATATTAGAGTCTTTTATTAATAACTAATTATTAATTTGTGATTCATCTTTTTCCTCCTGTTTTTATTAAGACCCCATCCCTGAAAAGGTCCTTCAGTCTCTAAAGGACTGGGACTCTTACTTTGTTTAGTTGCTGTCCTTTGTTCTTGAAGAGGACCAAAATGACATCACTACGCTAGAGTCAAGTGTCCAACTGTGACTGATCAGAACACTTCAAGCTCAGAATGCTCAGTCTAAGACATCACAGCACTTTTGTTTATAGGATAAATAAAAGTACTAGCAGGGACTCTTATTTTTGTGTATAGATTAAATAAAAGTAAGGGCTAGGACCCTAGCATTTTGTTTACCCTGGAAACAAAAGCTAACCTCTATTAGAGGTTATACATCTCCTTGTCCTTGTTCCTTTTTATTAGAGTTTAGGGCAACCCAGCTCATGAAGGAGAAAATTAGCCAGAGAGGTCAATATGGAAATGGTTTGGCTAGCCCAGATGCCTTGAGGTTGCCGAGTCTCATGATCTAGCCTGTAATCTCAGTGGGAGGAGCTGAAGGCTTTTAGCCCATCCTCTCATTAAATATCTACTAATGATTGAGTTTCACTTGTCAGGCCAGTTTTCTGTCAGAAGAAACACATCTGATTTAAGGTGTTTCAGAGTCTCCATTGATATCTTTGGTTATGGAGAGAAACCACTAACCATCAATTTATTGATTATTGGTTAGCCTAATTATTAATGAATAAGACTTGGAAACCTTGTCGTTGGAGATTTTATTTGCAACATGAGGTCTTTAAGAAGTGATTGAATGACTGTAAATTGATGTTGTCTCACATTATCTGGATCCTTCCTGCTGTAGAACAGTCCTGTTACTCATATGCTATTTATTCCTGATCCTATTTCCCAGAGCCATGTCAGCCAGCCCCCTGCCCTCCATCCTCTGTCTGACTGCCAGTGCCCATACTCTCAGCTGATGAGGTCAGATATTGTTCCCTCAACTCAGTTAGACTCACTTCAAAAGCATTTAAGTGCCTATTCCTGTGCTTATCTTAAAAACCTTTCTAGGTCTTTACCTCTATTCCCCGTCCTGTCAGAAGAGAGGTAGCATTCCTTGTCAAGGGCTGCCTCTCTACCTGTACCCTTCATTCCATTCCCTTCTGCCTTTCCCAGGCCCTTCAGTAAATGTCTTTCATCTTCTTCTATCTTAGCCTTTCCACTGCTTCCTTTTAGCAGTGGCTGAAAGGTCTCTGCTGACTTTTGTGGACTTGCCCAATCCTGTGAGGTACTTGGTCAGTAGCTGTGTCCATGAACTTTCCCAGTGAGCAAGTTGTTCATTGGAGCCATGAGAACCAGATGTGCACCCAACTTTGCTGATATGGACTCTTGTGACAGCCTCCTAACCTAATTTCCTTTCCTTCTGTGTTTTCCCATTTCCTTCCAAATAAAATACAAATACTTAAGCCTCACTTTCCATAGTCTGACTGTAAACTACCTCTGCAGTCTTTCTTCATACCACACCCTTTTGTTTATTCTGTGTTCTGGCCAAACATGTTCTCCAAACTGGTTCCATATGTGCTCATTTCTTTGCCTTTGCTCATATCATGATCCGTGCTTAGAATGTCTTTCCCTCCTCCTCCTTCTCCCCAACCCACCATATTCAGCTCACCTGTTGAAAATCTAATCTCTTTAAAGGCTCTTCTGACATGTCATATGCTTCCTTTATGAAGCCTTCCCTGTCTTTATAAGGCTTCAGAATTTAAGTACTCCTAATTTGGATTAGTTTCCCTTGTACACCTCTTCTCTCCCCTATCTTTGGATCTCCCCTAATATCCAACTCAATTCCTTGAATCTCATAAATGCTTAATAGATATTTGTTAAATTGAACTGAATTTAATTCCCTGGTAGTATCTTTGCTTCTTAACATGTGTTAAATTATAAATGTTTAAATGTTTTAAAAAAATCATTCAAATCAGGTATTTTCACTATTTTAGCTCCAAGTATCTTATGTTTTTAAAAAGTTGCTTATTTTTCCACCTTGACTTCTCAGTAGATTCATGCTACAATGAAGAAATGGCCGCCCTCCAAGCAGCAGAGTCTCCTCCTGTCTGGGCTTCTCTCAGCTGTTCATCACTCGGGACACAACATGTTGACAGAATGGTGCTCCATGACTCCTATGAATCACAATCCAGTACTTCATTTATTCATTTGTTGATTCAGCAGGTTTTTATTGAGCTCCTGACATATAGGCCTGTTAAATGTAACACTATGGTGGGCGCTGAGGGTGATTTAAGGAAATGTAAGACAGTTTCTGTCTACCAGAGATTTATAGTCTAGACGGGCATATTTCAAAGGACTGACTTTGGTAACTGACTAATTAGATAAAATGAATGAAGTTGTGGCAATAATTAAAGGCAGTGCTGAGGTTTTAAGCCTGTGTTGCTGGGATAAATGGTGGTGCCACTGATTGAATTAGGAGAGATGGTAAGGGAAGGAACTGATTTTGAATTGAGTTTGAAGTGATAGTAGACAAACAAATAGCTATGTCCTACAAACATTCTGAAATACCTTTTTGCTACTTTATGGAAAGTTTGTGATTGGCAGTACAGATTTCACTCTCATTAGCATAAACTTAGTAGTTGAAAACTTGGGACAGGATCACCAAAGAAAATGTTGTACAGAGAAAAAAAGGAGGCCAAAAATTGGGCTGTAGAGAATGCCTAGGGGTGGGGTAGCAGGCAGGTATCTGGCACCATAGTGCACGGAATGGTGTGCCTAGAAGTCAGGAATACTCATCTTCCTGAGTTCAAAATTGGCCTGACATTGGTTAGCTATGTGACCCTGGACAAGTCACTGAATCCAGTTTGCCTTGGTTCCTCATCTGCAAAATGAGCTGGAGAAAGAAATGACAAACCTCTGTAGTATCTTTGCCAAGAAACCTCAAATGAGGTCATGAAGATGCAGATACAACAGTAAAATGACCGAGTAACAATAGGAAGAGAGAAAAAGAACTCACCACCTACAATTTTGAGCTTTAGGTCTCAGCCTCTGACTCATTATGTCTCACCATGGGCCTCTTAATCCCCCAGCTAAGAAACCTTTTCTCTGTATTTGTGGACTGTAGATCACACTCATTCATTTAGTCTTAAAAAACTTAGAAGAATGACATACCTACTGTGGATACTTAATTAACTACTGGGTGATTATTTCATGACATCTGAGGGAGGGGATCCTTGATGGGGATCGTTACTGGTAATACATTTTTACTCATGAATCCTTTCTCATTCCTTAGCTCCATCTGCACCCAAAGTTCCCACACTTCTTCTCAAGGGAAATTCAGAAGACCAGGTGATGGCAGCAGCACCCTTGACAATCAGGTCTCAGGTAAGTTGTGGTCCTTCTTCGCTGTTGCCTTCGTGTGACCTTTACTCTGTCCCCCAGCACCTCTCTCTGGTGGTGTCTTCTCCAGGATCCTGAATTCCAGCTCACTCCAAAAGAGGCCAAGCCCACTCTTTGGGTGATGGCTACAGACTGGTGTTACTATCCCTTTCCCATTTTATGAACTTGGTAAAAGCAGTGGCTACACTAAGAGGCCTGGGTTCTAATCCTAACTCACTATGCATGACCTTAAGGAAGTCAGTTTTCCTCTCTGGTTCTCAGTTCCCTTCTCTATAAAATGGGGAGGTTGGAGGCAATACATTGTAGTGGAAAGAACATTGGATCTGAAGTCAGAAGACTAAAGGTCAAATCCTGCCACTTAACACCTGTGTGACATAACCTCTCTGGGTATCATTTTCTTCACCTGTAAAATGAATAGTTTAGATTAGATATTCTTTGAAGTCCTTTCTAGCTGAGATTGCTGTGAGCCTGTGGCTGGATGATGTCTAAAGAACCCCTTCCCTCCTGTCTTTTCTTTTTCTTTTTTTCTTTTGTTAACAGAATTTATGATTTCTTTGGTATTTGTAATTCCTGTGAGGAAACTCTACAATGTAGATCAGCCACCTAGAGTTTTAGAAAAGTACCTAGAGGTACTCAGACCAGGTCATATGGCCTTTTTGTGTCCATGGTGGGACTTGAACCTGTGTTTTCTTGACTCTGAGGTTGACTCTCCATCTACTCTACTATGCAGCCAAAGCTTTGTATAATTTGGAAATCATATGATTCTGGATGGGAAACTGATGTCCAGGCAAGAAACTACTTGATGTCCTTCAACAGGTTATTGAGAGAATTGGTATTAGAACCCAAATCTCTTAACTTTTAGTTAGGTATTCCTTCCTTTGTATCATTTTGGTTTGGGGGTCAAACTATTCAGCTAGCCAATAGATATTCCATACAACCTCAAAACCCTTGATTCCTGCAGATGCCCTTCCCCATCTTTCTGTTGCTGCCAACTTTGCCCATCATCCTGGGGCAACCTGGTGGAATTGTCCCCAGGGCAGCAGGACCCTGTTGTTTTAGGAGTCGGTGATGTTTGAGGATATGACCATGTATCTCACACCAGAGGAGTGGGGGCAACCCAATCCCACTCAGAGAGCCCTCTACAGGGATATGATGCTGGAGAGCTGCAGGAATGACATCATATTGGGTAAGGATTCTCCCCAGTTCTACTCCATAATTTTTAACCCTATTTCTTCTTTTCCCCATTTGTTTGTGAACATGAGAAATTCAGTGTTCTGTCAGACCAGGAGTCTGTTAAATGGATATTCATTTTTTTTGGACATTCAGTGGGACCAATGGTTCCTTTTTGGGGTAAATGTGATAGTTAACCATCTACAAAGTAAACATCTCAAGGTTAGGGAATGTTTCTCAAACATGTTCCCTTTAGTAGGTGAGTGAATGAAGAAGTAATATGTACTAAATGCTATGGCTGCAAATACAAAAGTGAGACTGTACCTGCCATCTGTTTGGGAAAAACAACACACTTCTAACCATTAGGAGGGGTGGGTGGAGCAGGGGGACTTGAGTGGCCCAAGGGGAGCAGAGATTCTGAGCTCTCTCTTGAAATGATTGTGGGTAGGGGTGTCAGTGTCTGGCTGGGAGAGGGGGAAAGGAAGAGGGCATTGGCAGGAGGTTTGGGAGAGAAGGGCAGCAGAATGTACTTGCCTTAGAACCTCTGACACTAGATGAGGTCTATGAAGTCAGGTGGGAGTATGGAAGAGCCTTTTGTGTTTCATTTTAGTTGTTTTAGGCAGCTTAGATTTGTTTTGTCTTATTACCAAACTGGAATCATGTTGTATAAAGTTCTGGCCCTTGTGCCTTAAGAAAAATTTAGCTACACTTGAGCAAGTACAGAGAAGAGCAACTGTATTAATGTCCTGTAATGCCATTTAGTTTGTACAGCACCCCTGTAGTCCTTCAGAGATTCATGAACTTGGTATTTCAGGAACTGCTGGCTCAGAGAATGCAAGTTCTCAGCGATGCACTTGTTTGCCTTCACGGCCCTGAGCAGTCCATTGTATGACTCCAAGTCATTCATTCTTCACTGCTTGTGTCTCCCTCTAGTCCCATAAGAAAAAGCTTTTGGTTTGGGAGCAGGAACTACTCCCAATCAGATTATTGGAGGTAGAGGCATGATCTAGAGGGCACTGAGTATCGCCCTCATGGAACATAAGACCCTGATTAACCCTCAGGTGGTAGAGCAGTTGAATCAATGTCAGGTCCTTGCTACTCTGTTTTTAGTAGTATCAACTTTAACATGACCTATGTTTAAGGATATTGTTGATCTGCAGAAAGAGTCTTTGTTGTGAAATACTGAATTCGTATGTCTTATCATCAATCACGAGATCTCTCCTACAGATTATTAACTTTTCAGCGGCTCACTAAGACAAACTAATCTGCCAGGCAGACTTATAAAGGATACCTAAACTCAGGCCTAGCTAACCTTCTTCCATGCTGGCATGGTGCTTACACTCAAGAGAAGTTTGGTCTCTTACGAGCTCCTGTACTACTGCTTGTGTATATATCTTTCTTCTGATGAGGACTGAGTAATAGAGTCTGCTATAATTGTCTAGCTGTTGGCCATTATAGCACCCTGTGGCCTGGTCAAAATGTAGTTGCCTAAGACTTTTGATGGCTATAAAATGTCCAGCCTCTTGACTTATGTACTTGGGCCAAGGAACCCACTGGGACAGCCAGCGAGCTTACTGCAACCTCTGTGGCAGTAATACTGAAATAATATTTTAATTCTTATTTATTATTCTTAATTATCAGTTAATAATAATACCGTGATCATGACTTCGTCACGGACCTGCCTCCATCTTCCAAGGAGACGCCCTGGCCAAGAGGACTCGCGTCTTTTTGTTGGGTCTTCCCCTGAAGCTCAGACTGCCCACCTGCTAGGGAAGGAGATGTTCTCACTTTCCTTTTTACATTACTTCCAGTGGGATCCTTCACTTATATCACATTTCTAGACTTCTCAATTTATTACCCTTCCCATAAAGTTTAAGCTTTCCCCAATACATAACCCCTGATCTGGTGATAATTAGATAGAAGGTTCAAATGACTCTTGCAGTAATACCTGTGGTACTATATTTCTCCCAAAATTGGCTGAGCGTACCTCATTTTCTGCTTTGGAATTTTGTTAAAATAACTCACTCATCTATTGAGTAAAACGTGTACTTTTGTATGACCTCTAACTTCAACCCTCATATTTTCCATGTAATCACCTTGTACACTGTAGTTCATATAGTCAATGAATATTTGGGGGAATTGGAGGTCCCCCAAACTGACTTACTGTACTCCATGAATATCCAAAGTAGCATGAAAACAAGAGGCAAACTGGCATTACACCCCTGGGAAACCCTTGAGCTTAGGGAACCAGGCCTAGCTATCTTCTTGTAGCCTCCACGCTCTCAGACCTTCCTGAAAACTGGAGACAGGTGATCTCTAGGCTTTTCCCTCAGTTGGTAAATCTTACAGCTTACTGGTTAGGATATTTTCCTCACTCCACATCCTCTTGTCTTTCACTGGTCTTTGGTTTTGAGAGATTGCCCTCATCTCTGAACTATTACCCGGGATTCTTATTCACCACTGCTATTTATAGTTGCTTGGGAAGAGCATATGATCTAGGATATCCTCAGTTTACTGAAGCAATGGGTCTGCTACCTGTATCTAGTAGACTAGGAGAGATTTGGCTTGAGGAGAGGATGTAGGAACCAGTACACAATATACATATCTTAGAATTAGTTGAGGCCTACCATTAATGTTTTTTTATGAAGTTTTCAACCTCAAGGTCTAGGGAAACGTTTGAAGAAAGAAATTGTTCAAATGCACAGTCTCCACGGTGTGATTGAGTAAGGGGGTAGGCAAAAGACAGTGTTCTAACAAAGGTGATTAAGAAGGAATAATCACACAAATGGGCAGAGAACCAGGAGAGATCAGTAACATGGATACCACGGAAAGAGAAGGTGTCCAAGAAAAGAAGGCAGAGACAGTATGAAAAGCTTCAGACAAGTCTATGGTGATTAGGACAAACTAGACCATTGGATTTAGCCGTTAAAAGGATTGTTGGTAAAATCCCGAGATTGGCTCTTTCCCACTTCCATCTCTGACACTCAGTCCTTCTCTGAGGTTCTACATACTTATTCTCTCTTTTTAAGATTCTGCTTTATTATATTTTTTAAAATATTTTTTCCAATTATATGTAAAGACAATTTTTAACATTCATTTTTAAAAATTTCGAGTTCCAAATTCTCTCCCTCTTCCCCTTCCTCCCTTCCTCTCGCCCCATGGTAAGCAATTTGATATAACTATACATGTGTAATCATGCAAAAGACATTTCAACATTAGGTTGTGAAAGAAGACACCTACCAAAGAAAACCAAACCCAACAACAACACTGCACACAAAAATGTGAAAAATAATATGTTTTGATCGCATTCAGACCCCTTCAGGTCTTTCTCATTTTTCATCACGAGTCCTTTGAAATTGTCTTGTGTCTTGCTGAGAACAGCTAAATCATTCTCAGTTGTTCATCATATAATATTGCTGTTGCTGTGTACAATGTTCTCCTGGTTCTGCTCATTTCACTTTGCATTAGTCTTTTAAGTCTTTCTAAGTTTTTCTGAAATCATCCTTCTCATCATTTCTTATAGCACAATAGAACTCCATCACAATCATATACCACAACTTGTTCAGCCATTCCCCTATTGATTAAGGATTCCCTTAATTTCTAGTTCTTTGCCACCACAGAAAGAGTTGCTATAAATATTTTTGTACAAATAAGTCCTTTTCTCTTTTTCTTTTTTAATCTCTTTGAGATACAAACCTAGTAGTGATATTGCTGGATTAATGGGTCTGCACAATTTTATAGCCCTTTGGGCATAGTTCCAGATTACTCTCTAGAATGGATGGATCAGTTCACAACTCCATCAACAATGCATTTATGTCCTAATTTTTCCACATCCCCTCCAACATTTATCATTTTCTTTTTCATTCATATTAGCCAATTGGCAGGTGTGAACCTGTTTTGTTTTGTTTTTTTAACTTATTTTCAGTTTTCAACAATCACTTCCATAAGTCTTTAATTTTCTTTATCTCCCTTCCTCCTCCTTCCCTTCCTGAGATGGCATGCAATCTTATATGAGTTCTACACATACATTCTTATTAAACATGTTTTCACATTAGTCATGGTGTGTAGAAGAATTAAAATGAATGGGAGAAACCATAACAAAAACCAAACCAAAACATAACACAAGAGAAAATCGTCTGCTTCATTCTGTGTTCCAGTTCCATAGTTCTTTCTCTGGATGTGGAAGGCATTTTGCCTCAAGAGTCCTTTGGGAATGTTTTAGGTCCTTGTATTGCTTTGAAGGGCTAAGTCTATCAGTAACAGTCTGCGCATACTGTGGCTGTTACTGTGTACCATGTTCTCCTGGCTCTGCTCATTTCGCTCAGTATCAGTTCACCCAAGTCCTTCCAGGCCTCTCTGAAGTCTTCCTATTCATCATTTCTTATAGCACAGTAGTATTCCATTACATTCATATGCCACAACTTGTTTAGCCACTCCCCAGTTGATGAGCATCCCCTTGATTTCCAGTTCTTGGCCACCACAAAGAGAACTACTATAAATATTTTTGTACATGCAGATCCCCTTCCCATTTCTATGATCTCTTGGGGATAGAAGCGGTATTGCTGAGTCAAAGGGTATTATGCACATTTTTGTGGCCCTTTGGGCATAGTTCCAAATTGCTCTCCAGAATGGTTGGATCAGCTCATAGCTCCACCAACAGTGAATTAGTATTCCAACTCTCCCATATCTTCTCCAGCATTTATCTTCTTCCTGTTTTGTCACGTTATTCAATCTGATAGGTGTGATGTGGTACCTCAGAATTGTTTTAATTTGTGGCTCTCTAAATAATAGTGATTTAGAGCATTTTTTCATGTAACTATAGATAGCTTTGACTTCTTCATCTGAAAACTGCCTGTTCCTATCCTTCAATATGCAGTAATCTGGCTATGAGAACTTTATTTTTAATAGCTTTTTTCTACCATGCCTGAGTTTTATCTTCTTCCCATATTCTGTGTAGTTTTTTTTAAGAGTTTATCATTTTTAAGAGTTATCAAAGTAACATACATGTCGAATAAGCATAGTTTTAAAATTCAGATAATCCTGCTGTTTGATTTCAGATAAACTGGTACCTCAGAAGGAGAGACTACACATCCTCCTCACCTCTGACATATTCCTTCCATATTCAGGTCAAGTGCTATCTCCTCGAAGGAGTTAAGCTTTTCAGTTACTCTGCTTTCCCTCCTAAAATTATCTTGCTGTTTATTTATCTAGTCATCAGCAAGCATTTACTTAGAGCTTACTATTTTCAGGCACTGTGCTAAGCATTGTGAATATAAATAGCAGCAAAAAAGAAAGATAGATCCTCCTCAAGAAGCTTAAATTCTGGTGGTGCAAGGAGACTTATCCAAGGAGGCTGGGGAAGAGGGCAAAGATACTTAGGGGGCCTGGTGGAGAAAGGAGTCCAGGGAATCCAGGGCTGAGACCTGAGAGGCTTGGTGTGTTTGTGACTAGCCTGGGGCCTTCCTTGAAATGGAGGTTTTGGGGAGGAACTGACCAGTCAGAGGAAGGGGCTACATGGGGCAAAGGGATCTTTCAGAGTAAGAAGGCTGTTGGAACCAAATGGTGAAAGCACTTTCCTGGATGAGAATGCTTATCTGTGTAAATGTATTCTTGTAATAGAATATAAGCTCCTTAAAGGTAGTGACGATTTCATCCCATCACTTAGAACCATCTTACACTGTGAAGTTGCTAAATACATTTTTGTTGAATTGAATTGAGTTTTTTTTTTCCCACTGCATGGGTAACATTTTTATTTTCTCTTTATCATTTCAGATGATGGGCCTGAGACTGAAAACATGGAGTCTCTTTCAAATCTGGAAGATTCTGAAGATGCTGAATCAGAAGAGAAGTTATCCTCTGAATTCCCAATAGCTCTTCCCCAAACACCTGATTTTGGGGAAGCCCTTGACAGAGAACTCTATACATATGATAAATGTAGGACAGCCTTCCAGTGGGGCTCACATGTTATGCAACATGAGCCAATTCACAGGGAAGAAAAACCCTATGAATGTAATGATTGTGGGAAAGCTTTCATGAGGAGTTCAGATCTCATACGTCATCAGAGAACTCATAGTGAAGAAAAACCCTATGAATGCAGTGAATGTGGCAAAGCCTTTAGACAGAGCTCAGGTCTTAGTCAGCATCAGAGAATTCATAGTGAAGAGAAACCGTATGAGTGCAACATTTGTGGGAAAGCCTTCAGGCAGAGTTCCGGCCTTAGTCAGCATCAGAGAATTCATGATGGGATAAAACCCTATGAATGTAGTGAATGTGGAAAAGCCTTTAGGTGCAACTCAGACCTAACTAAACACCAGGAAATTCATAGTGGACTAAAACCTTGTGAATGTAAAGAATGTGGGAAAGCCTTTAGGAGTACTTCAGACCTCATTAAACATCAGAGAATTCATAGTGGAGAGAAACCTTATGAATGTAATGAATGTGGGAAAGCCTTCATGAGGAACTCAAGCCTTATTAAGCATCAGGGAATCCATTCTGGCGTGAAACCCTATGAATGTAGTGAATGTGGGAAAGCTTTCAGTCAGACTGCAGTCCTTATTCAACATCAGAGAATTCATAGTGGGGAGAAACCATATGAATGCAACGAATGTGGGAGAGCCTTCACCAGGAAATCGGACCTTATTGTTCATCAGAGAATACATACTGGAGAGAAACCCTATAAATGTAATGTGTGTGGAAAAGCTTTCAGTCGAACCTCAGTCCTTATTGAACATCAGAGAATTCATACAGGAGAGAAGCCTTTTGAATGTAATGAATGTAGAAAAGCTTTCAAAAGGAGATCAGACCTTATTCAACATCAGAGAATTCATAGGGGAGAAAAGTATTATGCATGTGATCAGTGTGGAAAAACCTTTACTCAGAGCTCAGGCCTTATTCATCATCAGAGAATTCATAATGGAGAGAATGTTTATTAATGTAATGAATGTGGAAAAGATTTTATCTGAAGCCCAGTCCTTACTGAACATCAGATAAAACTCTCTGAATATAATGAATATGAGAATGCTTTTAGCAGACTTGTGACTTTGTTCTATCTTGATATATCACACTGGAACTAGACTTCGGAGATTTATGAATTTCTGGAAGTAGGAACATGCCTTTGTAACTCATTTTATATAGCATCAAGTCTAGTGCTACTTGCAGATGGACTCTTAATAAAGACCTTTTATATTAATGATTGATCTAGGTGACAGATTGGGAGAGCCTTCTGGCACATTGCCCTCTTTAATTTCACAGAGAATGAGAATTTAGGAATAGATTCAATGGAAATGTTGGCTCTTTCGTTATTAGATTACCCTGTGCCTACTTTCTATAAACCTGTGTAGGTATGCCAAAAGTTCTGGTGCCTTGTCTTTATCCTGTTACAGCCACCTGAGGGAAAACAATGGCAGCTGCAGGCATTCCTCGAGAGTACTGAACTAGACTCAGAAGGTGAAGCTCTGTCAGTTACTAGCAGTGGAAGCTTGGGTAACCCTTCTCTGGGCTTTGTTAGGGACAGAGATAAAAGGGGCTGCATTACATTTCAAACAGGCTTACAGAGAAATAATTACTATGATCAATCACACTGGGTAGGTGCAAGTATCTTGTCAAATGTTAATCAGGAGGACTGGGTGATGGACCACGAGATGACAATGAGATTTCTTTACCTGAAGCCACAAAGAAATGAAGTCATTAGATGTGTAGATTTATCACAGCTATCTTCCAGGCAATTTTCTTAATAATATCAAGTGAAACAACACAATTGATCAATGTGTCTAAGTGCCATAGAGACTAGAGATTTAAAAAAAAAATTTCACTAGGAATAGAAAGACAAAAATGCAAAAACAAAAGATCATGCCCTCAAGAAACCTACATCCTATTGGTAGAGACTATGTGTACATGTAAAAATAGGGGTTACGACACTCATCCTCTCACTTCCATTAAAGGGCTTCTAGCCTTGGATACACACACACATATGTCCCAGAGTTCAGTCCTAGGGAAGTTCCCCAGCCCCCCAGGTCAGCCTCTCTGGCCTATCCATCTAGGCTTCATAGGATGGCCATTGTTAAATAAATTGGTACAAAATAAATACAAGGTAATTTTTTGGGAGGAAGGCACTAAATTGAGGGTGGTGTGGTAGGAAAAGCTTCTTGTGGAAGGTGACACAAAATGAACTTTAAAGGAATCCAAGAATTCTAAAGAGCATGAGGTAAAGGAGGAAATACAGGGAGGACAACTGCCCAGTTCGGCTTCACCAGGACTGGAAGGGTAGTTGGAGCCTTTAAATACACTTTAAAAGCCAGGTAGAGGAGTTTGTATTTGATCCTTGAGAAGACGGAACTATTGGAAGTTACTGAGCCCAGAACTGTCATAAACATGTAGGAGGAGAATGGATTGGAAGGGAGGGAGGGAGATATCTCAGTTGAAGAGACCAATTAGGAGAATTTTTGTATCAAGAGAAAGGTGAAGTGGACCAGGACTAGCCTCCTAGCTATGTGAATTGATGCAGTTGATGTAGACAGAATTCAACCAAACTTGGCAGCTAATTGAATAGATGAGGCCTATAGGGTAATTCCAGGGCTGCAGGCCTGTATGACTACAAGAATGGCTGTGTCCTTTACAGAAACTGTCAAGTTTGGAATCTGAATTTGGGAATGATGCCGATTTCTCTTTTGGACAAGGTTATTTTGAGCCACTTTTGTAAAATCTACTTTGACCAATAGTTGATTATGTGGGACTGAGCTGAGGAGAGATTTTAGGACTGGATGTGCAGATTTTGGAGTCACCTGTGTAAGATGATAGTAACCCAGGGAAGCCGATGAATTCACCAAGAGCACAGAAATAACATGAGTCACCGCCTGGGAACAACAGGTAGCAGTTTGTTAGCTAGCCTACGTAATTGTAAGAGAGTCAGGAGAGACCGGACCTACTCAGGCCAAGGAGCTTGGACGTTACTTGCAGGCAGATGGGGGTTACTTAGCTCAGAGATCCTTTAGCTGGCCTCCCTCCCTCGTAAAACTGCATTGTTATTCTGGGAGCCGGGCTGGAAGCAGTTTCAGTGGGGAGTAGCCCCCCACGGAGTAGTAGCCCATTAGCTGAACCTGCCCCTCTCCTCCTCCGGGTCCGCCCAGTGTCCGGTGGGAGCCCAGCTCTTGGAGCTGTGCACCGGAGGGAGGGCCCGGGCGTGGGCAGGCTCCCGCAGCTGGGCCTTCCTCGGGGTCGTGGGAGGACTTTCTAAACCTTCCAGCGCTCTGGAGAGTTGTAGTGGTGGTGGAGCCCAGTACGTTCCGGACACAAAAAGCCAGCCGGGGAAGTGGGTGCTGCATGATCAAAACGCCCCCCGGCCGCCTACCACGAAAGAGCCAGGTGCAAAGATAGGGGAGCCCGCCCCTCGCAGCGGGGGTGCACGGCCAGCACCCGGGAGCGCTATTTTCCGAGGGCTGGAGCGAGCTTCGCACTCACCGCCCCACACATTCTCAGCGCGGTCCGGCCCTGCGCCTCCAACTAGGCTACCCGCTTTAGGGTGGGGCGCCCCACCCACCCTAAGCCCCGCCCCCGTCTTCGCCCCGAGCCGCGGGGGGTGGAGAAGCTTGGGGCCCAATCAGCGCATGGGGATCTAAGCCCCGCCCTTGGAGGCGGGGCTACGTCCTGGGCGGGGCGACAACGAAGTCTGGGCTTGGCAAGAGGGCGGGGTGGATTAGGGAAAGCCGAGTGGATAAAGGAGGGCCCCCCACGCATTTAGTGTGTGACCTGTAGGGATCTGAGAAATGGGGGGCGGGGAGGGGGATCTGGCGCCGAGCCCCTCCAAAGCTCCTTCCAGCCCCGAGCACTTGTGAGGCCCAGGCTTCATCTCACCTGCCTGGCCCCGAACCGCCCAGGTCACCCTGCTCCCGAGCCTGCAGTACCTTTCCCTCCATTGCTTTAGCTTCACCTGTAGACATTCTACTCATCCTTCCCGGTGTTAGAAGTGAGCCCGTCTAACAAGCCCCCACCGTGAAACACGCTCACCGTAAACAAAGAACGACACGAGTTGTGAAACCAGGAAAGCCTTTATTAACCTTTACCTGCATTCCCCGTGAATGGACTGGCAGCCTCCCCAGTGAAGTCACGGGACAACTACATCACGTTCAGAAAGATGGGGTTTCTTATACTGTTCTCCTAATTTTGATCTCCTGGGACATCACCCCCTGGCCATGTGACTCCATATTCTCCTCTCTGATAGACTCTCCGTCACACAACTCCTTGGGCTTGCACATTAGTTTCTGACCTCTAACCTGTCCATGCTAGGTCACAACCCCTATCACCTAGGAATGTGAACAACAGAATTTTCTTACTTCCCACAAAATCCCTCCCTTTTTCTTTATTAAAATTTCTGTTTCCACACCTAAATCCAGTCAATAAATACCTCCTCACATTCTTTCCCTTGTGTATTCTTCCCTTCATCCATCTCCCTTTTTATATGAACTAGGAAGACAGCAAAGTTGACCGAGGCATTGAAAAATTATAAGGGGGCAGTCCCCTTTCATAAGTATAAATACAGAGATTCAAAATACAAAGGTAGATAAATGAATTTTCCATTCAGAGGTTCCATCTCGCAGCGGTCTGGGGTGGAACATCATTTGATGCAGTTTTCTGGTCTGGATGCTTGTTCAAGCCATCTTCAGCACAGCATCTCAGCATCTTCCCTTTATCTTCTTGTAGAACTCCAGATGTCCACTCTCCTACAAAACTGACCTTAATACCATTTTAGATGACCATTCTTAACCTTTATACACTTATCACTCTTACAAAATCAGAACTGGAACATTGGCCAATTGTCATGTTTAAGAAATTCACATTAGAACTCAGTTGTTACATTTTACATTCATTCACTATTCATTTCCCCCATCAGGAAGATGAGATTTCACTAAGGAGTCAATAACAGGCTCCAGTACTTACATAAATACAATAAATAATCATTTTTAACACAGTACATATCACATCATAAAACGATTCCAACTTCTGGTCATGTGATGCTTCTTTTCTAGCATTTACAGTATAGACCACAAACCATTCTTCTTTTAATATTAGCCAACTAAGACAAAAATACTAATGACTGTATGCTAACCTCACAAGCCCTTGACCTGATTGTCTTCCTACTATAACTAAGAATTGAAAAACCCCAACTTATCGTTGTTGGTCTAAAGTCCTAAGCCTAATAACTTAATTTTAGACTTAACCTCAGATGTTCCCCTACCAACAACCTATTATGTAACAGATATGATATTAAGCTTACAGAACTTTTGGTTATAGGAAATTGCCATTAAAAGTAGGGACATTGCAGGGAAAGATCTCCCTAACTTCATGTCCATTCCAGGCAAGAGTAGACTGTCATTTGGCATTCATTCAGGTTTAAAGTCTGCCAGGTGACAGTAAGTAAATTGAGTCAGGAGAATTCTACCTCAGCCCAGGCTGAACAGCCGCTCTCCCAACTTTCCCGTGAGATCGCCTTTTTGCAATTCACACCAACGTCTCACAGGCTTAGTGGCTCAGACCGCCTTTCTTACTATCCATACCTGGAGTTAGACTCAGAACAGTCAGTTAATAGTCCCATAAAATCTTAAAATAGCAAGCTCCAATAATCAAGTTTCAGATATGACTGTCATTTCACATTGACTAAGGAATGTCTTTTGAAGCAAGTCTTAAGTAGCTTGCATGCCTTTCTATACAGGTTCTAGTTCTTAATTAAATAACAATCATATTAAGTTATTGCTCTAATAGATTTACATGTTTCCCAAACTACTCTGTCACTTTCTAAATCTGTTCAATCTAAAAGAATGAGCTACACGTATGATAAATTCAAGCACTAACTGCAACTTAGGTTCATGAAATGAATTCAGTTCAAAACAGAAATATTTAACTTTTCCATCAATGCAAAATATTACCAGAGGTTACTTGCCTCTAAGAAACTAGACTGACATTCTTTCCCCCAAATTAAAGATGTCTCTGATTTAGTCTCAGTAATTAATTCAGTCAATTGTTTTTACCCAGTTGGTCTTTGTAACATGTTAAAAAACCTTATTCCAAGTTCGGACCTTTGTCCGTTATGCCAAAAGAGCTTTAGTCCCATTTGTCTAAAAGGGCTCTGGAAAACCTTACCTTGTCCCACACGAACTGGCTCTCTAGAGGCCCATAAACTTTTCCCTATCTCTATGCCCTATCAATCCAATTCTCCAGGTCACTGGCCACTCCCATCACGACTATTCCTGGAATCCCCAGAATACCTGGGGCCACCCTGGACTCCTTCCCCAGTCCCTCTGTAAATAAGATAACAAACTTTGACCTTTTTTAGCTGAAGGACGGCTTGGATTGAATTCATTTGAGCAGGCCCCAGTGTTACTATTTTGGGGTCTCAAGTACCCCTAAACCTCAACAGCTCCATACAATTATAGCCAACTTTAAATCCCAGTCTTTTTCTATGGAACAATGATACAACATCACATTTATATCCAATTAATTGAAAACAGCAAGATTCCACCACTTGCATTGTTATTACATCTTAAACTATCTGCTTTGGTTATAGAAACATGCCACATAGATGAAAAGCAAGGACCTAATTAGATATCATCTCCACCTTATAGCCAGAGTCAGAAATAGTCACATGGGAAAACATTCTTTTTCAAAGGAACACAATGGGGAAACTGAGCCAGAAAGATTCCATCCAAGGCTGAGGACATAAGTAATGGTCCCAGAGGCTTTTACCAAATAGCAGGTTACACTAACCAAAAATTTTACCAGGACTTATATCTTAAATCTTAAATTTGTCCTAAAAACCAGTCACTAGAGATTATTTATCACCAACACAAATTCCTTGTTTAGGAACTCCATATACAAATAGTTTACAGTTTACATAAGAGATTACAACTTTAACAAAGTGAGGGGTCACACCATTTGGGGGATCATTTTAGACTCATCCAGTTGGGCCTTGAGTAGGGCTGGGACCATTTCTTTCCTTCACAATAGAAAGAGCTAACATCTCTTCTCAGAGCAGTCCTTTTAGTAATGACTAGACTTCAAAAGGAAAGGGGGATGGGGCCAGGAGACTGTTAAAATTTATCACAGAGCTTCCTGGAGCCATGAAATTCCTGGTCTCCCTTATCTTGTCCCTTATCTTCCAACCCCCATAAAACCTGAAGTTATAACAAATTAACTTCCAAATATAAATTTGGTAGGTAGGTCTTTCAAGAATCATACAAAAGATTTTACAAAACATTTCTTCATACAACAAATATTTTCCTCTTCTAAGAACAGTTTACAGTTTATTACAAAACCCTCATGAACTTCATTGGCAAAAATGACAAGATCTAAAACCAAGACCTTTTCACATTTGCCCATAAACTTCCTTTTACAAACATACTTTTGTAAATGCTTAATTCATAGCAAAAACAATTTTAGCTAAAACTTCATTCTCAACAGCAGAAATAAACTTTTTAACATATTTAGTACATCCTTAGATGGAACAGGCTTGAAAATCACACCCATATATAAAAATATATGTATATATTTTTTAAGGATTTTCATTTTCTCAGTAGAAATTCTACAACACAGAAACTCTTACACAGAATTCATAACAGCTTTTTTTTTTTTTAACAAATCCATCGTTAATTTAACAATGCAATTCCTAATATAACAACATTAAAATTTGCTTAAAAATTTAAAACTATTTAAGTTTACTTAAAACTTAAAATAAGCCATTACCCCATTCAGCTGAATGCATTTCCACTTCACTTTGCACATTAATTCATCTCCTTACCACCACGTGGGCACACTCCATCACCTGATCAGATAGTCATCTCAAATTTGATTGAGCTATTAATTATCAAATCAAGTTACATGATTTTTCTGTCTTCTTAAAATACTTCCTCACACCCTCAGTACTTACGGAGCCCATCTGAAACTGACCCATTTTTAATCAAAACTTTTATATTTCCAAGTCTCTCAGTCCCATTACTCAGATCATCCAGTTCCCACATCTTGATTCTTAACTATCTGCACTGGAATCCCTTTCTAGCTTAAATCTACCATTATAGAGCAAACATCAGCATTTTAAATGCTTATTTATAATAACCAAATACAAGTTTCAAATTGTCAAATTTCTATCACATCTTTTTTAAAACCCCAATTTATATATAACAAACTCCAAATTTAAAAATTGTCTAATGATTACATTAGATTAATGTTGTATCTAACATATATCCATCCTTATGTTAAGCACTTTACAATCATAAATACTGAATAACAATATCTTTTCTTTGTAATCTTGACAGGAGGAGCATTCTCAGATGCTACTCTATATTCCTTTAGATTTTGACTTCAGTCGTATGATATATATTTTAGCTCTCCTTTGTTTTTTTCTTCAAATACTCTTGCTACTTAAAAGAAAACTTGAATTATAACTTCCCATAATCTTTTTTTTTTATTTTACTTCCTTAAAGAGCTGAAACACCATCTTCCAGCTCCCCTCCCTCCTCCAAGGTCTACCAGATCAACCCTCCAAGTCTCATCCCAGTCTTTAAATCATATGGGAGAGGTAACTTTCCCCTTGTCCGCGTGGTCTGAGCACATGGACAATTAATGCTTCTAAAAGAAATCACTGAAATTCTAAAGTGAATTCGCAATTTTTAACACATTGTCTGGTATCAGATATATTTACTTAATTTAAACATAAAGTACAGATTTTAGCTTTGGGATCTCATTAAATCAAAACTCAACTTTTCACAATGTTAGTGCGGGACCAATCCTCCCAGCGGAGGAAAGGGTCACAATCTTTTGACGTGACCACAGTATGTCATTAAGCAAGCACAGTTGGAGTTTTAGGTGGCCCTGCCAGTGACCCCAGCTTAAGCTGGATCAGTTCTGTCTTTTTCTTGGGTTTTTCTGAAAGCCCCTAACCTTTTTCTGATTGGTCAGGACTACCTGCAGTTTTCATTCAGTAACTTTATGGGCTAATGACCTTTGTGAACACTTAACCCCTGCCTTCTCTTACAAGTTTCTGACCTTCTTCACCTGACTGCTAGGTCACAATTCTGATTAATTATCACCACTCAAAGCTGAGGGTTTTGACCCTATGGAAACAGAATTCCTCCCTGCTTCCCACAGAGATTTGAAACTTGTCTATACTCCTGTAAATTTTCCTTCTGGGATCTCTTTCAGGTGGTGATTGGTGGATTTTTTTCTATTTCTGCTTTGCCTTTTTGTTCTAGAGCTTCAGGGTAATTTTCCTTGATAATTCCTTGAGAATTTCTTGAAATATTGTATCAAAGTTCTTTTTCTCTTTAATCGTAATTTTCAGGCAGTCCAACTATTCTTATATTATTTTTCCTTGACCTGTTCTCCAGATCAGTTGTTTTTCTGATGAGATTGATAATTATTTAATATCATTTTTGGACCTTAATAAGGTCCAGAGCCTGAATTAATCAACCAGAAGAAGAGCCTGTACATAGCAGCTTCTTTGTTCTCTGAGTAAACTAAGAGAATACCTCTGTCTATGTCAACAATGTCAGTTGGGAATGAGTTAAGGGTATTTTTCCTCTTTTTAAGGATGTGACCCTTAACCGGAGACACCATATTGAATAATGGGACTTTTTCCATATCTTAATATTTTGTGGACATATACTGTGTTATAGCATGTTAATGGTAAAGAAAACACTGATATCCTGAGTCATAATTTCATTGACACTTTGTCAACTCTCTTATCTTATTGTATTTACAACTTATTCAACTTTCCTTATCTCATGGTATAGTAAAGACTTATGGGGACCATAAATCTGAGAGACACCACCATCCTGGAATTGTCCTAAAACAGATTTAAGCCTGGTCATTCTTGTATCAGACAATCAGAAGTTTTCTTCTGGTTCTACTGAGGTTCAGGGTACTCAAGACCCCAAAATACTGATACACTGGATCCTGCCAAATCAATTCGACTTAAGCCTTCTTTCAGCTAAAGTAAAACAAAGTTTATTAAATTTATTTTCCATATTGGGTTGACTCTTAAGGAGCTTAAACATTTGTGACTCTTGTATTAACAAGTGGAGCAGATAGAATCTGAACTACATTGAGTCTGAGCTAGATTGAATCTGAGGACCTTCATGAAGGCCAGATGGAACTTAAATAAGGAAAGACTGTGGGAGGGATTTGGGTGTGGTCTAGTAGTCTGGGTTGATGGGAGGAGGGGTTTAGGAGGGGTCTTGAGGAGCAGTCCTAGGAGGATCCGGATAGGATTGGGGTGACTCATCAAGGGTGGGAAACTGCTGAAGGCAATCAGGAGATATCAGACAATAGAAGGCCAAGCTAGGTTATGGGTTACATATTTGTATATGAAAACCAGATTAAGTGAGAAGTTTCAAGGAAAATTAAAGGAGTTTCACAGAATCACTGCTCCTTCAGCTCCAAGAGCAAGTATTTGCTAGCTTTACAGGAACAAACAATATTAATTTACACATCACCTAGCCTGTTTGCTTCTTTAACTAGATTTTCAGATTGACAACATGTTTCACTTTCTCTTCTATTTTTTCATTATTTTGATTTTATTTTATGATTTCTTGGTGTCTTAAGGTCATTAGCTTCTCCTTGCCCATTTCAAATTTTCAAAGAATTGTTTTCTTCATTAAGGTTTTCATTCTCTATTTCAAGTTGGTTGACTTCCTTTTCATAATTTTCTTGATTTTCATGGATTACTCTTATTTTTTTCTAATTTTTCCTTGATCTCTCTTATTTGATTTTTAAAGTTCTTTTTAAGTTCTTCCAAGAACTCTTTTTTGGGCTTGTGACACACTTTTTCTTTAGCTCCATTATCTTCCTCTGAATATGAACCCAGATCTTCTCGGTCCCATAGCAACTATTTTTGGTTGGGTCCTTTCTCTTTTGGTTATTCATTTTTATTTATTTAATTTTAGTTTTGGGGGGGTTTTGTTTTGTTTTTTTGTTTAACATCTATTAGTGTAATCAGGTTGTATTTCAAAGGTATGGGGAATGATGCACTAAGTCTCAAGTCCTTCTTACTGTTATTTTCTGAGGTCTTTCTCGTGGCCCAACCTTGGGCTCTCCTATTCGCTCCTAAACCATGACCAAGGCCCCAAACCACACTGTCCAGCAAATGATCTTGCTCCCTGCAATCCCTCCAGTGGCTGCAAACTACAGCTGTCCAAGGGACCCTGCCCTCCTGTAAGTGCCCACAGCCAACAGGATCCCCATGCCTCACTACTGTACTCACCAGGTGTGTGCTATCTTCTCTCCACAGCTGCAACCCAGGAGGGGTCTGGTCAACACAGCTGTTCTTGGCTTTCCTCAAGAGTGGAAGGTCCTTCCATCTTCTCCTCTGTGGCCAGTACATCCCCACACTGTCTGCAAGATGAAAGTTTCTAAGACTGAGGCTGTCTCTCAACCCAGCTGCCCCCCGGGCTTGTTTGTAGATTCTGAAGAGGCAGAGTCAGCCTGGAGGTGTTTGCACTTCATTCAGACAGAACCTCTGACCCTGAAAGTCATGTCTTTCATGGGGTCTTAGGTTGTCTTAGGAGGACAATTGCTTTACCCCATCTTTATTTTTGTTGCCCTGAGGTGATGTTCTATCTTTGTGTGTGTGTGTGTGTGTGTGTGTGTGTGTGTGTGTGTGTGTGTAGGAAATGTGGAAAGCCAAAAGTTTTCTGAACTCTGCCTTCTTCCCAGAATTCTCTCCCTAAGTAATTCCATCTTGGCTTTAAACAATAACAGATCTGCTGTAGTATTCTGGAAAAGCAAAAAGTATAACAATCTTTACATAGGGAAGAACTCCCTATAGCCTATATTGCATTCCAACAGATGTTTCTTAACTGTTGTTGACCATCTGTATCCTGCTTCAACTGTCTGAACCAGATCTATCCTATGTGACAATGTGGTTAAAGTAGGTTTATTTTTTTTAATAAGTTGTTTTAGATGTCTTTTTAAAAAATCACCATAGTTTCCCCAGCATCCCTCCCTCTTGCCTTCCCAGGAAGTCATCTCATATAAAAAATAGTACTTTTAAATATAAAAGAAAAAAATCATAACTGATCCAAACACTGAGAAAATTTGAAAATATATGTAACGTACAACCCTTGGGGACCTCCTACCTCTGCAAAGGTACCTCTTCTTTACCATCTTTATTCTTTATGAGCTTTTTTTTTTTTTTGCATGTGGCTGTTCTTTCCCTTTATATTGTGGCTGTTGTGTATCTTGTTTTCTCATCTCTGCTTACTTTCCTTTGCATCATTAATGTATGATGTTTCCATGCTTCTCTGCATTCATCACATTCGTCATTTTCTCCAGCATAGTCGTATCCCATTACGCTCAGATACCACAATTTATTTAGCCATTCTCCAATTTATGGGCATCTACTTATCTACTTTGTTTCTAATTCTTGCTATCACACACACACACACACACACACACACACACACACACAAATGCTGCTATTTTGATGACTTCTCAATGATTTCCTTGGGGTATAAGCCCAATGATGGAATTTCTAGGCCAAAGAATATGGACATTTTAATCACTTTATTTGCATAATTTCAAATTATAAAACATTAGTTTCTTAATGATGAGACTGTTTTTACTCTCACATATTTCTAATTTTTCATAAATATGAGAATGTTTTTATTCCCAGATAATAATGGCACTTAGCAATTAATAAATATTTGATCCTTTCTCTTGCCTGTTAATTGTTAGTATAGCCAATCAGAATAGAGAACACATTTCCTTTTATTATACTGAGGGTGATTTGTGCATAAAGAATCTCCATGGAAAAGTCATTTTGAGTTTGTATTGAAATCTCTCTATCTATGTGTCTCCCTTTTATTACAAGTAAAAAAAAAGTTGTTAATTAGCAACTGTAACTTGGGAGTTTTTCTTTCGGATATCATGATAGTACTTAGATGGAACTTTCCACTTTCTGCCTTTTGTGGTGTGGAACTGTGGTAAGGACATTGGTCAGAAAAATCTAGATTCTGGTAATGGTAGGAGAAGTTACTTAACTGTTGTCAGCCTTAGTTTCCTTTCTTGCAAAATTGAGCGTATAATACCTACACTACCTACCTCATAAGGCTGATTGAGGAAAGTACTTTGTAAACTTTATAGCCCTATGTAAATATGATTCATTAATCATATTATTTATATTTATTCATATTTTATCTCCTCCTACCCCAACTATCTTGCCAAAGTTGTGTACTCCTTGAAGGTCAGGACCAAGTCATTCATTTTTACATTTTCCCCATGACTCGGTGCATCATCTGGCACATACATAGTAGAGAGTTGGTAGATATTTGTTAATGAATGGATTTATTAATTGTCTCAACACATGTAGCATTGTATGATAAACACATACATCTGTGCAGATGTATGAGGACTGACTGGATAGCAGCTGATTTTTTTATCAAATACAGTGGAACTCTGAAATGTAGGTAAAGGTTAATGAGAGCCTGAACTAGCAGTATTGTCTTAATATAGCGCTCACTATAGCCAGGCATTGTGCTAAGCACTTCACAATTTTTATCTTATTTGATTCGTAAACAACCCTGAGAAGTAGGTGCATTACTCTCCCCATTTCACAGATGAAGAAACAGAGGTAGTAACTTGCCCAAGGTCACACAGCTAGGAAGTGTCAGAGACTGAATCTGAACGCAGGACTTCCTGACTCCAGGCCTGTCCCTCTATTTACTGTACAGTCTAACTGAGAATAAAAATAGTGGTCACTAATTGAACTGATTGGATGGGGATGAGGGGTGTTGAGGAGTGGGTGATATTAGGGATCAAGAAGAATTAAAGTTAACATTGAGATTATGAACCTGAATGCCATTCAATTCAATAAAAACCAAACGTCCCAAGTCCATAAGCTAAGTAAGCACTGAACTTCAAACATGAAAAGAGACATCTTCTTTACCTTTGAAGGAGTTTAAAGTCTGCTGAGGGGATAGTGTGTCCACCCCAATTGAGAAACTATAAGGTTAGGTGGGGAATGATGAGTTCTGTTTGAGGTATATTGAGTTTTAGATATTATTGGTTCAATTTCTCATTAAGAGGTCAATGTGATGGGTCACGGAGGAGACCCACTCTCCCATAAACCATCCCAACACAAATCTAAAAAGGATTTAGGAAAATACCAATTATCCAGAAAATTAAAGAGGACCATCAATACACTTTTCTATCCAGGCTAAGACCACATAAGAAGGAAATCTTGAAGACTGTAGGTTCTGGGAAGGGGAACCAGCTGCCAGGAGGCCTGAAAACTAGTCCGGACTCTAGTTAGATGGATCTGAAACCTCTAGGTGCTCTGAGCTGGCATACTTGCTACAAGTGAACGTTGGAAGCCATGTAAGCCCCAATAACTGGGATTTGAAGCCAGAGAAATCTCAATCCTAATCTTTCAAAACAGAAGTGGGGACAGTTAATCTCTCTCCAGTTTACTGTACAGGGATTAAAGTCCTTGGAACCCTGGGAGACATAGCAAGAGACAGGACCAGTTCAATGACTGGGCATACATGTGCCTGGAGATCTGAAACCATTGTGGTCTTTAGTACTAGACTGTCAGGCTGACAGCAGGGGATGGAGCCAATGTCTAGTTGGGTATTGCATAAGCAGAAGGAGATAAAGAAGGATCTAGGACAACACCAAAGTTGGGCTGCCATCAGATAACGGACAGTTTATCCAAGATATAAAGGGGGCTGATTCAAATATTATAAGAGCAAGAGCCATTTCCCAGTAGATAAATGGTCACAGCATATGAACAGGAAGTTTTTAAGGGAAGAAATCCAAGCTATTAGCAAACCATTAAAAATGCTTCATATCACTAATAATAAGAGAAGAGCAAATTAAAATGACTCTTAGGTTCCCCTTCATATCAACTGGACAAAAGAGGAAAATAATAGTTGTTGGAATGGCTGTGAGAGGGCAGACTCTCACTATGTATTGTGGAGTTGTGAATTGGTATAACTCTTCCAGAAAGCAATTTGGAACTATACCCGCAAAATCACCAAACTGGTCATACTCTTTGACTTGTGTATACTCCAAAGAGATAAAAGAACCCATACGTATACAAATATCCATAGTAGCACTTTTTGCTGTAGTAAACTGGAAGCCAAGTGGGTTCCCTTCAGTTGGGGAGTAGCTGAATAAATTATGGTCTATTTATGTAATGGAATATTATTTTGCTCCAAGAAATGATGAAAGGGATGGATTTAGAAAAACCTGGGAAGACTTGTATGAATTGCTGCAAAGTGGAGTGAGCAGAACCAGAAGGATGTTTACAATGAGTGTAACATTATGAAGAAAAACACTTTTCAGAAACTTAAGACCACTAATCAATGACCCCAGAAGATCAATGGTAAAGCATGCTTGCCACCTATTGACAGGAGAATGATGGACTAGAGATAGAAAATGAGTCATGTATTTTCAGAAATGTCCAGCATGTGGATTTATTTGTTTGACTATATTTATTTGTTACAAAGGAGGACTTTGTGTACGTATGTGTGTGGAGAAGTGGGAGGAGGAACTAGAGATAGTGATATCCGTCCCTGCCCCCAGAAAAACAAGAAAAGAAAGAAAAAAAACCAATGATTTTTTAGAGTTTATGGAAGAGAACAGAAGGGTATTCAGAGGCAGACAGACAAAGTATTGTATTGTAATGGAAAGATCACCTATTAAACCCGTTCCAATAACTGAACGGAATTTTACCAGCGTGGTTATGAGACAATTAAAATTCCATGCTAGTGTTGTTTTAAAAAGCCTTTCCAGCTTGGTAGAGGCTGTTAAAGGTTGTGTTCTATTGGTTACAATAAAGAAATCAAGTAATTACATCCAGGCAATAATTTTATTAAGCAATGCCTTGTCACAAAACAACTGGGACCAATGTTCTGGTAACCAAGAACCCAGAATCTTGGTTTCTTATGGTTAATATACATTTTGAAAGGAATAAAAAAACGGTAGAAGCAGGATTATATCAGATTTCTCAGTGGTGGAGGAGAATCTGGAGACACTACGATGAGAGGGAGAGAGAAAGCTTTTGTGACATCCCTTAAGTCAGATGACAGTTGAGGGGGAGGAGATAATCTGGTGATTTCTCCAAAATCAGGTGACTTTCAAGCAGCTGAAGCTTAGCTTCATAAAATGATGGATAAAAAACGAAATGGAGCTACTTTTAATGTAACAAATTAACCCCTTTGAATCTGGGATTCTCAACCCCCAGGATCACTTATTTAAATGCCTTATCTATTAGGGATTTCTGGGCCTTAAGAGGGAGGCATCAGAGGGGTAGAGAGAGACACACAATGTGTACAAGCAGAGTCATAGCCTTATATATCCCCTAAGGAGATAAATCTTGTTAAATAGATTCTAAAGGGAAACTAAGTCCGGCTACAGCTGCTTAGAATGTTCAATACGAACTAATTTGAGAGGGAAGATTTACATGTCCCCAAGATGACTCAGCAAACATAAATCACATGAAACATACAGCCAAAACAATACAGTCATGACCATCAATATTAAATAACATCAAGTCTCCTTGTCCATTTAATCAGCTCATTTCACTTTCAGTACCAGATGTCCTAAGTAGTTGCCTGATCCCTGAAAACATTTTCCCTTGGACATTCTGGAATAGGTCTTGTCCTCAGGGCAGCTCTAAAGGGGGTTTCTCCTGGTCAGTCTGCATCTTCGGTTCCAAGTTACTTGCAGATTCCTAGGTAATTCTGCTAAAATCTGCCAGTAACAAGATTCAATACAATTTACTGTAGCCTCCTAACTTTGGTTTTAACACTGCTATCTGAAGGAAGAATCTTTTTTTTTAATTTTTAATAAGTTCATATCACAACACAATTCCAACTTTTGGTCAGGTGATATTTCTTTTAAAGCATTTACAATATAGACCACAAATGAATTTTTTTAAACATTAACCAACTGAGACACAAATAATAACTGTGTATGCTAACTTCAGAAGCCCTTGACTTAATTGTCTCCACACTATTACTAAGAACTAAAGGACCCTAACTTATTGTTGTTGGTCTAAAGTCCTAAGCCTAATAGTTTAATTTTAGACTTGACCTCAGACGTTCCCCTATCAACAATCTATAATTTAATAGATCTGGTATTAAGCTTACAAACCTTTTGATTATAGAAAATTGCCACTAGGAGTAAGGATATTGCAGGGAAACGATATCTCCCCAACTTCATGTCAGTTCCAGGCAGGAGTAGATTGTCTACTTGCATTCAGTCAGGCATAAAGTCTGCCAGGTGTCAGTGGAGAAACTGAGTCAGGAGAATCCTATCTCAGTCCAGGCTGAACAGCTGCTCTCCCACCCGTCCCATGAGATCACCTTTTTCAGTTCATACCAGCATCTCACAGGTTAACTGGCCTCATGGATTGGAGGCTCAGACTGCCTTTGTTGCTATCCATACCTGGAGTTAGACTCAGAAGGACAGTCACTTAATAGTCCCATAGCATCTTAAAATAGCAAGTTCCAATAACCAGGTTTCAGACATGACTACAATTTCACATTGGCTAAGGAACATCCTTTGAGGCAAGTCTTACGTGGTTTACATGCCTTCCTATACCTGTTCTAGTTCCTGCTTAAATACAATCATAAAATCAAGTTTGCCATTAAAACTAACTTTTCTGTCAACGCCAAATTTTACCCGAAGCTACCTGCCTCTAGTAAATTTCCACTAAAATTCATTTCCCCAAACTAAAGATGTCTCTGATTTAGTGTCAGTAATTAATTCAGTCAATTGTTTTAATACTAATTGCTTATCTCTCCCCTCCCCCCACCCCCCTAATACCTTGCATTCTGATTATCCCTTCCCTCAATGAGCTCTCCCCTTCTATCACACCCCATCCTTTCCTTATCCCCATCGTCTCTCTTTTCTTGTAGGGCAAGATAAATTTCTATACCCCATTACCTGTGTTTCTTATTTCCTGGTTATATGCAATAATAATTCTCAACATTCATTTCTAATACTTTGAATTCCACCTTCTTTCCCTCCTTCCCTCCCTACCCATCTCCACTGAGAAGGCAAGCAATTCAATACAGGATATATATGTGTCGTTTTGCAAAAGACTTCCGTAATAAACGTGTTGTGTAATACTAACTATATTGCCCTCTATCCTACTCTATCCCCCCTTATTTTTTTTATTCCCTCATTTGACCTTGTCCTGAAGGAAGAATCTTAAAAAGAACCCATCACCTGACTTAAAAAGTGAGGGGTTTTTTGTGTCTTAAAATCATCAGACAGATACTTCAAAATAGGAAAATAATTTCACTTTCTTTACAATTATCAATGCAATTTTATATGTAAAATCCTTAATCCAGTTTTGAGTACTTGTTACTAAAACATACTCAAAGCCTTTTAGAAATATTTAGAAAAGATATATATGTATGTATATATATTTACATATATATATATATCCTTGTTCTTAGATACTGTTTGATCCTGTTGCTTTCTCAAAATTTGCCACTCCATTTAATTAGAAAACTTTTACAGAACATCTCTGTTTTATTCCTCCTTTTTAAGGCTACTATCCACGTATCATACTGAAAAAATGAGATATTTCAAGGACCAAATCTTATACTTGAATATAACTATTAGCAAGGGGATGATAAACTAAGAACTATTTTACCTAATCACATAGGATATAGAGTTAATCACCAATACAGATTATCCATAGTAAGATCTTTCACACTTCCATCCTATTATAGTAAAGCAGATGTTTTATTATTAATCTATTAATTAATAGATTTAGTATTACAAAAACTTTTACAGTTTTACAGGTGTTATAGAAATTTAGTATGAGAGGAAAATGAGGGACACAGTTATGATGACATCAAGACTGTAACTTTAAGGGCACAAACTGACCTGACGTAACCCATAACAAGGAGAAAACTCCCTTAGCGCTGTTTGATTACATGCATGATATCACATATGATAACCCGTTATGTAACAAATTTTCATGTTCTTTGCAAAGTATTATAGTCAGGCTCAGAACTAACCAGGTGGGAAATTTGCTTGTTCAGAAAGGAAACAGCACAATGGGAAAATGAGTCAAGAAGATGCTGTCTTAGCCTGTACCAAGGTTGTCCCCCCTTGGCTTTTTCCAGACATTGGTATTCACCTGTAGCAGATCTTCAGACTGCGCTCCTTTTGGCCAGCACATGGTATTTCCCTTGAATGATGAATTATTGGTTTAAACAATTTAGACAATCTTGCATGAAATCAAAACTTACAATTTCAACTACAGTCTCATGAGAATCACAGCTTAGGGCTAGGTTCTTCTTCTTCTCATGTTTTAGTAATAGTTAACAAATGTAAGGGCATCTCATTGGTCCTTCATTTATAAAAGAAGAATAATTACTTTCTAGAGTTTTACACATTTAGTAAAGCAATGATAATTGACTCATAACCTCCAGAAAAAAGGTGTCCACAGTCAACCTCCATTTTGTGTTGCCTTTTCACTCTGAAGGCAAGATTGAAACCTTTTACTCTGAGGTCCGTTGTTAGTAAGTTGTCTCAATGATGGAGCTTCAATGTGCATTATTTATTAATAGATCTAATTTCATAGTTTTCATAAGTGATAACGCAACTAATCTCTCAGATAAAATGTACTCTTTCTTTAAATTTTTCCACTGTGGCTGGGAGCTAGTACTTTAGAATTTTATCACAGATAAGGATAACTTGAAGAAATCTCTACTAATAAATTTCTGAGACTATACTTAACTCAGATCTTCCTAATGCATGCATTTTGCAGCATATTGCTTTAATGCTAAAATAGCAAAACTGATTTGTATTAAATTCTGTTTTACCACAGTTCTCCTAATAGGAGAATCTCATTGTCAATAAGATCACATTCTGATTTAGTTTCAGAACAAAATTTCAACCAGATCAAATCTAGATTTATAATTCTCATGGTAATATTTAAAATCTCAATTTTCCCAAGGGTCCACTGTTTTCAGTTAGCTCATGTTAAAAAAAAAAACTACAGTGGCACTCTCATCTTCCTATAACTTTTTCTTTATTTCCTTTTAAATCATCCAAAGAGACAAATAAATTCCCTTTGCCTTTTCAACCTAACACAGCCCCATCCAATGCTTTAGGAAGCTGTAGGACTCCAAGGTTTAGTATAGTGGTGAGTATTCCCTTCTGTCATAAGGAAGACTGGTTCCATTCCTCAACAGGGAGAATTCTTGTTATGGGGCAGCTAGGTGATGCAGCGAATAGAGTGCTGGACTTAAAATCAGAAAGACTATCTTCCTGAGTTCAAATCTGATCTCAAAACACTTACTAGCTGCGTGACCCTGGGTAAGTCACTTAACACTGTTAATTCCTCATCTGTAAAATGAGCAGGAGATGGAAATGGCAAACCACTCCAGTATTCTTGTCAAGAAAATCACAAATAGGCTCACAAAGAATCAGATATGACTTAACAACAAAGTAATTTTAAACCCCAAAAAGTCTTTAGTGTTGAGGGTTGTGGGGGGCTTCATGTGGCAGTCTCACATTACCATTCCCCTGCTTGAGAGGATCTAAGGGTTGAGAAAAGCCTTTTGAATGGTCCTCCAAAGGCTGAATGTTAGCATGCTCACTCAAATAATTTCATGCCGTAAATTTATTACTATAGTTTCCATATCATAAAGAATAAGCAAATGCAGTTTCTCACATCCTTCATATCTCAGTGAGGTCAAAACCTCCTTTAAATGTCTCTTTCCAAAATTCCAAAATCTTTTACTTTCCATTCATAGTGTCCGTGTAGACAGAATACAACTTCCTTTAATTTTCCACCTATTCTTCTCTCACCTCTACCTGCTTAAACTTTTTCTCTTATTATTTATATAATTTCTCTCTTATTATTTATATAATTCCTCTAGTGGACTTTGATTGAAGTCCTTCAAAACTGGACCTTTCTTTTTTTTCTCTTTATATTTAGATCCAACTCTTCTTTTACTTTTTTCTGTTTGCTTGATTCCTCTAGTCTTTATTTCCCAATCATATCCCAGACTATCTCTAGAAGTAATCTTCACTCCATTGAATTTTCCTTTACAATTTAGTATAAGTTTTTATTACCCGAAACCAATTAACTGCAATGTTGTTGACTCTGGAGTTCTTAAAAACTTAAAAACTCATCATCTATCCAAATAGCTTTTGGTGACTCTGCCATTAGTTCACCTAACCAATCAAGGTACAAAACATTCTTCCAAATTAAATTTTACTTACTTTTAAGTTGCTCCCTGGTTTAAAGAAGTTTTTCTCTTTTTGTGGTCAAGAAAGAGTTAACAATAGGTATTTCTTAAAATTTAAACTGCAAACTAAAAGCTCATTTTCTCTCCTTCACTTTGAAACTTCAACAACACAACTTTCAAAATTAGCTTCAGTTCCCTTCTCTAATCAGTGAAACCATCTTTATCCCTTGTATTAAAACAATAAATCAGTTATTCTCCTGGGAAAGAGTGATAAAAGGTTTAAGCACTGTTTTCATGAAACTTTCACAGATTTTTATTCTTATTTTTCCTTAAAACTATAGAGTTTTAAGGAAACTCACAAAGCTATTTCAGCAAAAAACAGAACAAAGCGAAAAACATCAAACAACATTCAAACCACAACTTGAAAATTTACAGTGAGAGAACAGACAGTTGCACACTTAGAATTTCTTCAGATGGGGCAAAGATATTCTTGTATCTCTCCTGTGCCTTTTGTCTGCTTCCCTAACTTGGCTAGAGTTAGAAATGCTGACAGAGACACTATCTTCTTCAAGAGTATTTCTGATGCATGCAAAACACATAGGCAATGTAGGCACAGAAGAAAGTTTAATCAAAAATTTGCTCACAATTTTCTAAAACCATTTCAGAGCCCTTAAATTGCAGTAACTGAAAGACCCTTCTTCAGATCAAATTTAGAACTCATTGAGATTTATATGCCTTAGACCAATCTTTGTGTAATTTGAGAGTTTTCATATGATGAAGGACCTTTCCCAAAGGAATACCCTAGAAACATTTATCAAAATGTTTCTTTTTAGATGAGCTTTCATCCAAAATCTATGTACTGGTGTTATTTGCGAGAACTGGAAGCATGCCCAATATGGTTGAAATGAACTCTGGTACCATATGTCCATTTAATGGAATAAATGAATGAAAATGTATTTATTAAGTCTTTACTGTGTCAGTCACTGTGGTAAGCACTGAGTATACAAATCTAACCAAGAGAGACACTCTTGTTGTCAAGGATCTGACATTCTAATAAAAGAATACAGATACATAGAGGGAAGTTAGAGTTGAAAGGGAGCCTTCTGCCTAGAGTAGTATGGTTTGAAGATGTCTGGGAAGTAGCATGGTGGTCTAATTTGGGGCAAGTCCAATAGGAGGAAGAGGAGAGCCTGAGGTTGGACGGTATGGTTTGGAGATGGTCATTCTGGGCAAAACAAGATGAAAGCTTTCCCATCACAACCATTATAATGACGTTAAAAATTTTAACCATGGATTTATAGGAAGTAATAAGAATCAAAGAAAACAGAACTAAAAGAACACAAGTATGACTACACTAAAATGTATTCACAAATGCTAGGTGATTGAGCAAAGAATGTGAGGGGGAGCTAAGAAGCTTTTATAGAGATATTACATGTGGACTTTCAAGTGTGAATAGTAAATGTATCTCTTAGTGGTCTTGTTTAAAGTTTAGTGCATAGCAACTTTTTTACCTAAGCAAAAGCTTTAAATTCGGAAGCCATGGTGCGGAGATGAATGAATGGGGAAAGGTCATGAGTTTAGGGTGATAAATGAATAAAACTGGAGATATTGGGTAATATGTTTTTTGATGAACGAGGTCAGGTTGACCTACCAGGAAGCAAGGATGCTGAAAAAACCATGACATTGTGAACTACTAGTAATGAGAGCCAATCAGACTAATGCTAGTATGGATTAACTGGAGACAGTTCAGTAAGAAATAGTGAAAATTCTGAACTAGAGAATATTTTTTGTGAGGGGTTAGCAATCACTTTAAGCAAGCACAGGTATCAGAAAAAGTCAAAATCAAAATTTTAGAGAAATCAAAAATAAACAGACAGTGCTTCTAAACTGTCTGACCATTAACATACATTTGTCTGTACCATAGAGGGAAGCTTCAATATCTGGGTTTTCAAAGTTGGGGTGCTGCTTAGTGGCTTCCCAGACTCTTATCTGGCATTCAAATCTTTTGATAAAAACTAAGTCCCAAAGTAAAATCTCACTCTCAGAGTATTTACACATATTTTTTGGAGTCAGAAGGCTCTGATCCAGAGCCTCAATAGAAAAACAAAAGATATTTGGGGCCCTCCTACAAAACAACTCCCCTAATCAAGCTTCCCACAATGGGCAGGTCCATCAATGAGTGGGAAAGATCCTTTTTATTTACATTATTCAGAGACATTATTCACTTTGGTGTAAACAAAAACAGCCAAAAGATCTTAATATGATTGCCATCACATTCCATCCTTTCAGGATCCTTGACCTTACAGTCTAAATGGTCATGGATCCTGGAACAAACAGGTATTAATATTTCTTAAGTAAATATAACATAACTCACATTTGCAGAGTATATAACATAGCAACTTATTACCAGGGTGGCCAAATTACTTTAAACAAACACAAAGGTATATGTATAATATAACATCATTCTTTGAGGAGAGAGCAACCAGCTCCTACTTCCTCAATTTCAAACAGAAATGCCCAAGCAAAGTCCTCTTTGGGGTGTGTCCTCTCTGCCCTGCACTCTCAGGTGCAGGCTCTAAGGAGCCAAATCCATCTTAACAATACTCCAGGCCCCGCCCCCCCCCTTCCAAATCCTGAGGAGTGGTTGGGCAATAAAACCATCAGGATGGAGTCCTTGGGGGATATAGGGCACGTCCTCTCATCCATCATAGGCAACTGCACTTCACTCTCCTGTCCCAGGAGAACGCTTCAAGAAAGCGCACTCAGTGCCTTGCTGCACAATCCAATCTCGCTCCAGGGCTGAACTCTGAGCTCCTGGGTTCCCTCTCCTTCAACAGGAGCCAGCTGCTCCCAGCTCCTACCTAGGTTTGGATGCTGTCACCTCACCAAGGTCAGCACATAGGCTGTCTGGGTCACTTGGGTCATTCAGAAGACAGTTTTTTAGTCCTGTTCCATGGCTATCATCAAGGTCAGCACACTGGCCATTCTTTGCTTCTGCTGGGTGGTTCAGCATGTAGTCTTCAGCTCCTGTTCCAAGGCTCTGCTTACAATACAATCTCAGGGCATTCACCCCTCCAGCACAGTCCGGAGTCGAGCTAATTCACTCGAGCCCTGACTCTGGCCACCCCCACCTCCTGGGATTCCACAGAATCATAGCCACCATAATTGAGAAGCAACAGTTCCCATACTTTCCTTTTAATTTATGCAGATCCTATCCTCATCACCATAATGTATCAGTGAGCACCTCAGCATACGCAGGGGGACCTGCTATCTTAGATCTACATTCATAAAAGAAAAGGCGACGTTTGAGGGATTAGCAATCATTTTAATCAAGCCCAGGTATCAGAGAAAATCAAAATCAAAATTTCAGAGAAATAAAAAATCGACAGCGCTTCCAAACTGCCTGACCACTAACACACACACATCTTTACCAGAGAGGAAAGCACCAACATGTGGGTTTTCAAAGCCAGGGGCTGCTTAGCAGCTTCCCAGACTCTCACTGGCACTCAAACCTTCTTACAAAAACTAAGCCCCCTAGAGAATATTTTAAAAGAATATAACTTCATTATTTTCACTAGCACACATACTAACTAAAAATAGGACTTTTCAGGAAAGTACTGAATTTAAGTCCCTGGTTTTATCTCACTTCAACTGTAAAATCCTTTGGAGGTCTTCTTTGTGTTTCCCATGGTGCCTAGGTGGGGGTGTTACCCTATAGGAGGGTATAAATAGAGCATTAAATGAATAGAGTAGAGAAGAATGTTTTATATTTGGTATATCAGTTATATGCAAATGGCTAATTCTAAAGTTCTTGAAGACAGTTCTCTCAGGTATATTTATACCATTCTTTCAATTTGACAAATCAGCTTGTTGTACATCGAACAAAGAAACTTCATTTCATTCTTGTCTTAATTAAGATGAATTCTGAATGAATGAGACTAGGTTAAATGAGATTTTAATAGATTAATATTGATAAATGAATGATACTAAACCTTTTCATAATCATTTTCATAAATGCCTATTTCTTTAAAATTATCAAATTTATTACCACAAAACTGTATGTTTTCTCTGTTAATTTTTCTGTTTTGTTTTTACTATGGTCTCTACTTTCTCATTTCCAATTTGGATAATTTAAATTTTTCCCCTTCTTTTTACTTTGATTAGATTTGATAATCTCCTTGATGGCAGGGACTATTTAATTTTTTATTTTATATCCCTAGTACCTGGTACCATAGTAGATATTTGATGGATTTATTTGTCAATTTTGGTGATATTTTAAAACAAATCACTCTTGGTTTTATTATTTCAATTTTCTTTTTACATTCAATTTTATTAATCTCTATTCTCATGTAGCACCAGCACAACAGTTACAATGCCCATAGTAACTATGAATATGCCAGTGTAATTCTGAATTTCAAAATATAGCAGACTCTCCACATCAAAGACAGAACCAAAACTTTTATTCACTTATCAAAAAGCTGAATTCTGATACCAGAAAGCCAAATCCATCATAGCAACAAAGATATATATACACAATAATAATGCAGAGGACAACACCATCCTTCCCCCTGCAAATGAACACTCACAGCTTGCTGCCTGCTTCCTCTCTCTCCCTCAGATCTAATTGATGTGTCCAATTTCCTCTTAGCTCTGATCTACCTCTTCCTGTTCCACCCATTTGATAAGCTCTTCCCACCACGGACTCATGTGATTCAGGCTTCCATGTGACTCAAGCAGCTCACATGGGCCTATTAGTGGATTAATTTAAAAATACGTTAACCATAAGCAAAAATACATCAACAATACACCTCATCTAAGTTATTTTTATTTTTTTTATTTTATTGCTTTGTTCCTTTCCCTAATTTTTAAAATATAGACTCAACTCACTAAACTTCTCTTTCTGGTTGACATACCCATATAGTACTATAATTCCATCTCTACTAATCTGGGTTCTATAAATTTTAGTATGTAGTATGCACATTACCTTTATTTATATAATCTTACTTAATTTTTATAATTTTCTCTTTCACTCGGGCCTTATTTAATAAATCATATTTATTTCTATGTGTAGAAATATGTATTTCTATATATACCTTTTACACATGTATTGCGGGAAACAAAGGAAAGTTTCATTTCCACAAGGTCAAAACTTCCAGAGGAGAAAGTTGATCTGTAACCTAGAAGAGTCAGGTAAAGAAGGTCAGAAACTTCTGCACAGACTATTTGAGGGGAAGCCTATCAAGAAAGGAGAAAATTCAACTGTGCTTGTTTATAATGTACAGTAGGCATATCAAAAGATTGTGACTCAAAAGAGAATGGACCAGTGTGTCATCTGATGGAAAGATCTATCCTGCATGAACTTTATAAAATGCCCTCACTTCTGTGTGTGTATCTCTCTCCTCTTTTCTGAAGAAGGGTGGAGTTCACCTTGGCCAAGGTGTTCAGTTCCTCTGAACTCCATTTTAATAAATTTTCTTTGATACCTTTTTGTGTGTCAAGCCCGTCTCTAATAGGCATCATTATTTATTTCTAGCATTGTTATCCACAAATGTAGTGTATGAAATTTCTGCTTTTCTAAATTTATATCTATTTTGTGACCTAGCACATGATCATTTAAAAAAAAATTCCTAATTTGCTGGAAAAGTATTTTGTGCCTTTCCCATTGAATTCTTTATATGTGTATGTATGTAGCTATGTAGATACATGTATGTATATATGTTAGATTAAATTAGTTTACTACTGATTAAGCTCTGTAATTGTCCTCTTATTTTTCTTTTTATTGGATTTATCCTGTTCTGATAGTGGGGTATTAAAATTTCCTACTAGAATTGTTTTGATCCATTTTTTTTCTGTGAGACGATATATTGTGCCTTTACAGATTTTATTGCAAACTTATGAGATGCATGGATTTTAAAAATTAATAAGTTTACAATGTCTCTTTTTCCTCTCTTAAAGCGTTCTGATTAAAATTTGACCAGGGTCCCTACTATTTTTGTTTTTTGTGAATTAAAGGTAAGTAGCACAATAGACTTTTCAGTTCACATCTTTTTAGATCTGTCTGGATTCAACATGTTTTGTTCAACAAGATTTTTGTAGAAGTTGTAAAGAATTGTTGCTTTCTGCTTTTAAAGCCTATTCTTTTTTTTATTTAAAGAGTTCAATTCATTTATTTATCTATATATCTAATCAGTCAATAAACATTTATTAAGCATCTACTGTGTGACTAAAGTTTTCTCTCATATTATTATTCCTATTTCTGATGAGGGTATAACTGTCCTTCTGGTCATCCAGGTTCACAGCCTTGACTGTTCCCTTTGCCTTAACGCAGTATCAGTCAAGTGCCAAACCACGTTGATTTTGCATACACAACATCTCTTACATCTGTTCCCTTCCCTCTAATAATAAACATCATACTTCCTCTAGAATAAGGTCATCGCTTGAAATCTCATCATCATAAAGATTGATTCCGCTTTGATATTCAACATGTCCTAAGCATCCTCAGTTGCCTCTTCCCTCTGATGGGAGGGCTGAAGGGCAGAGCAATAAAGGCCTTCCAAAGCTTCCTTTTATAAGAGGGCTCAGAATTTTCCTGGGGCAGCCAGGTGGCGCAATGTATGGAGCTGGGAAGTTGGAGTCAGGAAGACATGAGAACAGTCGCAGAAATTTCCTAACTGTGTGACCTTGGTCAAGTCACTTAACCTCTGTTTACCACTGGAGAGGGAAATGGCAAACCACTCCAGTATCTTTGCCAAGAAAACTCCCTAGACAGAGGTCCATGGTGTCAAAAAGAGTCAGACATGACTGAAAAGACTAAACAACAACAACAGAACTTTCCAGTTAACCCTTCATTTCCGATGAGCTTCTCTGCTTGGTTTTGACTCCACTAACATCAGGCCACTGAGCTGGGGACCCTGTAATACTGCCTGCCTGCTTCTCTGCCTCATTTTTTATGTAGTCTTTCTTCATTAGGTTATAAGCTCCTTGAAGACTGCCTTTCTTTTTCTTATTTGGATTCCTAGTGTTTTAGCACATAGCCTAGCACATAGTAGGTGCTTTATAAGTATTTATTGAGAAACTTAAAACACTAAAATTTCTTCATGACATTAGGATATTCCTGGGCATATCTTATATACTTTATATGTTCCTTATGCTTTTAATATACATGATAGTTAAAAATGCTTGTAATGTGGCCAAGCAAGGGCTTGGGAAGAATTTTTGTGGATTTTCTGAGTGCCCTCAAAAATAAAATTTTCTGCAGAGGGTTTAAAAAAAGTTTATTGACTGATTTCTAGTTCAAGACCTTTGACCTCTTCCCTGAACCATTGGATCAACCTTCCAATTGTTTTTCCTGATCCTTCTCTTTCCTGTTACTAATTCAGCTTCCATGACACTTTCCAAATAATCTTTCTAAGGCAGGGTTCTGATCATGACATCCTTGTACAAGAAACTTCAATGACTTCTTAGTTCTTCTAGGATAAGGTATACACTTCACAGCTTGGCATGTCAAGTCCTTTAAAATTTGGCTCCAATCAAACTTCTCAGACATTTTTTGTTCTTTCATACCCAGGCCACTAGTTAGACTTCATGTCAGAAAGACCTATGTTCAAATCCAGCCTCAGATACTTACTAGTTGTGCTCTTCTAATTACTTAACCTCTGCCTGACTCAGTTTCCTCAACTGTAAAATGGGGATAATGATAGTATCCACCTGTTACGGTTGTCATGAGGATCAAATGAGATATTTGTAAAGTGCTTAGAGCAATGTCTGGCACATAGAAGGCATTTAACCAGTATTTGTTGTCTTCCTTTCCAGTTCGCCTCCCAACTCAACATCTCTTCTTTCTTTGTGCCTTTACACAGACCATTCCTTTCGCCTGCCCTCTCTGTGCCTGGAATGCACTCCCTCCTCATCTTTGCCTCTCAGAAGAATCCATAAATTCTTTCAAGATTCAGCTGATGCCTCCTTCATGTTACTTTCGCTGATGCCCTTACTTGTTCATGGTCTCAACTTCCTCAAGTTAGCTTATGTTTACGTACACAGATCTGAGTACATGGCATACCCTTCACACCTAATGCAAGCTTCTTGAGGGCACAAACTACTTCATTTTTGTTTGTATATACCCAGTAGCTAGCACAGTACCTTGGACATAGTAGATGATTCTTATAAATGCTTATTAAATTGAATGTAGGGTTAACGTTACAGGCATTGAATTTGTCTAATTCTCTACAATTCTGTGATAATTATTCCTTTTGATCAGGAAAGAATACGATCTTTCTTATGTTTATTCTTAGAATAGGGATAGGGAGTGGGACTTGTGATTTTGTTGGGACAGGGAGTTCCCAGTGAGAAACTTCCTCTATCAATTGTGAGAAATGAATATTTTTCTTATATTTAATAACTGTTTTTTCCCTTCTCTACTTCCTCATCCTGGAACCAACCAGTGTGGGAAATCTCTCTTAAAGATTTACCCAGGCCAAGATCTAATCAGATAGTAAAAGAAATTCTATGTTTGAGCTAATGGGTGTATGCCTGCTCAGGCAGGTCTGGGGAAGTGTTGATTCTCCTTATTAACAAGACAGGTAATAAGGAAAATTGATGTCTCTTTGACCAAGATTTGAGTGATGGCCCACTTCCCATTGTGCTAACCAGAGTTAATTAGGCACCCCTCAGGAAAACCTACTCTTCAAAGGGCACATACACGGTGAGACCACCACCATGAGGGGTCTGAGAGAGATGGCCAAATGACCATCCTTTTTTTAATAACATACTGGCCTTATTAATAAAACGATTAAATTTCCCCAAAACTACATCTTTTCTACTTGTTTAATCGACACACAATGGAAGTTAGCACCTCTTCTGCTACGGACAAACAACCACAAAACAACACCAATAAGCTATTTTAAAGTCAGAGATTGCAGAGAAATTAGTGACCCTGCCGTGCTCACATTAGCCAGCCTATCTCGTAGGCAGGATTTGATCTCAGGTCTTCATGGATTTCAGGACAGCTCTATCTGTGCTATTTTGCTATTTATTACTACTTATTATTAATCTAAACTTAAAAAAACCCCACTCTAAACAAAGTCCCTACATCTTATGCTATCATAATCATTTATTAGGTTTCCCTAATTCTGTTCTCACTCTACCTTATCAAAGAAAGAAGTTTCATTTTGGGATCATCCTTCCTTTCCTTCCAACCCTCTCTTTATCTCCTTGTTGAACTTGTTGTTTGCAAAAATAAACCCCAAAATCTGAAATAGCTTTAGAAAAAATTATTAGGTCATTTGGTAGAGGAGAGATCTAGAAAAAAGAGGCATCTCCTTCCCTCAGGTTCTAGAAGATTTACATTATACAGGATTTTGATAAAGGTTTCCACACGTAAGTTACTCACAGATAATATGAAGGGAACCTAAGACACAAGCTTGGGTGGACCCAAAATAAATCCTGGGTGTGGGGACCCAAAACAAGAATGCTCGAGGGGAACCCAAAATTACTCAGTGCCATCTCCAGCCTTGCTATATTCTGACTATAGTCTAGTTAGATTTAAAAATAAATATATAATAATAATTATATATAATAATAAATGAGTGTTCCAAACAATATAAAGCACTTTTCTACAACTTGAATGAAATATTTCTCTGAAACATTTAGTGATTTAGCCAATGACATTGGTTTCTTGCATTTAGTTAACAACTGACTTATTTTTGCTTGAAAGTGTGAATTGTTCTTGGTATTTATCTTTTTGTTTTAACACTTGCCATCTCAAACCAAATGTGATCAAAATAGAATTCATTACCTTTTCCCCTAAACCCACCCCTTCACCCAATTCCCCTATTTCTGTCAAATGCAACACTATTTTTAGGTTACCCAGGTTCACAACCTAGGAGTCATTCTGAACTCTTTACTCTTTTTCTCTTTACCCCAACATCCAATCAGTGAATCAGAAGTCAAATCTAATTAATTCTACTTTCATCACATCCCTTTCATAGGTCCCCTTTTTTCTACTTAGACCAATATTAACCTAGACCAGACCCTTATCACCTCTTATCTGAATTATAACAATAGTTTTATAATTGGTATTTGTGCCCCATGTCAATACATATTCCATAAGCTTCCAAATCATGTCAATACATATTCCATAAGCTTCCAAATCAGTATTGGATCTGATCATGGCACTGTCCTGTTCAAGAAACTTTAGAGGCTGGTTCTCTGTCACCTTTGGGATTGGCCTCCTCAAGTGAGCAATTATGTAGTAACTAAGATTTCACACTAGGGATTGGAGAAAGGGGGAAAAATGGATAAGACCTATGTGTTCAAACAAGAATTATTAAAAGATATTCTGAATACCTGATGAAGGCTGAAAGTGGAAAGAGAGAACTGGTGCCTTCCAAATCAGCTCTTGAGATCACTTCCCAGCTTTTCCTTTTTGTGTAGGAAAAGTCTTATCCCTGGTCGATTAGAGATGCTTCCTCCTTTTGAGAGAGGCAGTTCTTTTTTTTAAAGAAATAATTATGCTTTACTTAGCATTCGTTAAAAAAATTTTCGAGTTTCCAATTATCTCCCTCCCTTTGGCACTTTTCCCATTCATTGTGGAAAACAAGCCATATGATATCAATTATACATGGAAAGTCATGAAAAACGTATTTCCATATTTAGCCATGTTGCAAAAAAAGTAAGAAAAATAAAGGAAAAAGTATGCTTTGATTTGAACTCCGAATTCATCAGTTCTCTCTCTGGATGTAGATAGAATTTTGCTTTGTCCATCCTTTAGTGTCATCTCAGATCATTGCATTGATTAAAGTAGCGAAGTCTTGTTATAATATTGCTGTTACTATGTATGATGTTCTCCTGGTTCTGTTCACTTCACTTTCCCTCAATTCATACGTCTTCCCAGGTTTTTCTTTCTTTTTTTTTTATTAATTAATTTTATTTTTCAGTGTTCTATAATAACTACCATATAACTTAGATTATTATTTATTATTGTTATTCCTCTCCCTCCCCAAGACAACATATAATTTTGTATAGGTTCTACACATACATTCCTATTAAATACATTTTCACTATAGTCATGCTGTGTTGAAGAATTAAAATGAGTGGGAGAAATCTAACAAACCAAAACGCAATACACACACACACACGCACACACAAAATGATCTGCTGCATTCTGCCATTGAATTCCATAGTTCTTTCTCTGAATGTGGAAGGCATCTTGCCTTAGAAGACCACTGGGAATTTTTTTTAAGTCCTTGCATTGCAATGAAGTTCCAAGTCTACTAGAAAAAACTCTCTCACACTGTGGTTGATGATGCACAAAGTTCTCCTGGCTCTGCTCCTTTCACTCAA
This sequence comes from Potorous gilbertii, assembly GCA_028658325.1. NCBI lineage: Eukaryota > Metazoa > Chordata > Mammalia > Diprotodontia > Potoroidae > Potorous > Potorous gilbertii. Next base: position 92,192,153 of record CM053772.1, on the reverse strand, counting down.
CATCAGATCATATAAGTCTTGCCAGGCCTCTCTGAAGTCTTCCTGTTCATCATTTCTTAGAGCACAATAGAATTCCATTACATTCATATACCATAATTTATTCAGCCACTCCCCAGTTGATGGGCATCCCCTTGATTTCCAGTTTTTGGCCACCACAAAGAGTGTTGCTATGAATATTTTTGTACATGTGGGAACCTTTCCCATTTTTATGATCTCTTGGGGATATAGTCCTAGAAGCAGTATTGCTGGGTCAAAGGGTATGCACATTTTTGTAGCCCTTTGGGCATAGTTTCAAATTGCTCTCCAGAATGGTTGAATCAGCTCAGCTCCACCAACTATGGATTAGTGTTCCAACTCTCCCACATCCTCTCATTTATCCTTTATGATAACATAACTTCATAACATTTATCATTTTCTTTTATTATAATATTATATAATATATTTATCATATTATCTGTCATGTTTGCCAATCTGATAGATGTGATGTGGTATCTCAGAGTTGTTTTGATTTGCATCTCTCTAATCAAAAGTGATTTAGAGCATTTTTTCATATGAATATAGATATCTTTAATTTCTTCCTCTGAAAATTGCCTGTTCATATCCTTTGACCACTTAATAATTGGGGAATGACTTGTATTTTTGTACATTTGATTCAGTTCTCTATATATTCTAGAAATGAGGCCTTTATCACGGACATTAGCTGTAAAAATTCCTTCCCAGTTTTCTACATCCCTCCCCCAGGTTTTTCTGCTGGGGAGGGAAGGAAGGATAGTGATTGGTGGAGAGCAAGGCATATAGTTTAGCTTATAGAGCTAAACTTTGGGATTGTTTAATGCTATAATTAAAGAGGATAAGAGCAATAGGAATGGAATTTCCTGTCCATCTTCTTGAAGTTGTACAAGCAGGGGAGAGGTAGACAATCTTATCTGTGATCCAGATTGCTATGGGTACAATTGAACACTTATCTATGAAGTTATAATTGGAGAGACGATAGGAAAACTTGACTGGTTTTAGGGATGAAAACAAAAGGTGAAAAATAATTAAAATTACATCGATGTAGAGGGTAATGACCTATTAATATGGGCATGACATTTTTCAGGGTATTTTGTCTCTAAAATAACCTGGCAATTTCCCGGGAGATAGTTTTGGATTGTTCTCTCAGATGGGAATCAAAAATCTTCTAATGGAGGGGTTTGTAGATTTTTTTCCCCTTATTATTCTACATGTTTTTGCTCATTCAGATTCTATAAAGGATGGGGGGGGTAAGGACAAAATTCAGTATCAAGGATCCCCACTTCAGAGGAAAAAGGCCTAAATTATTAAATAGCTATGTGTGTATGTATGCATATACCTCTAACAAGTGATATCAACTCATTTGGATCACCTAAAGGAAGGGGGTCACTTGAAGTTATAAAATTTTAAGAAGCAAGCCTGTCTCTACCTAGCACCTTCTCTGAGTTCACAAATGTATGCAAGCCCATAGTGAGAGAAATAATTATTTCTCTCTTGTATTAATAAATAATTATTATATTGAAACCAAGGTTTTTCTCCTTTTCTGCTTCCTCATCTGGAAATCAACCAGTGTGGGAAATCTTAGGCAAAGACTTACCCAGGTTAAGTTGCATTCAAACAGTAAAAGACATTCTAAGTTTGGGCAAATGGGAAGATTCCTGCTCATTGTTTACTTAGACAAGTCTGGTAAAATATGGATTCTTACGGCATTGAAATTGATAAATCTCTTTGACCGAGACTTGGATGATCCAAGTCACATACCTGGATCTTCTCATTAGAATGAACCCACATCTCAGTACGATATTCATTTTCTCTTTACTTGTTAACCAACCAGTGTCGACTGCCACCCGTAGGAACACCTGCTCTTCCAAGGGCATATAAACTGTGAGCCCACCCCATGAGGGTTCTTTGGCATTCGAGAGTGTCACTGACCTCTTTTCATTAATAAACATGCTAGCCTTGTTAATAAAATGCTTGAATCAGCCAGAAATTATATCTTGCAAACTTTTTAAGGAAGAGTCGCTCAAATTCAAAAGTACAATGATAGTGAGGTACATGTATGTGGAAACTCACAACTCCTGGTATTTTATGGTCTAGAAGGCTTTTCATGAATCTGTAATGTGGTTCTCCTTTAGTGCCAAAGGTCATTCTCTTTGAAGCTGTTTCTCTTCCTAAGCTACCTGTCCTTCTGCATCCATTTGTTCTACTCCTGGATGGATAATCCATCTCCTTCTAGTCCAGTCTCTCTTAGCCCAGTTGGATTCATTGTCTGCTGTGGGTCTATTTCATGACATGGTCAATGGGGGTTGTGGTAGGGAAACACACAAAGTATAGGTAGACGGACTCTCCTCCAGATCAGAGTGATTCTTTCTCAGGGGACTTATCCTCACCCTGGAACTAGAATCATCAGTTCTTAAACTTGGAATTCTTTACTACGAGAATGTTCCACAGTTGAGCGGCTCACTCGTGAAATTCTTTCAGCTATTTAAAACTCCCAGAAGTGGGGTTAGCTTATTATATTAGTGAGTCAGGTGTTCTCTTCTTGACCCAGTGAAATGCCTCGGCAGGTGGGTCAAACCGGGTTGAGGGTAACCAGTAGATCTCAAACCCATCAGTGAACGGGGGCGGGAGGAAAGGTGTCTATCCCAAGCATGTGAAGACTTCCCTCTAGTGGAATTGGTTGATAAGAACAATTTCTTCCAAGAAGTTGACACTGTGTGTCTCTTAGAGATCAGACATCAGAGACATCAAGGTCATCCACTGAATCCCGGGCTATCACCACTCGTCCCGACTTTTGTCCTGCCTCTGGACTTTGATGACTCTAGAAGGAGAGTGAGGCTGATGACTTTGTGTGATTTTGACTTACTTAAACCTAATTCACAGAGCAGTCAAAACTTCATCCTGCAATATCATTGGCTTTCTTCAAAAATGAAAGACAAACAACAGTATCTTGACCCAATCTTCATGAAGAGATGAGAGTGCAAACCATTTTGTTTATACATTTAAAATTTCATGTGCTCTTACACTAACCCCTGGAACTCTGACTCCTTACACCTATACACTTTACAAAAAGGATTGTAGAAACCCCCAACCAGATATTAGGGCATGAATTCCAGCCATCATCATTTAACTGACCCTATAGTGTTTTTACAATCTGACTCCTCAATCCTACTCACCCAGGCTCCCAACCTAGATGTCATCTTCAGCTTCTCATGTCCACTCATCCCATATATCTGTTTATTTGCTATATCTTGTCTTTTTTGTTACCATAGCATGTTTTGTATCTGTCGCTTTCTTTCCACTTACCAAGTCACTTCTTCACTGGATAATTACAATAGCTTCTGAATCGATCTCTCTGTCTAAGGTAGAGTCCCACCCCAATTCATTCTCCTCAAAGCTGCCATGTGACTACTTGAGATTTAGTCCAACTCCCTCATTGAACAGAAAAGGAAACTGAAGCTGGGAACAGGTAATTTGCCTCAGAGAGACTCCTAGACAGAGACTGAACCTGGCTCTCAAACTAATGCTTTTCCTGCAGGCTGAACCAACTGGATTCTGAAAACCCCTTCTGAACCTTACACTCGGTTCCAAGACTCTGTTCAGTACTGACTTTCTGTGTTGCCTGTTTCCATTATAGGCTCTCTTTTCAGAAGGACAGCTCCTCTTTACTGGGAAGGTGACAGGATTCTTTCCCTGACAATGTTGTGGCAATGTTTTAAGCAAGTCCCTAAAAGCTACAGCTGTAGAAGTACCTCCTTCTCTTTGGAGCTGGCAGCCTGCATCCTTTGTCCTGCCTTGCATCCTTTGTCCTGCTTTGTTCAGTCGTTGCTCCCCTCATTCTAAATTCTAGAACAATAGTCTGCTCGGTCTATTTTTGGATGTGATTTAGAGGAATAGAAAGGAAACAGCTAAGAATTTTGACTCCCACCCATCCTCCGAAGGGTGAAATCTCACAGGGAAGAAACACATAAGGTTCTGGATAAATCAAGCCTGCCACCTACTGTCGCCATGCAAGAAACCCACGATGCAATCTAACTCAACACGGCAAATATTCAATGAATGCCCACTGTGTTCTGGGTACTGTTAGGTTCTGGGAGAGACACAAGGTTCAAATAAAGCATAGTGCCTGTTCTCATGAAGCCTGTAGTCTGAGAGTGTCTTCACAAACACATAATTATGATGTACGATGTTACTAAAGTGCATTAGTCACAAAAAAAATGCTGTGCAGTTTCCGAAGAGGGAGATCATTGCCAGTATGGGGAATCTGAGAAGACTTCAAGGAAGAGATGGTTTTTGAATTTGGGTTTAAAGGATAGGTAGGAATTCTAAGAGGGGGCAAGGAAGGCTATTTCAAGCATTGGGGATAATATAAGCAAAAGTATGGAGGCAATGAATGGATGTGCATATTTGTGGGGAGAGATATTAAATCTATTTGGAATTGAATCTAAAGTACATAAAAAAGAAGAAAATTATATAAGACTGGAAAGGTAAAATAGAGTGAAATTGTGGAGAGCCTTGAATGCTACAAAGAGGAACTTAAATGTTACTGGGTAGCCAAGACCTTTGAGCAGAAAAACATGACTAATTGACAAGTAGGGAGAATGGTGGTTTTGGTGTTAAAGGAATAAAGAACCAAGGTTTCCAGTTCTATCCCATCTCTTTAGTCTTGCTAAGTGAAGCTCCAAGGTAATTTACACAGCCCTGATACTTTCAGCAAGTGAAAGGATAGGATTTGCAAGGAATTTTCTCAATCCAAACAGAAGACCGTTCTGAGGAGATGCCATATTTCACTGCATAATCATCACCACCACATAATCTGTACCCTGTTTTTTTCAGTCCCAGAATTAGTTTATAACTTTTCATCGTATAATCGTCACATGGCATAATTCTAATTCTGTTCATCAGGCTGCTTAAAAGGTAAATAGAACAGCAAAGTGTTCACCAGTGGCATATGGATAAGCATTTATCTCTCGTGCATTTCAAGTCATGAGCCTGAAATTCTGAGTGCACTGTGCATTGTCAGTATTCAGTTTTAATATATATTCACAAGTATTCTGTGCAACCTAATCTTGCACTGAAGGCAGTTTAGTAATAAATGATTTTTAAGTAATACTGGTACAATTGTTTTAAAAAACTTCACATAATGGTCGCACCCCACTTTTTCGGGGAAAAATTGGCATAAAATCTGTGATGATTATATGGTGAAACATAATAGTTGCTGAGGGAATGATCAAAACCACTCAAAAGATATATATCTATATCTATATTTTAATATAACTTAAGCTGAGATGGCCTGGTCCTGTATTTGTTACATATGCATCATTTAATAAATCCATCTGCTTGGAAGCTTGAACCTTTGTTTCCTCACTTATTTCATCTTTCACCCTTCCATAGTTAGGAGGAAAGGTGTTTTAGAGACTCAATGGGACTTGGTTGCCTGGACATGTAAGAGAGTTGAGGAAGAGGGCTGAGTCAAACACCAAGATTTTGAACATGGAAGATATGTTACTATTATCTAAGCCTCAGTTTCCCCTCATCTACCTTGATTCCTTTTATGTCCTGTCGCTCCTTGTAACTTGCTACCCTCCTCTCAGCCTCTCTGGTCCTACTTGTGAGTTCCTGGGTCATGCTGGAATAAGTCACATAACTGCACGACATCTCAGATGGATGTTGTCTGATTTCAGTAGAACCTTCCTAGCTACATGGGAATGCAGTTATTTTCTGATTCACTATCCCACTCCCCATGACTATTCCAGGCCTTTCTTCCCTCTCCTTGTACCTTTGCACAGATCACTCCCTGTCAGGAATGCACTCCCTCCTTCCCTCAACCTCTCAAGACTCAGCTGGGGGGTGGAGGCATCTTTTACAAAAAGTCTTCCCTGGTTCTCCTCACTGCTACTATTCACTCCCTCCTCACATTTTCAAACATTTACTTGTTTCCATATTGTATTCTTTAGAAGAATGCAACTTCCTAAAAAAACCGTGTGATATAAGGGAGAACTCTAGACTTGGAGTCAGTAGAGATCCCTGACTCCACAAGACAATATGCAAGTCATTTCTAGTCTCTAGTCTCCTTATCCAGAAAATGAGGAATAATGTTTGTATCACCTACCTACCAGGGCTCTTGTAAGGATCAAATGAGATAATGTTGCCAATCTTAAAGTTCTATATAAGCACCAGCTATTGTTCTGTGGATGAGAGGCAACCTACCATGGTGCATAGAAGTCAAGCATTAGAGTCAGGAAGAACTTGATTTAAATTCTTCAGACAGACTAGCTATGAGACCCTGGGCAAGTTCCCTAACATATTGGTGTCTCAGAAAGAGGTTAAAGAGGGACAAAAGGAGACTGAAAGAGCTGTTAGCAAGATAGGAAGAGAACCAGGGAGAAGGTTGTTTTTGAAGTCAAGGCAGAAGACAGTAAGTGGTATGAGGGAGAAGGTCAACAGTGTTCAAAACTACGGCAAGGTCAAAGAGGAAGAAGTCTGAAAAAAGTCCACTGTGCCACCTTAGAGCAATTTTCTTGGAATAGTGAGAGTGCGAAGACAGTTTCAAGGGGTTGAGGAAAGAGTAGTGAGGGAGGCAAGGGAGTGGTGGAAGGAATCTTTTGGAGAAGTTTGGTAGAGAAAAGGGGATACAAATATGGTGTGTGCATATATGTATATAGAGAGACACAGAGAGACAAAAAGACAGAGGAGAGAGACACAGAGACAGAAAAAGAGAGAGAGAAACAAAGAGACAGAGCAATTAGAACAAAACCTTGCAGGTAGATGGATTTGATTATGTAAAAATTGAGATTTGGTACAAAGAAAAACAATATTAATGTAAAAATAAAAGCAACAATTGGGAGAAAATTTGCTACATATTTATCTGGGAAAAAATCTTATAGTCATAGAATTTTCAATCCTCTATAACAAATTTACAAAAACATTACTCCGTCTCTGATGGATAAGTGGTGAAAAGAAATGAACAATTCACAAACGAGGAAACACAAATTATAAATAAACATTTAAGAAACATCTTCAATAGTCAACAAAATTAAGACAAATTTAATACCTCAGACCCATAAAATTTACAAAAATAAATAAAAAGAACAAAACTCAGTGTTAGTAGGATTGTGGAAAGAAATGGATGCAGACGTTACTGACAGGATTTCCTGGTAGAATTCATATGTTCAAAGTGTAATATGACCCTACAGAAGAGTCATAAAATTAATCATATTAGTGTGAAAATTCCATTACTGAGAATGTACCTCAAGAATATAATTTTTTAAAAGCACCATCTGGATCAGGCTGCATCATGTATAATATAACATTTTTTAATCAAAAAAAGTCCTAAATGTCTAATAGTTGGGGAATGACTGGACAAAGCATGGCACATCATTATATGGGGGTATATAATAGTGTGATATAGTCAATAGAATATTGGATTTGAATTCAGAAAGATCTGGGTCCATGCTCTGAAGCATGTGAGGTCATAGCAAGTCACTTAATTTCTTTGCAGATGAGTTGCTATATGAATGGGTAGAGAGAATTTCCATTCTGGGAATTCCCTAGGCTAGTAAAATTGCAGGTTTGGATCCAAACACCACTTTCTACATGAAGTTTATCCTGCTAGTGCCTTCCTTTCCAAACTACCATACACTTATTTTTCCTATTTATTCTGGAAATAGATATATGCACCTTGTGTCCCCCTAAAATAGAATGTAAGCTTTTTGAGAGTATGGCCCATTTGTCCCCAGTACATATCCTCCTATGGATGCCTTCTGTGGCTTCTATTTTGCTGTGATTTGGATTAATCAATTTCTTTTCTATTTGCTATGTGTGTTCATTGTGAAACTGGCATTTGATGGTCAAGCCGTAGGTATAGAGCTTGGGATCCTGCTTCCCTCTAATAGTGAGAAACAGTGATCAACAGATCACTGCTTCAACAGAATCATATCTTATAGGTCTGCTCTGCCTGGCACAGTGCCCGAGGGCATACATTGGTCTGTTGATTGTTTGATCATATAAATTGATAAAAGCAGAACTACAACAATATCCACATTCACTGTGATTATATTTTAAAAGGTGGGGGCAGCTAGGTGGTGCAGTGGATAGAGCACCAGTGCAGGAGTCAGGAGGACCTGAGTTCCGATCTTACCTCAGACACTTGACACTCACTAGCTGTGTGACCTTGGGCAAGTCACTTAACCCCAATTGCCTCATCCTGGGTCATCTCCAGTCACCCTGATGAATATCTGGTCACTGGATCCAGAGGGCTCAGGAGGAGAAAGTGAAGCTGGTGACTTGCACAGCCCTCCCTCTCTCAAAACAAAGTCAAGTGCAAGTCATGTCTTTATTTCTCTGATGGCAAGGTCTTCTTCAGCAATGAAGGATGAACACACACATTTTAAAAGGTGAACATTTTTGTAGATGTGAATAGGTAATCAAAGAAATCAGAAGGGTTATAGGGGGAATAATACATTGATGTGGATATTTGAATATCTACTTTTAGTGTCATTTAAATGTAATATTCTATTATTTTTGTTGATATATAAAATGACATTCATAATAAAAATTAAAGGGCAAAAAAAATCCGTTGGCATTAATTTACAATTAAAAAAACAAACAAGCCCAGAATTCAAAGATAAGCTTTACATAAAGGCCCTTCACCAAACCAGGCTCTAGTATGGGAAGAGGGCAGCTTGGTGGTGTAGTGAGTGGATAGAACACTGGATTTGGAATTAGAAACACTCACTTTCCTGAGTTCAAATCCAGTCTTAGACAGTTATCAGCTGTGTGACCCTGGGCAAGTCTCTTAACCTTATTTCCTCAGTTTCCTCATTTGTAAAATGAGCTGGAGAAGGAAATAGCAAACCACTCTAGTATCTTTATCAAGAAAACCCCAAATGGGGTCATGAAGAGTCAGATATGATTAAACAGCAACAAAAGGGAGGAAAAGAGCCTAGAATGGAGAACCTGAGACAAATGTCTTTTATTTTACAATTTTAACTAAGTTTGATGCTGGACCAGTTTTGATAAGATTTTTTTCCTTCCTTGGTTATAACAGATATTTATTTGGGCAGAAAGATACTTCTTCTCTCAAATGAAAGAAGGCAGATTCAAAACATGGCAGAGATTAGAACCTAAAATGACCTTAGCCCTTGAGACAGGTGAGACAGGAGTAGTGTGGTGGTCAGAGGAAATGAATTCATGTCCTGGCTTACCTACTAACCACCAGTGTGATTGGGTAAGGTAACCGGGCCTCAGTTTACTCCTCTGTAAAATGATGGGTTTGGTCTAGAAGACCACTAAGATTCTTTCCAGATCTGAAACCTATGTGGACTCTTCCACTTTCAAGATCATAGATTCAGAGCTCTAGAGCTGGAATGAATCTTGGACTGTCTAGTGTAATCCCTTCATTTTATAGAGGAGGTATGACGCATGATGCATATCTATGATTTGCCACTGCATATGCCACTCAGAAATAGTCATCCGACAGTGCATGCAGTCAAATTTTATTATTCAAAATGTGCAAATAATACCCTCTGGGATGTGTGGGATGCTCCTTTGGTGTGGGGGCTGCTGAACACTTTTCAGGGCTGTTCATCCACCTTTGGTTTCTACTTATCACCCAACTCTCACCTGTGGCTGTAAGAAGCTGTAGCATGCATAGTAGCCACAGGCCAGTAAAACCTTCTGCACAGCTGGGCTAAACCAGGTTGAAGGAAACAGATGGCCTCAAATCTGTTGGTGCATTAGGGGGATGTCTATGCAAAGACTTCTCCAGCAAAATGTGCAGACAGGAACAATTTGTTCCAACAGCCATAAAGGTGACTGAAGCAGGCACTGTGGAGACTTAGAGCTTGGTCAGACACGGAAGATGCCAAGGTCATCCACTGCATCCTGAACCATCAGTCTTGACTGATCCTGCCACTGGATATCAATGATTCTGGGAAGAGAGTGAGGCTGATGACTTTGTGCAATTCTGTGTCACTTAAATCCAATTCACGTACAAGTCAAGACACTACCCTGTGATATCATTGGGTCTCTTCAGAAATAAAGGACAAACAACCACCACCAGTCTGGCATTTTAAGATTTTTTCTTACCTGATGATGAGATTCCCTCTGCCCATTTTAAGGCCGTGAATCTCCCTCTGAGGTGGTCTTCGGCCAAGCCTCCTACTCTCTGTCAGCCAATGAGCACTGCCCTCAAGACACATGGATCTCCATTTAGGAGCAGGTTAGGATGTCAGGTTAGATTTTGAGAAACCCAAGGCAAATGTATCCTACTTCACAATTTTACCAAAGGTTGATGATACTCTAGTATTTGGAAAGTTTTGCTTCTCCTTGGTTATAACAGATGTGCAATGAGGAAAAAAAAAGATGGTCCCAATCTCAAATGAAAGAATGCAGATTCATGGGGCAGACTGAAGACTTGGTTTGAGTTTAGAACCTAGGAGAACTCTGATACTTGGTAAGACAAGAGGAGTATGGTGAAAAATTCTGGTGTCAGAGGATCTAGATTCAGATCAGGGCAAAGTGACCAGAGGTATTTAGCCTCATTTTGGCTTAAGTTGTTTACCTTGTAATTTGATTGGTAATTTACTGATAAAGTTGCTTATAAAATTTACCCATTGGTGGACTATATTATCAGAGGGTCTGCAAATGTTTATTAGTTGTTAAGAACACAGACATTATTGGCCAAAAACTGGAAATTGGGAAATGGCTGAACAAGTTGTGGTATATGAATATAATGAAATACTATTGTGCTATAAGAAATGATGAGCAGGAAGACTTTGGAGAGGTATGGAAAGACTTATATGAACTGATGCTGAGTGAAGTGAGGAGAACCAGGAAAACTTTACACACAGCAACAACCACAGTATGTGAGGAATTTTTCTGGCAGACTTAGTCCTTCATAGCAATGCAAGGACTTAAAAAATTTCCAATGAACTCTTGAGACAAAACGCCTTCCTCATTCAGAGAAGTAACTATGGAACTGGATTGCAGAATGGAGCATAGCATTATCTTTTGTATTATATTTTGTTTTGTTTTATGGTTTCTCCCTTTCATTTTAATTCTTTTATTCAACATGAGTAAGGTGAAAATGTATTTAATAGGAATGTATATGTAGAACCTATATAAAATTGCATGCATCTCAGGGAGGGAGGTGGGAAAGAGGAGAAGGGAGAGGAAAAGAAATCTAAGATATATGGACGTGATTGTAGAACACTGAAATCAAACCAAATAATAAAAAAAAGAACACACATATTATTTACTACTTTGTACTTACCTTATAATTGAAAAACATCTTATTGAAAAAAGCAACTTAATATAAGACAGCTCCATCACAAATGGGTTTAAAACAAAATGGAGTCAGTTATGTTAAGGTGATAAACTATCTTATTAAGGTAATAAGACTTAGCTTACTATATTATCAGTTACGCTAAATTGACAAACTATCTTATTGAGGTAATGGAACTTATTTTCACCATGTTATCAGTTAAACTAAATTAACAAAGTTATTCCTACTATTTTATTGAAGTGCTAAAACAGGCCAGTGAAACCTGTGAGCTGCCAAAGGATTTTGGGGGGGAAATGTAGACATTTTCTCAGGTTGACCAAAATCCTTTGATGGTCCTGAAGGTGGCACAGGCCTGTGCTAAAACTTACTCTCACTGCATGAGGAAACTAAGGCAGAGAGGAGTTAAGTGACTTGCCCAAGGCCACTTAGGTCAAGTAGCAGATTTGGCACTCAAATCTATAACCTTGGATTCCATATCCCATGCTTTTTTCCCCATTGTATCATATTTTTACCACAACTTGAAGCCTTTGAGTTACCCCAAGGCTATTGGAGGAGTCATGGAGAAACCTACCAGACCAGAGAATTGTTGAAGAATTTATCTCTTTAATTTAGAACTATACTCAAAAAGCTATTAAGCTGTGCTTACCCTTTGACCAAGTAATATCACTAACGTTGTATCCCAAAGAGAGAGCGCTTTCTCTGAATATCTGTAGGCCTTGGTATCTGTACAAATCAAGTGCTGCTTGGCACTGCTCCCATGAGTATGACAGGTGTCATGTAACCTCTGTAATCATCAGTTTCCTGGTCTATAAAAAGGAAATAACACATACGATCAACTTCACAGTTTGTTATGAGGATCCAATAAATTGATGTATTATTTCACATTTAGTATGTCCTCTATAAATATCAGCTTTCAGTACTATCACATTTATGTTTATATATCTTATCTCTCCAACTAGACCATTAGATCTCCGAGTTCATCTTACTGATGTTGGTCAGTTGTTTTCAGTCATGTCCAACTCTTCATGATCCCATTTGGGTTTTCTTGGAAAAGATACTAGAGTGGTTTTTCATATCTTTCTCCAGCTCATTTTATAGATGAGGAAACTGAGGCAAACAGGGTTGTGACTTGCCCAGGGTCACATAAGCTAGTAAATGCCTGAGGCCAGATTTGAACTTGGGAAAATGAATCTGTTTCACTCCAGACCAGTGCTCTATCCACTGCACCACCCAGCTGCTACCTACCTGCCCCCAACATCTTATCCTTCTTTGTATCTCTTAAAGTAACCTCTAGCTCATAGTATAAATATTATAGTATTATAGTATATTATAGTACTATTATCATAGTATCAATAAATATTTGTTGACTGCTTTCTACAACGTATATGCAGGGTATCTTAATGTATGTAATATATACCCAGGGCAGACAGGTAGTGCAATGGATAGGGTGGTGTCTGAAACCAGGAAAATCTGAGTTCAGATTCTGCCTCAGACACTTATATCTGTATGATTCGGGTCAAATCATTTAACCTCTGTTTGCCTCAACTTCCTCATCTGTGAAATGAGGATCACTATAACACCTACTTCCCAGGGTCTTGTAAGGATCAAATATGATAGAAATTGGAAAGTGCTTAGCAGTGTCTGGTACATAGCAAGTGCTAGAAAGTGCTATAAAAATAATATTTTATTATTATACTGCAATTAATGGAATAATATACATGAATTGCTATACAAAGTTTAAAGTGCTAAATAAATTGCTAGCTAGTATTATTATGTAAATAATTTGCATTATGATGAGTGTGTCCAAGGAGAATATACACACTCTTGTCCCCAGATAGCTTGAAAACAGAAGTGCTCAAGCCCGGATGTTCTTTTCAAAACTTCTAATCTGATTCAAGCATTCCTCCCTGTCAGTTATTCAATTAACGGGTGAATTCCCCAGAATGACTTTTGCTAAATCCTGCAGCTTTGCTGGGGTGAGTCAATGGTTGGCCTGGGCTAGTCTCAGAACATATTCCAACCAGATAGAAAGGATGTAGGAAAGCCTCTCTTTATTCTTGTTTGGGGGTGGGGAAGGCATTGGGGGTTAAGTGACTTGCCCAGAGTCACACAGCTAGTTTACATATCTAGTAAGTGTCTGAAGTCTAATTCCAGCTGAGGTCCTCCTGACTTCAAGGCTGGTGCTCTATCCACTGCACCACCTAGAGTCCCCTCTTACCCTTTGCTTTTGCTGGGTAGTGGTCTTTCTTCCCCTTACACTTCACCCAGAACTTGGTTTGCACCCTTTTTATATGCTCTTGTCATATATTTGTGCACATTCTAATTATTTGTGTATGTTTCATATCCCCTTACATAGAGCAATCCCTGGGGATTTTTGCTCAAATTTTTGTACCACAGCATGGGACAGATGGCATTCTACTCACTGCCCCTGTGTCCAGGTAAATCAAAGCAAACTTCCCTGGTCACCACTGTCTTTTAGGTGTAAGCTTCCTTTTTTCTAGCATGTAAACATCATGAGGGTAGGGCTATTTTGCTTTTCTATTTGTATTTCCAACCTGTTTGGTATGTAGTAAGAATTTAATTAATTAATTAATTGCTTATTCATTCATCCATTTATTTGTGAAGTATGCCTTAAATGATGGTGGAGGAGAAGGATGCAGAATGTGAGACAGAGGTCTTGAGAGTCAGCCCAGTCAAGGCAGATGAGGCAGGGGAAAAATTCACTTCAATTTTAGGAAACTATTCCTGCTAACTAGGTGCTAAACTGTGTTGTTCCTACTGTGTTTGAGGATTTCTTTGTCAGTGGAAAGAGGGGTAGAATTAGAGACAAAAGACCAAGGTTGAGCTAAATGATCTTTAAAGTTCTTTCCAGCTGCTTCTAACCAAAGTAAGTCATGAGGGGCAGTGATTGCATTAGAAAAAGCTTCATCTTCATCTGTAAAATGGGAGGATTAGATTAAATGATCTTTTTAAAAAAATTAATTTATTTGTTTTCAGTTTTCAGCAATCACCTCCATAAGTTTAAAATTTTCTCCTCCTCCCTCCCTGGGATGGAGTGCAATCTTATATGGGTTCTACACATATATTCTTATTAAACACATTTTCACATTAGTCATGTTGCATAGAAAATTAAAATGAATGAGAGAAACCATGAGAAAAACCAAACCAAAATAAAACATAACGAAGAGAAAATATTCTGCTTCATTCTGCATTCCTATTCCACAATTCTGGCATTTTGGACGACATTTTGCCTTGAGTCCTTTAGGAATGTTTTAGGTCCTTGCAATTGCTGTGAAGGGCTAAGTCAATCATAAACAGTCCTTGCACACTGTGGCTGTTACTATGTATAATGTTCTGCTGGTTACATTAGATGATCTTTAAGGTCCCTTCCAGTTACACATCTTGGATCCCTCAGACTTCTAGTGCTATCAGCACCTTCTAAACTCACCGCCCTAGGGCGAAACTGCAGTTGTCTAGCTGCAGTTAGATCTATGCCCTGGACTGCTATTAGCTCATGAAAAGTACAGTGGAAAGAACACTGGCCTTGGAGATATAAGAACTGAATTCAGACTTCAGTTCTGCTACTTAGTAGGTTGTATGACGCTGGGCAAATCACTTAACCTCAGTGTCTTCATTTCCCTAGTTTCTCCATCTACAAAATGGGGATGATAATTCCTGCATGATTTGCCTCATGGAGTTATTATGAGGAAAGTGCTTTGGAAGTCATAAAACTATAGAGCAAAATAACTAGAAATAAACGGCAATTTAAAGTTTGCAAAGCACTTTTTAGGCATTATCTCATTCTGTGTTCATGACAAGACCTGTGAGAAAAATGTCATTATCCTTACTTTACTGAGGAAACAGAGAGAGGGTCAGAGGTTAAGTGACTTACCCAAGGTCACATGAACCAGTGAGGATCAGAGGCTGGATGTGACCACAGGTCCTCTGTGATTCCAAGGCTAGCCCTCTATCCACTATATTGTGCTGTTTCTCTTTAGACCATGATCGTAATTGCCATTACCAAAATTTTGAATCTCCCCCATTGTTGGTCACATTGTTGTATATAAAAACTCAGCTTAAGTGTCACGTCCTTTGAAACCTTTTCAGATCCCTCCAGCTACTACTAATTTTCCTCTCCTATATCTCCCCCAAATTTAGCTTGTGTTTTTTGCACATACTTTGGGTTATACATTTTTGCGTACCTATTGTCTTCCCTGATAAAATGCAAGTTTTGGGGGGATGGGCCTGGTTCATTTCTGTCTGCTTCTCTAGTGCCTAGAACAAGTCCTACTTCAAAGGTGTTTAATAAAATAGCATTTTATTATAATACATAAATTATTAAAATTAATATATTATAATATATAACATATTTATTTAATATTAAAATATTCAAGTTAATATATTTACTATAGGATATTAAATATTAATATATAAATATAATGATATATATTATATATATAGCAATATTATAATAAAAATAGCATTTGTCAATCACTGATTGATTAGACATGCACTTGAATTGTTGCTAGATACATGAAATATTGGACAAAGTCTACACTGGCACTTTCTCCTAGGAATATTTGGGCACCTTAAAGAGTAAAGCCTGTGTGGAGTTTGACAGCTGCTAGCCCTCAACTACTACTACTTGTCTAAACAACTTTCTATCAGTTTCATCTTCATTGCCTCAAATATGGTCTTGACCTAGTTAAAATGTCAAGGACTGGCGACTTTGTAGGTGTGGGAACTCCCTTCACACACCCACACAGATTGGAACCGGTTTATGACTTAGAAATCTTAGAGAGCTCAGAGAAGGGAAGTTAAAAGCCCCTTAGGACACAGGTAACATGTCAAAGGCAGGATTTGAACTCAGGTTTTCATAGCTCCGTCATACTGTTTTTGTTCTTAGCCCCTTCTAAAGGTGGGGGGAAATTGTGTAGGGGTGGTAACCAGGGAAAATATTGCAAAAGTGATATAGTGTCCCTTTGTAAATGTCTTATAAATACCTGTGTAATTCATCATCCTAACTGATATGTAGAGACCGTGCTTTTCAGCACTTTATAAGGTTTGTATTTTTTTTCCAAAGCATTATATATGCACTTTGAATATGGGAGCTAAAGCTTAAAACTGCACAAAGGCTTTTGGGACACCCAGTATACATTCCTTCCCATTTGAGCCTCAGAAAAGCCTGGAAGAGTGGACTTGGAGTCAGGAACACCTGGGTTCAAATACCACCTCTGACATTTATTGGTTGTGTGACCTTGAGGTAGGTGTTTTTTCCCCTCTGAGACTCAAGTTTCCTCATCTAGAAAATGCAGCTAGTGGGTGACAAAGTGGATAGAGCACTGGCTTCAGTCTGGCTTCAGACACAACAGGTATGACCCTGGGTAAATAACTTCACCCTGTTTGCCTCAGTTTCCTCATCTGTAAAGTAAGCTGGAGAAAGAAATGACAAACCACTCAGGCATATTTGCCAAGAAAGTGTGCTTGTTGAGTCACTTCAAGTGACTCAACAAGCACACTTTCTTGAGGTCAAGGACTGTCTTTTACCTAAGTTTACATTTACATGACGTTTTTAATTTTGCAAAAGTGTTTTACATACATTATATCATCTGATCTTTACAACAATCCTGTGAAGTAGGTGTGATAATTATCCCCATTTCATAGGTGAAAAAACTGAGGCTGAGAAGTGATTGAGAATGTAGTCTTAGTGGCAAAAACTGGGCAAGTGACTTACTCAAGGTCGTACAGCTAGAATGTGTCGGAGACAGGATTCAAACCCAGGTCTTCCTGAATCTAAGCTGAACACCATCCACTACACTGTACTGCCACTCTTGGTCTGTCCCACAGGTGGACAGAAATTATGAAAAGCAATGACTGGTGAAAGAGATGAAAAAATAGCTATAATGTCCCTTTGTAGATGTATGTATGTACTTGCTGCTGTTGTTTAGTTGTGTCAGCTCTTTGCGACCTAGTGAACCATGAGGTTTTCTTGGCAAAGATTCTGGAGTGATTTATCATTTCCTTCTTCGGATTAACGTAAACAGAGGTTAAATGACTTGCCCAGGGTCATACAGCTAGCAAGTATCTGAGACTGGATTCGAACTCAGGTCTTTCAGACTCCAGGCCCAGGACTCTATCCACTGCATCATCTATCTGCCCCAGGAACACCCCCAGAGTTCTGGGCTATAAATTTCAGAGAAGGTGCCCACCTGCACTGGTAAAGTGAGTTTCCTCAGTAGGTAATTCCCAGTACCAGTGTGGATAGGATTGGAGGGAATAAATACCAATGAAAGTCCAATCTCTATTTCTACCCCTAAGTGTCAGGCAGGGTCAGTTTTCAGCCTGGGTTAATAACTGGCAAGAGCAGATCCTCCCACTTTCCTATTGTAATGAAAGATTTCCTGTCTACCAACCATGTTATTCTTCTGTCTGATGAATTTGTCATCTAGTCTCCAAAACATCTGGCCTCCTCCAGACAAAAGGAAAAGAGCCGAGTTAAAACAAAAACAACGTTAAACCAAACAGCAGAGGCAGCTGTGTTCCTCTGAAAACACCCACTAGCTTTACTCTTACCAGAAACTAAGAATAACCCAGGTTGCTAATAGAAAACAGACCAGGGAACGTTTTTCTTTCCAGCTCTTGGGCTCAGAACAAAGACGCTTCATTCAGTTTGTAAAACTTCTTAGGCGATGCTGTAGGAGCTATCCATGTTGCCCAGAGGATTGTCTTTGGAGCTTTCTCTATGAAGTTCTACCAATAAATACCAAATACTTGTCAGACTTGACAGCTACCGAATGGACTGCGGTGAGGGAAGCAGGCTTGAGAATCCACGCATGAGTAAGAGGGGTCTTTGAGAAGCAGCTTGGTGGAGTAGATAGGCTTCTGGATTGGCAATCAGGAAGACCTGTTTTCAGATTCTGCCTCTTTACCTCTCTTAGTCTCAATTTTCCTCTGTAAAATGGAAAAAATATTATCAATAGTATAAATTATTAGATAATTACTAGTTATTAATTAATTAATTATAGAGCATTTTTAAGGTGAGGAAAGCTCTTTAGGCACAGTAATTCATTTGACCCTCACTGTTCACTGGTCAATAAACATTTATTAAGTATCGACTATGTATCAGGCACTGACTATGCCAAGTGCTGGGGACAGAAAAAGGTAAAAGACAGTCCTTGACCTCAAGAAAGTGTGGCTGTTGAGGCCCTTCAGTCTTGTCCAACTCTGCATGACCCCATTTGGGGTTTTCTTGGCAAGGATACAGGAGCAGTTTGTCATTTTCTTCTCCAGCTCATTTTACAGATGAAGAAATTGAGGCAAACGGGGTGAAGTGACTTACCCAGGGTCATACATCTAGTAAGTATCTGAGGCCAGATTTGAGGTTTTCCCAGTGCTCTCTATTCACTTCACTACGCATTGGTTGCATTTTCTAGATGAGGAAACTGAGTCTCAGAGGGGAAAATAACATCAACCTCAAGGCCACACAACTAATAAATGTCAGCGATAGTATTTGAACCTGGGTGCTCCTGACTCCAAGTCCACTCTGTCAGGCTTTTCTGAGACTCAAAGGAGACGGAATGTCAGGGGGGGGCCCCAAAAGCCTTTGTGCAGGCGTAAACTTTAATTGTTTCAGTATTCAAAGTGCCTATATAGTGCCTTGGGGAAAACAATCTTATAAAGTGCTTTAAAAAGCACGATGTCAATTAGGATGCTGAATTAAGAGGTGGGATTCAAAGGATCATAAATCTAAGGGAAGAAAATACCTTAGAGGTCATCTAATCTAACTGCCTTATTTTACAGATAAGGAAACTGAGGCACAGGATAATTAAGTGAATTTCCCAAGAACACACAGGTAGAAGCATCAAAAGTTGTCACTATCCCACACAAAGAAATCTTAGATGAGAATAAGGGTTTTCAGAAATCATACCTTGTCAGTTTGGAGAATGTTCCCAGGTACAGTTTTGTTGCTTATTTTTTTAAAGTCAGAAATTGTCACAAACCAACATTTTCTGGCTCTTTGACTATGGTGTGTGTGTTCATCCTTTGTTGCCAAAGAAGACCATGCCATCAGAGAAAAAATGAGCTGCTCACTTTTTAAGCACTTTATAAACCAAGGCCTTTTGTGTCCAACTGACATAGTATCTCTGACCCTATTTGGGGGAGACCTGAGGAAAATCTTGATTGACAAAATAAATCAGGGTTTGAGTATTTCACTGACAAAAAGGCCTTAACCATGGTAAGTGGTACATTTCTTTCCATCCTTTAAACTTTCATCCAATTTACCACAGGGTAAACGAACAAGGACCTTTCTAGACAAGGACCTTTCTGGAACAGAGCCTACCTATCATCTGTCATCCAAACCAACCCAATCCAATAAACATTTATGAGACTCCTAGTATGTACCATGCAGTGTGGTAAGATGCTCTACGTGCCAGGAGCAGTGCCTGGTCTGCCCCTAAGAAGGCACTTGATAAAATGCTTATGGGTTGAGATTTGGGAGGGCTGTGAGGGGATAAAGGAAGGAGGCCGTTTGGGTAGCTACCAGTCCTCAAGCTGCCTGAAGCCTTCTCACTTCCTTTTTGAGGGTGGGAGATTCAAAAGGTGGATGCTATTTAAAGTACAGGCTTTTACTGTGTGAAACCCCAGCCCCTGGGGGAGGAAGGAGGGGCTCGGAAGGGGTGAATGATTGATTCCAAGGTGAAGAAAGGGAGAAGAGAAAACGCTTTTTTTCTTACTGAAGGACACACCATAGCCAGGTGCAGATGATACATTTTACAAATGAAACAAACTAAGCAGTAGAAATGACTCCCTTCTAATGAGTCTGTATTTTTAAAGCTCCCTTTCCTCCGACCCTTTTTTTGGATGAATGAGGGGGAGAAGCCAGACACAGCATCTGCAAAACCTCAGACAGACTGTGATGGAAGGGGAGCCCTAACACATGTACCTGCAATATCTGGGCCTATTGCCAACAGGGTCCAGAAGTTGGCATCTGGGCAGCAGTGCAAGGAGGGGTCTGGTGAGTGTCCAGGCATCTAGTGCTTAAACAAACAAACCAGTCTGTGAGGTTCTGATATTCCTATCTGTACAATTAAGCCATAACTTTAACTCCTCCAACCCCATATATAACAACTGCACATACAACAGTTGCCAAGTCTATTTCTGTTGGCAACTTTGGCATTTGTCCCGCTTCTTTGTACTCATCACCTCTCTACCCTAGTTGAGTGCCTCATCACCTCTTACCTGGATCATAGAGCCTGCATCTAGGGCTACGAAGCCCTCTTCTTGTGTTTTCACTTACTGAGATCCATGCTTTGTTCATGCCTTAGAAGGGAGGCTCCCTGAGGTCAGGGAATAATTTCTATCTCTGTGGGGTTTTTTTGCTGTTGTTTTGTTTTCAAGGCCAAGCATGGTGCCTAGTGTACTTAATAAGTATATGTTGAATCAAACCAGACTTCACTTTTGCCAAGATAAAATGAGGGTATGCTTGGTTGGGTCCTGTACCAACCTAGGGATGTCCTTAACTACCCTTCCACTCCCCAAGCACTATGTTGGTCAGAAAATCTGGGATCTGGTTCTGGCTTTGCCACATACTAGCTGTGAGATCCTGGGCAAGTCATTTCTTGTCTGTGGGCCTCAGTTTCTTTATGTATAAAATGGGAATAACACCTGCCTCAAAAACTTGCTGTGAAGACTGTTAGTTTTGAAATAAATCAAACTCATAAGTGAAGGGAAAGGCATCTTTAATGTACTTTCCACTCTGAGTTACCTGGGTCATCTCTCATCTTGATGAATATCTGGTCACAGGATTCAGATGGCTATGGAGAAGAAGTGAGGCTAGTGACCAGCACAGTCCTCCCTCACTCAAAACAAAGTCAAAAGCAAGTCATGTCATTTCTCCGATGGCATGGTCGTCTTTGGCAATGAAGGACGAGCACAAGTCATATCTAAGTACATGGATGTCCAACAAGAAAACTTGCCGAAAAGGTTTTTATATGATTGGGTAAGGGGACATGTGAGGACAGAGGCCTTGACATGAATCGACCTTGGCAAATTGAGC
The DNA here is from genome assembly GCA_028658325.1 of Potorous gilbertii. Taxonomy (NCBI): domain Eukaryota; kingdom Metazoa; phylum Chordata; class Mammalia; order Diprotodontia; family Potoroidae; genus Potorous; species Potorous gilbertii. The sequence goes on along the minus strand of CM053772.1, from coordinate 92,170,797 downwards.
AAAAAAACCCACCTCATTTTGGTTGTTTTACCTTTTGTGACTTTCCTGGCCATAAATGAAGTGCAAGAGGCAAGGACAGTCCTTAGCTGTGGCTAGCCTACACCAGATCCATTTACAAGCAAGGTGCCGGGGTAGGGACTCAGGTGGGGCTCAGCTCAACCTGACTGACAGTAAATGTCTCAAGAACAGGAATGCAAGGACATTACTAGAATTATTTAGAGGGAGGGGCAGGTAATATTACATTTAATATTAGCAATAAATAAAGCAATTTCCTTGTCAAGACCAAATGAGATAATGAATGTAACATTGCTTTGAAAACTGTGAAACGTTATCCAAATATAAGGCATTAATACTGTTACTATCATTTTAATGAGAACATATTCATTTTTGGTGTTGTTCTCATACGTATTATACTTGCATAAGACTTGTCTCAGAGGTAACTAGCAGGGGAAAAAAAGGCACCACAAACTGCAGGTTTGCCTGAGTTCACACCACTTAACAGATTAAACCAGTGACTATGGAATAGAGTCTATTCACTGGGAGAAAAAAAGGAGAGATGTGGCAGCCCTGTCCTTTGTCCTTGGGGATGGCCTAATGTCCTTAACTTTGTCATCCCTGCTTCTGTAATTAAACAACTTGAGTCTATATATTTTCTTTTTTTTTTACTTTCTTTTTTAAATTTTAGATTATTTTGTTTTCAGTTTTCTACAATCACTACCATATATCTTAGATTTTTTTCCCTTCTTCCTTCTCCATCCCCCCTCCCTCCTTCTTCCTTCCCTCTCTCCCTCCCCAAGATGCCATGCAATCTTATATAGGCTCTACACATACATTCCTATTAAACACATTTTCACTTTAGTCATGTTGCATAGAAGAATTAAAACGAATGGGAGAAATCATAAAACAAAACATTATATAATATATTTTCAACATGTCCAAATCATTGTGTTTGAGATGGAATGCAAATGGACTCCATAAGTCTCCCATCAGGAAGGATACATACACACTAGTGACTGGTTATGCAGTGGGGACACTGCTAATAAAGTAAATCTAAGTTTAGAATCCATGCCCCTTGGTAAGTCAGCTTTGTCCCCTTGCGTGGTCACAAATTACACCCAGCTATCTTACAGTTGGCAATGCTGATTTCAAGGAGATGTGGAGGGAGCAGGGCAAGTCCATACCCATTACCAGAAAAAAAGAAAGTGGGCCAGAAGTAAGATCTTCATATACAGAGGACAGAATATTCTCATATATTCTAAATGCCAAAGGAATTCCTCTTGAACTCAAGGGCTGCCTTAGAAAGTAAGAGCTCTGAGCCACCTGAAAATTAACTTTATTATCATTTTTGAGAGTCAGTCTTAACAAAGACTAATCAACTATAAAAGCTCATGGGAAGGAAAGAAGAATTTCTAATATTTATGCTTCCCTGTGAGTCCTTTACTTTTATTTTTTTGGTATTTTTTCCGTGGGATAAAGTTAAAGTTTCCCTATATCTGAGATATATATGTCTATATACATGCATGTGTATATAGACATATATAGTATATGTGTATAAAGACATATATAGTATATAGTATATAAATACATGCATACATATATCTGTATGGAGAGAGAGTTTCAATACTCATATGGGAGTTGAAGACCATTTTACCACATCTATGGAAACAGAGATAAGAAATATTTTTATATTCTCAGGAAAGTATATATGGTAGCATGAGTCAAAGAGTACTTTCTGAGAAGACTGAATCTATATAGTGCAGAGAATGGGTTGGGTCCCAGGTTACATCTGTAAAGACCTCAAATACTTCCCTTCTACCAACAGGCGACACAGAGTGCTCAAGAGGTTCATGATGACCTTCAAATTGGGATTTCGGTGGCTGGTGTTAGGGGTTGGGGAGGAGGGAATGCTTAGGTGCTTGGGGACATTTCTTTCACTGAACTAAATATTTCTGTGACCATATAGATCATAGGAAAAAAATTCTGAAAATTTAAGACCATGGAATATTAGAATCTCAGATGAGATCTTTGAAATTATCCTACACCACCTACCTCATCTACCTTATAGAAGAGTGTATATTCAATGAATAATATAGTAAATGAAAATACTCTAATGGTTTCCCCTACCTCTCTCTTCTTTCCAGTCTCAGCCAGATACATTTTTTTTTTGAAGCTGTAGGACTTTGAAAAATAGGAGCCAAGGAAGGAGGGCCAGGAATATACCAGAAAAGGCTTGGAAATACCCAACAAGTGGATGAGATACAGAAGTCTGAGGCAGATTTTGAAAATATCTGATACTCACTTTTAGTGTTCTGAGGGTCGTTGTCTCCATGACGAAGAACTGCTCAACCTTGAAAGTCACCCTTGATCTGTTCTGATCTTTGCTGGGTCCATCAACACCATGACCCAAAGCATTTATTAACCATTCATCTGCACCACAGAGAGCTAAAGGGGAAACCTACTAGGAGACTACTTTATAAGACAGGTGAAGATGACCCCATTGACCCACAACCAGTAGGGATATTTTTCCATCTGTAGGTATGGGATACAGTGTACCATCTACTCTAAATGTGCTGTATTTGGAGTCAAAAGACCTAGGATCAAATCTCAATGCTACTACCCTCAGTCAGTTAATAAACACTGATTTAATGCCTACTCTGTTCCAGGTATTATATTAGACTTTGGGGATACAAAGAAAAGTTAAAAGTTAGTCCCTGTTCTCAAAGAGCTTGTGGTCTTATAGGGGTGGTAACTATAGTTACTATATGTAGTTACTATTTTCCTGGGTCTCTGTTTCCTTATCTGTAAAATGAGGTGGTTGGGCTAGATGTGCTCTAAAGTTTCTTTTGGTTCTAAATCTGTGATTGCATAACCTTTCACCCTAAACCCCACTGCATATGCCCTTTGGAGACAGTACCTAGGTGTATAACCTCTGACTTTGTCCTCTCTGCTTCCATGATCTAAATAATTTCAGTTTCAGTGGCAGGAGATCTATGGGGTCTATGGAAAAGGTTGAATGGGCCCCTATGAAGGGCCTGAAAAGTCAAATAGAAGATTTTATATTTGATTCTGGAGATAATAGGGAGGTCACATGGTCAAGTGTAAGTTTTAAGAAGATCACTTTCACAGCTGAGTGGAGGATGAACTGGAATGGGAAGAGACTAGAGGCAAGGAGACCCAGCGTTTAAGAGATATTTTAAAGGTAGAATGGGCAGGACTTGGAACAGATTGGGTATGGGGAGTGAGAGACAGTTAGGAGTTGAGGATGATGCCTAGGTGGTGAGTGTGGGTAACTGGGAGGATAGTGGTACTCCTAACAATAATAGGAAAATTAAGGAACTGGAAGATTTTGGGGGAAAGATTATGAGTTCAATTTTGACATGTCGAATTTAAGATGATCATGGGCCATCCAGCTTGAAATTTCCAACAGGCAGTTGGAGATGCTAGACTGGAGGTTAGGAGAGAGGTTAGGTCTGGTACTGAATAAAAAGAAAGATGATCATAAAAAATGTGAAGTAGTTAAATATGAGGAGGAGGGAGAGCACTCGCAGCTGAAAAGCTCCTTGTAGAAGGTGATGCTTGAGTTAAGTATTGAAGCGAGAGGGGGATTCTACTAAGGGGAGATGAAAACAAAGTGCATTCTTAGCATGGGGCGTGCTGTTTAGTCATTTCAGACTCTTCATGATTCTATCTAGGGTTTTCTTGGCAGAGATACTGGAATGGTTTGCCATTTCCTTCTCCAGCTCATTTTACAGATGAGGAAACTGAGACAAGCAAGGTTAAATGACTTGCTCAGGGTCACACAGCTAGTGAGTGTCTCAGATTTGAACTCAGGAAGATGAGTCTTCCTGACTCCAGGCCTGGCACTTTGCCACCTAGATGTCCCAGCATAAGGCATTTGCCAAAGTAAAGTCCGTGACACAGGAGATGGAAAAAACAAGGATGTATACAGATCTCAGAATGTGGGAAGGGGAATCACTGAAGCTGGGAAGAGAGGATGGTGCTAATTGGGAGTCATTGGGGTTTATTAAGCAAGGGGATGGCAGGGTCAGATCTAGGCTAAAAAAAAATGATCAGCATCATAGAGGATGGACTGGAGTGGGAAGAGATTTCCCTATAAGTTATCTGAGCCTAGTGATTCAAATTTGTCATGGGAAGCTCAGTACTGTCTTAGTGTATACCTTGTATATCTTGCTTAAATTCCCCCCTTATCATTTTTGTTCTGGCCTTCCCAAGTCAAAGATCATCTTCTTTGCCAGAGAAAACAGGAGCAAAAAAAAGAATTCTCATGATCTCATCTCCTCTAAGCAGTGGCTTTTAATTCCAATTTTGCCTTCAATGTAGCCAAAAACAAAAAAAAACCTCTTCAAATGTAATTCCTATCATTCAACTAGTTTTTTTTTTTAATACTCTCGACATTAGTTCATTATCAGTTTCCTGTGCTTGCTTCCTGCCTTCTAAACATGGCTTAGAATTCTTTGTTGAATGATACATTCCCTGTATAATCACATTCACATTTCTCTTTTGACAGCTCCCCTTTTGCTTCTGGACTGGAATGATTTTTTTTAATGTATCTTCAGAATTTCATTCTTGGGAGCTTCTCACTTTTCTTAGGCCAATTTCTCCCATAGAATTTTAGGCCCTGGGTTTCTATCTATCTTTTGATGTCTGCTCTCCTCAGATCTAAGGTACATGTTAGATTATGCCTAGCATTTCACTCTTTTTTAAAATTGCAACTTCACCTCTTACCCAGGTAGGCTTGGAGGTTCACTAGAGGACAGCTCTGTGATATGTGCACACATAGGTAAGTGTGACTCTTGTTTGGCTGAGAGAGTCTTGAGAGAGAGGAGGGAAAGTTTGCCTTTTTTTTTTTTTTAAGTTTTGGACCTTGAATGGTGAACAGAAGGCCCATCTGAGACATTGACATGCTAGGAGGATTCAATGCCCCAACACATCCTTTAATTCCCAACAAATGAAACACCAGAAACTAATGAAAGTGGACTCAAGGCAAGAGATTTCATCTTGGTCCCAGTCCCCAGACCCGCTATGATGCTTGTCTATTTCACCTTTGCAGCATCTCTTGAATAGCCTCCCTTCTCTTCTCTGACACTGCTATCGCCTTGGTGCAGGCCCTCATCACCTTATATCTGGACAATTGCAATGGCCTGCTAGTGGGTCTGCCTGCAATGGAGAGATACACTCTCCATTCCAGTTCATCCTCCATTTAACCAGTAAAATGATTTCCAGATTCAATCTTGTCATCCCCCTGACTCAAAAACTTCAGTGACTCCCTGTTGCCTCCAGGAGAAAATATAAAATGCTCTGTTTGGCATTTGAAGCCTTTCATAAACTAATCCCCTCCTACCTTTCCAGTCTTCTTACTCCTTACTCCCCTACAAGGCTAATCCATGAACAAGACACTGTTCTTAGTTCTGATGATTCCCTCTGGCCTTCCTCCATGTCTGGAATACTCTCCCTCCTCTACTTTGGTTACTGATATCCCTGACTTTCTTTAAGTCCCATCTAAAATCTTACATTCTACAGGAGGCCTTCCCCAATCTCCCTTAATTCCAGTGCCTTTCCTTTGTTAAATATTTCCTATTTACCTTGTATAAAGCTTGCTTTGTATATATTTGTTTGCATTTTGTCTCTCTCATTGGATTGTAAACTCCTTGAAGTCAGGGATTGTCTTTTGCTTCCTTTTGTATCCCCAGAATTTAGCACTGTGCTTGGAACATAGTAGGTGCGTAATAAATTAGCGATTAATTGATTTGTATTGCTTTCCCCATTACTGTTTTATTGTTTGACTTGGCAAATATGTTTATTGCATGTTCATGATGGTCTTTTGTATAAAAAGCATGTGGTGAGGTGGGAAAGCAAAACCTGCTGAGATTAAGCTGTTAATCCCTAGATCTGTGATGGAACTACTTCCCTCCCATTCCCCCTCCAACAATGATCAAGGAAAGTGACTTTTATCTTGAACACCCAGAAAAGAATTGAACCCTAAGCAAGTTATAGCTGATCAGTGGTCAAGTGTGCTGACAGATCTTAACAAGCAAGTGTTGACAGACCAGTGTATTGCATATTGTCAGGAAGTCCAGCATGCATTGGCAGAAATATGTGCATGTAGTGATTTGCTTACAGTAGGATACTATATGGTTATATGACATAATATTGCATCATTAAAATTTCAATGCAGGAAAACCCCCCACAAATTTACAGTAGATCATTAAATTTAAGATGCATCATTTTAAAAAAATATTTTTGAAATGCTGTAAATTTTTAAAAAACATTAAAGGGTTAAAGAAAGTAGATTTCCATGGGGGCACTGAGTAATTTTTTTCTTGAAAACGGGGCAGTAGGCCAAATAAGTTTGGGAACATCTGATTTAACCTGTGATTTATAGATGTAATCCCAAGCCTCATAAACTCTTGAAGACAGGAGATCCAAGGAATGATGACTCAGCCACATCCATCCTTTTATTTACCATAAAGGTAGAACACCAGTTTCCCCAAAAGTAAGGCATTTCTGGTTTATTTCTAAATCCCTACACATGGGACTACCTGATTGTTTGTGTCCTAGTCCCTTTGTTACACTATCATGAATTCTAAGATGGAAGAGTCATTTCCTGCTGCCTCCTCCCTCCCCTACCAGTCCCCATCATTTCTAGTTCAACAACCAGTTCCTCTTTGCTGGTCAGAATTAAGTCTAGAATAGAAGTTCCCCTTGTTGTTTCCTCTACCTTTTGAAGAATGAAATGTTCATTAAGGCGAGTCAACAAAAAGAGTTATTCTGCTTTTGACCAAGAAAGCTACAGCAGATAGGTGTCTGGGATCATTGTAGCTCCCTGTTACTGTTCCACTGTGACTCCCTGACATGTTTGTGGTGTGATTCTCAAACTCCTTCAGTCCTGGGGATCAAGAGTATAGTCTCCCAACAGCAGTATTTGTTTCTCCTCCAGTATTGGAAATAATGACAGTGATAGCCAGCATGTATATAGTACTTTAAGGTTTACAGAATACTTTACACATATCTCATTTTAACTTCACAACAACCTATGATGTAAATACTATTTTATACCCATTTTACAGATGAGGAAACTGAGGCTAAGAGAAGTTAAGTGATTTGCCCAGACTCACACAGTTAGTGAGTATCTGGGCCAGAGTTATCACTCCACCTGAGCCTCAGTTTCATCCATAAAATAAGGAGGTTGGATAAAATTGCCTCTGAACTACTTTCTGGCTCTAGGTGATCCTTCTCTCTACCATACTTCCCCACTCAAGTTTTTAAATTTCATTCCATGAGCATACCTTATATTTTGAATACCTTATATTTAGATATATTACCTCATATATTCTATTCCTTTTGAGTCAAGTATCACCTTTCACTGCCTTGTTCCAATCCTGATTTTTATCCGCATCCTGCCCAGGTGTGTGCTGGAGTCATTTGGAAATGGTTTGGAAAAGCTGATTACTAAATTTTCAGGGTGCTCATTTGTACCTTGAAAATCAGCAAAGGTAACAAGGTTGCAAATCTGAGCTTGATTTATTATTTTGTTGATTGTTTAGACTTATGAAAATGATAGAGAAAAAGTTAATAATGAAGATTAAACTTAAAAGTGGTTTCAATACATATTTTCTCTGCAGAGATCTGAATGTTAAATATTTACTAGCACACCCCTGATTATACCTATTCTAGGTACTCTAGCTCAGTGTCTATCTCCATCATGAAGCATTCCTTGATAACCCTGTACTGAACTCATTTACACCCCCTCTAAATAGTAGGATAAATAAATAAATGCTATTATCATATGTACTCCCCTTACGACAATTAATTCATCCTGCCTTGGATTTTAATTCTTTTTATATACGCTTAGCCTTGATAGTAAGCTTCTTGGGAGCAGATCTTCCTAGTGACCTTGGTATAATGGTATCCCTGAATGGGAAGATTGTCTTCCATGTTCTGACCATCCCCACAACTCTAGCCATTGTGAGAGGGCAGGAGGGCCAGAGGTCCCCAGAACTGAAGAGAAAGTTCAAAGATGGCTACAGAAGAAAATAAGGAGCCTGTAGGAACCACATGATGACTATGGAAGGACAGTGAGAAGCTCAGAGCTAGTAAGGGCCTCAGAGGGCATCTTGTCCTACCTGTTAGGTAAGTAGAAGGAAGAAACCAAGCATTTATTCAATGCCTTCTATGTGCCAAGCTAAGCACTTAACAATTATCTCATTTGATTCTCACAATAGTCCTGAGAGGAAAGTGCTTTTATGGCTCTCATTTTATTTATGGGAAAACTGAGGCAGACAGAGGTTAAGTGTCTTGCCCAGAGTCACACAGCTAGTAAGTTTGTGAGGATGGATTTGAATTCAACTTCCTAACTCCAGATCTAGTGCACTATCCACTGCACCATCTAACCTATCATGGCATGATTCATGGTCTTGCAGCCTCTACTTGCAGAATAAATATTAGGGGGAACCCCTTACCTCTTGAGACAGTTTTAGTGAGGCACTAATTTTAGGAAGTTGTTCTAAATTTGTCATTTTGCAACTGCTGTCCTGTAGGACAAAGCAGAACAAGATTTATCCCCACCTTTCCACTTGAGATAGCCCTTTAGATACTTGAAGACAGCTATTATACCCAGCCTCATAGGGCAAGGCCCCCTGCCTTCCTGGTTGATCCCGCCTGGATGTCTTCCAGTTTATCAATGTTCTTGAAATATGATGTCTGAGAACTGAATGAAGGTGGTGTTTCTCATAAAGTTTGGCCAGACCAGAAAAAAGGGAGGGGGCAGTCACATCACCTTTCTAGTCCTGGACACCACACCTCTTTTCATGGTGTCCAAGATGATAATGGCCTTTATGATGGCCACAGCACACTATTAACCCATACAGACTTTGTAATTCACTGAAAACTCCCTAGGTCTTACATATGGACCATTTGCTGCTCCCTCATGGTATCCTTGTGAAACTGATTTTTTGGAACCCAACTGAGAACTTTACATTTTATTCTAGTTACATTTTATCATCTTAGATTCTGTCCTGTTGAGATCAATTCACAACCTGACTCCTGCTTTGTATCATCTGTGAATTGGATAAACACGCTATCTCTGCTTAACCTGAGCTAGTCATAAAAACATTAAATGGCACAGGTACAAGAATAGATTTCGAAAGAATGTCTTCCTTCCCACTTTGACCTCATAGAATCATAGATATAGAGCTAAAAGTTTCAACTGGTCTAGCCCCTTTATTTTGCAAACCACTAATGACTAGTAATAGGTTTTGTAGGTATCTTTTCTGACTCTTTGTGACCCCTACGGACCATAATACACCAAGCCCTTCTATCCTCCACTATCTCTCAAAGTCTGTTTAGGCTCGTGTTTATTGTTCCTTATCTAGCTTAGCCTCTATTGTCCCCTTTTCCTTTGAATCTTTTTCAGCATCAGGGTCTTTTCCAATGAATCCCATCTTCTCATTATGCAGCCAAAGTATTTATCCTTCAACTTCAATATTTGACCTTTCAATGAATGGCCTGAATATTTTTCTTTAAGTATTGATTGGTTTGATCTCCTTGCTGTTCAAGGGTCTCTCAAAAGTCTTCTCCAGCCTCACAATTTGTTTTATTTTATTATTTATTTACTTAAAAATGAATTTTTAGTTTTCAACATTCACTTTCATAAGATTTTGAGTTCTAAATTTTCTCTCCTTCCTTCCCCTCTCCCCAAGACAGCATGCAATCTGATATAAATTCTACATACACATTCATATTGAAAATATTTTCACATTAATACCTAAAGAAGTAATCCTCCAGTGGGAAGAACCATGAGGAAGAAGAAAGAAATGGAAAAAAAGCAAATAATATGATTTCATCTTCATTCAGACTCCATAGTTCTTTCTTTGGATATAGAGAGCATTTTCCATCATGACTCTTTTGGAGTTGTCTTAGAACCTTGCATTACTGAGAAGAGCCAAGTCTATGAAAGTTGATCATTGTTACAATGTTGCAGTTACTGTGTACAATGTTCTCCTGGTTCTGCTCACTTCACTCAGCATCAGTTCATACAAGTCTTCCCAAGTTTTTCTGAAGTCTGCCTTTTCTTATGGAATTTCTTATGGAATAATAGTATTCCATTACATTCATATACTACAACTTATTCTCCCCTTCCCCAAATGATGGGCTCAGTTTCCATTTCTTGCCACCACATAAAGGGCTGCTATAAATATTTTTGTACATGTGGGTCCCATTTTATGATCTCTTTGGGACATAGACCTAGAAGTGGTATTGCTGGGTCAAAGGGTATGCACAGTTTTAGAAGCCTTTAGGCACAGTTCCAAATTCTCTCCAGAATGGTTGCCCGTATTTTTTCCAACTTTTATCATTTTCCTATTTTGTCATGTTAGCCAATCTGATAGGTGTGATGTGATACCTGAGAGTTGTTTGATTTGCATTTCACTCATCAATAGTGATTTAGAACATTTTTTCAAATGACTATAGATAGCTTTAATTTCTTCCTCAGAAAACTGCCTGTTCATATCCTTTGACTATTTATCAATTGGAGAATGACTTGCATTCTTATAAATCTGACTCCATTATCTTTATATTTTAGAAATGAAGCCTTTATCAGAGACACTCGTTGGAGAAATTATTTCGCAGCCTTCTGCTTCCCTACTAATCTTGGTTGCATTGACTTTGTGCAAAACCTTTTCAATTTAATATAATCAAAATTATCCATTTTCCAACACCACAATTTGAAAGCATTGATTCTCAGGTGCTCAGCTTTCCATATGGTCTGGTTCTCACAGCCATATATTGCTACTGGAAATAACCAGCATTTATATAGCACTTAAAGGGTCGCAAAATGCTTTACAAATGTTATCTCCTTTTATCCTCACAACAACCTTGGGAGGTAGGCACTTTTATTTTGCTGTTGATGTTCAGTCATGTCCAACTTGGCAAAGAATGTTTTGCCATTTCCTTCTCCAGCTCATTTTACAGATGAGGAAACTGAGGCAAACAGGGTGAAGTGACTTGCCCAGGATCAAAAGGGTAATAAGTGTCTGAGGTCAGATTTGAACTCAGGAAGATAATTCTTCCTGTCTCCAGAACTAGCTCTCAATTGACTGCACCACCTAGCTTCCCTAGATGCTTATTATTACAGCCATTTTATAGATAAAGAAACAGAGGCTGAGAGATGTTAAGTGATTTGTCCAGTCTCACACAACTGGTAAATGTCTGAGTTTAGACTTGAACTCAGGACTTCCTGATTCCCAAGTCCAGTGTTCTATCTACTACCTGTACAATGGACTATCATTTTGCTCACATTTCTCTATCTTTTCCCCAAGAAAGGCAAGAGAGACTTTTGCTATCATTAGTTAATGGTCTTTGTTCCTCCTCAGTTTTCTTCTCCTTCTCTTCTTCATCTTTCTTCTCTTCTTCCTCTTTCCCTTTTCCTTCTTCCTCCTCCTTTTTTTACCCTTAGACTTTGAATCACTGAGCTATGCAAATGTTTGCTGAGTCAGACTGCTTTCCAGTAAGTACCCCAGCTCCTTTATCTCACAGGGGACCTAATCCATTCATTCACCTTCCCCAGAGTCGTCCCCAGCACCAGGTGAATTTCAGTCATCACCTCCTTGGTCAGTCACCAAGGGAAACCCAAGACAGATGTTAGAGTACCCCTAAAGATACTGTTAAAAGTCAGATGACCAAGGAGGCTGCTTCAGGGATGGTGAGACAGAAGAGGTTAAAACTCTCAAGGGGAAAGGGAAACCCTGCCAAGTCTCTCCTCTTAATGCAAATCTTTGGTGTTCCTGCACCAGTGAATTTCATGTTTTCCCTTTGTGAAATCCACATGAAAATTAGCTTATTACCATATCTCAAGTCTAAGAGAACAAAGGTGTTAAAGTGGGGGTTACAAGTAACTTTTAATGTAGTTTTTTTTAAGTAAAAAAAAGACTTTTTTAAAGTCTTCTTTCCTTTCTCTCTTGAGAGATCTAAAAGCCATGTAATTTGGTAGTCAAATTCATTTAATTAATTCAATAATTAATTGAATTAAGCACCAGGAGGCAGCATGGTACAGTAGGAAAAAAGAACTTTAGAGACAGGAATCTGGATTCAAATTTCGACTCTGCCTCTTAGTACCTGTGTGACCTTAGCTAAGTCACTTCACATGTCTAGCTTAAGTTTCTTCATCTCTAAGATGAGAGGGTTGGACTAGATGACCTTTGACATTTCTTCCAGTTCCAAATCTAACAGTTTTATTATGTGCAATGCACATAATGAAAGTAACCCCCAAAGGAATTCAAGAGTCAATCAATCAGTCTTCATTGTTCTTCAGCTGCTTTTTAGCTGCATTTGACTCTCTGTGACCCCATTTGGGGTTTTCTTGGCAAAGATACTGAGGTGGTTTGCCATTCCCTTCTCCAACTCATTTTACAGATGAGGAAACTGAGGCAAACAGGGTGAAGTGACTTGCCCAGGGTCACATGACTAATAAATGTCTGAGGTCAGATTTGAACTCAGGAAGAAACCTGACTCTAGGATTGGCATTCTGTGTACTATGGTGCCACCTAGCTGCCAAGCATTTATTAAACACTTACTATGTGACAAGGCATTGTACTAAAGTGCTGGAGATACAAAGAGATGATGCCTGTCCTCAAAGAGCTCTCACTCTAATCTGAGAGACAACAAGTAAACTGGCTCATAACTAGATATATAGAATAGGTGGAAAGTGATCTGAGAGGGGAAGGCAGGAAGAATGGGAAGGTCTCCTGCACAAAGTAGGATTTGAGCTGAGTCTTGAAGGAAGCCAAGAGGCAGAGGCCAGGTGGGGACAGAACATGCCAAAGAAGGGGACATGGAGAGGGAGGATCATGTCCAACAGGTGAAGAACCTCAAGGAGGCTGGAGCAGCTGAATCATCCAGTGTGTGGGAGGGAGGGAAAGAGTCCAGTCTGAATAGACTGGAAAGGAAGGAAGGAGCCAGGTGGTGAAGGCTTTTTCATTGATCCTGGAGGGGTGTGGGGCGGGAATAAGTGGATCACATGGTCAGAATTGCACCTCCAAAGATCACTTTGGCAGCTGAATGGAGGATGGGATGGGGTATGGAGAGACTTGATGTTATTGAAATAATCTTTGCTTGATAAGGGTTTGAACAGTGGCTGGGCAACTAGGTGGCAAAACAGAGAACAAGCCTGGCTGGGAGTCAGGAAGATTCATCTTCCTGAGTTCAAATCTGAACCCAGACACTTACTAGTTGTGTGAACCCTGCACAAGTCACTTCATCCTGTTTACCTCAGTTTCGTCATCTGCCAAATGAGCTGGAGAAGGAAATGGAAACCCATTCCAATATCTTTGCCAAGAAAACCCAAAATGGGGTCAAGAAGAATCAGACATGACTGAAAAACTGTTAACCAACAACAACAGAGTAGTAGCTATGATGAAGAGAAGGAGATGCTTATGAGACATACTGCAAAGGCAGAAACTAAAGGTCTGGCAAGAGATTGGACAGGTGGGGCAAATAGGAGCAAGGTATTGAAGATGATCAACCACAGTTCCTGAGGACTCATGATGACATGTTGCCTACCTCCTGATAGAGGGGTGATACCGGGTGTGTAGTTTAAGACATGACTTTCTTTAGCTATGACAATGAGAAATTTTGATGAGCTTTGATTACATACATTCTCGTAAAGGGGAGGTTGTTTTTCTTGCTTTCTTAATGGACAGGGGTAGAAAAGGAAGGAAGATAAGGTTAATTTTCCCCTGAAATATTATATTCAGTTTTGCTGGGTAGGTGGTTCTTGGTTTTAATCTTAGCTCCTTTGACCTTTGGAATATCATATTCCAAGCTCTGCGATCCCTTAATATAGAAGCTGCTAGATCTTGTGTTATCCTGATTGTGTTTCCGCAGTACTTGAATTGTTTCTTTCTAGCTGCTTGCAATATTTTCTCCTTGACCTGGGAGCTCTGAAATTTGGCTACAATATTCCTAGGAATTTTCCTTTGGGGATCTCTTTCAGGAGATGATTGGATTCTCTCAGTATCTATTTTACCCCCTGGTTCTAGAATATCAAGGCAATTTCCCTTGATAATTTCTTGAAAGATGATGTCTAGGCTCTTTTTTTTTGATCCTGGCTTTCAGGTAGCCCAATAATTTTTAAATTGTCTCTCCTGGTTTTATATCCCAGGTCAGTTGTTTTTCCAATGAGATACTTCACATTGTGTGCTATTTTCTCATTCCTTTGGTTTTGTTTTGTTGGACTGCGCTCTGCTTCTAGCCCGTGTGATAGATGCTTCGCATCTACCTTCCCAACAGTCTTGGGCTGGAGATTTGCTTCACTCCCTCATTCTGTGGGTTCTGCAGCTCCAGTATTTATTTAGAGTCATTTTTCACCGGTATTTGGCTGGGCTTGGGCGGAGAGCTCTAGCAAGTCTCTGCTTCTACTCCTCCATCTTGGTTCTGCCCCACCCCTTGCCCCAGGCTAATTTTGTTGTAAAAACTTTTTCCATTTAAAAAATAAAGTAAAAAAAATTCTGACCAGATCATTCTGAATACATAAATAAAAATAATGTGAGGATAACAAACTTCCAGAGTTTGTTGTGAGGGTCAAATGAGATATTGAGATAAGGAGCCTATCTCAGCCTCTGGCACATAGTAGGTGCTTGATAAAGAATGCTGGTTTTCCTCAGCCATTCCCCTCATGGCTGTAGCACCCTCCCCATTTAGCTTATCAACTTTTGAACCTTCCTCTGGAGGATACTCTCTCTCCCAAGTATTCCAAAAGATCATCCAGCAGTGGAAAAAATATTCTTCAAAAGATAACAGGTACCTCTTGTCAGGATGAAAGTCTGCTTCCACTTCAGGGTGGGTTCCTGAAGTCTCAATCATTTCTGTGGTTTCTGGGACATCCCTCTTCACTGAATTCCTCTAAGTTGGAACAGTTGGAACTGTCAAGCATCTGAACAACTCTTCCACACTGACTTCATGGACAAAGTCTAGGAAGTTGTTGAGAGTCAGTTGCATATCTCTGGACTCTGGATGAATAAGAACAGTGGGCAAAAGGTTTGGATCACCCCTCCTTCCTGAGAATTTTTGAGAGGGAAATGTGGCCATGACAGTTCAACTGGAGTTCTAGGCATTCTCCAGGGAGGTTGGGTAGATAAGCCTTAGGTTTGTCATGTGTCTGACCCCGACTCCTAAAGCCTGATGCTCAGAGCATCTCCTGACCTCCAGTTGGTGTGAATTCCTGACTTCAGGCCACCTTCAGGAGTCATCTTGTCCCATCTACTAGGAGTTGCTGTATATTTCAGGGCCTTCCCCTGGGATGTCAGGAGTCCTAGGTGTGGTTTGATTCTGGCTGGCCATAAGCCATCCATCTGAGTCACAGTTTAGATGATTGTCAAATATTAGGCTACCACACCACCTCATCAAAATGTTTACTTTGCAAGGAACTGAGGACAAATTTGCAGTCCTGGGTGACCAGAAGAATGGTGGGGCCTTTGCTCAGTAATTGAGAAATTGGATGAGGGTTTGGAGAAAACAATGACAAAACTGGAAGTCAGGTTCCAGAGGGTTTAGAAGAGGGTGGGAAGAGAGAAAATGAAGGCAGCTTTCTCCATGGGTTTAGTCAGGAAGAAGAGAGAGATAGATGATAGCTAGTGGGGATGGTTGGGTCAAAAGAGGAAGATTCATAAGAAGTGGGCAACATTTGTTTGTAGGTATCTTGGAAGTAGCCAATAGGTAGGGAGAAAGTGAAAATGAGAGTGGAGATGGAGGGGGGAAGTCTTCTGGAGAAGAGAAAGGAAAAATGGAATCAGAGGTACATGTGGCAGGTTTGGTTTTGGCCAGGAGAAGGACCATCTCTTCATCAGACTGAAGTAAAGGAGGAGATAGCAGGGGAAGACATCTGAGTGATTTGAGATGAGGAGGAGGAAAGGAGAGGGGGATACTCTTGATAAACAGTTTCAATTTTTTTCAGTATACTATGGGGCAAGATCCTCAGGTGAGAGAGGATTGTGTGACACATGAGAGGAGATAAGAATGTTTAGAGCAGCCTCTATGGAGAGCAAGTGCCTAGGTGAGATTAGATAACAAGAGTTTGTAGTGAACCCAGTCATTGTGGTTTGGTGATTTCCTCCACCTCCATTTGGCAGCACGTGAAAGGACGAACAAAGCACAGATTGGGAGTAAGACAGGGTTGGGATTTGGCAAGACAAGAATGGTGATAGGACAAAAGGGCAAGGCTTCCAGAGTAGAGCATGCCATAAAGTTGAGTTGGTTCACCAACGGTTTGAGCCAGAGAAGGGAGAAGGCTTTAGCCAGTGCAGGGGCAATGGCCTAGGAAAGAACTGGGAGGTGGGCGGGATGGAGGTCATGGTGAAGATGAGAAGCATGTCAAGGGTCATAAGGCATAAGGAAAGATGGAATGAGAAAAGCTTCTGATAAAGGATATTTCAGAATTGGTGAACATGGAAGTAGAACACTTGTGGGTGATGGCAAAATCAAAGATGAGACCATCTCTTTGTGTAAATAAGGTGGGGTAAGGTAGTAGTAGCAGTAGCAGCAGAAGTAGTGGTAGTAGTAGTAGCAGCAGCAGCAGCAGGAGCAGCAGTAGTGGTAGTAGTAGTAGTAGCAGTAGCAGTAGTGGTAGTAGTAGCAGTAGCAGTAGCAGTAGTAGTACTAATAGTATTGGTAGTAGTAGTGGTACTAGTAGTGGTGGTGGTGGTGGCAGTAGTAGTAGTAACAGTAGAAGTGGCAGTGTTATTAATAGCTAGCATTTATATAGCACTTTAAGGATTGCAAATTTGCCTCACATTGCCTTATGCCGTTTTATCTTCACAACAACCCTGGGAGGTAGGTGCTTTTCTTATCCCCATTTTACAGATCTGGAAACTGAGGCAGATAGAAATGAAGCAACTTGCCCAGGTTCATACAGCCAGTAAGTGTTTGAGGCCATATTGGAACTGAGGTCTTCCTGATTCTAGATCCAGTGCTCTATCCACTGTGCCACCGTTAGGGTATTGGAGGGAGTATGTATGTTGAATGTATGTTGTAGATGGTAGTTGAACGCTGAAACCCCCAAATATTAGGACAAGAGATGAAAAGAAAGGAGACTCAGAACCATGATCACAGTGAATTTATTGAGGAAGGAAGGAAAAATAAGAACTCATTTTCTCAGGGTAATAAAACCAGTATTTTATATTTTTTGGGAATGGGTGGTGGCGGGGAGTTAGTGATACAAGACTGCAAATTATAGCATGCCCTTCATTCTTGAAGAGGACTGTGACATCGGGAAGGTGATGCCATGACTTGCAAGTGGACTTAAGTGAGGCAGGGCTGTGCAAGGTCACCAGCCTCATTTTCTCCTCCAGAGACATCTGAGTCCAGTGATGAGATATAGATCAGGATGACTGGAGGTGGCAAAATGTAAACTGATAGGAGTTATAGTTCTGTGCACCTCAGAATGGATATTAGCCAAAGAAGTGTCTCTAAGGACCGCTGGAGGTAGGGAATACTGCTTTTCTTCAAAAAGGTAGTAAGCATTCATCATCTAGTTTCAAAGAGTCATTCATTAATTCCCCTCAAACAACCATTTGCCATTTTAGTCATTTCCAAACCTTACTGACTGCCCTCTGGTTCTCTTCCTCTTCTCATCTGCCTCCCATAGGAACTTAGGTCCTACCACTAGGACCTGCTTGCTGGCACCTTGTTCTGGAAGAGGACCATGACACCAGGGAGGTGATGTGATGATGCAAGTGCATTGGATTTAAGTGAGGCAGGGCTGTGCAAAGTCGCCAGCCTCACTTTCTCCTCTGGAGCCATCTAGGTCCAGTGGCCAGATATGGATTATGGGGCTCTGATGCGAGAGCTCTCAGTTTGTCTTGCTCTGAGTTAAGCTGTCTTGCTACTTCCTGGCCATCCCAAACCATGCCACCACACAGGGGCCTCACTCTTATCCCCATTAGAATGTGAATTCCTTGAAAGCTAAAACTGTGGATGATTGTTTGCATGTATTTTCATTAAGTGCTTAACACAGTGCCTGACTGTGTTTAATAAATACTTTAAAATTCATTATTTAAAATGAATTATTAACAACTTAACAATTTGTGGCAAACTTAACAAGTTACCCTCCCTGGGACTCATCTTTCTCAACTATAAAATGGGGCAGTTAGGCTAGATGACCTCTACCATCCCTAATGGCTCTAAATCTATGACTTGGTGATTGTTCCAGGATGACATGAAGGTCTAAGAGAAATAAAAATTAGTTTCATCCAATAAAAAAAATAAGCCCCACTCCTTTAGAAACAAAAGCAAAAAACTACCCATTCTACAAGGCCAACTTTGCCAGATAAAGTGGATTATGATCAAGTATTTCTGAGAAAGGAACGCCAATTGGGAGAATTAAAAGCCAAGCAACTTTAATGGGCCTGGGTGAGTGGGTGAGGGTGGAATCTGTAGACTGTAGGAAACCGTAACAGCAATATTGAAAACAAGGGATTTTGCTGGACTTTCAAGTGGCCTGACCATCTTCATTTGAATACTCTTGTTTTCAGCTTACTCATTTCCCTGAGAGTTACATCAAAGGTATAGTAATATCAATGAGCTGGGTTGGCCCGTAGGGAGAAGAGAGCTAACGTGGGGGAACTCTGGGGAAATCTGCAAGCAAGCTACCTTGGACCATCAAAAGAGCAGCTCTCCTCACCTAAAATGGAATTCTTTACGGAAGAGAAATATCTTATTAACTCAGAACTTTTTAGACCACATCTTGTAAAGTAAAGAAACGTGGCAGTCTGGGAAGACTCGAGATATGAAAGAACATTTTGCTCTAGATCCCAAAATTATTGGGTCACCTTGACCTTGGCAGCTTATAATTAGAACAGTGTTTCCTCAAGGGAGTGCACTCAGAAGAGGAAGGTTTCAGAATGACTGAGCTGAAGGAAACCTTCAGCACCTGCAGAGAAAGAAAGAGAGAGACAGAGAGAGAGAGACAGAGAGACAGAGAGACAGAGAGAGAGAGACAGAGAGAGATGGAGACAGAGACAGAGACAGAGAGACAGAGAGAGAGAGACAGAGACAGAGAGAATGAGAGAGAGAGAATGAGAGAGAGAGAGAGAGAGAGAGGAGTTGAGGGCACAGTATGTTCCATCGGTCCTTTGATTTAAGTAATATGCTTAGGGCACATCCATTCATTTCATCCCTTGGTTCAGTTTCTTTCTTTTAAATTTGTATTAATATAATTTGTTTTGACATTACTTTCATGTCCAAAGATGACCTACCCCTTTTTCTCTAGAGAGCCATCCCCTGTAACAAAGGATAAAAAAGGAGGAAAAATAGTCTGGCAAAACTAATCAACATGTCATAGTAGAGCTAGGTTCTGAGGATTACAAATAAATAATGGAAGGTATCATGAAGTGGTCTCATTATACAAATTCACACTACATATTTCCATTGGGCCGGTGGCCAAGAACCAAATACCCTATTTTTACAAAATTAAAACTGAATAATGTGAATTCAAATACCTGGAAATAGGGACCCAGCTGTAGATCTTTAGATTACAAGCTCCTCATGAAAGGGGTTGTCTTTTGCTTTTCTTGGTACTTAACACAAGGCCAGGCACTAGTAGGTACTTAATAAATATTAATTGACTGTCTTATTGGCATTTATTATGTTATTAAAAGATAAAATAGGTTGATAATATACAGTACTATACATATATTTCAGCATTCTGACTTTCTAAACATTTTCTGTCATCTGTGGCTTGCTCAGTATACTGTTAGTATAGTGACTAGTTGTTCTCCCCTTCTACCTTGGAGTCGGAGGACCTGAGTTCAACTTCCATCTCAGACTACCTCTGTGACTTCAGGCAAGCAATGTCATCACTCCAGGCCTCAGTTTCCTCCTCTGTAAAGTGAGACAGATTAGATGACCTTTGAAGTTCCTCTATGCTCTAAATCTATGATCCATGATCAACTGAAAAATGCAGCACTTCTAGTCTCCTACTTCTGCAAAAAAGAGATGAAAGAGCATTTTCTCATCTCATTCCTGGAGCCAAGCTCGGGTCATTATAACTAAACAGAGTTTAAATTTTAGTTTTTAGTTCTTTCAATTCAGTTTCAGGCCCACAGATACTATGAGCATCCACCATATCCAAAGCACAGCACCAAGCTCTGAAGAAAGGCACAGACCCCGACCTCAAGGGGGATAGAGATACACTGTGATGGAATAGAAAACATTTTAAGCACAAAGGAGACATTCAGATAACCTGATAGGAGAAATTTGAGGAGGGAGAGAGAATTTACAGCTGGAGAGAAAGAGATAGGGCAGAATGCTGGAAGGGAGGGAAAGATTTCAAAAAATGGACACGGGTGGGGAAAGGGTGGTGGGTGCCCATTTCAGGCATGGATAGAATCGAGATGGTTTGACTGGAACATAATGCTCTCTAGCCAGAAAACTCTCTTAGAAAAATTGGATAGAGGATCTCACACCCTCCATACACCTCTGAGTTGTTTCAGCCTAGTCTGACCATTTTGCATGAAGGTAAAATGAATAAATCAAGGCTCTGAAGATGCTAATTTTAATCCTGGCTTTGCCATTGTGATCTGAGACAAGTCATTTCCTCTCTCACTCTTAGTTTCCTTCTCATAAAAGGAAGGGATCACGCTAATAATAGCTAACATTTATATAGCATTTTAAGGTTTGCAATGGGCTTGACAGACTGGATCCTCCCAAAACTCTATATAGTAGGCACCTTTATACAGATAAGGAAACTCAGGGCTTGATCAGGAATCTGGGGCAGAATGCAAATTCACCTCTTCCTGTTTCCAAGTCCCATGCTCTGTCTACTAAATCATTAGATGGCTGGAAGATCTTTAAAGTACCTCCAAATTCTCAGTCAATCACTCCATCAAAAATTTATTAAATACCCACTACATAAACACCCAGACTAGCACTGTGCTAGTCACCCACGACAAAAAGACAGAAGTGATGAAGTTCCTTGTCCTCAAGGTGTTTACAGTTTATTAATGAAGATAATATTTATATGAGAATATATAAAATATGCAAAATAAATACAATCTAAAATTTTTTGGGGGTGGGGAAGGCACTGACAACTGGAAGATCATGTGTCTTCATGGAGGGGTTAGAAGGAAGAAATTGGGATGGAAAGGCGTCTTCTAGTAGTCTTTTCCCACCTCAACCCAGCAACTTACTTCTTGTTGTCTCCATCTTTCATAGCATTCCCCCTTCCCACACAATGAAGAAGACCCTTCCCCTAAACTCTGGTCCATGTCTTTCAAGCATTGAGAGATTAAGTGACTTGCCCAGGGTCACACAGACGATATTTGTCAGAGATGAGACATGATACGTGCTTAAAAATGTTTTTTCATTCATTCACTCATTCAGTAAGCATTTATTTAGTGCCTATTATGTATTAGGCTCTGGGAAAACAAAATAATACAAATACTAGTCACTACCCTCAAGGAGCTGATATTCTCCTAAAGGGATATAACATTTACCCAGATAGGTAAAGAAAAGATAATTTGAGAAGGGATATATTTTTTTTGGCTCTACAAAATATTAATCACTTTTTAAAAACAGAAGATTTCTCCCTTTTCCCCATTCTCTCTTCTCTTCCCCTCCAAAAGAAAAAAAGAAAAACAAAGAAGCAAGAATTAAAAACCCAGTATTTGGAGGATAAAGCAAACTCAGTCTTTTCTATACGGCCATGGCTTTGGGCTCTGGGAATTTGTGGGAATTGGGGGTATCTATGAACTCTGAACTGGCACCTCTGAACTGGACTCTGCATTGCCAGTCTCCAGGTCTGGAGGTTTTTTTGCGGTTCTACCAGAGTTCAACCTTGATTCTACCTCCATCTTCATAAAAACTTGGGAGGCATGACTAGGGTGAAGGGGGAGAAACATTTATATAGTCCTTACTCTGTGCCAGATACTATGCAAAGTGCTTTTCCCCCAATAAATATTATCTCATTAGATCTAGGTGCCATTGTTATTTGCATTTTACAACTGGGGAAACTGAGGTGAAGTCATGATGTACTCAGAATTACTTAGCTAGTAAGAGACACAGCTCTTGAGTGCTAAGATCTGTGCTTTTTCCAATAGTTCTGATTTCTGTCCTTGTTAATTATTTATTAAGTATTTAGTTAGTTCCAGACACTATATTAAGTGTTGAGCATACAAATAGAGGCAAAAAACCCCCAAAAAACAAAACCAAAAAACAAACAAACTACCAAACCCAGAAAAGCTCACTTTCTAATGGAGAAGACAACATGCAAACAACTACATACAAAATGGAAGTACAGTTATCCCTTTTACATGAAAGGGAGGGGGAACTTGGAGTTAGAAGCATGCCCTGTCCCCTACCCCTCCAGCCCACGATGACGATCCGAAAAATTCGTGTAAAAATTTTTGGCCCTCCCTTGGTACCAGAGAAGAAATCAGAATTATTATGGTATTAAAAGATAAAATATATTGATATATTCAATACTATACACATATTTTATGCATTTCTGACTTTCTAAACATTTTTTGTATCATCTGCTAGTTTTTGTGTGTCATCCACAGCCTCTACAAAACTCCCCCAAAATTCCCACTTTAATTTCTTTTGCCCACTCACCGTATATTGAAACCACAATGGGGAAAGTCACCAGTGAGTGGAAGGGATAACTGTAGTTGGAAGATCCTCACAGAGGGAAGGCACTAACATTTGGGGTAGGAGGGCTATAGGACCAAGGAAAGCTTTCTGCAGAAGGTGGGATTCAATCTGTGTCTTTTTTCTTCTTTTAGATTTTAACTTTATTCCTATAGAAAAAGAGAGGGAGAGGAAAACAAAATGAAGAAGGCTCAGAAGAAGGCTAAAATTATGTAGTCTTTTAAATTCTATATTTGTAAGTCTTATTATTATAAATTACACATTAGAAAGTGAAAGAACTGCTTTATTTTTTCAGCAACAAGTAGTCACTTAATTTTAGATTTTTTAAATTAAATTTTAAAATTTATTTTTAGTTTTCAACATTCATTTCCATAAGATTTTGAGTTCCACATTTTCTCTCCATTTCTCCCCTCTCCCCACCCCAAGATGGCATGCAATTTAATATAGACTCTTCATATACAATCATATAAAACCTATTTTCACATTAGTCATTCGATCTGTGTCTGAAAGGAAACTAGGGAAGCTGGAAGGTGGAGGTGATAGGGCCAAGCATTCCAGGCATGGGGGACAGTCAGTGCAAAGGCGTGTGAATAAATGGGAGTTGGAGCATTATGAGTGAGACTCAGCAAATCGACCAGTGTCAGTGGGAGGGGAAGAAAGTGTCAAAAGACTATAAAGGCAGAAAGGAGACAGGTGGTGCAGGGCTTTCAATGGCAAACAGTGGATTTTATATTTGATCCTGGAGGTAATAGGGAATCACAGGAGGTTAGATGGATGAGGAGGTCCGATCTGTACCTGAGGAAGATCATTTTGATAACTAAATGGAAGAGCAGGGAAAGACTGGAGCCAGGAAGTATAAAGGCAAAGGTCCAGCACCAGGGGTGACTGTGTGAATGTAGAGAAGGGGAGGAACAGAAGGGATGTTGTGAAGATAGAAATGACAAGTAGAAGACATGAGAAGAGGAAAGGCTGCTTGTATGGTGATGGGGAACAGTTTGTAAATGGTAAAGCAGAGCAAGAAATAATCTGACGTCCCTATGATGACCATGAGCGAAGGTAGGACCAGTACCAAAAAGGGTCACCAGCAGGATGATGTCACCAGGAGGGAGCCAGGTCACATTCCACTCTTTGTGACCCCATTTTGGGGTTTTCTTGGCAAAGATACTGGAGTGGTTTTCTCATTTCCTTCTCTAGCTCATGTGACAGATGAGGATACTGAGGCAAACTGGGTTAAGTGACTTGCCCATGGTCACACAGCTAGGAAGTGTAGGAGACTGGATCTGAACTCAGGAAGAAGATAAGTCTTTCTGACTCCAGGTCCAGCGCTCCATCCACTAAACCACTTAGCTCCTGAAATAATATGCCTAGTATAGTACGCTTCCCATAAATATATGTTGGATTTGGATCAGATTTGCTGGACATGGCTAAGTTCCCAGCTCCAGTGTGCCCTAGAGATTACGTGTGCATACATATGTATGCATGGGCAGGCCTGGGGCTGATTTACATATTAAAAGTTTGGGGGGAAAACCCAGGAAGCATACAGCATAGACACGAATCAAATTGAATGCTAATAATAGACCTACTGAGTAATGGGTAAGGCCTGGCACTGTGGCTCCTTGTGAGGGAGCAGAAGGAAAGCAAGGGGACAGTCTTTTGCAGAAGAGATGTGAGTATTTTACTAGACTCTTTGTGGGAAATTGGGGAATGGGGAAGTGGCCACATGGGAGTGAGAGTGGGAGCGAGCAGTGAAGGAAGCAGAGTTGATTTGATGAAAATGAGGTAATCTTGGGAGCTGGGAGAGGCTCCGAGAGTATTTTAGGTGTGGAAGACAGCCCAGAGGTCCAGTGGGAAGAGTGAAGTTCCCACAGAGCTCAGCTGCCGTACATGGCTCAAGGCAGATGCCAGCCTGGAGGATTCCAGTTACAACCTAGCACCCATAGAGAAGGGGATAGGATCAGAGATCGAGAGCTGGAAGGAAGGCCATCGGATCCGATTCTCTCATTTTACAGATGAAGAAATTGAGACTGACGGAGATGAAAGAGCTAGCCCAAGGTCACATGGGGTAGGGAGGCTGAGATGAGACCCAAGTTCTTGAAATCCAAGTTTTTGCATTATACTGGACTAGAGAATGATTGGGAAAATTGCTTTCAAAAGCTAGACATGCGTTGTAAACATGAAGGATTATAGCCTTTTACTGTAGCCTGGGGAGCACAGGGTGACCAAATTCATTCCTTCCCCTCCTCAGTCTCATGAAAGAAGGAGAGGGGAATGAGGTCTTTCTTAGTTTTGGCCTTGAAGGCTAGGTCTCAGCACTGCCATCGAGGGAGCCCCAGCTTCCTTCTTTCTGAATCTTTGGAAAAGATAGGAACCCAGTGAGTCACAAACTATTAGAGCAAGAAAGAAGAGGAAAGAGAAATTCCTGAGAAATGGGAGATGGCAAAAAACTTTGCTTTAATCTGCAGAAAGTTTAGGCAATATTACTCATCAGCATGGCACCTGCATGTCAAAAGTCAGACATAGATGTGAATCAATGGCATCTTGTCTTGCCATCTGTCTATTTTACAGATGAGACAACTGAAGCCGTGAAGGGTTAAGGAACTCCTTCGAGTAGGTAGCAAGCATCAGTGGTGGAATTGGAAACCAAATTCTCAGAATGTTTTTGACAGCACCACATCAACTCCCCTGGCTCACTTGGGTTAGAATTCTAGAAAACAATAGAGCTGGAAGGGGCCTTTGAGGTCATGTAGTTAGACTGCCTTCATTTCACAAAGGAGGAAACTGGGGCCCAGCGAAAGGAAAGGACGTGTTTTACATCCTACAGCAAATTCACATCAGATCTCAGTTAAGTCCATGGGTCTCACCATACTCAGCCCAAAGCTCACTTCAGACTAGGCTGTGTCTCTCAGTTTATACCTATGAGGCCAGGGAATGTTTCCTTTTTTCCCTTTAGAATTCCTATAGCCCACAACTTGAAAGACTAACAGGTACACAGAATGTCCTCAAGTATTATCACTGAGGGAGGTGAATGGTTATGAAGATAAATGATAGCACAGCATAAAATGATCCTGTCCCTACTTGGACATGAGTCCAAGTAGACTTGGACTTGAATCATATGTCAGCTCTGAATAACTTATAGTGGCTTCATAATATACAGAAATACATACACAGAAATAGATATATATGTATATATATTCATATACACCTTTTATTTAAATAGATATACATACATAAACATATACAGATATGGATGGGGAGGTAGATAAGCTAGATAATTGAGACTCTAGGCTGGACTCATGTTCCCAACCTTATAGATTTCTGCCTCTGCTTTTGGGTGTTGGTTATTTTTAGCACAACAGAGCTTTGCCATTTTTTTTTTCATTCAGCCAGACTTATCACCCTTGCACCAAGGGCACAATCAGCTGGTGAGACTGCCACAGAGGATGGTGCATCTCATATACAGTTATCCCACAAGAGGAGATAGATTATCTCCCAGAAATTATGGCCCATGCCCCAGGAGCATAGCCAACAGTCCTCAGACCCTAGGAGGAGTTGATAGAGGAGTACGGTAATGGTACAAGATGTATACTAAGACCTTGAGGCCTAGGCTGGTGGTCCCAAGAACCACTAGTGGGAGTAAGTACCTACTCCACAAGATGTCAGCTCCCTGGAAAAAAGCCTTGGTTGCCCTGCTCTGGTTATAACTCTGTATTTGGCAAATGTGTGTGTGTGAGTGTGTGTATGTAGATAGATGACAGATAGATAGATAAATAGATAGATAGATAGATAATGTTTTTAATGAATGGTCCAGATACTGAATGCTTTAAGTTCAGAGAGATGGGAATTTCTTTTTAATTAATTACTTAATTTTTAGTTTACAGCAATTCAGTTCCACAAGCTTTTGAGTTTTACACTTTCTCCCCCTTCCTCCCCTTCCCCTTCCCAAAATGATGTGCAATCTGATATAGGCTCTACATATACATTCATATTGAACATATTTTCACATTAGTCATGTTGCAAAGAAGAATTATAACCAACAGAATGAAGAGGTGGAGATTCCTATAGGCTGAGTAAGAAGGTAAGATTTGGTTAGGTGTTAACCTCCAGCCAACCACACACCTGAATTGGGTTTAAACCCACAAATTGCTTAACTACAAATTCCTATATAAAAAAGATCTGGGCTTACAATGGGCTGTATCTGTATGCCCAGTATGAGTCAGTGGTACAAGATGGTGGCCAAAAGTGCCATTTCCTTCTTAGGGGGGTCTTAACAGAAATGTTGTGTCTAGAGCGAAGGAAATGATAGGTGTTCCATACCTTTGACTAAGCCACATCTGGAGTATTATAACCAGCGTTTGTGGGAGGCAGTATGGCATAGTGGATAAAACACTACATCGGGAGCAAGGAGGCCTAGATCTGAATCCCACCTAAGATATAAAAGTTGTGTTACATTGAGGGAAGTTGGTTGATAATTCAGAGCCTTTATTTCCTTATCTACAAAACAAGAATAATAAATACCTACACAATTTACCTCCCTAAGTTGTAAGGAAAGTATTTTGCAGTTTTGCAGCACAAGATAAATAAATTTCTCATTATTATGGGTGATACATTGACAATTAATCAGATACTTCATAAGCATTTATGAAGTACTTGCTATATCCTAGGTTTGAAGGGATACAGATATAAAGAATGAAACATTCTCTCCATACTCTCAAGGAACTTCCATTCTAATAGGGATAAGCTAAAGGGGCCCATAAAAGAGTAGCAGAGTCCGTGTGATTAGGGAGCAGCATCAAGATCACTGCCTTTGGAGACAGAGTATTTGGAATCAAATCCCACCTCTGACACCACCAGTATGACACTGGACAAATCATTTAAGTTCTCTGGGTCTCAGTCTTCTTCATCTGTAAAATGGGGGCAAGGGAGAAGTCTAGACTACGTGGCTTGTAAGGTTCCATCCAACTCTAGATCAATAATCTTATTGAAAGAAACAAGGCAATTTAGCCTAGAAAAGAGAAGACATGAGTTTATGTGAATGCTGTCCTCCGGTATTTGATGTGCTTAGCCTCAGGAGGAAGACCAAGGAGTGATAGGGTGGAAATGGAAGAGGGACTGATTTCTAGAGAGAACATTTCCCAGAAATTAGAGCCTCCCAGAGTGGAATGGACTGATTGAGGAGGCAGTGAGTCCTCTGTCATTGAAGGTCTCCAGATGCAGACTGGATGACCCTTGTAGGGAAGGCTGTCAAGGGGACTTCTGCTTCAAGGATTTTGGACTAGAAGACTCCAAGGTCCTCTCTGATGTTGTGGTTCTGGAATAAGCCAGAAAGCCACACAATTATTTTAAACTTTGAATAATAGCAATGCAAACCTTTATATAACATGGATAAGATTTATGCTAGCACTTTCCTCGTAAGAGTGTTAGGAGGCAGGCAGACAAATAGGACTATCCCCATTTGGCAGACGGACAGATAGACTTGCCCACTTGGCAGATGGGCAGACAGGCTTGCCTACTTGGCAGATGGGCAGACAGGCTTGCCCACAATCACAGAGTTATTTAGCATCAGAGGCAGGATTTGAGTCTAGATCTTCTAGACTAGAGTCCAACACTATTTACTACCCCATAATACCCAATTGTCAAGTATTTTCCAGGTCAGAAAAAATTTTTAATTTCCATGTATTTATTTTAAAAATGAAAAAAAGGGAAGATAAAGCAGCAATGAATTTAGGAATACAATTCTAAAGCTGGAAGGGACTTCAGAAGTCTTTGATTCAACCTTGTTATTTTGCAGATGAGTTACACAAGGTCATACGTTGGGATCTGAACCCAGGTCTGCAGACTCTAGGATCCATTATTGTTCAATTGTGTCACTCATGATCAACTCTTCATGTCCCCATTTGGAGTTTTCTTGGCAAAGATACTGGAGGAGTTTGCTATTTCCTTCTTAAGCTCATTTTACAGATGAGGAAACTGAGGCAAAGAGTTAAATGACTGTCTCAGATGTACACATCTAGTAAATGTCTGAGGCTGGCCTTAAACTCACGAAGATGAGTCTTCCTGACTCCAAACCTAACTCTCTATCCACTGCACTGGGACCCATAGTTTTTCCATTATTTCATCATGCTTCCACAGGCTTCCTGCCATGCCTAATTATGGAAAGGAAGTAACTTTAGGTTCTTGTTGTCTATATCAGTGGAATTTCATTTGGTATCTTTTATTTTTTATATTTATATTAATTTATACACATAAATATTATATATTTACATAGAAATATAGGTTATATATTTTATATTATATTTATAGCCATTTCCTAAGAAAATGCAGCAAAGGATCCAGAGAATGTTGCATAGTCCTGTTCCCACTCATACCATGGTGAATTCAGGGAGTTCATGGATGAGAGTCTCACAGAATGGGCTGGCATGGACAGGCTGGGGTCTTCATCACTATAAGGAATTTCAATATAAATAAGCTCAGAGATCAGAAAGTGTTTGAGTAATTTCCCTGCATGCCACCCTCCCCACTGCCCCATGAATTGTCACTTGAAGCAGAGATAAACTATCAAACAAAACCAACCAATCCAGTGACCTCATCCCTCAGTTTACAACATTCTGAATTCGGACCCCTCCTCCGAATCCCCCAAGCTCCTGTGCTTTCAAGAGGATGGAGCTCCTCTTTGCACAACTCTAAAAATGTACTCAACCTGAGGGTCTTCCCCTCCCAGATTGATTTTTTTTCCTGACTAGGTAAAAGAGCCCATTCTCTACTTCATTTCTTACCTAGCCTTAATTACTGACTTGGGTGTGACTTGAAAAAGGCCTTAACTTAAAAAGGCCAAGGTCCCCCACTGGATCCAGGGCCATTTTCAGTCATCCTGCTCTATACCTGGCCACTGGCCCTAGATGGCTCCGGAGGAGAAAGTGAGGCTGATGACTTTGCACAGTCCTGCCTCTCTTAAATCCAATTCCTGATGTCACGGTCTTCTTCTAGAACAAAGGGCAAATAACTCAACCAACTTCAAAATGTATTTGAAAGTATCTGAGGGCAAGGACTAAATTTGATCTCATCTCCTCCAGGGCCAGCATTTTGTAAATCAAAGGATCACAGATCTAAAATTAGAAGGAACCTCAGAGATGACCTCATCTGACCCTCTCCTTTTACAGATGAAGAAATTGAGGTCTTGAGAGGTTATGTGACTTGCTTCTTATAGGATCAGAGATTTAGAGATGGAAGGGACCTCAGAAGCCATCTAACTGAACTCTTTGAAGGAAATATTGACTCAGGGAGTTTAAGTGTCTGGTCTCAGACACTTACTAGCTGTGTGACCCTGACTAAGTCACTGAACCTCTACTTCAGTTTCCTCAATTGTAAAATGGGGATTGCAATAGCACCTCCCCCATAGGCTTGTTGTGAGGATTAAACATGATAACTGCATACAGGGCCAATTGCTGGTCATTCTGATCTATGTCTTGTCACTGGACTCTAGTGACCCTGGAGGAGATAATAAGGCTAATGACTGCACAGCTCTGCCTCACTTAAATCTAATTCACTTGCAAGTCAAGACATCACTCTCCTGATGTCACTGCTCCTCTTCGAGAAAGAAGGATGAATAACAATGATCTTTTGATATTATTGATTATATGTTATATATAATTATATATGTTATATCATATATATAATATTGATATCAATTTTACAATATTGATATCAACAATATTCCTGCCATATTCATACCACAACCATGCTAGTTCAGGTCTGTATCACTTCCTGCTTGGACTATGGCAAAAGTCCTTTGGTTCCTTGACTCTGGATTCTTCCCTCTCCAATCTATCTTCCATATGACTACCATGTTGGTCTTCCTAAAACACAAGCCAATGGTTCCTGTTGCCTCCAGGATAAAGCACAGATTCCCCAATTTGGCATTTGAAGCACTGCACAGTCTGGCTCCCACATATTCTTTGAAATCGAGGCTCTCATATTCCACGCTCCAGCCCAACTGCCTGATGGGCTTCGTGCCATCTCTTGCCCCTGTGATTTCGCACAGGGTGAACCCCATACCTGGAATGGTGTCTCTACCTTTCAGCCCAAGCACCAGGCCTTATTCAATCCTTGCCCCCATGGTTAGTGCTATCCCGTACCCCAAAATAACTTTGTATATATTTTATATGAACTTAGTGTCCCTGTTGCTTCTTCTTGATAGAAT
Organism: Potorous gilbertii; assembly: GCA_028658325.1. Lineage (NCBI taxonomy): Eukaryota > Metazoa > Chordata > Mammalia > Diprotodontia > Potoroidae > Potorous > Potorous gilbertii. The sequence continues at coordinate 92,139,944 of CM053772.1, read as the reverse complement.
ATAAGCTTATTGAAGGTAAGAATTGTTTGTTTTTTGCTTTTTTCCTCCCATAGCTCCTAACACAATACTGGAACAGGGGAGACTCTTAATAAATACTTCTAGTGAATATGCCACCTCCTCCAGGGAGCCTTTCCTGATTCTACTAGCTCTCTGTCTTCTCTCCCTCCTGAAGCTACATTCTAGAAAATCTGTTTATATTTCCTATTCCTTCGGGAGATTATAAGCTTCCTGAGGGCAGGAACTTTTTGTGTGTGTGTGTGTGTGTCTACCCCTAGTCACAGTTCATTGCATAAATGCTTAATAAATGAATGCTTATTAGATTGCACAACACTCATTTCAAGAGTTACGAGTGCACAACCTCTTTGAACGCTCCCTTAGGGGAAGAGTGAACCAAACCATCAGGCTGTGGCCCAACCAGGTCCTCCTTATCTCTTCTGTTTTGCAGCTGTCATCAAGCCTTACCTATGGTGGAGGACCATGAAACGCTGTCTGAAGGAAGAGTATTGGGACTTGCTACTGCACAGCTGCGTCCCCTGCCAAAATCTGTGCCGCAGACCCAACCACAGGAACTGTGACATGTTTTGCAGTAAGTCCTGGAGAAGGGATCATACAAGCATAGATTTAGAGCTGGGAGGGACCTTGGAGCAGACCTTGGAGTTTCTGGATGAGGAAACTGAGGTTCAGAGAGTGTCAGTGACCAACCCAAGACTACACAGTTAGTAAGTGACAGAGCTGGGATTTGGACTCTAGTGTGCTGATCCTGTGGGAGTGGAGGACTGGACTAAGCCCTAGCACAACCCTCTCTAGACCTGGGCAGCCTCTGCTTGGACACACCAAACTTACCTTGACTGGGAGCCAGGAGACCAGGGTACTAGCCTCTTCACTACAGCTAGCAAACTTTGTGACCTTAACCTCTCTGGGCCTTAGTTTTCTCCTTTGTGAAATGGAATGGTTAGATGAGATGATCCCTATGAGTCCCTACAACTCTGACATTCCATGGTTGTGGGAGACCTTATCAAAGGTTTAAAAACCAAACCAAATCAATCAGAAAACATTTCTGTGTGCCAGCCACAAACTGGGGTGGGGGAGAGACCCTGGGCTCAGACATAAAAGCAATTTTCAAGAATGTATAACCAATAATCATTCAATATCTAGCACAGTATTTTTTGTAGAGAAGGCACTAAACAAATCAATTAATTAATTAATTTTCATTCACTCAAATTAGAAGGAGACATCTTTCAATGTTCAGCATTCAGTAAACATTAATTAAAGGCCAAGTGTATACAAAACACTATGGAGTATTAACTAGTATTTATATAAAGCTTTAAGGTTTTAAAACATTTTACATATGTTGTCTTTGGTTTTCACAATAACCCTCTGAAGTAGGCACCATTATAATCCTACTTTACAGATGAGGAAACTGAGACTGAGAGAGGTTAAATGACATGCCCAGCCTGAGTTAACAAATGTCCAAGGCAGGATTTGAAATTGGTACTTGCTGGCTACAGACCAGTGAGAGCTAGAAGGAACTTTAGACGCCTTTACAAAAATCCCTCGCTTCCTTCAGAGTGGGTGTCCCCTCCTCCTTGGACTTTGGCTTTTCCTGATCCCCCTCTTTTCCCCAGTAGCTGGTTTTTCCTGGAAATTACTTTGTATAGTTAAGGTTTTTTTTAAACTTTCTTAAGTGGGTGGATATTGTCTTTCATCTCCTCCTTATGTAAAATGTAAACTCCTTGAGAGCAAACTCATCTTTGTTTCTGCTTCTGTGTCTCCAGAGCCTAGCACAGTGCTTGGCACATAAATCAATGCTTTTTGGAGGAATGAAGAGAGGCCCAGAAAGAAGTCAGTGACTTAGTACACTTTGTTCTCTGTTTCAAAATGTCTTATTACTAAAGTAATAAAGACGAAAGACAATTGTACACATCACCACCTTAGGACAGGTAGCAAAGGCTGTGGCATCTTTTAGAATAATTCCGTCTGGGATAGGAGGTAAAAGAGGTCACTGATACTCTGTGCCTTATTTCCTACTTCCCTACTTATTCCACAGAAAATTAAATGAGACAGCAAAGGAGGAGAGATTTAGGAAATAAAGGCATTGTAGGTGAGCTTACTTTACCGCAGACATTATAATGAAAAGTTCCTTATCACAAGAAGATGGACAAGCTCCCATCAATGGTCACATGTTCATCCAAGAATCGATTCGATAAAGTTAGAACCTCTTAGAGTTTGTTTGTCATGGTTTTGATCTGAATGACAAGATACCTCAAAGTGGCATCATTAATATTTTGGTTGCACAGCTATAGACATTAGATCAATTTACATGCTTTGAAAGGAATAGCAAGTTGTCCACAGTAGATTTGCAGTTTCATGTGCAATCACCTTTTTTATTGTACTATGTTATGGAAATACGAGTTTTATTCCATAAATTAAAAATTAAAAAAAAAGAAATTAGATCAAAATACACTCCAAGGAAAAAGTCTATTACAATAATTTATCCACAATGTAAAAATTTCCTGGCAGGTAGTGTAGGAGATACTGGAGTGAGAAAGACCTTCATATCTGGTCCCAGACATTTCCTAGCTATGCAACACTGGATGCTCTTAATCTACATTTGTCTCAGTTTTGTCAACTGTAAAAAAAGGGACCATAATAGGCCCCATCTCCTGGGGTTGTTGTGAGGATAGAAATGAGATTGTATTTGTAAAGTGTCTGGGACACAGTAAGTTCTATATAAATACTTACTCCCTCTCTCCCTCCTTGGTAAAAAATCATCTTCTAGATTAAAATATAGGAAATCCTGAGCTCCCTGAGATGTTCTGGAACACAGAAAAATCTTCTCCAAACAGAAGCATTTGCCTTATGGATGGTTGTACTTCACTTTACACCAAAGGGTCATAGAAGTAGAGCTGGAAGGTCCCTTAAAAATTCTTCAGTCCAACCCCTCAGTTGTACCGAAGAGAGTGATTGAGGAGGCACCACATGGTGTCTTCATTATCATACAAGCAGCAGGTAGGATTGAAAACTAGAATTCTAATTCAGGTCTTCTGATCCCAGCTCAGGTACTCTAGGCACATTGTGTGTGAATCATATTTTTGTACAGAAAGAAAGAAAAAAAAGAGAAAGGAAGGAAGGAAGGAAAGAAGAAAGGAAAAAGAAAGAAAGAAGAAAATTTTAAATTCACTTTTAAAATTTCTTAGTATCAGAGATTTAGAGGTGGCAGGAGCTACAGAGGTCATCTAGACTTATATCCTCATTTTACAGATAAGGAAACTGAGGTCAAGAATGTTAAATGGCTTACCTGAAGGATAAGAGGCTCCTGTGGTTTAGAGACTCGTGAAACAATCTACTAAGACATGAAGGAGTTGTGGTCTGCATCAGGGGATGAGATGAGCCTTACTATTTAGCTCTTGAAGAATTGAAATGTTTACTTTCAGCCAATCTCCATTTTCCAGAGTCTCTGAGGTGCAGCAAGAAACAAGGCAGTTACTATGACCACCTCGTGAAAGAATGCATCAGCTGCTACTCCATCTGTGGACAGCATCCTCAGCAGTGTGCACACATCTGTCAGAGTAAGAAATCAGATCCTAAGAGAGTCAATATCACTGCAGCACATGGGCATCACTGGATTGTGGATTCTGGGAAAGGTATCAGAGAAGTGGATACTGGGCTTAGGGGGTGGAAGGATCTGGGATCAGAGCCAGGAAAGCAAGCCAGCATCAAGGCATTGGGGAGGGTAAGGGTGTGGATAATCACCAGGTCAGGGGCCAGGTGGATAGAGCAGAACTTGGTGGGCACAAACCACCCCCAAGGCAGAGGAAAAAGGGAGAGTTCAAGTTCAGAGAAACAAAAATGCAAGAGGTGAGAGGCAAAATAAACAAACCAAAAACCCCCCCAAAAAACAACTAACTGTACCATTTAGCCCTTTTACAGCAACATTATTTAAAATATTGAAAAATTGGGAAAAACTTAAAATCCCCAAATAGTGATATGATTAAGCAAACAACAGTTTGAGAAGCAAGCAGGGTTGGGGAATGTGTGGCCTCAAGTCCACATGTGGCCCTCTAGATCCCCAAGTGTGGCCCTTTGACTGAATCCAAACTTCACAGGACAAATCCCTTTAATAAAAGGATTTGTTCTGTAAAACTTGGACTCAGTCAAAAGGCTGCACCTGAGGACCTAGAAGGCCACATGTGGTCTGGAGGCTGCAGATTTCCCACCCTTGGGGGAGAAGAGCACTGAATTTGAGGGTGAGAGACATTGGTTTGAATCCCAATTTGTCTGTCCTACAGCAAATCATTTAGTCTCTCTGAGGCATGTTTTCTATCCTTAAATTTAATTTTATTATTTCTTCAGTTAACAAGTGCTTATATACTTTCCCTTGCACTCCTCCAATTAAATAATAATTTTAAAAGAAACCCTTCCTAAAAAATATTCGTATTCAAACAAAATAAATTCCTACACTGACCATGTGCAAAAATGTATTTCTCTTTCTATACCTTCTGCCCATCACCCCTCTGTCAGGAGTTGGGTGCCATGCTTCATCATGGGTCCTCTGGAGGTATGGTTGATCATTGCATTGATCAGAGTTATAAAGTCTTTCCAAATTGTTTTTCTTTATAATTTTTTGTCATTGTATAAATCATTTTTCTAGTTCTGCTTACTTTACTTTGCATCAGTTCATAGAAGCCTTTCCTCTTAAATTATCCATTCATTTCTCCCTGTCTTACAGTGCAAAAAATATTCCATTACATTCATATACCATAGGTTGTGGTTGTCCTTCCGTTTCAAAGAGGACCATGACGTCAGGGAAATGATGACACGACTTGCAGTTGACTTTGATTTGAGTGAATGAGGGCTGTGCAAGGTCACTAGACTCACTTTCTTCCCTGGAACCATCTGGATCCAGTGACTCATCAGGATGATTCTGGAGATGGCCCAGGATGAAATGGGAGAACCTGGCATATGTCATGATTTGTCAGCCAATTGAAGGGTACCTACTTTGTTTTTAGTTCTTTGCTACAACAAAAAAGTGCTCCTATGAACATATGTATACATTGGGTCCTTTCTTTTATCTCTTCGCAGTTTATGCTAGCAATGGCCCAACTAGGACACTCGATGAATTTTAAGAACTTTTAAAATGGTGACGGCCTTTGTGCACTTAGTCTGAAGTCTATGTTTAATCAATTCCATTATGATATCTTGGCTCTGTTCTCACCTAGTTCACTTAGTCTGATGAAGTGTTCTTATCTGACAAAGGTATCAGGGTGAGGCATCTTGTCATTTGCTTTAAGTGGAGGAGGGTGATTGGATTGACTCATTCAGCCTCTTATACCTACAAAGGAGATAAAAAATTATTCTGGGGGAGACAGAATTTCTATAGGGGTGCTAGCACCTAGAAGACATCAGAATCAGCTTCCTGTAGGGAGAAGCCCTTGCACTGAGCTTGGAAGGCAGGTAGGGATTCTAGGAGGAAAGTTTGAGGATGGAGTGTATGCCAGGTACCTGGTGCTAGTGTGAAGGTATGAGTATGGAAGATGGAATACAGCATATGAGGAATAGCGAGAAGGCTGGTATAATTAGAATGCAGAATATAATTAATCTGGAAAAGTAGTCTGGATCCAGCTTGTAAAAGGCTGTAAAAGCCAAATGGAGGACTTTGTATTTTATCTGAGAGGTAGTTGGGGGAAAATTGAAACTTCTTGAATAAGAGAGTAACATGGTCACAAATGTGCTCTAGGAGCATCATTTTGCAGCCATATGGAGAATGGATTGGAGAGGGGAGACACTGTAGGTAGGGACTCAGATCAGGAGTTACTGCAATTGTCTAAACAAAATGTCCTAAGAGCCTGAAGAAGGGTGGTGATCACATGGGTGAAGAGAAATGAGGTAGACCTGAGAGATCCTCGGGAGGTAGAATCAATAAGATTTTGCAACTGATTGGTCACGAAGGGGGAGATATGTGAGAGTGATGAGTCAAGGATGACTCCAGCATGATGAACCTGAATTATTGAAAGAATGGCAACATACACTCTCAACACCAATAGGAAGGGTAAGAAGATGGCGTCATTTTAGTGGCACAGCGGATAGAGCGTTGAACTTGGAGTTGAGGAAGACTTGAGTTTGAATCCAGCCCTAGACACTTTTTGGTTGTGGGACCTTGGAAAAATCACTTAATCTTTGTCTGCCTCTGTTTCCTCATCTGTAAAATGGGGACAATTATAGTACCTGTTTTTCAGGATTACTATGAGGTCCCAGTAAGATAATGTTTGCAATGTGCCTTGTGAACCTTAAAGAGTGACAAAAATGATGACTATTATTATAGGAAGAGGAGAGACAGGATAATAACTTCTGTTAAGGACAAGTAGAGTTTGAGAGGACTATAAGGCATTCACTTGGAAATGGCCAATTGGTGATGTGAAATTAGCACCCAGGAGAGGCTATAGATCTAGTGTTAATATGATAGAGATGACAACAGATGTGATCATTGAGATAGAGCATATATGTATACAGAGAGAGAGAGGGAGAGAGAGAGAGAGAGAGAGAGAGGGAGGGAGGGAGGGAGAGAGAGAGAGAGAGAGAGAGAGCGCGAGCCCAGGACAAAAGCCTTGGAGTTTGCCTATACCAAGGGAATGGTGATGGTGATCCAACAAATGAGACTGAGAAGGAGAACTCAGATGGGTGGGAGGAGAACAGGGAGAAAAGATAGTGCTGTACAGATAACCCAAGCAGGACAGAGAATCTAGGCAGGAGGAGGAGGAGGTCATCAACAGTGTGAGAAACCCACCATTCCCATGGAAAGACCTCAAAAACAGAGTAGAAGAAGGTGGTTTATTTTACATGTCCTGGGATGTAGGTGCTGCCCACAAAGAACATACACACAGTACAGAAGCAAAAACAGGTTTAAATCCCGTTAGGGTGGTTATACTTCCTCTCAGAGTATATTGCCAAGGCAATATTCACAGCACTGGTGGTGAGTATGAATATGCCAGAGTAGTTCTGAATCACAAAGTATAACAGACTCTCTATATAGAAGACAGAAGAAAAACATTTATTCAGACACCAGAAAAAGCCAAATCCCAAAGCCAGAAAGTCAAATCCTTCATAATAGCCAAGAGGTCAATACACATTAGTACTGTAGGGGACAAAGCCATTCCCAAGCCTCCCCAAAGTTCTGGGGCCTTCCCACAAACAAATACTCAGAAGCCTAGTTGTGCCTGCTTGCCTGTGTCCTCTCTCTTCCTGCACCCTAACTGCTCTCACCAACTTCCTCCCACCTCTGCTTCACCCTTCCTGTTCTACCTGTTCAGCAAGCTCCTTCCACCACATGTGACTTAGGTTTCCACGTGATTTAAGTAGGTCACATGGGTCTATTAATGATTGGGAAAGATCTTCCCGTTTAAATTAACCATTACATAGAGTCAGGATTGGTCCAGACTCCTCAGGGTTATAATCTTTCTGACACTCCCATTTTATGCATATTTCCCCTCCCACATCATGGGATCCATGTTCAGGAAATGGAGGGATAATTTTACTTGGAGTGTGTCAGTTAATAAGCATGAAGGTTATTAGATGTTTGCAGATGCAAGAGAACTTTGTCCCTTGTTTGAACTCTCAGAGTTTGAGGGGCTGTCACATCCCAGCCTCTAGCTCCTGTTTCAGACAAGATATACCTTATCCATAGATAAGGGGAAGCCCAAGTCCATGGTGTTCCCTCCACACAGTGCTGTGGAAACAGAACAATACTATGGACAGAAGGATAAGAGGTGAGAAAAAGACTTCTGGTCACTAAAAGATCATTGACAACCTTGGACAGAGTAGTTTCAGTTGAGAGATCAAGTTCAAAGTCAGATTCCAAAGAGTTAAGAAATTAATGAAGGTCCAAAAGTGGGGGACAGGGTGTGTGGATGACTTTTTTTTAGAGTTTGGTAATGACTTTAAGGAGACAAGGGCAGCTAGATGATGTAGTGGATAGAGAGTCCAGCCTGGAGTCAGGAAGATTCATCTTTCTGAGTTCAAATCTAGTCTCAGATACTTAGCAGCTGTGTGACCCTGGGAAAATCACTTAACCCTGTTTGTCCCAGTTTTCTCATCTGTCAAAGGATCTGGAGAAATAAATGGCAAACCACTCTATCTTTGCTACGAAAGCCCCAGATGGGGTCACAAAGAGTTGGACATAAAGCAGATATACACGCAACTTTCCAAAGATGATAAAATTTGTCATGCAAATGAAATTAAATCATGGGGAGAAAAAATGTTTGAAATTGGATGGGAAGATCTTTTACATTTTAGGAAGCTAAAAGCCCAAATTGGAAAACATACTGAAGACATCTATTGATGTTTGCATCTTCATAGTGAAAGTGATAAACAATCAAGGACTCAGGTCTGTCACTACACAGGACCATGGCAAAATTCCCAAGAATGATGTTGGTGAACATATTATATTAATCTCTTTTTAACACATGGACTTCAGCCAGTATGCTAACTCATTTTGTATTAGCATCTAGTTGTGGATATTCTGCTGGTATGGACTCAGTCTAAATTTAGAAAGAATTTGCCTTTGGAACTACTGAATACTAAAAAAAAATCATCTAGGTGTAGGAGGGATGAATTCTTTCCTCAGATAAAGGTAAATCAAAGCTGTGAAATATTTTTAATACTGGATGATAAGAAAGTATTCTTGTTTCCTAATGAGGAAACAAGCATTTGATTTTCTCAAATTGTCTTAAATTATAAAAGCCACAGTGGTCTAAACTCTTATTGTGTATTTTTAAAGAATTGAGGAACTGACTTAGGTAAATTTCAACACCCCAGCAAGTTCTAACACTTAGGTAATACTAGATCATGTGGTATTCAGAGATGACAAAAGGACACACATATAACTGCTGACTTCGTTTATGACTTTTTAAAAAACTACTGAAGGATTTTTAAATGTTTCCAGCCATCCTCTTTTTTTTTTTGCAAAGTAAAAAGAGTATGTTAACTCTTTGCACATTGTTTATATCACAGAGAATAAAATCTAATCCATTCTAAAACAACAAAAAAGAGTCAGATATGATTGAAATGACTGAGCAAAAACAATGAATAAGGAGACATATCAGCTGATAGTTTGAGAGGATGATAGAATTGCACTGAAGTTTTTAGAAGGCAGAAGGGAAACAGTCATTGGATAAGGAAAAATCAAAAATGAGACGGGTTTGATCACCAGAGTATCCAAATATAATAGTGAGGGTTGGGATAGAGACGGAGGTCAAGTGATGTGTCCAAAATTGCACTGATGGTAACAGAGCTGGGATTCCACCCTGGTCTTATGATTTCTTGTCCAATGTTCTCTCCACTAAGCCTCACTGTCCCCTGGAGAATCACATTCAGCTTAGGGAACCACATTTTAAGAAGGACATTAGCATACTGGAGTTTGTCCAAAGGTTCGTCTGAATCAATCAATCAATCAATTAACATTTATTAAGCACCTGATGTAGACGAGGCACTGTGCTAAGCACTGGGGATAGAAAAAGAGGCAAAAACCAGTCCTTGACCTCAAAGAGTTTATAATATACAATGGGGGAGACAAGAGAGAAACAAATAGATATAAAGCAAGCTATGTACGGGATAAATAGGTAATACTTAACAGAGGGAAGACACTGGAATTAAGAGGGGTTGGGAAAGGCTTCTTGTAGAAGATGGGAATTTTGTTGGGACTTAAAGGGACATCAGCAATCAGGCTGGAGAAGGGAGAATGGTACAGGCATAAAGGACAGCCAGTGAAAATTCCTGGAGCCAAGAGATAGAGTGTATGAAAAAGGACTGGAATTCATACCATATTCATTTCCATTCAATAAATTTTCATTATATACCAAGCCCTGGGCTAGGTGAGGAAAACACAAAGGCAAAATATAAAAGTCACTGCCCTCAAGGACCTTACATTCTGCTCAAGCTGGAGGGAATAAAATGTACATGCAAAGAAATACAGTGTAAAGAAAACAGGAGACAGAGAATAGTACAAATAAATCAGGGAAGATTTCATGGAAGCGGTGACCTAAGTTTAGTTTGGGAAAAAAGTAAGAATTCTGAGTGGCAGAAATGAAGACTTGCATTTCAGTCACGAGACATCGTCGAGTGCAAACACATAGAACTAGAGGATGGAACGTTGACTCTGGAGAACACAGTATATCCCGTTTGTACTGGAATGTGAAATTGTGGGAAGGTACAACAGGAAATAAGGCTAGGCAGGTAGGTCAGAGCCAAAATATAGAAGCCTCTAAGTACCAGGCTATGGGATTTATATTTTATTCCCAAGGCAATAGGGAACTCCAATTTTTTTTGAGTAGGGGAGTAATATGGTCAGGTCTGTTCCTCAGAAAGATGGATTTGATATCTATATGATGGGTAGATGGGAAAGACACCAAAGGGGAGGGATTATGTCTGTGTAAGAGAGGCATGAAGACCTAAACTAGGAAAAATGAAAAGAAGTAACTGGAGGAACCAGGGCTGGTTATTAAGGAGAAGAGAAGTGTTATGGTTGGGTCATGGTTGCTCTCCTCCTGTGTTTGGCAAGGCTGTTGGGCGGAATAAAAATGGACTTTTTCTGCTTATTTCTTAGACATCAAGACTAGATGCAGAGGGAGGCTTCAACCTGGGCCATAGAACAATTGGGCCGTCTAAAAGCAGGAAAAGGATCTTGGGGAAGGAATGAGCTTCTCATTACTGGAGGTTATCAACAGGAAGCTGGATTGGGCATTCCTCAGAGGTGTAATGGAGAAAGGTCCTGTTCAGGTATGGGCAAGGCATAGGCTCATAGATTAGAACAGGACCATCGGAAACCATGGTGTCTAAATATTTTACAGATGAGGAAACTGAGGCCCAGACTTGCAGATCAGAACTCTATCCCTATGTCATTCTGCTTCTCTTGTGTGTGTGTGTGTGTGTGTGTGTGTGTGTGTGTGTGTGTGTGTGTGAAGTTGCTTAAGATTCTTTATTTATTTTTAATACAAAGCAGTAGCTAGAGTCCTGGACCTAGAATGAGGAGGATGTTGTTTGATCATTTTAATTGTGTCTGACTCTTCATGACCCTATTTAGGGTTTTCTTGGCAAAGATACTGGAGTGGTTTGCCATTCTTTCTCCAACTCATTTAACATATGAGGAAACTGAGGCCAACAAGGTTAAGTGACCAACCCAGGGTTATACAACTAGTACATGTGTGAGGCTGGATTTGAACTCATAAAGATGAACCTTTCTGATTCTAAACCCAGTGCTCTAGCCTAGCTGCCCCAAAGTCAGGAGGACCTCAGTTCAAATACAATCTTGGATACTTGCTGGCTGTGTAATCCTGAGCAAGTCACTTAGCTTCAGGCTGCCTCAGTTTCCTCATCTATAAAATGGAGATAATATTAACATCTACCTCCTAGAGTCATAAGGCTCCAAAGAGATATTATTAGTAAAGCTCTTTTTCTGGACTTGAAGTGCTATATAGATGCCCTCTATTTATAATAACAAGGTTATTGTCATAAGAAAAGTCCCAGTCAGGCAGACCTTCAGAGGTTTGAAAACCTAGCAAAGCAGTCACCCAGAAGCACTCAGCTAACATAAATAAAGGTTGCTTCAGAGAAGGGGGTTACTGTTACCTTATAAAAGTTTTCTGTTTGGGGATTTTGAGTAGCTTGGGGCCTGCCCACTAGAGATACTAGAAGCAGTAATCTGGGGTCGGTAGAAAGCTGAGAAAAACTCCTGTCAATAGATGGATCAGGACCCTAGACAGGTGCTTACTACAATCAAGCTGTGTGATCTACCCTCTCTGGGTTCTGGGCCCCTTGACTATAAAATAAGATGGTTAAATTGGCTGACCTCCAAGGCCCCTGTCAGCTTTAAATTTGTGATCTGTGATGCCATGAGAAAGGTGCCAAGTAGAATGGTCCCCTCAACTGTGACTCATTCATTCATTTGTACTTTCATAAACATTAAGTGATTACTTTGTTGAAGGCCTAAGTGTAGGAGCAGATGACAGACACCATGTACCACATTCTTTTGATAAAGCACCTTTTCCCACAGAGTTCAGATTTCTTATTAGAATTAGTTAGTTGGGGATATGGGGTTAATGCATGGTGCGGTAGTTTTGGAGTCAGAGATCTGAGTTCAAATTCCAGCTCTGACACTCACCAGTTATTTATCCGTGGCCAAGTCAATGAGTTTCTCTGAGTCTTGGCTTCCTCCTCTGTAAAATAGGGATTATGAGATGTGGAGTGATAACGACATAGTGGAGAGAATGCTGGCTTCACAGTCAGGAAGGCCTGGAATGCCATCTTGCCTTAGACACATTCTGGGTATAATGCCCTGGGTAAGTTGTTTAAACCTCTCAGTCCTCCAGGTCATTCAACAAGTTGCGTAAGTGAAGGGAATTTTCTTGCTGGGAGTTCCCTAAATAAATTGCTCAATGAACAAATAGTTATTAAATATCTATTATCTGGAAGACTAGCTAGAAAGAAAGATAGAGGGTAGCTAGGTGGTACAGTGGGCCCTGAAGTCAGGAGGACCTGAGTTCAAATCCAGCCTCAGCTATTTACTAGCTGTGTGACCTTGGCAAGTCACTTAACCCTGACTGCCTTCAAAAATAAGGTAAAGAAAAATTTTTTTTTAAAAAGAATGGTAAAATTTGCCTCAGCCCTCAAGTAGCCTATATTTTAATGGTACATGGATGAAACTAAAGCTCAGCCCCACAATGGGCAAAAATATTACCTGCACAACCAACCTTACTTGTTTGGAGGAAAGAGCTTTGTAAACATTTATGCAGGTAGAAATATGACATTATTATTAACAAGGATGGAGGCTGAAATTGGGCAGACTGACTGAAGGGGATCCACAAGGTGATTTAGTATGGCCCAGTGAATAACTTGGAGAGGTATGCCCACAATGGGCATGTTATGCCCCCTAGCCTCCTCTTCCCTTGACCATCTATGAACACCTTGGACTTTCCCGGGTGCCTAGATTACTAGATGTCCAAGACTCAAAGGCAATTTCCCCAGACTAACCCATTGCCAAAGAATTTAGCCAAAGGGATAATTTCAGTTTGGGAGGTACCTCACTTGTTTCCTCTAATGTTACCCTAACACCCCCAGTTCCTGTTTCCCTCACTTCCCTCCCAAACTATAGCCAGGGATGAAAAGAGGCTAGTCCCTGGCTACAAAACTTTGGAAAGGCTGGAAACCTTCATCCATGCTAGGGATTTAGGATGGCCCCCTCAATCTTCCCATGCCTCCCATTGCTCCCTTTGCAGAGAAAAAGACTCTTTGGGAAGGGAAACAAAGATTAATAGGGGTTCTATAAATAGATGAGTGCTATCGATTTAAAACAAACAAGCCAGACTACAGTATCAAAGAAAGATGAATAAGAAGAGGAGGGAGAACAGAAGCAACTCTTCTCTCTTTCAATTCTTCTCATCCTCCTGGAATGAATGAAAATTCCTGAGAAATCCAGTTTCTGGGTAATTAATGATCAATTTATTAATTATAGCTAGCAAATAATCAATAAATTCAGGCCAATGGTTTCTCTTGGTAACCAAAGATGACCCCTGGAGGCCACTTGAATGGTTAAATAACTTTGGGAAAAGAGTTGTGCCTGATGGGTGGAAATCAACTCTAATTGGTTAACAATTAATGAGAGAATGAATATTATAATGAAAGGTGGGCTTATTCTAATGAGGAGCTGGGGGGATGTGACTCTGATCATGTCATTCTTGGACAAAGAGATTCATCTTTACCCAGACCACACCAGCCTAGGGCAATCCACACTAAGGATCTATTATTCTCCACCTCAGTCCTCAGGAAGTAGAACACAATGGGCCAAAATTTCGCCTAGAGTAGGTGGTCTGAGCGGGGCGAATTCTTTGGGCAAAGTCAGAAATGTCCTTGAGAGACTGGGCTTTGAATGAGAGGAAGTGGGTCCCATATATAATATTGATTATTAATATGATAAGAAAATAACCATTTTTCTCACTCTCTATACCAATAGTTGTTGCAGAAGTTAATTACTGAGTTGCTGCAACTGCATTCAATAAGCATTTATTAAACTCTTGTTATGTAGAAGGCAGTCACTGGGCTAGGTGCTGGGGATATCAAGAAAGAAATATGAGCTTTTCCACCCTCAAGGGGCTTACCTTCTTGGGGTAGGGAGAAATGACATGTACATGGACAAGAATGATAGATACACAGATGAGTAACGTCAACCTGAAAGTTTGATGAAATAGGCAAACAGGCTAGGTGATACATAAATTCATATTGTTTATTCTCTTAAAGCTAGCAGATTTGTACTTGCGCAGAGTTTTGACTATCTGATAAAAGATGACCACCCTTAAATATGTTTTAGAACAATCCTGACTTAGAGTCTGTCTGTCACTCCAATTTATGATCTCCATATATGTTTAACTATATTATGAGAAAGGAATTTTCTTAATTGATTAGGTGGTAAATACAATAAGATAAGAGAGTTGACAGAATCAGTTGAAATTGTGACCCAGGATATCTGTGTTTTCTTTACCATTAACATGCATAACATAGTATACGCCCATACAATATTAAGATAAGAAAAAGTCCCATTATTCAAGATAGTGTCTCGGGTTAAGAGTCTGATCCTTAATGGCCTTAAATAGAAAAAAAAAATGCTCTTAAGTCAGATGCATCTGGCTGCATTAACATAGGAAGAGGTATTCTCTGAGTTTATTTAGAGACAAAGGAATATCTGTGAGGTCCAAGCTCTTCTTCTGGTTGATTAGTTCAGACTCTGGCCCTTACTGAGTTTCAAATGATATTAAATGATTAATCAGTAAATATAAAGACATTTGAGCTGTGAGAGAATCTTTAATTACTGGGGGTATCAGGAAAGACCTCTTATGGGACCTGAATCCTGTAGAAAGCTGGGAATTCCAAGAGTTGGAACTAAGAAGTTCCTTCCAGGCCAGGTGAAGCAGGTAGGCTTGGTTGGCTGGAATATAGAGTAGAGGAAGGGAAATATAATATGACATGTTTGGAAAGGTAGGTGGGAGTCACACTGTGGAAAGCTTTTAATGCCAGGCTGAGCAGTTTGTCCTTTATCCTTCCTAGGGGCAATAGGGAGCCACTGAGGATTTTTTTTTTAGTACGGGAGTGATGCAGTTAAATTTGTATTTTAGTAATATTATTTTGGCAGTTGTGTGGAAGATTCATTAGAGAAGGGAGAGACGGGCTGGAAGCAGAGATCCCAACTAAGAAACTATATTTAAATAAAGAGAAAGAAAGAAACTATTGTACCGCTATTGGCAAAAGCTGATAAAAGCCTTTGTAAACGAGAGAAGGTATAAAGATATATTGTTGAGATAGAATCCACATGGTTTGGCAATTGCTTGAATATTTCTTATGAGTCATGTGGTGGTACCATGGATGGAGCACTGGGTCTGGTGTCAGGAAGACCAGAGTTCAAATCCTGCCTCTGACACTAGATATGTAGCCCTGGGAAAATTACTTAACTACTGTGTCTGCCTCAGTTTCCTCATCTATAAAATGGGATTAACAATAGCACTTACCTTCTAGGGTTGTCATGAGGATCAAATAAGAAAATACTTGTCAAGTGCTTTGCAAACCACAAATAGTTTTATAAATCCTAGCTATATGGGGAAGGGGGAGGTAATGGAGAAGGAAGAGTCAGGGACGACATGAAGGTTATGAACCTGGGTGAATGGAAGGGTGGTGGTGCCTCAACTGAAATAGGGAAATTTAGAGAAAGAGTGAACTAGGAGTAAAGAGAGTGAACGTAATGCGTTCCTTTTCAGACTTATTAAGTTTGATGTTGGTACTACATACAATGTGATACATCTAGCCAAGAGATTAGAATTATACGAGACCAAAGTTATAGAGTAGCTAGGTAGTACAATGGATAGAGTACCAGGTCTAGAATCAGAAGACCTGAGTTCAAATCCAGCCTTAGACACTTATTGGCTGGGCTAGTCATTTAACTCTGTTTGTCTCAGTTCTGTCATCTGTAAAATGAGCTGTAGAAGGCAAAGGCAAACCACTCCAGTGTCTTTGCCAAGAAAACCCCAAATAGGATTATGAAGAGTCAGAAATGACTGAACAACGACAGAGTTGTATGGCAAAGGTTGTATAGTGAACATGTTGAAATGGAAGAAGTTCTGTAGTGGGGTCTGAAGACCTAAGTTTGAATCTCTGCTCTCATTTATTACCTGGTTGACTTTGGGCATATTGCATCTCCTTTGCTGGGGTTCAGTTTTCTCATCTGTAAAACTGGTTGGACACTGTGACTTAAAAAGTCTTTTCCGTCACTAAATCTCTGATCCTTGGGTGCATATGAATAATAATAGCAATCTACCATGGAGAGGACATGAGTCCCAGCAAAATTATCTATTCCCTGATTCCGTCTTTTTCCTTTTCTCAGTACTGTTTGTCCCCCAGGCTCTTTTTAGGGGGAAGGAGAGAGTCCAAAGTCTTAGTCTGAACAAACTGCTCTCTTTCCATTTCACTCTCTTTCTTATGAAGCTTTAGAGAGCAAGTCTCTTGTAGGGAAGCCAGTTGGGGTTGTAAACAGGAAGTTTAGGGGCTACCAGCTGCCCCCTCTGGCTTAGGTGTGGTCCTGTTTGAAGTCAGGGAAGGACTAAGTGTTGTCTGAAAGTTCCAGGGGTGAGAGTCTATCACATGGTAGTCACATCTTTTTTTAGAAAAAGGTTTAGAAATTGGTTCTCCTTCTGACTACCTTGTTAATTCCTCTACAAATCTGCCCTGCCCTGGCCACAGTCCCAGAGTTCCATTGCTCTATGGGTTACATTGGCTATTCTCAGTCCCACTTGGAGAGGAGAAGTTCCCTTGCCCTATGCCCCAAGGTAGATAATGAATGAATACCCAGGGTCATGCCTAGGATGCTGGCACACATAAGTAACCTGCATGATTGCTTTGCATTCCACATTGGGCCCTGAGTCAGGGAGGTGACCACAAGGTAAAAATGAGCTGTGAGCCTGATATACAAAGAATAACTTCTACTCCCAGTTTTTCCCACTCTCAGCATCAAGGCAAATAGAGTAGGAATCTATGTCCCTGTCACTTGTCATATAACCCTTTCTTTCCCTATGAAGTGTTGGACTTGTTGATTATAATTTCTAACTTACAGGCAGGTAAGTGGTGCAGTAGATATAGTGTTGTACCTGGACTCAGGAAGATCTGAATTGAAATCCGAACTCAGCTGTGTGATCCTGGGCAAGTTACTTAACCTCTGCCTGACTTTGTCATCTGTAAAATGGGAAGCATAATAGGGCTTACCTCCCAGGGTTGAATGAGGCTAGGTGCCTCACTGAATAAAATAAAAGCAGTGAGATGGTACAGTAGATAAGAGTCCTAGGCCTGAAGTCAGAAAGACAGGAGTTCTAATCTAGTCCGTCAGACACTTAACAATCCGCATGACCCTGGCCAAGTCATTTTGCTTCAGTTACCTTAACTATAAAATGGAGAGATCATTCAAAACATTTACTATGTCAAGTGATGTGCTAATAAGTGTTAGAGAATATTAGCACTTACCTTCCAGAGTTGTTATGTCAGATGAAGACAATATTTATAAAGCACAAATAATTATAAGTATTTATGCAGGCACTATGTAAATACTAGTTACTATTGTTGTTAAAATGAGATATTTGCAAACTACTTTGCAAACCGTAAATTGTTATACAAATGCTTGACCTTATGAATGCATTCAAAAGAAATAGTAGCCTAGATATAGGGTTGGATTGGAAGGCTTTTCAGATCCTCAGATCCAGGGGTTCTTAACCTGGTGTCTATGAACTTGTTTTGGGGGTTTTTCAAATCTGGATAACTGTATTTCAATGTAATAGGTTTCCTTTGTAATCCAGTGTATTTTATTTTAAAAATATTTTCCTGAGAAGGGGTCCATATGTTTCACCAGAGTCTGTGATATAGAAAAAGTTAAGAACTCTTGTTCTTATCTAACTGTTTTATTTTACAGATGAGGAAACTGAGACCCCAGGAGGGAAGTGACTTCCCTAGGGCCCTATAGGTAATAAGTAGTCTAGGCAGATTCAAATGCAGGCTGTTGGTTTTTGGACTGGATGTTTGATATCATTGGCATAGGCTACTCTCAGTAAGGAAACTCCCTCTACCAAAGGAGGGCATCTTCTATTTGATAATTTATGGCTTCAGTACAGTGGTTTCAACCCAGGTCTTCCTAAATTCGAGGCCAACTTCCCATCTGTGTCTCCATGCAACTGTTCCATTTTATAGATGAAAAAACTGAAGCTTAGAGAAGTTAATCTGCAAAGTCACAGAGCTAGAGTGTGCCTAGGCCAGGGCTCCAAGCACACTGGAGTCCATCACTTCCAACTATGATCCCATGACCCCTTCTGCAGGGCCAGCAACCATGGCAGACACCATTTCTTCCTATTATTTCCTATTGTTTTTCAAAACATTATAGCTCAGTGGGAGTGGAAGGGAGAAGAGAGCTAGCTGCAGTGAAGAAAATGGAAGATCTAACTTTAGATTGGTTTTAAAATTGTCAACAGGATTTAGAGGAAACAATAGTTCATGGTCTTCAGAAGAAGCAATATCTCTTGCTCCCCTATAGCAGATGAAAATGAATATCAAAAGCTGGGAGCTTGTGCCCTCTTGTGGTGGCTGCCTTGGAATTGCACTTGCTGGGGAAAAAATGGCGTTCCTCCCTGGGAAGGACCTTAGACTGCATCCCTCCTAGGTCTCCCCACCCACTCCCACCCTGCTTTCCTGCTTTGGTGCATGGTTTAGATATGAGGCAGAGGATATTTTGGACTGTCCTGGGGCCAGGCATGGGATCCTAGGAGCTTGACATTGGAGTAAGTGTGGAAAACTTAGCTCTGGCGTGCTCTCTTACTGAGACCGGTGAGATAGGTTGCTCCTGGCTGGTTCTTGCTCAGCACGTACCTTCCCAAGCCTTCCTCACCCAAAGGGTTCTTTCCTTCCTTCTACTTGCACGATTTCCTTTCGGATCGTGCTTCTGCTCCACTGAGGCTTCACAGGTTTTTTCATCGTAGTGTGCTGCAAGTTTCTCCTCCTGGGGAAACATCAAGGGGAGGGAGCAATAAATTCAGCTGCATGAGGACAGGAGTAAGGTGATGAAGATAGACTGAGCTCCAGTCCAGAGCACTTTCTAATAATAGTGAGCATTTATATAGGGCAGCTAGGTGATGCGGTGGATAGGATGGCAGGCCTGCAGTCAAAAGCACTCTTGTTCTTGAGTTTTTAATATCCGACCTGACACTGTGTGACCCTGGGTAAGTCACTTAACTCTATTTGCCTCAGTTTCCTCATTTGTAAAATGAGCTGGAGAAGGAAATGGCAAACCACTCCGGTATCATGAAATATTTCCCAATTACATTCTTTTATTTTTGTGCCAGTGTTGGGAAGCAACATTGCCAGGGGGCAATATGTTTGCTGCTTCTCCTCTGGAATAAAGGCTCTTTTTATCTTCTGTTGGTAAGGATAAAACATTTCTGTTGAAATGTTTTTATCACATTTTCCAGCTTAAGAAACAAAATAACCCTTTAAAACAAAGGCAAATGTCTTCCAAGCCAAGAGGAAAGGGGGATGAGAAAAGAAGTAAATGATCCATTAAACTATCTACCCTCTCCAGGGAGAGGGAAAGGGAGGGAAGGAGGTCAGTCTTCTCCCATGCTTGCACTGTGCTCAAGACTGGCTCAGGCATCCCCTCAGCTGTTCATGACTTCCCATCCACTTTCTCCATGGTTCCATGCCCTCCTTCTTCTACTGGCCTTTCTTTGCTTATCATCTGTCTCTTCTACCCATAAATCCCCCCCTTCCCAAATCAGGTTTAGAGTCACTCTGGGTAGTTTGACCTCACCCTAAGTTTCAAATTCCATCAGAGTTTAGGAGATGATGGGAGGGGTCTTTCTGCCAGCAGCCAGTCTCACTCATTTCCCCTTGCCCAAGTTTGTCTTTTGCCCATGCCCAGAAGGGGTTATTGCATGCAGAGAGACGTCCTGTCTCTGACATTTGCTAGGTATAGGATCCTGGATAAGTCACTTAACTTCTTTAGCTTTAGCCTCAGTTTTTTCATCTGTATATCTGAGATGATGATAGCACCTAACTTATTGTTGTGAAGTTCTAATGAGACGCTGCCTATAAAGTCATATATCATCATGGAAACAATTTGTACACAAAATTATTCACCAGTGGTACTTTCTTACACCATGATCTGTTAATTACTTACTGTGGCCAAGTTGAAACGGAAGGGGATAGTAGGGTCTCATGGCCAAATTTTGAAGGCCCTCCTGGCTCATCTCCCTCCCCACCCACCCCCACCACTGCACAAACACACACTCTGATCACACAAGGGACAGGTAGCCCTAGGGTTTTACCTGTGACTTGCCTGACCTGAATCTCCTTTTCTCTGCACCCTCTGAACATACCTGTTGGAATGACACTGGTGCCCACGTCTCTGTTTCAGCCAAGGCAAGCCCCCTGCTGCAACTGGACCAGAAACTGAGTGGGGACCCGGGACAGCTGGCTCTGGTCTGCACCGTCCTGGGGCTGTGTGTGTTCGCTGTCTTGTGCTGCTTTTTTATCACGATGGCCTGCTTCCTCAGGAGGAAGGGAGATCAGCCTCGGCCTAGAAGGCATCAGAAATCCACTGAGGGTATGTAACTAAGACTGGGCAGGGCCCTCTTCCCTAGCTAGTACCCTTGGACTTCTTACCACCACCACCCCAGCTCTCTATTCCATCTCTCCTTTTCACAAAGCTTGCCTAAAAGACATCTGGTTCAAGGTGGCCCCTAAATTACATCATGCTGTCAGGGCAACTCTGAAGGTACATTTTAAAAGGTTGACCCCTGAGCACAATAGTGTATGGGGTGTGTGTGTGTGTGTGTGTGTGTGTGTGTGTGTGTGTGTGCGCATAGGGAGGGGAGGTGGGGGCCGGGGAGGGGGTGGAATGGTGATGACATCCACCCCACAAGTTTGGAATCCCAGGGGAATTTTGATTTATTTCTGCATTTCTGCAGTTCCCAGGGGCCTGGGGTGTTCGGGGGAGGTGAAAACTCCTCAGGTTACATGTTCATTCAGGTGACCAAAGAAAGGTTAAAGTGAACATTCACATCAGACTTAACAGCAGGAAGTGTGTGGCTGGAAGGGAGGGTGGGGCTTTGCTTCCCATTCAGAAATTACAGGATTCCTATAGCTTCATGTCATTCACCTCTCCCGGGACTGATGTGTCTAGGAAAACCACTGAGGAAAATGGGGACAGTGAAGATATAACCAGAGTCCAGAGAGCTGGCTTCGGAGTCAGGGTCCTGAGTTCAAGTCTTGAGCCTCCCAAATACATTAATTGTGTCATCCTGTGAAAGTCACTTCATTTTCAGCCCTGCAGACACCTCTGTAAGACCAGTTATCTATCTTCATTGGTTAAGAGAATCTTCACACTAATGAAATAATGAAAATAATTGTTGTTCAGCCGACTTTAAGTGACCTCCTCTGGAGTTTTCTTGCAAAGATACTGGAGTGGTTTGTCATTCCCTTCCCCAGCTCATTTTACAGATGAGGAAACAGAGGCAAACAACGTTAAATGATTTGCTCACAACAGCTAATAAGTGTCCGAGGCCAGATTTGAACCGATGAAGATGAAACTTCCTATCTCCAGGCCTGGCACTCTAGCCACAGCTCCATCTAGCTGCCCTCAGAAATAATGATAGCTAGGACTTATAGAATGCTTACTATGTGCCAGGTAGTGCTAAATGCTTTACTATGTTATTTGATTCTTCTACCAACCCTGGGGGAGGTGCCATTATCATCATTTTCATTTTACAGTTGAGAAAGCCGAGGCAGACGGGTGGGTGATTGGTTCAGGGTCACACGGCTAGTAAGTATTTGAGGGTGAATTTGAACTCAGGTTTTCCTGACTCCAGGTTGGCATTCTATCTAAGATACATATGTATGTGTATATATATATATAATATATATATGTATTAACATATGAATATGTGTGTGCATATATGTATACATATATATGTGTGTGTGTGTGTTCATCCTTCGTTTTCGAAGAAGACCATGACATCAGAGAAATGATGACATGACTTGCACATGACTTTGTTTTGAGGGAGGGAGGGCTGTGCAAGGTCACCAACCTCACTTTCCCCTCCTGAGCCATCTGGGTCCAGTGACCAGATATTCCTCAGGATGACTGGTGAAGGCCCAGGATGCAATGAGAGACCTTGGGCTATTCAGATATTCACTTAGAGTGAGATGGGCACTAAATGCCCATTCAGCGAATTGGCTTCTTTTAGAAGTAATCAGGGCATTCCCTTTAATGAGCAAAAGAAAAAAAGTAAACCAAGCTGGGAGGGAAAGAGCAACGGTTACTAAATATATGTATGTATATGTGTGTATATATGTATATGTATATATGTGTATCTATACCACTAGCTATATGTGTGTGCACATGTGTATGTGTATGAATATGTGTGAGCGCATGCATGTGTACATGTGCACACATAAGTCTATACATATAGGTGCACGTGTGCGTTATGTATGTGTGTGCATACATGTGAATATATACATGTATATGTACATGTGTGTGTCAGTAAACAAGCATCTCTCACCCAGGTATGTCCTGCCCAACAGGAATGCAAATGCATGTATGTTATGTTTATATCATCTAACCTTCACAAACCTTAAAGTGCTGCGTAAATAAAACGCTAGCTATTATTATACCATTACCACCGTAATTATGATTCCAAATCCACTCTGTCTCCGAGTTTCCCCGCAGAGGCCCTAGAGCTCCTCCAGCCCCTGCCTCGCCAGGTTTTTGTGAGCTCAGACAAGAGGGTTCTTCTGCTAAAGCTAAGTGTCTCCTCTGTTCTCATGGCTAGAATTCAAATCCAGATGCTATCATTTCTTAACGTACTAGCTGTGTGACCTTAGGCACATCACTTAAGTCTTGGGGCCTCAGCTTTCTCATCTGTAAATGGAAGGAGTTGGATTCGATCATCTCTGGGGTCCCTAACATCCCTAAATTTATGCTCGTCTCCCAACTTTGTGCCTCTTTCTTCTTCCAAGTCCTGAATCTGGCTGGGAACAATCTGACCTCCCTTAAAGCCTTATCAGTAGGGAACCTGGCAAAGACTGCTTTGGTAATAACTACACCTGATTTACCTGACTTCCCTGAAGTCCCAGTAAACATCCTACCTAATTATAGTGCCTGTTGATCAAGTATTTCCTATTTATTTCTGTCTGTATGTCATTGTTTACATGTGGTCTCTCTCCCACTGGATGGTGAGCTTCCTGAGGACAGGGACTGTCTTTCTCTTTCTTTGTATTAGCGCAGTGTCTGGCACATGTTCAGTTATTTCAGTTGTGCCCAACTCTCCATCACACCAAGGGGGCGCGGATTTTTTGACAAAGATAGAATATTTTGCCATTTCCTTCTCCAGCTAATTTTGCAGAGGAAGAAACGGGCAAACAGGGTTGAGTGACTTGCACAGGGTCATACAGCTAGTAAGTGTCTGAGGCTGGATTTGAACTCATGACAATGAGTCTTCTTGGTTCCCAGCCCAGTGCTCTATGCACTGCCTGATACATAAAGGGCACTTGATGAATGTTTGACTGACCTATGGCTAGTGGGGCGCCTGAGGGCACACAGCCTGAGGACTGGGTTATTTAACAAAAGTGAAGACCGAAAGGCAAACATTTATAAAGTGTTTAGTTTATAAACACAGGAGTTTCAGTGTGGAAAGAGCCCCCTCTGGGGCTGGGGAGAATGGCGTTCTGGTTCTTCTACTCTTCAGCTGAGTAACCTTGGGGTCTATTTACTTCTCTATAAAACAAAGAGCTCTAGGTCCCTTCCAAGGATAGCTTTATATGAGGCTATGAGATATGCTTTCTGCGTTGGAGCAATACCCTGAAATTAAAAAAAAAAGTGCTAGACAGTGTGCTAAATGCTTTATTATCTCATAAAAACCCTAGGAGAGAGGTGCCATTATCATTTTCATTTTACAGTTAAGGAAATTGAGGCAAACAGGGTGGTGTATGTGTGTTTGTAATAATAATAGCTCACCTTTAACACCTTAAAGTCTGAACAGTATTTTACTTACATTTTACATTTAACACCCTGTGAGATAGTTTATTAACCCCATTTGCCTAGGGTCACATAGTTAGATTTCCCAGTTCCAAGCCTAGCTCACTATTACTCATAGCATCCTGTCTGCCTTTCAGCTAAGATGAATTAGTCCTTTAAGGCTCCTGATTTACCTGTTCTAGATATTCAGTTAACAGGGGGCAAAAGAGAGAAGTCTGGTTTCTACTGGACTGAAGGGCCACCCCACAGGGCATGCATGCTGACAGGTCTATGGTCAGGATCCTTACTAAAGGATAAACAGCCCCAGAGGCTTCTGGTTTGTTCCTTGGTCCTCTAGTGGGGTGCCTTTATTATATCCAAAATAATATGTGTTCTCAGGCTGCCTAAAATGGACAATAACAGAATTTCAGAGCTGGAAGAAATTGGGGGATCATATAGACCAACCCCTGTGGCATTTAAAAAGTTTGAAAGGCATAATCTCTGGGTAATTAGTCACTTTATTAATAACGCTAACATTCTTTTAATAAAAGGTCAATGGCATTCTTGAATGCCAAAGATGAGCATGGCAACCAATTCCTTCCATTTACAGACAAGAAAACTGAGGCCCCTTGGAAGAAGGGTATTTCTGAGGGTGGCAATCAACTCTGATTGGTTAATAATTGATGAGAGAATGAATATTGCAATGAGGGGCTGGACTTATTCTAATGAACTCTGATTATGTTATTTATTCCTAAGTTACTCAGTCTTGGGAAATCTACTCAAAGAATTTGTCCCCACCTAAACCTGAGTAGAAGCTGGGTAGAATCCGACCGAGATTAAGGAGAATTAATTCAATCTCATTATCAGTAAAGAGACTTCAAGAGACTAAATTTTTTAAATGAAGACTTTAGAAAAAGGAGTAACTTTTGGATCTCCCCAAATCATTGGTTATTAATAATAATTTTTCTCATGTTTCACTTTGCAGCCTATGAGCCTAGAAAGGTTAGGTGATTTGCCCATCATCATGCCATTGTCAATAATTGTTGACTGTGCTCCTCTGACTTCAAATCCAGTGCTTTCCCCCAGCCTATACTTCAATTTGGCCTCCCTGTGTGGTCACTTACTCTCTCTGAGTTTCTGTTCCTTCAACTATAAAATAAGGAAGTTAAAATAAGGATCAGGAGTCCTTAACTTGTGGCCACAGATTCCCAAGGAGAAATTCCCCTGTTGGGAGATTTGAAGGGATCAATGAAGTTGAATGGGGGGAAAAATTGCATCACCATTTTTACTGACCCCTAACTGAAAATTAGAATTTTTAAAAATTATTTTAAAATGTGTTGTGAAGGGACAACTAGGTGGTGCAGTAGATAGAGCAGTAGCCCTGGAGTCAGGAGGACCTGAGTTCAAATTTGACCTCAGAGACTTACTGGTTGTGTGATCCTGGGCAAGTCATTTAACCTTGATAGCCATCCTCACCCCCCAAAAAAACCCTTCCATATTCTGAAGAGTTCATAGACTTCATTAGACTGCCAAAAGACCACACGCACAAAAATGCTTAAAGATCCCTGGACTAGAGGAGCCCTAAAGGCCCTCACTGACACTGAGAGAGAATAACACAACATTTAAGTCAAGACTTTATTGACCCAAGTCCCAAGAATGTCACCCAAAAGTCATTACCACTGCAGTTTGTCCTGTACCAAATAGTCTGTATAATCCTCAGCATGTGTTCCTGTGGGGGGCTCAGAGCTTTCCTTACCTAGATCCTTAACACCTGGAAGGAGAAGAGAAGGGCAGAGACACTTGACTCAGAGATGGAGGATATTTCAAGTCAATGGTTTCCCAAGGATGCTTCCAAGGAAACCAGAGACCTTGATGAAACTAAAGGGTCACTATCCACCATCCCAAAGCATCTGAGTCTGCAAGCCATTTCTGTGGGCTCTGAGGGGCACTTAGATGAAAGAGCCATAGGGATCCCTGTTCTGAGACAGTTCTGGCTTGAAAAAGATTTAAACAGAAAAACTCTCCAGGTATAAGCAGTTGTGACAACACATTCATAGAGGTTTTACAGTTAACCAAGTTGTTTGTAGTTTTTTGGTCTGGACCTGTTTTCAGTGAGAATTTCATTAACATCATGATTTCATTGAGTTTCTGATGAGGAAACTTCTCTTCTGATGCACATAGGCAACAATTGAGAAATTAAGGGTCTCCCTCAGGAACAAGTAGCCAGTCTGCGTCACAGAGGTGAGGGCTGAACCCAGGTTGGCTTTACCCTGAGACTGACTCTGTCAAATACATCCACTCATTTGGGTGTTTGGAACCCGCCTGGAAGGCAAGTTGGATAAGTTATCATTACCCCCAACTTCACGACCCAGAGGACTTAAGAACTGAAAGTGACCTTGAAGGTCATCTGATCCTGCGTCCTGTTTTTATAAACGAGGAAACGAAAGCTCAAAGAATGGCAGTGACTTGTCCCAGGTCACATGGGTAGTAAAGTAGAAGAGGTAAGATTCGAACTCAGGTTCTCTGACTCTCAATCTAGGGCTCTTTTCATATATTTGCACATATTACAGTGCTACTATTCAAAGGCAAAGGTCACAAGGCTAGTAAGTGGCAAAGTCAGGCCTGGAATCCAGCTAGGCCCGGTGCTTTTTCACTTATGCTGACTTTCCGGAATGATTTTGTGTTCATTATTCTGACAGCAAGCATGAGGGTATATGTGTGATTGTCAGATGAAGAGCCTGAGGGTCAGAAAGGTCCCTCTGATGAGAACGACATGAAGGTGGAGCTGTGTTCCCCACGGTGGAAAGGTTGTTTTAGTGAACTCACTCTGCTCCCGCACACCTTTCACAGATCATTTCATGGAAGCAGGAAGTGTTGGAGATGTCGCCAAGGAGCTCAAGATGCCTGAGCCTGTGGAAACATCTAGCCTCAGCTTTCCTGAGCAGAGTCCTCCCACCGAGGAGAGCACAGCGCCTACGGAGGTCTCCCATCCCGAGAGTCCACCTCAGCAGGGGGATACAGCCATGCAGGGGGGCGTTGGTCTGGTGGGGACAGAGCCTTCAGGGCCCAGACCAGGCTGCAACGACGGTTGCTTCAAGATCATCTGCTCGCCCTCCCAGGAGAAGGTGCCCTCCCCATAGAACAGACAAAGGAGGCAGGACAAGACGCTGCTGGCTGTTCTCTCCCCAAGCCAACAGACCTGTGTGAATACTTCCTTCTGCTTTGGAAATAAAATCTCATCTGGGTAGGGGCCCCCTCCCTTCTGGGTTATGCCCTTCTCCTTTGGTTATTCTGACTGAGATCATGCCCTGCCTCTCTCACCCGCCTAAGATGACAGAAATTGAACAAAGCTTCTCTGTTCCATTTCCTTTCCCTTCGGTATTAATGACTGCATCAGCTCCGGAATCAGATGCTTTCGTTTACTTGGGATGCGAAGTAACGGGATACAATACATAGAGAATGACCGTGATTCGGATTTATGTCTGTCAATTAAGGGGCAGTGGGCATGAGGGGTGGAGGGGTGAAAGAGATGGAACAGGAAAGAAAGAGTAGGGAAGGGAAGGAGCGAGAGGGAGGGGGAGAGAGGAAAGAGGGAAAGTGAAAGAGGGAGGGGGAGAGGGAGAGGGAAGAAGAAAAGGAAAGAGGGAGGGATAAAAGAGGGAATGGGAAAGAGAGGAAGAGGGAAATGGGAAGAGGGAGAGAGAAGATGAAAGAGAGGTAGGGGAAAGAGAGAGGGGCGAAAGAGAGGGAAAAGGAAAGAGAGGGAGAAGAAGGAAAAGAGAGGAGAGAAAGAAAAGGGAAAAGGAGAGAAGGGAGAGGAGAGAGAGGAGGGAAAAGGGTGGAAAGTACGTAACCGTCTATGGTTTCTGGATCCACACCCTCAACTGTAAGGGCAGGCGAGGCTGTGTGCCTTTTCCTGCTTGCTTGTTTCCTTCAAACCTGTTCGGTACAGGCAGGTTTCTACCTACACAATCTCATCTGTCACAACTTAGTGTAATGCAAAGAACACTGTATTTGGTCTGAGGGTGCCTGTTCATAATCCCGCCTTTGCCCCTTTATTCACCAGTTGCATCTTGGCGAGCCTCCTCCCCTCTCTACACCTCCATTCCCTCTCTCTCTCTCTCTCTCTCTCTCTCTCTCTCTCTCTCTCTCTCTCCCTCCCTCCCCTTCTCCATCCCTCCCTCCTCTCCTCCCTCCTTCTCTCTTTCCCTCTCCCTCCATCCCTCTCCATCCCTCTACCCTCTCTCCTTCCCTCCCTCTCCATCCCTTCCCTCCCCTCCCTCCCTCTGTCTCTCTGTCTGTCTCTATCTCTCTATGTGTCTCGCTCTGTGTGTCTCTGTCTCTGTCTGTCTGTCTGTCTGTCTGTCTGTCTCTCTCTGTCTCTCTGTCTCTCTCTCTCTCTCTCTCTCTCTCTGTCTCTCTCTCTCTTAGATCCTATCTGAAGGGGAGCTATATGTTTTCAGAAGTCTATATATAGAGGGAAAAGATGGAAACCTGCCAGCTCCCCTCCTCCCTTCCCTATCACATGGTACACTCTGAATCTTAAGTAGACATTTGGTTAACGTTAAACCCTTAGGACCACCATACCTAACACAGTCACGTCACGGCCCCTAAGCACAAGCTAATTTTCTCCCTCGTCCTTTTTCTGCTTGAGCTATTGGAGGGAGGGGAGGCCAGGAGCTGACTGCCACACGGAGCCATTCAAGCCTAGGCTGCCAAGCTCTGCTTCTATCAGGGCTGAGATCTATTTAAACCTATCTTTATTTAGACTCCCAGATTCATTCAACGACACCTTTCTCTCCTTTTTGATAGGGGAAGGAAACTCAAATGGGTCCTGCAAAATTTAAAGAGACCATTTCATATTCTCCCTTTGTGGATCAGAACAGGAGTCAGTAGCCCCCAAAGAGTTTCAGGGTTTGATATACATCAGTTAAGATAAGGCAGGAAAAGCGAAGACAGCAATTTCATGCATAAGAGAGTCTGAAAAACCCATTTTATCACAGGATGATAAGCTCCTGACAGCCAAGGGAGAAATCATTTTTTATGCAGTCCTGAGAAATCTGGCTCAAGGCAGAGAGTTTTCCCACTGGCTGCATGTGAAGGTAGCCTGTCTGATGTCAAAAGTGATATCTGTCTGTCGGAGTCCCATCTCCATCTAGCCTCTAAGACTGGAACAAATGGAGAAGTATCTTTGAAGCAACATGGGGTAGAGGACTTTAAGACCAGACACCCAGGTTCTAATCCCAGATCTTCCACTTGTGTAAAGGGAAAAAATCACTTTATTTCTCTAGGCTTTGTCTGTAAAAATGAGAGGGCTGGGCTAGATGTTTTCTCTGGTCCCTAATGGCTTTCACATTCTTTACTTGAATTTTTCAGGGTCTGTGATTACAGTGTGAACACTCCCAACCACAAAGCAAATTAC
This sequence comes from Potorous gilbertii, assembly GCA_028658325.1. Classification (NCBI taxonomy): domain Eukaryota; kingdom Metazoa; phylum Chordata; class Mammalia; order Diprotodontia; family Potoroidae; genus Potorous; species Potorous gilbertii. The sequence continues at coordinate 92,110,446 of CM053772.1, read as the reverse complement.
AACACGGTACATTGGTCACCCTGAAGCAACATAGGTGTAATTTCCTCCTTCTTACCCATGACAGTCCCACGATGTTCTCAAACATGTGCCTCTCTCCTTGGAACCACGGTGCATGCATGTCTTTTTTGTTAGTGAACACTGGGTGTATTTGTAGGAGAGTGTGTCCAGGGGTTATGGGAGATATGTTTTGTTAGTCCTTTACTTATCATGATGTTTCAGTAATTGTGTCATTTTTCTGATGACTCAAAGGTAAACCCATCAGTGGGGGTTTGCAAACTATAGGTTGAGTCATGCAGACCCACAGAATAGCTTGAACATTTTCTAGGTCAGGTGTTCTTAACCTGGGTTTATGAACTTAAAAAAAAATGTCCTAACTCAATATAATCGGCTTCTTTTGTAATCCTGTGTGTTTTACCTTATGCATGAAAAACATTGTTCTGAGAATGGGGTCCATAGGTTTCATCTGACCAGGAAAGGGAGCCATGAACCACCTTTTTGTGTTAAGAACCACAACTCTAGGGGAACATAACCACAAACAGTTCAGGGGGTGGTACTCCTGTGGGGTACTACAAATGATGTTTATCTAATATATTTGTTGTTGTTCAGTCATCCACTAATGTCCGACTCTTCATGACCCCATGGACCCTACTTTCCATGGGTTTTTCTTGGCAAGGATATTGTAGTGGTTTGCCATTTCCTTCTTTAGCAGATTAAGGCAAACAGAGGTTAAGGGACTTGCCCAGGGTCACACAGCTAGTAAGTATCTGAGACTAGATTTGAACTCAGGTCTTCCTGACTGGAGGGTCAGCACACTACCCACTGGGCTACCTAGCTACCCCATCTTGAATACATTTTGATTTTTTACTTATCTGTGTACATGTTGTTCTATCCAGTAGAGTAAGTTTCTTGAGGGCAGGGAGTGGGTTTTTCCCCATCTTTGTATCCCTAGGACCTATTAAGATGCCTATTAATAAGTGCTTAATAAATGCCTGTCAAGTTGAATTAACCTCTCTGAGTTTCTGTAGCTAAAAGATCTATCACTCTACTGCCTAGCTGGTAGTAAGCCTCTCTCTCTCTCTCTAAACTTAGTTAAGTTGGTCCTTGGACAACAGATCAAATTTGCCACCAGGCCTGTCAAAATGTACTCAGCTCTTGAAGAACCCAGAGTCCTTTCCAGATCAAGATAAGGAATCAGTACAAAACTTAGATGGAGACAGTCTATAGTTGCATGAACACATAGCAAGGCACTGCAGAATTTCATATTGGAAAGGGACATGAGCATCTAGTCCAACCCTTACCTGGACAGATTTCCTCAACAGCAGTGCTATCAAAATCAAAGAGAAACACTACCTGAGGATCCCTGCAAGCTTTGACTTAAAAACTCATTTACTAATATTAGCTATGTTTTATTGTATTTTTATTTAATTTGCTGAATATTTTCCAATTACATTTTAATCTGGTTTGAGCAGCACTTGTGACTGTTGTGACTGAGAGTGGCTGCAGGCCATGTGATGAACTCTTGTACTCTATAATATACCTGACATGTGGTGATCCATCTTTGGCTTGGGTTTCCATTGAGGGGGAGTCCAATTTGGAGGCTTAAGTTCAAGGTAGCCCCTTCCACTTTGGGCATGTCTCATCAGTCTAATTAATATATTATAATTAATATCATATTAACATCATATTGATATAATTTAGCTTCATGCCCCACCCATTGCTCCCAGTACTCCCAGATCTCTCTGGGGTCAAGCAGAATAAATCTAATCCCTTTTTCACAAAGTTGCTTCTTGATTCAGAGACTTAGAATCTAACCCCAAATAGCCTTTTATTTCCCTTACTATTCAATTTTCTGCATTTTGGGCAAAGCTACAGTTTGTTAGGAACTTACCTTTGATGGAGATTGGGCATCAGGGAGAAAGGACATTTTAAACCGCCTAGATCACAATTAACAGTATAAGCAAATCTGGGGGAGATTTAAAATCACAAAGGAATGAATTGAATGTTAGATATGACAGGAACCTCCTTAGAGATTTAGTCTAATCCTTTCATTTTACAGATGAGAAAACTGAGACCCAGGGAAGGAAGGACCTTGTCAAGGCTACCTAGTCAGTTAGGGGCAGAGGCAGGGCTAGAAGGAGGGAAAAAGCATTTATTCATGCCATGCGTGAATGTTATTTCATTTGATCAGGAGGTAGATGCTGTTGTGACCTCCATATCTTAGAGTTGAAGAAACTGAAATAGAGGTTAATGACTAGCTGTGGGTCACAACACACAAATGTCTGAGGCTGGATTTGAACTCAAGTCTTCTTGACTCCAGGTCTAGTTCCACACAGCTATCTCAGTTCTGGTTGACTAGCAGCCAGCATAGATCTTCCCACAATAGTGCATGGTTTCATGGAGAGAAGATTACAGTCAGTAGACAAAGTGGGAGCTTTGGGATCATTTCAAGATTGCATTTCTCTACATCAACCACCACAATTTATAAATTTCTTCCCATGGAAGAAAGGTACATTGTACTCCCTATCACCAATGATACTTTATTTAGATTTTTAATGAATAAAATTAAGCTTGAAATGTCCTTGTCTCAATTTGGTTGTGGCTCTTACCTCTAAATGTTTTTTTCTTTATTTTAAAGGAGGAAAAATTGACTTTAGGAAGCCTGAGCAGAGACTCTAGTTCTCTGATTAAGTGTCAGTTGAAATGAGAAGAAACTTCTGGGTCTATGGGTGAATTTGGAGGTTCAAGTCCACCATGGAATAAAACAAAACTTAAATGTTTTCATGATGTGACTTGACCTGCACAGTCAAGAATCCTGATCAAAAAGTGCATCATAGAATAATAGGTCTAGAACTGGGAGGAACCTCACAGACCAATAAATCCAATCTACAGATGAGGAAACTGAGTCCCAGGGAAATTAAGGGACTTGCCAAGGTCACCCAAGTAGTAAGCATCAAAGGTAGAAAATTGAATCTAATTCCTCTGATTTCAGGGTCAGTGCTCTTTTCATCAGAACATGATGCCTCTGGGCTTGGGGGCATTTTCTAGGTCTCTCTGGTCCAAGCTCTCTCCGGTCGCTAGAACCAGGTCACCAGCCTTTGTTAGACAGGCAGGAGAGGCACACTCCACTAGAATATGTTTCTCATTATGGACTTGGAATGGGGATCAGATACATGTAAATATGAACATCTAGGCCAATCTTTTTGTCACTATGAGAATTAGCCCTTTGTAATGAACTGATGTCCTGATTATCTCTGTCTTTCTCAGAACGCTAGGCAGAGCAGATTTATGCCCATAGCTCTCCTTCAGAATCTCCCAAAGTAAACACATCACATCTCTTTCCCTTGGAGAACTGGGTAATGAAAATTCAAGAGCAACTGAATGGCAGTGTGCCACCATGGACAGAGGGATGCAATTTGTTCTGAGTGGGGCTAGTCTGCAAACCTTTTAGAGATATTTGTTTCCATCACACATATGTCACCAAGAGCCAGTTAGATGTCACTTTTGCTCTAATGCATTAGCCAGGGGAGTTGGGAGACAAAAATAAAGGCAGGTTCAAGCAATCTGAGTTTCAGATTGTATCTGAGAAAAGACCAGACTCCTTACCCTTCAGTTACCTTGTAGGGATCTAAGGTAAAGAGCAAGAAGTCCAGCCTAGTGGGAAAAAAACTGACCTAGGATTAGGAGATCTGAGTTCTCTTTCTACTCTATCCCCTACCTTCTAACCCTACTGCCACCATCTATGACCATATGACTTTTCATATTAGGCCAATATGAATAGAATCCTAGAAAGCTAGGCCTATATGTAGGAGTATTAACTCTATAAGGGCAGCTAGGTGGTGCAGTGGATAGAGTGCCAGGCCTGGAGTCACGAAAGTGAGTCTTCTCGAGTTCAAATCTGGTCTCAGACTCTTACTCACTGTGTGACCCTGGATCTTATTTAACTCTACTTGCCGCAGTTTCTCCATCTGTCAAATGAGCTGTAGAAGGAAATGGTAAACCATTCCAGTGCCTTTGCCAAAAAAAAAAAAAATCAACTAAATGGGGTCATCAAGAATCAAACATGACTCAACAAACAGCTCTGTAGATCTTGGACCGGTGCTTGGCAAAGTTAATTGTCCTTGGCTATATTCATACTTCCAGGCTCCTGTGATCTAGCCTCTGCCTCCAGGCAGGCACTTCATGTCCCCAGGGGGCCATCTGCAGTTGTCCTGATCTATCTCTGGCCACTGGATTCAGAGCAGAAAGTGAAACTGGGGACTTGGAACTCACTTAAATCCAATTCACTTTCAAGTCATGGTGCCCTCTTCTTGATGTCATGGTCCTCTTTGAGAACAGAGGACAATCATGTCCCCACCCTGGGATCCTGCCCCTGGGACCCCCACCCACTTTATGCTATGCTAAGGAGCACATACCTTTCTTCTAGGCCTGTCCCTTCCTATCCTTCTCTAGTTCTGAAAATATCAAGCCAACACTACCAAAACATTCCCCCTGGGCCATCACTCCCCTAAGCTTCCTTTATTAGAAGGCACACCCTTGGAGGCACACACAACAGTGTTGGCCCATTCCACGTAGGCCCTCTCACCTGAACTCCTAAAAGGCTTCCTAACGTAATCTTCTGATCTCCAGTCTCTCCTTTCTCCCAGTCTATCCTATGTATCACTGCCAAAGCAAGCTAACTGCATGAATCAACCAATTCCAACCTACTTTCCAGCTTGATCACATACTATTCCCTTGCATGAACTGATCTGGCATTCTGGCTAAATCATGTTACCTACCATCCCTTCTTCTTGTCTTTGTCTCTGTCTCTGCCTTTGCTTAGTGCCATATCCAGAATGTATTTTCCGACCTTCAACTCCATCCCTGTCTGCTGTAATCTCCACTTTTCTTCAAGGTCCATTTTAGTTACTACCTTTTCTATAATGACTTCCCTACCATATCGGCTGGCTTGAAGGAGGTGTTGAACAAGTTGTTTACTGAATGGACACCCTAATTATCTATGGGATCTTGAGCAAAATAGTGCTTCCCTTTCTCCCTACTGCACCTCGGTGTAAAAGGGGAGAAATAATACTAGCCTTATCTTTTTCACAAACTATAAAATATATAGACATAAAATAGAGATACAAATATAGATAAAATATAGATAGAAAATCACTTAGAAGGGAGAAGGGTAGGCATGGATTACCATCACACAGGTGGTTGGGGTCCGATATCTATAAAACAGGCTTCTAAATACACAGTAACAAAGCTATCCCAGTCAATAATTTCCTTATCTTTGTTATTTCTTTAAAAAACACACAAAGCATTACCAGTTGACCCTCTCCCCAAAAGGCATGCTCTACCATTTACCTAACTATACCTCTTACTCTGGTTTTATCTGATAATGGCCCTAGGGTGTAATGTTTTTGAAATTATTTGTTTTCAAACTTCAAGCATTTATATTTTCCCCCTCCTACCCTTCCCCTTGTAAAAAAAAAAATAAAACCTTTGCGACAAATAGATACATATATGTTTATGTATATCTATTTATCTATCATTTAGCAAAACAAATCCACATGCAGTTATCCCTTCCACATGGGGAGGGGAGTTAAGGACGTGGCATCTCTATGATCTGGAAAATCCACATAAAAGTTTTTAGCCTTCCTTTTGTACCAGAAAAGTCTGATTTTTTTCTTTTTCTTTTATGGGGTGATTACAGTACCTTATTATAAAATTTGGGTTGATATTGTACAATATTATACACTATTTTATGTACTTCTGAATTTCTAAACTTTTTCTATGTCGTTTGCAGTTTTCACAAAACTCCCCCCAAATTTTCATTTAACTTCTTATGCTAACTCACAATATATGGAAACCTCGTTGGGGAAAGTTGTGATGTGGAAGGGACAACTGCATGGGCAATGTTCACAAATATATATCTCATTCTGCATAATGAATTGTGGTGTGATTTTCAGACACCAAGTTACTTCTCCTTTAGCTCTCCCAATGAGGGGAGGGAGTAGGGCAAAGCTGTGTTGTAAGAAACTCCTTTTTGAGCTATATCTTTGACTTTAATCCCTTTTAAATTGCAAATATTTCTGGGTACCTGTGGAAGGGTTGGTGACACTAAGCCGTTTTTAGTCTTGTATGCCTTAGTGAGAATGAGTCTCATGTCTTTTACCAGAGATTTTGTTAGCCCAAGAGACCTTAAAGGTTCAGGGCACTAGGTAGGGGAAAGGAACACAGAATGAGAATATTGGGGGGCATTTCCAGTAGTGGAGTTCTTGGGTGCTTTGTTTCCACCTGGTGTAATCAATTAGACCTGTGTGATCAATTCTCCCAGCACAGAGAACACCCGGTATGAAATCTCCCTCTACCAGTTTTGGATTCACTGGGCAAGCCCTAAAAGTTACCTGGAGGAAACTAGGGGATTGAGGTGACCTGGTCAACTTTAGAGCAGGAATCTGAGCTGAGATTTAGTGCGGTCCCAGAACAGCGCTGCCCACTGTGGCGCAGGTCTCCACCTCCCAGCACAAAAGCCTGCTCATGGAATGGGTGCTGGCCGTTTTCAGGTGTGCTGGGTACCTGACACGGTAAATGCCGTTGGATTGTTACTCTTATTAACAAGCACACTTGTAAAGTTCTATTAAGTCTAATTGGGTCCCTGTGGACATTCCATGCTATCTACCTCTACTGTGGCCGCTGACAGTCTTTTGAACGAGAGGCTCCTCTGCTGTGCCTAAGATGGAATCCTAAATTAAAATGACTTTGCAGCCTGAATTTCAGGTTGACATCATGAACTCTGGCTTTGTAGAACCAGGCTGTGCAGTGGGAACAAGCAGGGGATGAAAAGCAGACAAGAGAAGAACAGACACGTTCCTGTAAGTGTGCTCGATTCTTAGAACGCCACAAGCTAAGCCGTTTGCAGTCCAAAGGGATCCTGGCTCATGGATTACAGAAGCGGTGCTAGCCACAGACCTAAATCGGTAGCTACTAATTGGTGGCAGTCCTCCAGGGTCAGAGATGCCCAAGAGGATGTTCACTTATGTGCTGCATTTTGATGTTGTCCCATGTTGTTTTCACCATTGAACACTTTCTGTCCTGCTTTGTAAGTTGAAATTAAAAAAAAAAATCCAAGCTGCTTCCCCAAAGACTCAAAAGGCCCCCAAGACCTATTTTTAAAAGGCCTCTATTTCAGTTCAAATCATCCAAATCTTCAATGCTTTGGAGTTAGTCTGACTTCTGGAGAAACTTTCTCTACCTTCATGTCCTTGTCACTATCTCAGAGTATCATGGGTTGGTAGATCACAGCTTCCACAAGAACCCAGCTGGGCTCAAGGAAGGTCCATTTCAGTATCATTTCCATGGTTCCAAAACAAGGCCAGGTTGACTTGAAGGGGTGGAAATAGAATCAAAGATGGAAAGGCTCCATATACACCAAAATATTTATAGCAGCATTTTCTGTAACAGCAAAGAACTGGAAAGAAACTAAGTGCCTACTGATTGAGGAATGACTAAGGGAATAGTTGTACATGAAAGTAATGGAATATTACTGTATCACAAGAAAAGCTGAATGTGAATAGAGAAGCATGGAAAGACTTACATGAATTGATGCAAATCAAGAAAACAATATACAAAATTGTAATACTGTAAGTGGAACAAACAGAAATCCCACGTTAGAGTGCTGTGTCATTATAATGACCGTGCTTGGGCTCTAAGAAAAGAGGAGGAAGTAAATATATCTTTCCTTTCTTCTTTTCAGAGGAAGAAGGAAGTTCAGGAGTTCAGGACACTGCATTTATTGTCAGACATGACTGATAAGTTGGTTAGTTTTGGCTGAATCAGTACTGTACTCCCCCCTTCTTTTTTATTTTTCATTACAGAGGGACAGAGAGAATATATCTGGAAATAAGTGTTATAAAAACGAAAGGTACCAACTTTTAAAAATCCTTACTTTTAAAGACATGCTTCCCCTGGGACTTAAAAAGCCTAAGTTTTTAGAAGCTGATTAAAATTATATTTTTAAGAATCCATGCTTTCATTTGTGTGGATCTACATAATACAGCTCACAAAATGTTCATGAATATCTTCCAACAGAATGTAAGGGGCTTACCTTTTCTTCTCTTTGTATCCCCAAGTGCCTTGCATATGGTAGGTGTTTAACACATGCTCATTTAATTGAATTGAAGTAATAGAATCCTGTCTGCCAAAATGAAACTGGTCCTTATAGGACATACATACAGATGAAATCTGTAGCCCTAGGAAGAGTGGATATTCTCATGAATGTAACTGCATGTGTGTTTAGGAAGTACAGTCCCCAGTTGTAGCAGTGAGAATTTAGGATCCCCAGACCCCATCATGTGAGATTTGGAAGGTTTTGCCAGCTCTAAAGAGATATGATTCTGAATGCACTGCAGCCAATTCCCTTTGCAGATTTAAATGATTTCTCTAAAAAGCAAACCAAGCCTCTTGCCATTGAGGTTCATTTTTATGGTTCCACCTATGGGATTAAATCTCAAATCCACTTTTTGCTTTAGAAGTGTTAACCTTGAAATGGCATCCTGCCAAACTGGGCAACTTCTACAGAACTTTGAGTCAACTGAAGGTGGTGTGCATGTGTGTATGAGTGTGTGCATGCGCATGCGTATGTGTATGTGTGTGTGTGTTGGAGTGGGGAGGGTCCTTGTAAATCCTAAAAAATAATTTATAAAAACCTTATAAATAGCCACTCCCCAGTGGCTAAAAGCTAAACAAAAACATTTATGCCAGGTGAATAGTAAAGGCTGTCAATTCCGCTCAGCATTGAACTGAAGTTATAGATTTAATTAGCTGTACTTCATATCAGATTGGGCAATGGACTCGTTAATAGGGCAGGGTCTTTGATATAACCCCTGAACAATTTCACATAAAGTCATTTGTTCTTTAAAAACACTGAAGCAAGGGACATATTTCCCCCTATTTAACAGATGAAGATACTGAGTCCTAGAGAGGTTATAAATGACTAGGAAAAGTCCAGAGTGCCTCAACAAGCCAGTGAAAGAGCTGGGATCATGGCTAGGTCTCCTGATTTCTGTAGAGCAGTATCCTTTTCCCAGCTCCTAACTGGGGGATCCATCTGATCTCCCTAATGACCCAAGGGATACAGTTGAGACATATTAGAAGTACAGTTTGTGACAGTGTAACACAGAAATGGTAAGTGTATCTCATAAATATCAAATTAATGAACAATGTAGCCAGTAGTGCTAGATTTGAGTCAGGAAGTCCTGGGTTCAAATCCAGCCTCTGACACTTACCAGTTGTGTGATGTTGGGCAAATCACTCAAATCTTTCTAAACCTGTTTCCTCTATAAAGTGAGGTTGGAGTTGACCTCAAAGGTCACTTCTAGCTCTTAATCTAAGATCCCACAGTAGCAAACTATCAAATTGCAAGATGGTATTTGGCACTTATATGTGCAAAGTAGCTCCAGAGAGCTGAGCAGCCAGACCCCCAAATCTGGGAAAACCATCTCTCTTTAGCATTAGAAAGGACCTCAGAGACCATTTTAATCAATTTTTTCCTACTCACTATAGGCAGTCTATTCTGTTAGTTGGATAGCCCTAGTTGTTCAAAGTATAGTAGACTAAGGACTGAGGCCCAGAGAGAATGGCAAGTACACAGGGAAGCAGAGTAGGGATTTGACATTCTGAGTCCAAAGTCTCAAGCCCATCACTTAATCCACTACATCAAAAATTAATAAGTTAAAATTTGAGGTGAAATGAGTCATACTTCTAAATCTTCTACATTCTGGCTTCTGACCACATCATTCAACTGAAATCACTCTCTCCAAAGTTAACAATGACCTCTTACGCACACAATCTGATGGTCTTTTTCTTAGCTATCTTTCTTGACTTCTGAGATCTATGACCATACATACCTTCATGGATACTCTCTCTATGTTGGTTTATGTAACCTTGTTTGCTTACCATTGATGTGAAGCTCTGTCTCTTTCTTGGGCTCATCATCCATCACACTCCATCTAGGGCCATCCTATTTTCTCTTTACTCTCTTACTTTTAGCAATCATACCAGTTCCTATGGGTTTATGTTCAGTCTCTCCAGCTTGCTTGTATCACCAGCTGCCTCTTGGATATTTCGGACTGAATGTCCCAAAGACATTTCAAACTCAGTGTTGTTCAAAACTGTTCTCTTTTTCCCCTCTTCCAAATATTCCTATTTTGCCAAAGTACCACCATTCTTCTAGCTTCGTAAACTCATTTTTATTTTGGATTCCTCACTTAAGCAGCCGTCACATCTTGACAGTTTAACCTTCACAGAATTTCTTTTCTCTGACCCTCCTCTCTACTTACACAGCCACTGTCGTTGTGTAGGGCTTTGCTTCTAAATACTGGAATAGCCTAACTGGTTTTCCTATCTCTCCTAAAGCACATGTCTGACCAGGACACTCCTCTACTGAATAGTGGTTCCCGTATTGTTTCTAGGATGAAATACAAACTGCTACTCAGCTTTAACATCCTTTAGAACTTGATCCCACTCAGTCTTTCTAGCCTCATTGTATATTATGTCTACATTCCATCAGTCAGCCTAACTGGCTTGTTTCCATAGAGCATTCAATCTTCCATTTTCTCCCTCTTCACCTCTGCCTCACGGAATCTTCCCTTTCCTTCTAGAGGCAGCTCAAAGTCTCTTTTGATTCCCCCCAATTGCTAGTGCCCTCCCTTTCTATCTTGTGTCCATTTTTTAAAATTGTTCTACTTTTGCCATTTGAGAAGGCAGAGGATGTCTGTTTGTCCCTCCCTCTTTCAATGTAACAGCCTTGTCACATTGTTGAAAGCAGATACATTATTCTTCTTAGTCTTCTCTTTGGGTTATCTTGGATGTTCAGTTATTTCTCATTTTGAATTCTGAACATCATCTGTTGCATGGTCTACCTCTCTCATTGTCCTTAATCCCATAGCGGTTAACGTTCCATGACGTTGGAACATTGCCACTGGCTTGAAAAGGGACTATGAATGAGCCATGCACTTACTAGAGAAGGGATATGATAAAGAGAGAGCAGCCTGGCGATAACTGGCCAAGGATGCCTCCAACCTAGATCTTAACATTCTGTAAGAAGCAAGATTGAATTCTACCCCAATTTTATAAAAAAATCACCTCTGAGACTGCCAGTTTCTACAATTTGCAACTTTCATCATCACACCTTTGAGCCTTATAAAATTGTAAAATAGGGCATGACCTATGTTTTGTAGATGATGAAACTAAAGTCAGAGCTTGGACCAAAACTCAATTCTAACTCATCTGGTGCTACATGCATAATATATGAAAAGCTTAATTTATGGAAGTTTAGCCATTTTGTTGTCTTTTTCTCCCCCTAAAGTAACCACAGTTGTGGTTACTGTTCTTAAATCCATAGTACCAGAAAATGTTTGTTGACTTTATTGGTGGAAAGAAGCAAGGCAAAGGATTTGTTTACAAATCACAGATAATCTGCACATTGGGGGCACTAAAGAAATCAGAGTGGATCACTGGAATCAAATTCACCATGACAGTGACTGGCTTAAGATGGCCCAGACGGACTGACTGGGCAAGTATAGGTTTAGCTCACGTAGATGTGGTCTTTCTCTAGAAGAGATCATCTTAATGTATTTTTTGTCATAAATACTTCTGAAGTCTGGTAAAGCTTATGGACTCCTCCTCAGAAGGCTTTTAAATAATTGAGGGAAATGCTAAATTTCAGTTTGAAGTTAGTGAAAATAAAGATGCTATTTCCTCCCCACCCAGGAACTGTACTCCTGGAATTCCCCAGTACTCTAAACCAATGTGGGTCTTTCCTCACTTTGTCATGTCTCATCTCTTCTGAGGGCACCAAGAATTCCTTCTGTGTAGGTCTTCAATTGACAGAAGTCACAGCATGTTAGACCTACCCAATTATTTTATAGGTATGGAAACCGAGGCCCAGAGAAATGAATTGAGTTGCTCCAAGTCATTTAGCTACTGAAAATCTATTCAACTCTCCTTCCCTTCAGTAGGGTATGACACAGCTCCCTTACATTTGAGGATCACGAACATCTTGGGGGTGCTTTTGGACACAACTCAATTGATCCTCTCAAAAATCTTGTGCAAGCCTTGAGGCCAGTGACTTGCCCACAGTCATCAGGAATTAGCGGCCAATTCACATCTCCTAAATCCTGGTCTGGTGGTCTTTTCAAAACATAAACATCTAAAAATGTTTGTCAAAATTTCTCATTACCACCTATCTAAAGATCTAATTGTAAGCACCCATGGTCCCAATTCTGCCCTAAGACTGCCCTCTGGTTGTTAAAATACAGTGATTGGTAGGAATGAAGGGAATCTACTAGGATGGTATGAGGTCTGGGAATTTCTATGGACTCAATGGAAATTCTGCTCAGACAAGAGAAAAGAGGGAAGGAAGCTACCTATACCTTTTCCTGGTCAATACTGCCATTACTCTAAAGCTTAATGGTAAGTAACAAACAGGTCCCATACATAGGCTAAGGAAGTGAAAAGACAAAGCTCTGATGTGCTCTTTAGCCCAAAGAGGGGCATCTCCCAGCCAGTGACAAAACAGCAAAAAACATGCATTTTGCCACTTGGGGGAGGGAAGAACCAGTCCTCACCACTGTGATAAAGAAGTTCTCATTCGTTCATTCACTCATTCATTCATTCACTTGCTCTTTTGCATGCTCTGCTCTGATTGCAAGGTAACAAAAGTAGCTGTGTACCTGCAAACACGCAGACACGCAACCTGGCCCGCTGCCCATTCTCCACAGCGACCCTCTTTCTGGCACTTTGGTGCTCAACAAGGGGAGAAAGCAGCCATGTCCCAGAATAGAATGTAGGTTTTATTATGGGAATCTGAAGGACTACAAGCCATCAGGGCAGGAATTGAGGAGCTCCTCAAATGAAATGATAGGCAATGGAAGGTGTAAACATCTTGGTAATAAAATTCCCACTTCCCCCACCCAAGGGAATTTCATTCAAACAGTTTTCTTTCCAAGAAAATGAACAAAACCGTTACCTGAATTTTCAAAAGAACAGTCTTTGTACAATTTAAAGAGCACCCACCCACCCACCCACACACACCAAATTTCAATACAATAGCACTCAGGAAAGTTTGAGCAAGTGCAACATGTACACGATTAACCCACTGTTGCTGCTGCAAGGGATGATCCAATGACAGCCAACCAGAGCAAAGAAACCCATCCCAGACCAGTCACTGAAACTTGGTAAGTGACCAATCTTCTGCCCTAAGGAAACCAGATCAGCATGGGACAAGTTAACTATTTTACGCACTTGGGTCACTTCTCTGGCCAACTGCCCAATTTTTCCTTCTCCCATCCCCTTGGCATGGCTGCTTCAAAGCACACAGTTCAGACATTTGAAGAGAAAAAAACCCACACTTTTTTTTTCTTCAGTGAGTGCTTGAAGTGATGGCCAGAACAGTTCCAGAAAACACAAATCTATTTTTCTCAACACATCAGGGTGCCGCTGATGATCAGATACCTGGTGACACGGTGTACTTTGCAGAAGTCTGGACACATACAGAGGGGTGCAGTTATCAGGAGGTAGGGAAACAGTCCTACTTTTGACAGCTGGATTGGGGACTAAGAGGAGGAAACTCCCAACACTGTATTAGGTATATCTGATTTGTTTAGTTTATCCTTTTAAAGGTGAATTCAAGTCAGTACAATAAAGACAGGTTTCACTTCCAGAGCACAGGCAAAGGCATTGGGAGCTGCAGCAGGAGTTTGGAGGCCTCAGCCTTCTTCCACTTTTGTCAGGACCAGGAAGGCAGCTTTGCCAGTGCACTGTCATATCCCACTGCCTAATGTCACAAAGGTTACAGAGGAGGGATTTTCAGCAGCAGATATAGAGGTAGGTAGTTATGGATGCTTCAGCAAAAACTGAAAACTTTTCAATTCATCGATCAAAGTGCTTGCCAGACCAATGTCAAGAGCAGGTGACAACTGAACAAGAAAGATTAATCTGGATCAAAAAAACCAAAAACCTCAAAACTTTTTTTTACATTGTCTTAAAAAAATATCAGTGCAGATCCATTGGCTCTCCAACTCTTCTTTAAGTTTTGAGTGCAGCTGATATTTCTTCTGCCTGAAGGTGGAAAGGAGAAAAGGAACAGGGTAGGCAAGGAAGGCAGATGAAGCAAAGGATGACAGACTTGGGTAAGATAAAGAAGGCAGACTCAGGACAGGCCACCTCTTCCACACGCTCTGGCTACTTGGGAGTTACCATTACCGAGCGGTACAAGCACAATACTGGGGTGAGTTAAAGTAAGAATTAACTCGCCCAGCTTCCAAACAAAAATTAAAAAAACAGAACCAATACCCCACCCCCAGCAAAAGCCAGAAAAATACATACAGCAAATGAATTTGCTTTGTTTGCCTTGCATGCAGAGGATTCAGTATGAGCCACAAGGGGCCGCTCTTTCCAGAAAAACCTGCATGGATCAGAGCTGCATTCCTCAGCACCGGCTGGGAATGAGCAAAGTCAGTCCTTCTTCATTGCAGACCTGTTGCATTATTAATTAAAAGGTAGCAATCAGGGGAAAAGGGGGAAAAAAGGTGATGCCCTTAAGAGCATTACATCACAAATATCTGAAGCTCAGTCTGACGAGGACATTAATTACAATCTGTGATCACCCACGGCAGGCAGGCAGGCAGGCAAGGTCTGGGCAAGTAGGCAAGACAAAACAGTTGGGCCGGTATTAGAAATCTGCTGCTTATCGCTAAGGAAGCTTGCCAGTCGACCTCACCCCGCCGCTGCCATTTGTATCGGTGGATAACTATTGTGTCAAGCGTCTTCTAGCTTCTTGGACCTTCAGTGCTGTTATTAAGTAGTGAATTGTTCTATTTAGCTCCAGGGTTGCAAGCCTGACTGTTTGGAGGTAGACTAGGATTCCCAGTATTGAATAAAGCTTGAGGGGATGTTCATTTTAGAAACTGAACATTTAAGATAATTTCCTTCTCCCCCAATCACTAGGATGTAAACGTAGGACTTCTACAAAAATAGACAAATGCATTCCAGGCCTGGGCTTGAACAGGTAGGTACACGCAAGCTACCTGGATCACAAGAAATGGATCTTTTCAATTTCCTTGTTTAGCTTTACCGCCAAACTACGTTCTCTCCTAACCTTCTGCTCTGCCTAAAAGTCAGTTTTCCAATGTAAGAGAAACTATGTACAGAAGAGGCACATAACCTATTCACTGCAGTCCAGATTCAGACACTCTGGCTTATACGATATGATAGAACAGATTTGTAAATATTCAGGACAGGGAGAGAAGGGCAAAGCCAAACTGATTCTTTGCTCTGTACTCTAAGGAGGCACAAGGTGAAAAATATCTTTGTGCCTTGTGGACTGCAATCAGGTCTATGGCACTTGCCTCCTTAGGAAATAAACATATAGCATGTAGAGCTACAGCCAGCATCTAGACAGGCAAGTGGACCACTCTTAGGAGTGAAAAGGGCAGAGGGTGAAGATGAGAAATGCATTTGTGACAAAACAGAACTGAATCATCCCCAGCTACCAAGCAGTGACAGGATGGGGCCGGAGACGAGAGGGAGGAAAGAGGCCAATAAAACAGCACAAACAAGGAATGCCTGGTTTACTTAACAGCCAGGTGTAGTGCGGGAAGTTCAACAGAGGCAAGAGCTATTCTTCCGCACTGCACCCACCAGGCATCACCAAGCAGACAGATGGCATATCATCCAAGCCTGGGATTCTAAAATACTGCATATCTTCAAGGGAAGGTTGGGGGAAAGAGGGAGTGGAAGAGGAGGAGGAGGGAAGCAACATAAATAGCAACTTGGGAAATCAAGACTTGGTCACAAGTTTAAAAAGGAAAAGGAATCAAGACCATTTTTCTAGCATGAACATGCCAATTCTTTCATCTTGCTGATAATGGCATTTGTGAAATTCATTAACATGAAAAAAAAGGAAAATAAAAGGAAAACAGTAAGAAAACACCAATTTTTAGGAAACAAAATGAAAAAGAAGGGCTCAGACCTCCTTGGAAACTTGGGCCAGGACCAAGCCTTCCGTTCCACAAGCCGGATTCTCCTTTATGATTGTTGAAAAAACAGAGCCTAATCGTTTCATACTGTATTTATTTAATAACTAAAATTCACAAATAAAAAGATACTTGCAAAGTCCTTTTCTGTTGTGTCATCCCTATCTCCTCCACTTTACTGCTTTCAGACCCATATGCATTAAAAAAAATGGGCTTGGATTTTTTTAAACCTTTTTTCAAACTTATAACTGTTATATGATTGGTCAGTTGGAGCTGAAGCACCAATGGAGAAGATGCTTTATGGAGATGAGGGTATATCCCCGCCTTCCCACCTTTTTTTTTTTTAAAGGAACATTGGAGATGTACCAGTGTCAGGACTCCTTTGCTCCCATTTTCCCCACCCAGAACATTCCTTTTATTTTGTTTTCCTCTTTTATGAGACTAACTTTAGCCTCTTCCCCCTCCCCCCCTTTCTGTCCATTCAAGACCATGTGGCTGTCGGACACTGTTCATGTCTCCCTCCGACAGGCCCGTGTGTGTGTGGTCATCAAGTAGGTCCTAGTCCACGCCTAGCACTTTTGCTAATTGTTGTCGTATGGGCTTAGTTTTTCATTTCAGGTAGGTCTGCATGTCATTTCAGAAGGCTTGCTGGATTCCTTTCACTTTTCTGGAGAGCTGTTGGATAAGGCTACTCATACTCCAGGAATTGTTTGTGATAGAACAGTAAGTACCTGGGGAGGGAGAAAAGAGAGTCAATTTTACCTACTGTTCTTTAAAAATCAACCAACAAAAATCACTTAAAAAAAACCCCAAGTTGTTCATTCTGAGAAAGAACCATGATTCTAGAGAAAGCTTTTACTGACCCGCAAGACAATCAGGTACAAAAATGCCACTGGGTTTTAGTGTCAGAGTCCCTGACAGTTTCAGCCACCCTCCTTGTATCTCTTTGCCTCAGATTGTTTTTTTAAAAAATATTTATTTTTAATATTCATTTAAAATAAAATTGAGTTCCAAATATTTTCCCTTCTTCCCGCCCAGCCCCCCACCCACCGAGAAGGCAAGTAATATAATATCAAGGATTTAGTCTTAAACATCCTGTCTGGCAGCTGGATGGCCCTAAGTTTTTCTTATCTACCTGTAAATATTACCTAACAGGTTTCTTTGCACTTAACTACATGGATGGAGGAAGAAAAGATTTAATGATGCTAATTTTTTTCCACTCATATATAGAATATACTTGGAATGTTAATTATGGTAAAGAACTGGATGGGAGAAACTCACTATTTTTTTCCCCCAACTCATGCTAACCATACAAAGGGGAAATGGGAAAAACCATTTTAAAAGACTTTATGCACGCAAATGTACCAACTCTGTGTGACTATTCCATGCTAAAATCAAATGCTTTTTTCCCAGCATTAATCAGAAAAAGGTTAAGATTAGAGGTGATTTTAGATAACTCATTCTTGAGGGGGGAAAGTTAATGACACACTTTAAAGTTTTCTTGATCCTTGAGTTTCCTACCATTTCCACAAACATGGTAATGAGTGTGCCTAGGGTCACAAAAATAATGAAGCAAGATTTGAATTGAGGTCTTCTGGACTCTGCATTCAGTTCTCTATCTGTTCTGCCATGCTGAGGCCAAAAGGAAGGTCAGGCAGTCTAGGTCATCAGGAGGCTTGGTCACTTAACTTAGGGTTAGGATCCCCATGCTTGAGAGAAAGTTGATGTCTTCTGACTGGGAAGTTGTCATAATGAACAAAACACATTTCTTCACTCTATAATCAAATATTAAGTGGAGATGGCGTCCTAATACCAAAATGCCTTCATCGAGGCCACAATGGTGAGAACTATCCCAGCCTCAGCAGCTCTCTTTCTAGTAAGCTCTTTTTACTGGCTCTCCTTTTCTCGTTGCTCACTGCCGCTGACTGGTGCATAAAGTAGAGCCTTAGCTCTTCTGCTCGTGCAGTTTCAATTACTGACACATAAACATCTTTCCCAGAGCTACATCTCCACCCTCCTGTCAGTACCACATCCCTGACATCAGAACCAGCAACTTCAGAACTCTCCACCTTGAGCACTCACATCCTGTGCAGACCTCCACTGTCTCCAGATGTATTCAGGACATCTCCCTCCCTCTCTCTAACTGTCCTGCCAAAATGTGAAACATGTCAAAACCCAAACTATCATCAGACCTTCCCAATTTTCCCATCCCTTTCAATGAGTGGCACCAGATTCTCTCACGACCCTGATTTTCTTCTATGCATTTTCCTTTGCGGCCCCCCCCCCCCATTCCATTACCACCTTTTTCCTTCTTCCTCAACAGTCTGGCTACATGGGGCCTTTTTCTTTCCTATCTCCTTCGATATTACTCTATCCCTAAATCTAGCAGGTTTCCCTACCCTCCAGCCCAGCCTATGAAATCCTCCTGCAATACTATTTTTATCACATCACTCCTGACTCAAGACTCTACCGTGAATTCAGACACTATTTCTGCCTTCAAAGTCTTCTACCAATTTGCTGCTCCCTACGCTAACAGAACTTACTGTTCCAGAACTGTAGACTCTATTCCAGTCCAGTAAATCTGCTTAAGGACCAATTTTCATGACTCGCTCATTCATTTGCTGATCATTCATCTCACTTGGAAATCCTTCTCTCTCACACTTTCCACTAATCTATGTTCTTTCTCTCCTTTAAAACTGAGTTTCCTTAAAACTTATTTCACCAAGGAAGCCTTCCATTGGTCTTGTGCCACCAGTGTCTTGTTAGTACAGATGTACTCACTGGACTCTATGGGAGGCAACACAATGCAACAGGTAGAGAGTCATTCTCAAAGCTAAGAAGACGTGGGTTCAAATTCTACCCTTTGCATAGAATGATGGGGTGACCCAACTCACAGCGTCTCAGAGTCTTTGGGACCTTTCTAAGGCTAAGTCACCAAAAAGGTGCTACCTTGCATTAGTAGAGTCTTGGAGTACCCAACACTCAGTGAAAACAATAGGCCCCTACTCTAACATGTTTTCATCTTTTCCCCATATATTTCTATATGTAATTTATCTTCACCTGGCTTTTATAAGCAAGACCACACTTTTTCCTTTTTGTTCTTCTTTCTCCATCTCTAGAATGCCAAATGTCATCTAATATAATAAAATATAAAAAAGATAAATGTAAACTCCTATACTTAGGTAAAAAACAAACAAACAAATCCTGCAAGCACAAGGAACACGCTAGGCAGCAGTTAGTGGGTTCTGTTGTCTTCTAGGCTCAATTAACAATGTGACTCAGTAAACAAACAAAACCTCCAGTGTGCTGGATAACGGGATCTGCGGAAGCATCTCAGAAGCACCACATCCAGAGTAAGTAGGATGCCACACTGTTCTCTTACTAGGTTAGACACACCTGGGATGCTGGGATCATTTCTGAGAGCCACATTTTAGGAAGAGCATGGGATAAGGAGGAGTCACATGAGGGCCTGGGGAAAGAGCTTGAAGAAGAGAAGCCTGGGGATAGGGGAACTGCATCACTGTTCTCCTCAACTATGAGTCTATTAAAGAGAGAAAGTATTAAGATTTGCTTTGCTTGGACCTATAGGTGAAACTAAAGGGCAAAGGATAGAAACAGCGGTGAAGGAGATTTTGGCTTTAATGTAAGGACTGAACACATATATGAACGTCTGTATGAACAATAAGAGCTATCCAAAACTGAACTGGGTTCTGTCAAGAGGCAGCAAGGTAGCCATCACTATGGCTGGACGGAGCTGGCAGTTTTGAGTAGAAGCTGCATGACAATTTGTCCTGAACATGGTAATAGGGACAGTCCAACCCTGGATGGTCTAGGACTCTCACAGAATACTAAGCACACAGTGGGTGATTAACAGATGGTGACTGATTTGCCTACCTTCCTTTCCTCTAAAGTATATCTTTGTTCCACAAAATAAAGGGAAAGGTTTTGAGAACATTTTTGGCCTTAAACTTAAAGGACCCAGTGAATCTTTCCAGGTCAAGAACTTTAATTTGAAAAATCATTAGTGAGATAAATGTGAAGAAACAAAACATGCTGCACCAGCTCAGGGTTCTTGTGCATCCCTCCCTGGGTCTTAGGTTTAAAATACCCTCACCAGCTTCAGGAAGGAGATTAAAAGGATGTTTGGACTCATGTAGCAATCCTTGTAGAAACCTGCTAGAGACGCAGCACAAAACAAACTGAGTATGAACTGCTCCAAGCAGTAATGAAAGCATGGACACAACATCCAAGATGTCATTGACAATAAGCTCAGGAAAATCAACTGCACCCGGTGCATCATCAGCTTCAAGTAGGATAGTTATATGAGTTAGTGAGTATTTTTACCTAGTTTCAGGAATAGGGCTTCAGATGCTGGGTCACTGACCACAAAAGTCAGTCAGACAGGAGAGGGCTTTGTAAGGGAATGTTCTGATTTTATTTACAGTTCTGTTTTCAAACTGGTTTGCTGAAGGTAGGGGGAAGGAGTCTTAGGACCATAAAGAAACATGAAAAATTGGGGTCCCCTGCAGAGATCCACAAACTATTAGAATTGAATGGGCATCAGAAATCATCTAGTCTGCTGTGCCATATATTTAAAGTTGAGGAATAAGACCTAGGGAGGTCAGATAATTTGCTAAGGTCACCATTAACACAGAACTCATCGTACAAGACCCCACTGTCTCTCTACGGTGAATCAGGTAACAGACTGGATCCTGTGCTGTAGTACTAAATGAATTTTCATTTGAAGAAATAAAAACAGATTCTGGTCACAAGTACTTCTCAGGGTTTGTTCTGTTTTATTTAATGGAGATATCGTCATCTGAGAAAAAGTGCTTAAAGTGTAGCTAGATAGTGACTTAGGACCCACACTGTATATGCTACCATAACTTAGGCAATCTATTTAAAGGTTTGTGTCTAGTATTTCAGTCATTTTCTGATATCATGTCATATAAGATATTTCTTCTCCTGTCATCAGAGTTAAGGGTTATCGTTTCCAGACTGGTCTTTACTACTTTAGGAACCAAAAGATAAACATTGTATGATTTGGATAAAATGTGAAGTTGCTTTAGATCCAAAAGGACACAAGGGGAAAAAAACAGTTATTGTATCCTTTTTTGTCATTTCCCCCAACCCCCAGTCCTAGACATACCCTTCACTGTCTAGAACATCCTTAATGCTAGCCTTAGTGATGATGGCATCATCACATTTGAACCACTGGTCCTTGTGTTGCCGAATGAAGCTGGTATAGTGCCCGCTCTCCAAGGTTCCTTGGTGATTAACTACTGCAAACAAGGAATACCTGGTGGGGGAGAAACAAAATGTAATTAACTCAGCTCCAGTATCAATAAAAACCCTACAATTTGGGGGGCAATTACAGACCTGCGTGTGTAAGGAAACCTGCACATAAATAAGCCATGGTATGGTCCTATAAATATTTAAAACCACATGAATTACAAGTGGTAGGCGAAAGCCACAGTGAAGCAGCACAAAGGAAAATGGACCCATGCTTGGTGCCACTTACTATGTTGCCAAAGGTCAGCTGTTTAGCTGTATTTTGCATTCACATTGAAACAAGTGGCTTTACCTACCTCATGTGAAATAAAAAAAACTAACAGTAGTAGCAGTAGTAATATAACCTCTTTTCTTCAAGGGATTCAAAAATGCTCCCTCATTCATTTTCACAATAACTACAGGAGGAAAAAGAGAGGGAAACAATGAAATCTGAAGAAATTAGAATTCTAGTCGGGTTAAGAAAAACAAAACTCCAATGACAGAGCTGAAAAGGGAATTTGGATTTCTCATTCACCTGCTCTTGCCTTCTACCCCCATCAAACCACAAAGAGAGATGCAGAACACTGAGTTTTAGAGCCAGGAATGGCATTTAAAAGTGTTCAAGTGGGATGTTCGAGTAAGTGGTCATGGTTACTATCAGGTCAATAGGTTACTGGCTAAAAGTAAAGCAACAATTAAGAGAAGCTCAGAGAAGGACCTGTGCTACTAAAAGTCAGCCAGGAATGAACACCCACACCACTCTCCTCCCTCTAATAAGAACAGTGGATGCCATCACTTACTTATTATCATTGTTTAGACTATCCGTTGGCTGCTGGTACTGTCCATTCATTCTGCTCTCTTTACTGCAATACAATATAAAAAGTTCAGTTTTACTTAATGTAAAAACTTCCTAGACTGTACACATACTGTCCCAAGTTGGCTATTAGCTGAGAGAGGCACAGTCTTCAGGGTGGGAAACTGTCTCAGCCCTGGGGCAAGTAAATGCTGCTCTGTACTTATGACTATGTATATACGTATATATGAATGTATGTGTGTACATGTAGACTATATATGTGTATGTATATGTATACATACTTCCTCTCCCACAAAGAGAATCTCTTGGAATAAAAGCAATTGTCAAATTATAATGGTATTAACAAGTCTTGCACAGGAACCACTCCTCCAAAGAGATTCATGCTGAGTAAGAATGTCAGTCTTATTTATTCAACCCACCAACGCACCTCCAGGGGCACAGCCAGGTCATGTGGGATTTAAAGCTTGACTGGGCATAGTCTTCTGTTGTAAAATGCGAATAAAATTAAGATACTTGATAATGATAACTATGGCCCCCCTAGAAAAATGAACGAATGGTCCAACGGATTCACTTTTCCAGTCATGGATTCTTCTGCTTTGAAGCAGGAAGGCAATGCTGCTTGTTTCATGGAATGTCTCCACATTCAGTAACCAGACAGAACGGACCATCAGATGCTGAGAACTTCAAGTCAGACACACAGCAATATTCCTAACTTATGAGGTGATAGTTAGCTTCTTCTGGAGAATAAATCTTAAATGACCTTTGGTAAATGGTGTAGAAGAAAGAAAAACTGAAGCTGTAATGTAAACTATGTTTCGTACTTCCAGAATCTTCTAACTTTACATTTCTGGGCCAATTCCAATTCTATCATCTAAATGCAGACTCAGGTATGTGTGTGTGGGACCTTTCCCAAAATCCAGGGATAATGACCCAAGAAGAGTCCTCAAGTATTTCTTCTTCACTTATCAATCAAGGATTGTTATGAAAGGGTTTCACATTAGCTTTATTACACATAGGTAAGTTCTACGCCTGCCACTCAGGCCCTATACCAAGATCTAATCATGGTACAATGGTGCCTCTGGGTTGTTGAAGGCTATGACCAGCATGAGGGCTGAGAGACCAAACCCCAAGCTGTAAGTTCTAGTAAAGTCAGTAATGGCACTGTCTACTGCCTGAGGTCAGAGAGGTTCTTCCCCATAAGGTCAGCCACCAGCAAAGGGACTCTACATTAAAGAAGTGGCTGTGATCTGCATTGGTGGAGGACCCCGCCCCCTCCCAAACTCAATCAATGAAATAAAAGCTTTTAAAAAGTGAAGGGTTATTCAAAGAAATAATACCAATCAGCTGAAAACAGTACAGAAATACATTTTTTTCTCTTTAAAAAAACTTAAATTCTATCATCACTACATCAAGGCAGTCCTATTCTGTGTCACAGATGTCACTCAAAAAAGTATGATTCCTCTTAATTAGGCTTACATCCAGAACAATGCCATAGTCTAAGGAGAGCCTAGGATTTCTACATACTATCATACCTGGAAGCCATAAACGGTGTCATGTCCAGCTCCAAAGGGAAGGAGACATACGTAGTGATCTTTCGCCTCAGTTTGGCTGAGTGTTCAAACCGCTACAGGAATAAAGGGGGAGGGACAAAGACTTTTTCAGACAGCTTACAAGAAAATTCCATGAGGATTATTAGGAATGACAGCACCATGGATCAGTAACTTAAAGTTACTGAGCTTCAGTTTCCTAATCTGTAAAATGTGGCTAACATTACTTACTTACCTAATAAAGGTTTTGGTGAGGAAAGTACACTGGAAATTAGCATGTAAATATTGTACTTATTGTAGGAGTGTACTGTTTTTTTAAAAATTTTTATAACTATTTATTGGTCAGGTTAGGGGTGTGCTTATTTACTACTAAGAGACCCTATTTCCTTCCTTCCATCTTCCAGTGCTATCTATGGCTCAGAATGATAGTTTCAAGGCAATAGAAACCCAGATGACTAGGCACCCAGAGCTGAACAACAAGACTAGGAAACTTAAAATAGGCAAGCAGATGGGAAGCCAAAATTGACAAATGGCCATGTGACTTCTTTTGATAACCATATAATTTAACCTAGACAGGAAATTCCTCTGAATTGATTTTACAGACAAGAGAAGGAAAGTAAGGATTTTACAGATGAATTGTGAATATATAAAATGGAGAACTGGAGCCACAGCCTATATCCTAACAAATGAAAATCATGTAAATGAAAGATAAGCTGAAGACAAATGTTCTCTTAAATGGAGCTTCTACTTAAAGAGATCTCACAAAGTTTATGTCCTAGTCACACGCTTAGTTAATTATTCTTTGTTTGCACTGTCATAAAAATTCTCTCAGTAAAAAACATGAAAGTAATGAATATAAGTTATCACCTTCGGTTTCTATAGCAATCCTCATCTCACATGCTCATTCATTATTAAAATATATGCACAGTAATGGATCCTAGGAGAAAGGGGAAAATCCAGCCCTCAGTAAAAATGGGTATGGTCAACATTTGTTTGCCAAACTTACTTTGAGATGAAAACAGGCCACAATGGGTAATTTCTTCATAGTGAGTTGTTTCGTGGATTCCTGGTAGCTATGGCAACCACTACATTTGATTTTGGCACTGCTTCCTAAGTGCTCTGGCCTTGTAAACCTGGAAGGATTGGAGGTGAGGACAAAGCATGTTATTTGTTCCTACTTTTCAAGGGACAACTTAAATGTCACCTTTTCTATGAAGGTTTCCCTGATACCCTTAGCTGACTTGACTGCATTTTATTGGTATTCTAAAATACCCATCATCCTCTACCTTGTATTACAAGCATACTTAGTCCCACCTCCCATGTGGCTGCTATGAACATCACTTTGTATTTACACTGTTAATACATTCTAACCAAACCTCATTTACAAGACCATTCAACACCTGAATAACGAAACTAACTATGCAATATCTCACTTAACACTGTGTTTTTATGGAACACAATAGCAGGAAATTAAGGACATATGTCGATATAATTATTTGCATACATATTTCACCTCTTCTATTACATTTAAAGCTTTTAGGGGGCTTGAAATTACGTCTTGTTTACCTTTGTATCCTATAACACCCAAGATAGTGTGCTTTGCACAGAGCAGGCATTCCATAAAGGTTTGTTGGACTGAATCAGTATATCATACAGGAAAAGCAGATATATTTATTGCTGGGGAGCTATGGGTGTAGAATATTTTATACACACACACAGACACACGCAGATGCACAGAAACACACAGACACACACACACAGACACACACGCACTCAGACACACATACATTCTCTCCCATCTCAGGCAATCATTTTGTCCAATGGTTTTGCTTAACTGTTATTCTTGGTTACAAGGTAGGGTTCAGTGGGGCAGGGTATATGGGGAAATGACTAGTGGCATCAATGAACCTTAAAAAATACAATGCATCTAGGGAAATGATAAAACACACTGTGATTTTTAAAATATGGTATAGGATAATGCAGTCAAAACACTGTTTTAGAAGCAATGAAAGAGTCAAGGTAGGAATAAGGAAGTCTTATTGGGCAGGCTCTTTAGGGGGTCTTAAACTCTGCTCTACCATCCCAGTTTAAAACTAAAAACATGATTTTCTTGTACCTTAGGCCTTATGCCAACGGGTTAATGGTTGCTCTAATTCATTTGAACAATGGACCTGCTAGCAAATTCCAGTTGAGGCCCTCATTATTGTTCATCAAAGCTGTGGCCTCCTAACTGGTCTCCTTACGGATCAATCAATAAACATTTACTAAGCACTTAATATGTGCCAGGCAGTATGCTAAGTGTTGGAGATACAAAAAAAGGCAAAAGATAGTCCTTGCCGTTAAAGAGCTTAAAATCTAATGGGGGAGACAGAACATTGCAAACATATCACATAAGAGATAATTAACAGAGAGAATGCACTAGACTTATGATGAAAAGTTGGGACAGGTTTCCCGCTGAAGGCAGGATTTTAGGTGTCCTCACTTCTAGGTTAGGCCTTCACCAATCTATGAGCAGCCAAAAAATATTCATAATGCGAAATTCTCATCAGCTCTGATCCACTCAAAAGCCTTCAGGGACTCCTTGCTACTAAATAAGATACAAGATTAAAATAAGAACTCCTTAAGGTACTCCACAGTTTTGTGTCCAATTTACATTTCTAGCCTTTTTTTCCCACTCTGCTTCCTTTCATGAATATTCTACTTTAGCCAAACAAGACCACCTGTGAGCCATTCCCCAAACTCATTCCATTTTCTCCTGCCTCCATG
This sequence comes from Potorous gilbertii, assembly GCA_028658325.1. Taxonomy (NCBI): domain Eukaryota; kingdom Metazoa; phylum Chordata; class Mammalia; order Diprotodontia; family Potoroidae; genus Potorous; species Potorous gilbertii. The sequence goes on along the minus strand of CM053772.1, from coordinate 92,084,029 downwards.
CTTCTAGTACATTCCTTTTTATTCTTAACCTGCCTTCCTCTCGGCAGAGCTAAGGTGCCATTGTTTCTACGAAGCTTTCACCGGTCCACTCTTCTCATTTGCCTTTACCAGAATCTCACCTTGTGACCTAATGGTGATCCATGTGTGTCTTTGTGAGACTGTCCCTTGTATGCTGAGTAATTATAAGCTCTTTGAGGTCAGAGACTTATCGTTTTTCATCTTTTTATCTTTAGCAGATAAAAGGCCCTTCAGAGGGCCTTGCACACAGCACGTTCCAATAGAGGTGTCCCAGAATACACAGACTTACGCTGATGCTGTGTCATCTTCTAAACTTAATTTCATTTAAGGAAAAAGGTCTCAGTGTGAGAGAGTAAAGAAAGCAGTCTCAGAATAATAAACATTGATTACAACTATAGATAGCAATAACAAAACTGGGAGGATTTATGAAGAAAAGGTTCAGAAGGGGCTATGGAAACAAACACACTATTTGTTTCTATTTTATTAAAATTAACATATATTTACATAACATTCATCTGTATAAATGGTAAATAAATGAAATGTGTGGTTTCATGTTATGCCAGCACCTTTGAATTTCTTCCCCCAATAAATGTAATAATAAGATTTTTTTTTCTGAAAAGAAAAAGCTCTTGGAATAGAAAACTTGGGGGTTCCAAAGTGTGCTAAACTTGCACCTTGTATCAGGTAGATATTTCTCATATGAGGATTTCTGAAGACTTAATAGAGGAAAGATGTAATGGAAGAAGGAAGCCCTGAAATAAGTGTTTACCTCCTTCATGGAAAACTACCTTCCTGTTTCCTGAACCACAAAGAAAAAGGATCCAAATCATGGAGAAGTGTCAAGGGCACTTGTCTCATCTACATCTATATTGTGGGTTTCTGAAAACAACACTTGGTAACTGGACAAGTAAGGCTGAGAGAGTAGGTTTGGAATTCACCCCAAGCTTAGGTACACGTGCCACAGCCCCATTACGCCTACTCTACTAGCCACCTGCCTTGGTCAGTCATTTCACCTTCTCATGATTCCATAAAACCATAATTTAGTCATTTATGTCAACGTAGTAGTACAAATTACTCAGGGGTCAAAAGACTTATTACAGCCTTTAAGTGAGGAGGCTATAATCTCAGCAGCATTCTCATGCCAGTTTTGTTCCTACTCACTTTTAAATTGCCTTAAGTCAATGTTGAAAGCATGAGGCACAGCACAGGAATTGCTCGGGTCCGGTGTGGGGCGTCTCTGTGGGGAGAATATACTACACACTGTCAAGCCCTGCAGGCCTCACACTCATCATGGCCAGGTTCAGAAACACTATGGTTACACTGTCACACAGAACTCTTTATTAATCTTCTCCATTAGTTTCTCTGCTGGTTCTAAAGGGCCTTGTAAAGCTTGCTTTTGCTTTTTAAAGCATCTCCTATAGTAATGCATTTCATGATTCCTCAGGAACCTAAACCCATATCCACACTAATCTTCACCAAAACCAGCAAAACGTTTCCTACTGATTTTCATGTGAGTCAACGTTGACTTAAGGCATATAGTTTCTCACTCATGTGGCCTCATTTTATGGATATACTTTATGGGCTGTCGGTCTCCCCTCCAATCCCTCTCTATCCATCCTGTCTTCTCCACCTTCAAAACACACACACAACTGTTTCCCCACAGTACCCTAAGTATATAATGAATATCTATCCATCTTAAATCAAGTGTGTTTTATTGTAAGTTAGCTTTTTTTGTATAGTACTTAGGACAACACCCATCTACAATTAGATAATATTTGTTAAAGATAATGAAGTCCTTTGATTACTTTATCATGACTTAAATTCATACATTCTTCATATCTATGAGACATAGCATCAGGTCAAAGAGTTAGATTTTCTCCATTAAAAGAACGTATCTGTCTTTTACACATATTGCATATATAGCTTTAACAATTCAAGATGGATGCATTTTTATTCCAAAAGTAAATTACTGGCTCTGCTGACAATGAAGCAAGATTAAAATAAAGGTTTTATTATAATGCACTTCACATGTATGCATGCATTGGGATGGGATAGCTACCATACCTATAAAAAGGGTGAAAAGTTTACCCCAATTGATAAATGGTCAAAGGATACGAACAGGCAATTTTCAGAGGAAGAAATTAAAGATATCTATAGTCATATAAAAAAATGCTCTAAACCACTTTTGATTAGAGAGGTGCAAATCAAAACAACTCAAAGGTACCACATCACACCTATCAGATTGGCAAACATGAGAACAGGAAGATGATAAATGTTGGAGAGGATGTGGGAGAGTTGGAATACTAATACATTGTTGGTGGAGCTGTGAGCTCATCCAGCCACTCTGGAGTGTTTGGAACTATGCCCAAGGGGCTACAAAAATGTGCATACCCTTTGACCCAGTCATACTGCTTCTAGGACTGTATCCCCAAGGATCATAAAAATGGGAAAGGGTCCCATATGTACAAAAATATTTATAGCAGCTCTCTTTGTGGCTGCCAAGAACTGGAAATCAAGGAGATGCCCATCAATTGGGGAATGGTTGAATAAATTATGGTATATGAATATAATGGATTACTATTGGGTTGTAAGAAATGATAAGCAAGAAGACTTCAGAGAGGCCTGGAAAGACTTATATGATCTGATGCTGAGTGAAAGGAGCAGAACCAGGAGAACATTGTATATAGTATCAACCGCAGTGTGAGAGAGTTTTTTCTGGTAGACTTGGATCTTCATAGCAATGCAAGGACTTAAAAAAAAAATTCCCAATGATCTTCTAAGGCAAAATGCCTTCCACATCCAGAGAAAGAACTATGGAATTCAACCGCAGAATGTAGGGGATCGTTTTTGTGTGTGTGTTTAATGTTTTGGTTTGTTATATGATTTCTCCCATTTATTTTACTTTTTCTACACAGCATGACTATAGTAAAATTGTATTCAATAGGAATGTATGTGTAGATCTTACACAGAATTGCATGCTTTCTTGGGGAGGGAGGGGGGTGGTGTAAGGTAGGTAGGGGGGAAAAATCTAAGTTTTATGGTAGTGATTGTAGAACATTAAAAATAAATAAAATTAATATTAAAAAAAATCTAACCTAAATCAACTAAAAGGGAAATTTGGATTTTTTCTTGTCCTTCCTCACTGTATCAATAGTATAGTACAAATATGACCATGTCAAGTCCCTATACAATAAACTCCAGGTACTCCTTATCACTTTCAGGATCATGACACTGCTCTTCCTGTCCACCTCCCTACTCTGTGCCTTTTCAGTGGTTATCTGTCCCCCCAGGTCTGGAATTCTCCTCTTCTTGGCTTCCTTCAGGTACCAGCTAAAATCTCACCTTCTCCAAAAACCCTTCTGATCTCTCTTAAAGCTAGTATGTTCCCTCTAAAATCATCTCCTTTCATCCTATATGTATCTTTCTTCATATACACTTGTTTGCCAGTTGTCTCTGGCATTACACCATGAGCTCCTTGAGAAAAGGGAGGGTTTTCTGTCTTTTTATTCTTAGGGCTCAGCACGGTGCCTGGTACACAGCGAACACTTAATAAATGCTTGTTGACTTGGCTTACAGATGACAGAACACACAGTACAGCGACTGTTGAGATGTATCATTTAACGTATCATGAAATTAGTTAAGAATGGAATAAATCTTTCAAGCCCTTACTGTAACTTCAATTTGTCCATTTGTCTCATTGCCAATTCTCCATTTTAAAGTGAATCTCATCGTGAAACCATAAACCACAAGTCCTAAGAAAGACTAGACATTTCCCACTTATCTGCAAAAGGGGTGAGGTAGAGGGGAGATGGGTAGTGGAGCCCCTTAATGGGGCTGAGTGACAATGAAAGAAGGCTGGGCTTTCTACAGGCTGATTAGTCTCTAGTTCTCTCTGGATGTAGTCAGGGAAGGCTGGTTAAAAGCCAATGAGGGCAGAAGATTAGGTGATAAAACAACGCTACACTGCTTAGGTATACAGAGAATGCTGCTCCCTTCCTTTGGAACATAGTCACGAACACAACCAAATTCAGTCCCTGTGACCAAATGTTCAATCATTCCTTTCCTGCTGGGCCAGTATGGCCAGGGAAAGAGAGTAACACAAGTAAGTCATGCTTTGACCAAACCCTTGTTTTTGACAGAGAAAAAGAAACTCATTTTAAGAGGTTGTTTCTAAAGCACAGACTCAGTGTCTTACCTTCGCAAGCAGTCAGTGAGTGTGGTGGTTCCAGATACATGGCTTTCCCCATTTACCACGCTGCCATCACTCCCTGGACTGAGTGGCCAGAACGGAGTTGAAGAACCAGGCAAGTCTAAACTGATGTCCCAGAATGGGTCTATCGTTGTAGAAACGCCACTGCAAGATGAACATGAGAGAATATGACAAAACACAAGGAAATTTAATATTTTACTCTAGGACTTATGAAAGCCTTCAAATAAGTTTATGAGTTGAGAAGACTAGTTATGCTTCACCTCCAGAGGGTGCCCTTATTACACAAAGCATCTAGGACTAGACAGCTGGGCTCAATACTATATTTATATAGCCAATTTTCACTAGAGGCTTATTTTAAAATTCGTAAAAAAGGAAACAGAGATCTGGAGAAATTTATAGCAGGTATTGAACATAGGATGTAAATCTGGTACAGTCTATTGGTAATGGAATTCAGTGGTTTAGGACCAACTGGGAAGTGGTTCCAAAATGTGGGCTCTGGTTACAGTTGAGGTTGACGTAGGCAGACACCTGTTCATATAATTATATGCATGCACAGGTAACTAGTGAAACAATGACACTCAGCAAGACATGAAGGTCACTAGGAATAAGGTGTTTCTATTGAACAGAAAACTGAATTTTCAGCAGTCAGAGGAAATGCTATTTTTTGCTAAATACCACAGAATTCAAGAAATGGAGTGTGAGGCCCAAAGACATTAAATGCCTTGCTCAAGGTCATGCAGGTCATTAATGGTACAGTTGGGACTAGAACTCAGGTTTCCTGAATTCTACTGCAGCACGTTTCATAAACATGATAAAAACACTAACTCAACATTTATATGGTGGCTCAAAGTCTTCAACCCACTCACCATTTAAGTTTTACAATAACCATGTGGAGAATGTTCAAATACATTAATTTTTCACTAATATTTTCCCTTAAGGTGAGTTCTGAGATTTTTACCTGGAAGATTGTGATAAATGCCCATGCCACTAAAAGTGGAGCATATAAGATGACAAAACACATGAAAGTTTAATGTTCTATCCTAAGGGAACCATGAGGAGAGTCTCCTTGTCTAGACTGGGGTGCTAGACAAGACAGAGTCTAATGCTCTGGTTCTTTTTTATCCTGAAAAGGGATCCACCAACTACACCTAATTAGGGGCTTTTGCTGGGCCTGAGGAGGACAGGGCTATGTTGGATGAGTGGTGCTTCCTAATTATTCTTTGGTCTTAAATTTTTGTACTGATGGCCAAAATTAATGATCCAAAGAACAATGACGTTACTAAATTGTCATACTTGGGATGTTTCGCAACAAAGTTAAAACATCAAGTAATAAGGTAGGGATTTAGCGTCAAGAGGATCTGGGGTCAAATATCACCTCTGTCACTATCTTTGTGACCTTGGATAAAAGTCTGAGCCTCTCTAGGCCTCAATTTCCTTGAGGGGGCTGGACTAGATGGCAACCTTGGGTACTATAATGTTCAATAAAGAGGTCAGATGGGTCTTTTCCAGTCATGTTGTTAGGGGCACTGGAGGGCAGAACTAGGAGCAATATGAAGTTGAACAAAGGCAGATTTCAGTTTGATGAGGAAAAACTACATAACAATTAGAGCTATTTAGAAAAGAAATAAATTGCTGTCTGAAGGCAATGAGTTTTCCCATCAGTAGAATCTTCAAGGGAAGACTGGATCATCCCTCATCTGCTGAAGGGCATCCTGTTCTGGTGGAATTTGAGGATGTCTTCCAATTCTGATCCTATGAGTCTGTGACTAATTGAAGTTAATAAGCCTATAATTAATAGCCTTCTAGTAAGCCTGCAGAGTAGGCTCTCTTTTAATAGTATTTTAACTTTCTCTTCAGGTCATGCTCAGATGGGAACTAAAGCTTCCCTTCAAATAGACCATCTTCTTCCTTTTGTACAGAGTACCCATGTTGTCCTTGACTATTGACATCCATAAACTTTCCTGTCCCAATGCTTCAGGTACACTTTCCTAACAGGAATGCCGCCACTGGGAAAAATCTCACAAACCAAACCAACATCGTCTTTGTCAATGTGAATGGAATGAAGTCCCCAGTGGTTGTAAAATACTTAAACATGTATTTTAAGCTATAAACTTCAAAGAATTATGTATCTTTTGACTTTAGCACAGAGTGGACCTGGAAGTGACACCTGCTTCCTGCTGAGAGAAGAGTATCCTGATCTGCAGCTTTAAAAGCTTTGGGAAGACATACCTGTGGGAATGCCTACATCTTATGCATTTAGCAATGGCACCACTTCCATATCCATGGTTGGATAAGGAAAGTAAAGAGACTGCGGGTCAAATCATCAACTGCTGGAACTCTATTTCTAAATGTGATCGAAATGTAACCTGAACACTGAGTATGTTCAGAATGTTCAAGCCTCGCAGGTGTTTTATCACTAGTAAGTAAACAATGCAGACTTACTGTACATACCTACATGAGACATCATGAATTTTTTGCTCTTCATTTTAAAAACTGAGAAAATATTTTCCTACATATGTATTCTAATGCAACACATATAAAACATACTTTAGACAAATAGATCAAAGGATTAAAAAGGAGAATGTAAACTAAACAGAGGAATCTTGGGTGAAGGAGTGGGGATGTGCAGAAATTCTTTCCACATTTGTCTCGGCTAATTTAAAAATCCCTTGATACCACAGCAAGGTAATTCTTCAGGACTTGCCAGATTCCATTCCATTCCAAAAATATCAAAATAATTTGCTAAAAATTAATACAGCAAATTTCCCTCATTATTTAAGATATTCTAAGCCTAAGTATCTTATTCACAGAATTTAGGCCCTAAAGTTTTCCTAATTTCAGCCTTCCATCACTAGAGATTCTGGCATAAAGCAACCAAGACGACCAAATTTCAGGCCTCATATTTCAAATAAAAACAAATGAAAATCCATCATCTTGTCAAGTCCTCTTATGGCCCAGTCCCCTAAGGGATGCCGTTTAGTTTTGCCTACTTCACTTAGGCTGTCACACTCTAGTATCACAAAAAAAAAAAATGAGGAAAATGGAAAAGCATTAATTCAGGCTTCAGAAAGAATGTAGCTAAATGTGGGAATTACCAAAGAAAGGCATGGCAACATGAACTATTCAGCTTCCACAGGACACCAAAGACCCTGTTGCTCCAATGAAAGGAAAGGTTATTACTTGGAAGGTGGGAAGGAGATTCTATCTTGGGGAGGGAAGATGCTGGAGGAGCATATGAGAAGGCAGGGACTAAATGAAGTCAGATTATCATATAATAGAGGACTGAGGCAATGACCAATCAGTATGTTAGGGAGAAATGGTAGCCAGAGGAATTTTGGTTTTTAAAGTTCTAAGAGACAACCAGGATGGAAATCCCATTTCCCAAAGCCATGCAGGCAGGAGGACAAGAAGGAGGAGCACTTATCCTTAAAAGTTCAAACCCTGGATTAATGGGGAAAAGAACAAAGAGTTAGAGGGAAGGACCAAGTCCTTCCACTGGATGCTGCAGACCAAGAGATGCAGGTTTTCAAAGAAGCACCTTAAACCAAAGGAATTTGGCTCATAAGGCCGTTTCAAGTCTGGAGCAGGAAATGATATATCCCTAGATGTCAAACTCTTCAGAACAAAAAGCAGGGTTCTTCCAGTTAGCTAACTCCCTTAATCTCTGCCTTTTCTTTGGACTCCCCTTCTTGTTCCATGGGTTCTTCTCTCAGAGCACCCACCCAAGGCAGACCTCAATTTCTGAGTTACAATCTGTCACCAGGCAATCACTTAACTGCTCTTTAGGGATAATGATGGCATCTACTCCCAAGGTTTAAATAAGAGGACAGTAACTGTAGGAAGCTTATCAGCACGGTGGCTGGCGTGTAGTAACGACTATAGGATGTTAGCTGTTACTATCATTACTATCCATGTTAATTGTGATCACAGCCAAGCCTCACAACTTCTCAGTCTCTTCAGCAAGAAGAGAATTTCAACAGATTAAAGGTCCAAACTACAGTTACCAAGTATCTACAATGTGCAATGCAACCATGCTAGAAATTTAAAGACATCCAAGGAGCAAAGACTACATCTTCTGCCTAACAGAGCCCCATCTTTACCTATAGCTACAGCAGGGTTGTGCTGTGAATACAGCCTCAGACACTCACTAGCTGTGTAACCCTGGGCAAGTCACTTAAACTTTCTGTGCCTCACTGACCTCCTCTGTAAAATGGATCAAAGAGAATATTTGTTAAGGGCTGTGCCAACCTTCAAGAACTCGTTATTGTTATACCGCTGTTAGTGTTCACCCAGCCCCAGGGTACCGTACAAGTAATAGGTATTTAAGTGAATTCAATCCAGCGTGAAGCTTTGGTCTAGATAACTACAGCCCAGATGTGAATTCATCTCGGGAACACCAAAAAGTAGAACCCCCAAAGCACCAAGGTGTGAACCGAGGCAAGTTAGCCTTAGATATGAAGGATCAGAGCCTCAGACTTGGGAAATCACTTCTACAGCTTCAGAGCAGAAAGGAAACCAGGCAGATCTGAGGAAGTCCAGAGAGCACTGGATTCGTGACTTAAGAACTGACAAGAACACAAAAACACAGGGGGACGAGTTCAAGTTATGCTTCAGGGATGGACACTTACTCCTGTGGGCTCTAAAACCAAAGCTGAAGCTGGAGGCAAAAGCATAAACCAAAAAACATGGCTAGGGCAGGATTAGCTGAACACCTTAAGGAAGAGCTGACCTGACCCTTGTGCATGGACTACTTTGGCCACCCAGCGACCTTGGGCTGTGGCCACCTGTGCCCCTCAGGAGCTGGCAGGTTAGCCAGTCTTGTCCTCATCCTGGGTGCACAAAAGCCTTCTGAATGAGAGACTTAGAGACAAAGCATTGTCTAGAGAAGTTGGTCAGTGCAGCTAGGAATGTGAGACCCTACTTATGGAAGTTTAAGTGAGAGGCACCAAAAGGAGATCTTTTGTGAAGAAGATTGCTCTTCCCTCTGAATATCTTGTATCCAAACCCAGGAGCACAGCAGGCACTTGATGTGAGCTACAACAATGACTGCAAAGGATTCCAGGGACAAACTGCAGGAAAATGTGGCACTTCTCAGGGGAAAAGGGAAAGCAATTCAGAACATGTTGGCTGAAGAAAGAAACAATGTGAAGATCTGGAATGCACAGGGACAAGCTTGGGGAGAGTGTTACAAGTTCCTAAAGGAGGAGGAGCTACATCTTCAGAGAACAGAGGAGGAAGACAGAGAAAACTGGAAGATTGAGGTTGCCAGCCTCCACCATTCCTTCAGCATACAGGAGGAGATCATCCCTCTCCTCCAATTTAAAACTAGTATCTTTTTGGGGGCTCAAGTCTTCATATTTGTCATGTAGAGAACAGTAGAGAATGGACAGTCAGTGAACAGGAAAGAAAACATTCTTTCTCTGACGGGGATGCATCTCTGCTTTCAAGTACTGCAAAGGGAAATACTCTGACAGCCACTCCCTCTCACCCACCATATTATGTGCCTTTCTCTATCTGTAAGGTGGGGATTTCTCTAGATTACGATGCTGGAACCACTTCACTTTATAATGTCTCACACAAACTAGTCAGGTGTAGTTTCTCACATTTCCCCTTTTCCGAGTCTCTACAAACCCAGTTTTCTCCCTCTCCCCTAAAAGGGGAGGAAATGAATGCAATTCTAATGATCGCTATTAGTTATTTATACTTGAATTTTCCATGTCTGAGTGAAGTTCTGCCCCTGAACCTTTCTAAGGGTTATAGTTCCAGTAGAACAGAGGCCTGGTCTGCTCTATATATTGTTCTTGCTATATGATGAGCAAGCGTTTCTACTAGGTAATTGGGAAGAAGTCAATAGACATCCACTCTTGGAATCAAAACTAAGGAATAGATGAAGTTTTTCCTGAAGGTTATTATTCTACCCAATAAATACACGCTGAGCCCTCAGTAGGATTTACTATATAGCTAGTATAATTGTGGGTTCAAATCCCAGCTCCATCTATTGGCAAATTATTTTAAGCAAAGCATTTAGCTTCCTTGAGACAAAATCTTCTTATGTGAATATATTCCATATTCTGTTCATGCTTCAAATGTGTTCCATAATTAGGCACAAATATGTAAATAAATGATTGTTTGTAAAATAATTTGTATATAAAAATGAATTGGCTAAGTTTAACAAAGCTGTATGCTGGTAACTTTATATGTTAACTGTTGAAGATATATACTGTGAGTTTGTCAACAGATATTTATTAATTACAAAAAAAAAGTGGGAACTATTTACTAGATCAGAATTGAAACCTTTTTTGCACCTTTTCCATTAGTTTGCTTTATAAAACTAAAAAAAATTCTCAAACTTGTGGCTCTTTAAATAAAGCTTCTGCTGTTTCCAATCTGGTAGTTACCATGGACTTCTCATGCTCAAAGCTATTTAGCCTTCTAGGTAGAGCCTTAATCTCCAACGCTAATCTTTTTAAGAGGCTCTCAATGTGCTGTACTTTTTTTATGGCAGGAAAATACAAGCTTATTCAATAAATACTGACCTTCAAATCATTCTCATTTAAATGACAAAGAATTAAATACTTTTGCTCCAGTCTGACTCTGACTGCAGTGCTTTTTGCTACTGCAGGATCACCAGGGAAGATGAGCTGCCTCTAGTTCCAGTGAGTAGCCGAAGAGCACCATACTTACTGGCAGACTTGACAGGTGACATCTGACTGCAGTCCACCTGTGAAGATCTGGTCGATGATGCAGTTGCAGTGGTTAGGGTTGTTGGCCTTCTTCCCGTTATCATCCCCTTAACAAAAGTAAAACAAATGGGTTTGTGAGTTCAAAGGGATTAAAGAAGCCACAGTTCCTGTTTGGGGATCTATATACCATCTTCTCCATCAACACAAATGCATTCTATAACTTAAAAGCTGCAAATTTGAGAGGAACAGATACCTAAAAGGAAATAAAAGTTGGCAACACAAACATTTTCAGAAAGACATTTACAAAATATTTCTACTTTAATAAGGAGAAAAAGTAAACGGTTAAAATGATTTAGTTTAATTTCATGAGGAAGCATAAATACATTTCATTGGTTTGCTTCTTATTATACCTCCAGGATTTCCTTTTTCTTAACACAATGCTAAGAAATTTGGAAATGCAGCCTTCCTGTTGGGAAAAACTTTCAAAGTCTTTTTTCAAAATTGGAACACTAGTGCATTGTTGGGTGAGTTGTGAACTGATCCAATGATTCTGGAGAGTAATGTGGCACTATGCTCCAAGGGCTATAAAATTATACATTCTCTTTGATTCAGCAATACCACTACTAGGTCTGTGTTCCAAGGAGATCGTAAAAAAGGGAAAAGGACCTACATGTGCAAAAATATGGATGGGAGCTCTTTTTATGGTGGCAAAGATCTGGAAACTGAGGTGAGGCCCATCAGTTGGGAATGGTTGAACAAAGTTGTGGCATATCAAGGTAATGGAATACTCTTGTTCTATAAGGAATGATGAGCAGGCTGATTACATGAACTGATGCTGAGGGACGCTAACAGCAACATTGTATTATGACCAACTTTGACAGACTTAGCCCTTTTAGCAATACAGTGATCTAAGACAATTCCAAAAGACCCATTAAGGAAAATGCTACCTATATCCAAAGAAAGAGCTATGGAGTCTGAATGCAGATGGAAGCATACTATTTTGTCTTTTTCTTTATCATGGTTTTTCTTTTTGTTTTGATTCTTCTTTCACAACATGACTAACGTGGAAATATGTTTAATATGACTATACATGTATAGCCTGTATCAGATTGCATGCCACCTTGGGGAGAGAAGAGAGAAGGAAGAGAGGGAGAAAAAAATTGGGAACTCAAAAATCTTATAAAAGTGAATGCTGAAAACTATCTTCACACGAAATTGGAAAGAATAAAAGACCATTAAGTGAAAAAAGCAAAGCAAAACCAAAGTCCTTTTTCAAGGACTTTCCATTCAACAATGGAAGGGCTAAATATTATTTTTTTAAATCAGTTAATTTTATTTATTTTCAGTGTTCTATAATTACTACCATATAACTTAGATTACTACTTTTTCCTCCCTCCCCGATCCCTTCCCAAGATGGCACACAATTTTGTATAGGTTCTACATATACATTCCTATTAAATACATTTTCACTACAGTCATGCTGTGTTGAAGAATTAAAATGAGTGGGAGAAATCATCTAACAAACCAAAATGCAACACACACACACACACACACACACACACACGATCTGCTACATTCTGCAGCTGAATCCCATAACTCTTTCTCTGGATGTGGAAGGTATCTTGCCTTAAAAGACCATTGGGAATTTTTTTAAGTCCTTGCATTGCAATGAAGATCCAAGTCTACCAGAAAAAACTCTCTCACGCTGCGGTTGATACTATGTACAATGTTCTCCTGGTTCTGCTCCTTTCACTCAGCATCAGATCATATAAGTCTTGCCAGGCCTCTCTGAAGTCTTCTTGTTCATCATTTCTTATAGCACAATAGTATTCCATTACATTCATATAACACAATTTATTCAGCCACTCCCCAATTGATGGGGATCCTCTTGATTTCCAGTTTTTGGCCACCACAAAGAGAGCTGCTATGAATATTTTTGTACATGT
>CM053772.1:91975561-92071072 GCA_028658325.1 Potorous gilbertii | reverse complement strand
TGTGATGTGGGACCTCAAGAGTTGTTTTGATTTGCAACTCTCTAACCAAAAGTGATTTAGAGCATTTTTTCATATGATTTATAGATATCTTTAATTTCTTCCTCTGAAAACTGTCTGTTCATATCCTTTGACCATTTATCAACTAGTGAATGACTTGTACTTTTGTACATTTGACTCAGTTCTCTATATATTCTAGAAATGAGGCCTTTATCACGGACATTAGCTGTAAAAATTCTTTCCTCAAAATTCACCTGGAAGAACAAAAGGTCCTGAAGGGGACTAACGAAAAGAAATGCTAGGAAAAGTGGTCCAGTGCTACCACATCTCAAATTGTATTATAAGCAGCAATTATCAAAACCACTTGGTACTGGCTAAGAAACAGAAGGGTAGACAAGTAGAATAGGCTAAGTACTTAAGACACAGTAGATAATGAATATAGCAATCTACTGTTTGATAAATCCAAGAACCACAGTTTCTGGGATAAGAACTCACTGTTCAACAAAAATTGCTGGGAAAATTGGATAAAAGTGTGGCAGAAACTAGGCATAGAACAATGCCTGACACTGTACACAAGAATAAAATCCAAATGGGTACATGATCTAGGTATAAAGATTGATACTATGGACAAACTGGTAGAGCAGAGAATACTGTATCAGATTTATGGAGAAGGGAAGAATTTTTGACTAAAGAAGAGATAGAAAGCATCATGAAACAGAAGATGGATAATTTTGATTACATTAAACTGAAAAGTTTTTGTACAACTAAACCCAATGCAACCAAAATTCGGAGGGATATAGGAAATTGGGAAAGAATTTTTACAGCTAATGTCGGTGGTAAATATTATTTTCTAGAGAAGAGTCAAATTGCACAGCCTGGGACATTTTAACTAAGAGTGGAAATTCATATGACTCAATAAAAATAGTCTTCATTATGCAACTCTAAGATCCTTCAGACAACTGTAAACAGGGATGGGGACTGACTGAACTTGTGATTTCATGATATTGGAAACTCTCATATAAGGAAATTTCCTCTACCAATGAAGGCCTGTCATTTATAGTCTTAAGGAAGTTGCCTAGAGTATTGAAAAGTTAAGTGACCAGTCCATGATTACACAGTGCACGTACATGCGTGTGTGTGTGTGTACATATGTGTATTGAAGGTAGAAACTGGGATTCAGTTCTTTTTTGGCTCCAAGGCCAACTGTCTATCCATTATGCCAATTGCCATGCCAGGCTTCCCATTCCCCACAGTCCCCCCAACCAGAATGGTACCAAATATGCCCTTTCCGTTTCTCTACACTAAGCACAAGGTTGAGAATGACATATATGATACATATATGTATAAGTATCAAATTCACAGTGTCTGGTACACAGCAACAGCTTAATAGTGCTTGCTGACTGCTTACTTGCATGCCTTCTAGGTTATAAAGGCTAACTTAGATCATAGATAGTATTTGCCTAATGATTTTTAACACTGAAGGACAATTCTAACAAGTTTTTATAATATAGTAAGTTATTCTATAGCAAGTGCTATATTCATAAGCAAACTTGAGGGCTCTACCACAATCAAGTGTACCCCACCCATAGCTCCATGGCCCCAAACTGCCATGGACTCTGGGGGGGGAGGTCACTATTTATTACAATTATGTATTTGTAAACCTTTTAACATGCATCAAACGGTGCTGTTTTTATTAGGTTCCCATATTTTTTATGCGTTACCAATGAAGTTTTTGAGTGTTATGCCTAATATGCCATTCCCCCCATAACATCTGTGTTTTCGTAATGCAAACAAACTAAGGTAAATTATAGTAGAAATGACTGTCCAGTACATAGTTAACTGATTTTGAGGGAGAAGAAGCTTCAAAAGCAGAAACAATGAAAAAGAGGCAGAAGAATGTTGGAAAACTGTTTCAACCTATACTAAACAAAAATACTACAAATGCTTAAGTAATGTTTTGGAGCTAGCAAAGTGACCATGGTATTATGTTGGCAGACTTTTATCTCATTATCAGTTAGGATATAAAATAGGGTGAGGATGACTATTTTCTAAATAAATGTAGGAATCTCACATCTATTTCTACAACTCAGGAAAGTGCTAACAATGGATTCCTCATTTCCTGCAATACTTCCATTTCCTTAGAAATGTACTTTTGAGAAACTGAGTTTTCACCACCATTCTCATGAAGTGCTAGAAATGGTAATTAAAAAATAACAACCTTTCCATTTAAAAGGATCCCAAAGTACTTTACAAAGTGACACATTATCACAAAATAACTTTATCCACCTCCAGATATATGCTTTATGTTAATAGTAAGAAATTAAACACTATATAAGTTATTATTTCCTTTTAGTTCAATTTCTAGTGCAGACGTTTAAAAGACCAAGTTATATGCTTTTGTTACAGAAATTTCCTTTTCAATATACAAAATTAAGATGAACCCCTCCCTCCCAATTTATGAAAGATGCAATCTAGTATCAAATTTGAGTGGCTCAAGTCACTATTAATTGCTTCTAGGAGTATCTGTAACGTTTGTCCAAAGATCTTTGCATGTGAAGACTAACTGTAGGTTGAAAACAAGTAACTCAGCCATAAAAAGGTGTATTTGAAACATGACATGACACTTCAAAAATACCCATTTTCAAGGGTAATTAGTTAATAGAGGGGGCTGGAAAAAAAATCTTATTCCTTATAGTTCAATACATTTATGTGAACCTTCAGGTATCTCACATTGGGCCCCTTAAGAGCAGGGCCAAGAGAAAAAAAATCAAGATCTGTTCACAGTATTTGGGACTTGTATGCTTCCTTAAATTTCTTAATATACACTTTAAAATTACCCAAGCTCACATAATTAGAGTACTTTAAACACATAGGTGACTTATAATATAGTTACTTTCTAAGGTTATGCTTTCAGAATCATCTTACAGATGTAGTAACCTAATCTGGGCACTTCATAATTAAATTCCCTTGGATGAAGTCCAAAATATTTGCTTTATTCCAAAAACTGTTCTATAGTGAAGGGGGTTAAAGGAGGTTCTTGAGTATATACAGTTTTCCATTACTGGCCTGTCTGGCAACCTTAAGTAAGTAGCCACCTACCACAACAACCAAGGTAGGTTACTGATATTTTGTTTGGTGCACGTTCAAATGTGTTAAAGTCTGTTGTGGCTCACGCACTCCCAGATAGATCACAGACTACTAAACTCTTATCAGCCAGATTACAGTGTAAAAAGTATCACAGGCTGCTAAAGCAAGGTCTGTGTAGACTTCCAGTAGATGATATATTATGATGATGTCCCTGGACAGAAGATAAACTCCTTGAGGGCAGGGGGTAATTTCATTTTTTATCTTATATACACAGACCTGCCATAGCAAACAGCATTTAGCAGGCACTTAATAAATTCTTGACTGATAAACAACTTTAATGATCATCAATGACCCAACTACTGGCTGTGCTGCCAGAATGAAGTTATACTTAGCAGATTTCAGTGACAGAATTGGCTAAGAAAATTGTCCTCTACCCCCCACTCTCTAAAAAGTACCTATCAAATTATTTCACCCTTTGCTTCCTTCACTTGACACAAAAATAAAAAGGATAAAGGGAAAATACTAATAGGAAACAAGTAATAGTCAAATTTCTCTTTCTCTGTCATTGTGACTTACTTCCTAGGTGGGGACAGGGGTGGTAGGAAACTATATATAAACAGTATTTAGAATTAACCTGAGTAGTAGAATATGTTGTATACTTAAATAAAACTTGACATATACTGCATCAGATAAGAAGGTAACTGAACATGGTGATCCAGTGAAGTGAAACATTTTAATGAGCATTCTTGTTCTCTATGTCTAAAATAATTTCAGCTGGATTCAAGTATCAACAAGGCAAAACAACTGTTTTAAAAAACTTAACACAATCTTATAATAGTATCTACATCACAAAAGTGACAGTCCAATTATAATCTGTCACTTCTGACTTCTCACAAGCCCATTTGGAGTTTTCTTGGCCTAAATACTGGAGCAGTTTGCCATTTCTTTCTCTAGTTCATTTTACAGATGAGGAAACTGAGGCAAAGAGGGCTAAGTGATCTGCCCAGGGTCACACAGTTAGTAAGTAATTGTCTGAGGTCAGATTTGAACTGTAGAAGATGAGTCTAGAAGTCAGAGATCTGGCACTCTACCTACTGCACCACCTGGGGGGCCTGCTCTGTTATATACCAGACTCCATTTTGGGAGCCAAAAGATATGTATATTACCAGGACTTTAAAAAAGGCCTGGAAAGTGAGAGCTTTTAGCAGAAGCTGAAAAAAGGCAGTAAAAGTTACGAAAAATTCCAGAAAGGAAAGGTGGTGGCAGCATAATAGTTGAGAAAAATCAGCACAGCTGAAATCAGGAGACTTGGCTTCCCCTCTTAGTCAGGGGACGCTAGTCAGGCAAGTTGCTTTTCATTTCCAGGTCTCTCTTCTCATCTGTGAAATGAAAGGATCGAACTACAAGATTTTCAAGGTCCCTTTCAGGACTTAACATTCTGATTTTTAAACTTACCTGGATTAGAAAGGGCTACAATAAGACACACAATAACTACCTTCAAATATTTGAAAGATGGCCGTTTGGAAAAAGGCGTAAAAGCTTAACTGAAGTTATAATGAAGTAGAAGATGGCTTCATTTAAGGAAGATTTATCTGACCACTAAAGACTTTTATTCTACAATGGGAATGAGCTATTTTATAATTAGTATACAGTTGCTTAAGGTTATAAGTAAGGTGGTTTTCTTTCATAATTTTTCAAAAATGAAGAAAAGTTTTTTAAAAAATTTATTTTTTACAAACGTGTATCACCTGTCCCGCCCTCCCCCCTCCCCAATAAAATAAAAAACAAATTGTCATAAAAAGCTATGTGTAGCCACCAAAACAAATTTTCACATAGGCTAGAACCAAATATGCATATCTGATTCTAGATTTTAAGTCCATCATCTCTTTGATAGGAGGTGCATGGGGATTCCTTGTCAATCTCTGGTAATCCATGGTTTATCACTGCATTAATCAGAACTCTAAAGTCTTTCAAAGTTCTTTTTCTCTATACTGTTGTTGCAAATTGTGTAAACTATTCTAATTTCACTCTGCATCAGGTCACAGACTGTTCATCTTAGTTTCCTCCTGAACAGCCCTTTTTGCCATTTCTTATGGCACAATAATATTCCAATACATTCACATACCACAATTCATTTGACTGTAAATTTCCCATTTTAGGCTACCATAAAAAGAGCTGCTATAAATATTTTTATATATACAGGTTGTTTTCCCTCTCTTAGATCTCACTGGGGTGTAAATTGAATGATGATTGGATCAAAGTGCACGCACAGTTTAGTAACTTTTGTAAAAGATAAAAATCTTAAAAAATTAAAAAACATTTTTAGAAAAATGAGTATCCATTTTATTTATATAATAACTAACCTAATTATAGGATTTCTCATTAGAGCCAATGCCCTTAACACCTAAAATAGATATAAGAAATTCCCTAGAGTATTTGAAAAGATGTTGAGATTAAAGAACTTTTCCAGGCAAAAAGCATGTGAATAAACTTGATACTACAAGAAATCATTTTTGAAAAATGCCAAGTATTTTTTATCAAATCAATGAACAAACATTTAAGTGCCTACTATGCACTTGGCATTGTGTGCTCCCCTGGAAGGAACTCTTCCAAGAGAAACTGGGACTATAAAGACAAAAGTAAGACAATTTGGGGGGCAGCTTGATTATTTATTAATTAACTGAAGGAAATGGGGCTCACTTATTTACACATAATCAAAATGTTAATTTTTTTTAAAGGTGGCATTAAAAATTTAATCTGACTTCCCCTTTTCAAATAACCTTCTCTGCCTTGAACAAAGAAACTGTTTTGCCAGTAGATTGGTTTCTGATCTGGAAAGGTTTAGTTCAGCTCTAAAATGAGAGCCTGTCCTCTCCCTGACACCAAATCGCTCAAGTTCACCTTTAAAATGATAACTCGGGATAGAGAAGAAATGTGACTTCAAAAGGATTCCAAAATTATATGATGGTGCATCTTCGATAAAAGTGTAGCCAAACAGACAAATAGCAACCATTCCTACATTTGACACTGACTTCTATACCTTACTCTGGCATTCGGCCTTAATCACCACAGTCATTTTTGCACAAAGGCCAATAAAGGGAAAAATGTTTTTGCAGATTCCTCGAATCTTAGGCAGGTCCCTGCTGGATTCCTTTAACAGACTCCCATTTATTTTCACACGAGAATAAAATCATTCCCTTTTCAATTACACAAATCAATTAGCCTCAGTGATGATGGGGTCTCAAAAGACTGTATGCTACATGCTTGTTCATAGTTAAACTGAAGGGCGTTCCTTGCCCACATTCTCTAGCCCACCCCCCAACATCTGGAGGAAGGAGTAAGCAGGAAAAAAGGCTTCTAGCACCTATTCACACCTGTTAGTAGGTAACAAAAACCCGAGGAGGATAGAGGGCATAGCTCTTCTGAAAACTAAATTACATACGCTATTTTATTGTGCAATGAATCTAACCCTTCAGTTTTTATTCTCTGTTAAGAGTGCTTTCTCCAAGAGATGGCATTTCAATATGGATCCTTGACCTACAAATGAGGTTAGAAAATTCAGGCTCAATTTTTGGAAGGTATTTTCTCAAGAGTGACAATCCCCTGGTTTAAGTTTCATTACATTCAGTATTTCTACCTTATCCTGTACTACTGTACAGGAAAATGGCCAGAAAGCTCTCTTGGGGTTACCTGGTTCGAACAAGAATAAATAATCAGTTTATCTTATTAAACTAGTAAGGAAAAAATATACCCATCAGACACTTGACATTTAAGGGGTGATGGGTTAACAGCCCCAAGCTGAGACTAAACTGGAGGGAGAATTCTTATTGGACAATGTTTATTGTTGACTCTTACTTGCATATGGAAAAAGCAGATGCTGTTTGTAATGATAATGCCAGACCTACACATATTTCATAAATATACACCTTAAATATGTTTCCTGAATAATTTCAATCACTGTGGTCAATACTAGCTAACAGATTATGCACTGTGAAAATGCCAATGTAAAATTTAAACGATCAAGATTAAGTCAGTTCAATAATTCAATTTAATTAGTATTTTAAAGCAACAGATATTGAAATTCTCTTTTATCTCTCAAATGGGATATGGGATCATAGATTTAGGTTTGAAAGGGAAAGTAGATAGAGGTCATCTAATTCCATCCCTTCATTTTGCAGATGAGGAAACTTAGGACCAGGGAAATGTGGTGACTATACACAGATTTCTGTTCATTTCAAGTACTGTCTTGGAAATGTTAACATATCATCTATGTGAATGTCAAACAGACTGACAAAGTTCCCTGTGACCACAAGCTCAGAATTATAGGCTGATCAGTAAGGCTGCCTGCACATTTTGACTGTAACACTTCTGACTAAATGGAAGAAAAAATTAGGAAACGGTATTTAAAACAGATTTAACTTTAGGCCTGAAGCACAGACCTTGTCAGCCCATATTGTTGAAACTGTCATTTCATTTATTGAAATTTATATCATTTGAACACAGTTATTTCATTAAAGCAGATGCTTTATTAATTTTCATTCTGGAATTCATTCCTCAATTTGCATGAGGTCAACAAATTTACTAGGCCTGTTGGTTTTAACGAATTAGACTTTAGGCATTCATATTTTCAGCTCAGTTGTATCTGCTGCCTTCCTCAAAGTTCAAGGTTTTCATCCTTTGTAGAACCCTTTCTGATTATCCCACCTAGCTCTACTCCCTGTACAAACTCATTGGCATTGTGTATGCCAGATACAATTCAATCAAATTGCTTCTTGGTTTGGCAGATTGAAAAACTATGCCTGTATTCTCACTTACGTTCTCCTTCATTTATAATATCTGAATCTTGACTAAAGTAATTAATAACTAGTCACATAATTCTGCTTCTTCTACTTTTCTGCAATCTCACAGGTGTTTAGATCATTTCCCAAAAGAGTAAATAATGTGCTTTCCCCCTTCCTTTACCTGTAGTTTTACATAGCTACATATTTCCATATTATTTCTTTTTCATTTTTGTTATACCTACAACTTATTTGTAAATAACACTTAAGAGCAAGTATTAACAAATACATTCCATGATAATCTTCTACGAACTCTTATTTCAGATCTTGAGATGCACGCAATAAAGGTTATCAGAAACAAAAAAATCATGGCCCATGGTAAGCAAGAGTGAAGTTCACATCTGTTGTGAAAAGAAACTCCACTCACTGGCTGTTATCTCAATGGTTGTCTATGTGGAGTAAGTCAATTTAAACAATTTGTTAGACTAAGGCGATGTGGTGTAATGGAAAAAGCATAGGATTCATGTTTGAATCATAGTCTTAAGTACTGTATGAACTTGACCCTAAAACTCTCTGGGACTCAGTTTCCTCACTTGCAAAGGTACAGCAGAAAGAGTTATGAACATACATAGGACTTGAGTTCAAACCTCAAGTTACTTAATTTGTAATTTGACTTGAAAGGGATTTTGGGAGCAATCTAGCCTAATTCATGGCTAGAAGGAATCCTCACACTAAGCTGAAAGTAGTCATCTGGTCTTTTGTTCAGGAATCCCCACACTAACCCACTACCACTACAATTGGTCATCAGGTCTCTCCAAAGAAAGTGAAGCCACAAAGCTCCAGGGCCAAAAGACATCCAACTTTTTTTGACAGTTCTAGTGTCTATAAACCTTTTCATGACACCAAACCTAAAACTGGCCTCTTTGGAACTTCCATTTGTAAGATGAGAGAGTTGGATTATGTTGCCTCAAATATCCTTTCCAGCAACCAAGAAGAATACTAAGCTCCCTTTTCCTCCTGCTTTTGGAATATTTAACGGTATATTAGCCTAAAGTTCTTGGTCTCACGCTAAAGAAAGATCTAATTAGTTTTCCTGCAGAATAGACAATTACTATCAAGGAGATTAGTGTCCCAGTCTAGAGTATTATTTGATTCATTCTTATCGAAGGCCTAGGCAGGTCTAAAGAGAGAGGGGCATGATGGAATTCTACCTGAAATGTTCAGAGTAAGATCCACTTTGACTAATTCAAATAAAAAAAATATCTTGAGTTCATCTTTGACCAGTTAAAAACCAGGAGAATCTGTAGTGGGATTGAGTCAAATAGGAATTAAAGTCTTAGGAAAACAATTCTCCATAGTATATATTGTAATTTTTGTTGAATCAAACTATTACTTGAATTCTGTAACTATGTTTTACCTTATTGTGGAATTTTGTTTTTTGTTTGGGGAAAATTATAAATTGTGAATGGAAATGGTTTAGGTCACAAATTTTTTTTTAAATTTTATTTATTTTCCGTGTTCTACATCACTTCCATTTAACTTAGATTTTTTTCTCCCTTCCCCTTCCTCCCCACTCCCTGAAACAGCATACAATTTTATATAGGCTCTACACATACATTCCTATTAAATACATTCACACCATAGTCATATTGCATAGAAGAGTTAAAATGGGAGAAATCATATGACAAAACAAAATGTAATATAAAAGAAAATGATCTGCTACATTCTGCGGTTGAATTCCATAGTTCTTTCTCTGGATATGGAAGGCATTTTGCCTTAAAAGACCATTGGGAATTTTTTAAGTCCTTGCATTGCAATGAAGTTCCAAATCTTCCAGAAAAAAACTCTCTCGCACTGTGGTTGATGCTATGTACAAAGTTCTCCTGGCTCTGTTCCCTTTCACTCAGCATCAGATCATGTAAGTCTTGCCAGGCCTCTCTGAAGTCTTCCTGTTCATCACTCCTGATAGCACAATAGTATTCCATTACATTTATATACCATAATTTATTCAGCCATTCCCCAATTGATGGGCATCCCCTTGATTTCCAGCTTTTGGCACTACAAAGAGAGCTGCTATAAATATTTTTGAACATATGGGTCCCTTTCCCATTTTTATGATCTCTTGGGGATATAGCCCTAGAAGCAATATTGCTGGGAAAAGGGTATGCACATTTTTGTAGCCCTTTGGGCATAGTTCCAAATTGCTCTCCAGAATGGTTGGATCAGTTCAGTCCCACCAACAATGAATTAGTGTTCTAAGTCTCCCACATCTTCTCCAAAACATATCATCTTCCTGTTTTGTCACAAAAATTTTTCAAAGTGGGATGAACTTGTGTCACTTTGGATTTTATCAGTCAACATTCTTAAAATTATTTAATTCTCATAAATTTGTCTTTGACAGATTTGTGTCTAAGATGCAGATCACAAAGTTTTTCTTACACAGATTCTTCTGAGTTTTTTCTTCACAAGGATAAAGAAATGCAGTTTCTTCAATAGCTCCTTATTAGCATACGATCTTTATGGTTTTTCTCAATTCTAAATTCATGACCCTTGCCCTAAGGCACTCAACATGTTTTTTTCTCCTAAAACATCTCTCCTCTCTATATGATCCAGTAATTTTGAATTACTGGATTATATAGTTTCCCCAAAAGATAAGAATAGTTGACATTTACATATTCCTTTATATTTTATAAAATATTTGACATATATTACATATATTTACATATATTACATATATTTTTGACTTGAAAGGGATTTTGGGAGCCATCTAGTTTAATTCATGGCCAGAAGAGACACCCACACTAACCTACTACTATTGCAATTAATCATCTGGTCTCTTGTGCAGGACCTTAAATGACAGCGAAGCCACAAGCTCTAGGGACAAAGGCCATAGAACGTCTTTGGGCAGCTCTAATTTGTACAAACTTTGACCTCTCTGAATTTCCATTTATTGCCCCCAGTGTTGTCTCCTGGGGCCAGACTGAACCATCCAAGGCCTCTTTCACATGAGGCCCAGCCAGATGTTTGTGAGTCTTTTCTTCTCCAGCATAAACATGCTCAATTCCTTCAATAACTCCGTGGATCCAAGGCCCCAAAGGAAATAATACTTGGAGCACTTGATTAGATCTAGTTAGGTGATCCCATTTATGCAGAGGGGTCTGTTTTCTCTGGTTCATGATGAACCCGTCACAAAAGCCCTATCTTCTTAGCCAGCTATTTCCTTCCCAATTCTTCTCTTCTGCATCTCCAGGCATCAGTTGGGAGTAGTGAGGAAAACATGACCAAGGCTCCTATGGCTTTCAGTTTCTTGTCTAAGACTTTGGCAATACTTTTCGAGCTCTTCTCGTGCCCATCTGGAGAGGGTAGCAGCTTTGTTTGTTTTTTTGGTAAGTGCTGGGGGATCCTCTGTTATGGTCCAGCTGGGTCAGCGGCTGGTGTAGTGCTGCTCAGCAGGCAGTTACCAGGCACTACTGCTCACCTCTCCTCTCTGACCCTTACTGGATGATCCCTCACCTGAGAGCTTCTTTGCTTTTATTATTTCTTGGAGGACAAGCAGCTGCTCCTCCTGAGATCAACCAGTGTCAGGGAGAACTACACATTTAATTTTTAGGCCGAAATGTTCATTCATCCTTTTCTTTCCCTTCTTCACCTATGTGATATTCTTCCATATTTTAAAGTTCTGACAATTCCTTTCTACCACTTCAGATTCTTTATTTTCCCTCTCACAGAAGTCCTACTTCTTTTCCTTACAGGAACATTTGACTTGTTTCAGGGTCACATGCAACTCTGCAAGGGAGGCAGGTCAAGCATCATCAAATGAGATAATGAATGTAAGGCACTTTGTGAACCTTAATATATAACCTTACATAAACAACAGCTCCAATTTTGGAGAAAGATTATATTATACACAGTGAATGAGCTGGCATTTGAATAAAGATCTTCTGACTTCAAAATCATCTTCTCTCCTATCATACCATGTGGTCTCTACGAAGTCTCTCTCCTTATAACTCCCCAGGGGCACAGGGCATAGGAGTGCTGGACTGCTGTTGTGGTTTGTCCTTTGTTCTCAAAGAGATCTATGGCATAAGGAAAGTGATGCCACGACTTGCATGTAAACTGGATTTAAGTGAGAGAAGGCTGTGCAAAGACACTAACCTCATTACCTCCACTAGAGTCATCTGGGTCCAAGGGACCCAGGATTACTGGAGATAGGATTAAGTATCAAAAAGAGTGTACATCCTCCCTCAGACACTACCTGGATAACCCACTGCCTCAGTTTCCTCATCTGTAAAATCAGGGGGTGTAATGCTAATGAGATTAAAGATCTTCCCCACCCATTAATGGGTCTGCCCATTAAGGGAATTTGATTAGGGGAGATCTGTAGGAAGGCCCACACCTTCTGTTAATGAGGCACAGGTTCTCAAAGGTTGTGATGCCCTGTCCCTGAAAAGTGTATGTATACTCTGAGGTGAGGTTTTGTTTTGGAGCTTGCTCACTGGAAGTGTTTGGCCAGACTGTGGGCAGCTGCTGAGGAGCCTCCCACCCCCCACCCCCACCTTATGATTTGAAAACCCAGATGTTGGTGTTTTTCCTCTCTGGTAACTATGTATGTATGTAGGGTCACACAGCTGGACCTGTCGATCGGTGATGTACTTATTGCTTATGGTCAGACAGTTGTAAACCCTGTCTGCCGATGATCATTTCTCTGTATTTTCTCTGAAGTTCAGGGTGCTTTTTCCCCTGAACTAAGTGACTGATATACATGCTTGATTAAAGTGATTGTTGACCCCCCCCAAAATGACCTTTCCTTTTAGAAAAGCAGATCAAAGAACCTGTACGGCAGACCCTCCTGCATCTGTTGGGGTGCTTGCTTTTACAGGGGGTTAGATCGGATGGTCTCTAACTATAAATGTATGTCTAAGGTTATACAGTATGCAGCAGAACCAAAATATGAATTCAGATCCTCTGATTCCAAATATAGGGCTCCTTCAAGACCATATTTCCTCCCAATAAAAGGTATATCATATACAAAGCACTCTATTTAGCTGTCCTTTCCATAGGAATACCTTTCTTAAGAGCTCCCTCTTAGTAGTAACCATCATAGCTTACATCTGTATATACCTTCAGAAATGCTTAGTGTGTATGAAGAACCTTCTGCAAAGAGTTAACTACTGTAAACCCCTCAGGCAAGGGTCAGTGTTCACATCAGGATGACAGCATACTTTGCTGTTACCAGAGCAGTTTTAATTTAGGTATAGATTTTTTCCCTCTTCAGTGAACTCTTGAATGAAGCATTTGGCAGAAAGACTTTACTCCTAAAGGTTAATTACTTACGTCTTTTGTTTTAAAATGGTTTTATCAATCATCTTCTTTGGTTGTTCCTCAATGCTTGGGGAGGGAGAGGGGGAAGCTGGTTTTTTTTTTTTGGTTCATTATTTTGCAATAATTAAAGAATGAGAAACAGAAGCTTGAAAAAAGATCCCCAAAGGCCAACTGGTTCATCTCTGTGTAGACTTTGTCATTCTAGAGAGACAAAGAAATGATGCTTTTTGCTGCAGAAGATAAAGGAATGTTTTTCACTTGTATCATATTAAGCCATGCAGGTTTTATGCAAGAGACTTTTGAAATGCTTTATGAAAAAGCAAGAGATTAAGCATCTATGATACAAGGTTCTTTAACCTTAATGGGCAGCAGAAGTATAATGTTGCTGAGCAACAGAGACTACTGAACAAAGGAGGATGGTATTTGGCTTGAGACTTGACCACTGTAGGACTCATACAGAATGCTGCCTGCCTCTTCAGCATGGCCTGACTGTAGAATGGAGAAATTTTAAGCACTTTGTGTCATTGTCTTACTAAGACAAATGACACTGTCATTGAAATGACTTCTTCTTATTGCAGTTATGTATAGTGCCCACATTAAACAGCTTCCAATGGTAGAGAAAGAACTGCCCTTGAGCAGTAAGCACTCTCATTACTCCTGACATCAATGAGTTCTGTCCTTCCCACTCTTATTCTCTACAGTATTTAAGTTTTGCACTCAATCAGGAATTACTAGCAATTTCCATCTTCTGACACTGTAAACCAGATACATTTTGCGCTGGTGTGAAAATGAACTGAAAAGCTTTTTACTGGCCAAGTTCATGATCCTGGCTGCTACCTTGTGCAGTTGATGGCATCTCTGATACAAAACCATGCTGGCAACTTTATTCCTGATCTTAGTCTGAAGTTGAGCAGTATCTACACCAGAGCAAGAAGAACCAAGAACTCTAAATTCCTGTGTTTGCAGGCAAAAAACACGCAATCCTCATTTGTTTGACCTTTCTGGGAACTGTTTTTGTTTTTCTTAGGGCTTCACTCTTTGTACTTGTATCCCCAGGGCCCAGCACAATGGCTGCGAAATGGTGTGTGTCTGGTAAATACTGGGTGACTGACTGATCTTGCTGTTCTGAACAGCTGATGGGTTGTAAGCCTCTCAGTGGAACAAAGAAAGCATTTCAATTTGTGTTTTAAAATAAAATTAAGTTTCACCCTTACCGAGTTAAATACTAGAAAAATGGCTGAACAACTCAGGTCTAAACTATAAACCCCACAAATATTAAGCTGATTCTGAACCAGAATCGCTTTACTTGGTGAGCCAGGAAGAAGCCCACAATGTTTAGTCATGATACCCTGACAAAACTGCCCCTAAAGAAGAGAAATAACTCATGGATTCTCTACTTTGGGTAGTGTACGATGACACTGGCATGTGAATAAAAGCAACTTATAAAGCTTAAAAAGTACAGCCAATCTAATTTTCTGAGTCAACCTGACTTAGGACCAATGTGTAAAGGGCAAACTGGTGTAAAACCAATGTGTTAGTTTTATGTGCATACGCATGGGAGGGGGGCAGCAGGAAGGAGCAGCTCTATTTTCAAAAAGAGAAAAATTAGTCATATTTAAATAGGAAATTTCAAAATATCAAGTACAGAGTGTAATGAGGACTATTCCATTTGACTAGGACTTCTACAGGTTTCTCTCTCCTTTTCTTTTTTGGAAAGGAAAAATTCTCCCCTAGGCAGTTAGATGTTTTTCTTGGTATAAATTGCTCCAATCAATTTCATGGTTTTTAAATGCTAAGGAAGGAAATATTCTTTACCAACAAAATCCCAATCAATCACATACTTTATTGAAGCTTTTTCTCTTCTTCTTCCTTTCCTCTCGCTTAAGGAATTCCCTTCTTTGAATTGCTAGCAGAAGCAACGAATGAGATGGAATGAGTTGACACCTAGGTCCTTACCTTTGCAGTGTCTGTGCAGCACATCTAATGCAGCAATGAGGAACTCGTGTGCATCCTGTTGCTCGTACCCTGCTAAATGTCGTGCATGCGTCCATACCAGGTGCAATAACCTATATGGAATGTGAGGAGATCGGTGCCCAGAGTAAAACTGCTCAAAGAAAAAAAAAATTTATTGTGAATAAATATTATACTTTATACTCAAAACACATCAAAAAGAAAAAAATATATACTACACTCCTGAGTTTTTAAGGAAGTTAGTTTGCTGATGAAAATGGTTCAATTTCCTTTAAACATTAAATCAAAATGAAGACACAGCTTGCAAGAATGGAAAATACAAGACATTTTAAGCATGATTTATATAGTCTTTCCCTCCCACCTCTGATTTCCTGTTTTTGAAGCAGATAAGCCTGGGTGGTGAATTGTGACACAGTGAGAGCAGACCAAGTACGAGTGAAGCTGACAACTTTTCTCCCAACATTTACTTGCTAAGAGCATAGTAATAATTAGCCAAATGGACCTATACAGGTATCTAAGGTAGAGAGGAATCTTTACAACATTACTCACTTATTGTAAAATTTCTCCTGTTTAAAGACCTCAGCTGAGCCCTGAGTAAAGAAAAGCTGCAAATAAATGCATCAATACAAACATTCCATAAACAAAACCTTCCATATACTTGAAAGGGAATGTTAGACTTAAGACTAAATATTAAACAATTAACATGAATTGTAATATTTGCTTCTTGTCATGGAGGTTGATGCTGGGCAACAGTCTGTCTCTTCAAATGTGGACAATGCCACACATTCAAGTGAGGTTCTGCTTAGAACATTTTAAAAATGTACTGTCCTTGTTTATACAAAACTCATTGAGTAAACAGAGAAACCTACAGGACTACTATCATTACCAAGACTGTGTCACAGAATTTAATGAAATATTCTTCAGGATGTGAAATAAAATATGCACAGCCCAGAAGCCTATGTAATTACTGTAGGTAGAGAAGACAATTATGTCAGGATTTGACCAGACTTTAACAACAACAAAATCTTTTCCCATCTCTTTTACTTATTATTCAAAGGGAAAGGCATAAAGAAAGAAAATGTTTTACTGTAAAGATACATAGTAAGAAGAAAATCAGAAATGAAAAATTCACCATTTTTTATGATGATCCCTGACTATTTCTCACTTGCCTCTCCCAGAGGTTTCTTCCAATGCACTACTCTTTGTTCAATGGGAAAAAGCATCTCTATAGCCAGATAATGAAAAAAAAAGCTTCTCTTTATAAAAAAGATCAATAGAGAAAAGATGCCAGCAAAAATGACAGTGGTACTAGAGCACTCGAGTGCAATCTGAAATCTGCTGATGCTGCCGCTATTCAACATAATTCAAAAAACTGCAGCAATAAAACTTGTCTGCAGCACAGCTCCGTGCAATTAGTCTCAGAGCATACTGGTGATTTTAACCAACAGCACTCTCTAAGGACTCCACTGCAGACATGAGACCCAGCATCAGATTTTACTTTACAGAGATGAGGCTTCATGATGATGAAAGAAATCTATTAAGCACTGTCAAATAATTGACTGTTCAGTTATGGAAAGAGAAGACCCATTCAATCAGAATACTAATAAAAGTTTAGCAGTCTACTCAGACTGTATCTACTAATATTACAGATGTATCTTCATTTATAAGGGAAAGGAAATGCTGGCCTTTTAGACACTTAAGAATTTTTTTTAAAGAGTCAAGTTCTACTGAAAAATGATAAACATGACAATAGAGGCATGAGTAAAGAAGCATTATTAGCAATTCACTTCATTCCTTCCACCATAAGTGCTCAGGACCTCAAAATACCAGCATCTCATTAAGAGGTCTTAACCAATAAGCGACAAAATGGGGTAGAGTAGGAAATCAGAAATCCTTGAGCAGGTCTAGGTTTGCACTCATTCAAGTGTAACTTATTTAAAAGTGAACTGTAGCTGCATACTTAAGGTTAAAAGATTCAGACCAAGTTTAAAACACTATTAGAAATAGTATCTAAATGTAAGTAAGTGTGCTCAATGACTAGGCATTGCAATTTTATAACAAGTCCAGGAAACCACGGTGACCATGCATAGCCCTGATCTAAGGGATTCTCTGTGTCTCACCTCAAGTTTTGAGCTATTTTTTACAGCTGGTAAAAGACAGACTTGATATCATTGTATTAGTTATACTATCCAGACTGTTGATGAGGTCTTTTTCAGGTTTCAGAAGATAACGCCTCCATCAATGTCCCTAATCTCCACCACTTTGAAAAACAATACACACTGGCCACAGCCTGAAACAATTCACTGAAGTTACATGAGGAAGAACATCTTCAAATGGTAGTATGTTGGAGTAAAGGAGAAGGAGGGTCTTTGGATGGGGTGTCCCAAAAGTCTAAGTGATGTGAAAACAAAACAAATTACACCAAATAAAAGTAGCAAGATGAACAGCAGCACGT
This sequence comes from Potorous gilbertii, assembly GCA_028658325.1. Classification (NCBI taxonomy): domain Eukaryota; kingdom Metazoa; phylum Chordata; class Mammalia; order Diprotodontia; family Potoroidae; genus Potorous; species Potorous gilbertii. The sequence goes on along the minus strand of CM053772.1, from coordinate 92,053,462 downwards.
TCCCATTCACTTTACCCACTTACAGAGAACAATTCACCAGGCTTGAAATGCAAGCTTTCCCTTCTATCCTGCTCTTCTCTGGCAGTAATAGCAGGAAAACAGTAACGAATTCCTCCAGCCCAACAAAAGAAAAGCTGAATGTTTATGAAATGGAGGAGAGATCCTGAAGGGCAGAGCTAGTTGGAGGGAATAAGACTTCCACAGTGTAGAACCAGGAGGTACAGACCTAGCTATGGCCTTTACCCCATGGAGTCTGCACACAACAAGGACCTCCCCTATAAACCAAGCAGGCCATAGACGTTGGTCAGTTTCAGCAAAAAGGCTGTAAGAGAATTCTCAGCACATCAACTAGCAATGAGGTTTAAAGAAACAAGGGAACTGAAGAGATAAGCTAGAAAAAGACAAGATAAATGAAAGAAAGAAAAATTATGCAGCAATGAAGAGTGAACCCTCAAGTTCCAAATAAAAAAGAAAGCAGAAGAATTATACAGGATCCCAAGAACAATAAAACAAAAATAAACCATAAAATGGTTTAAGTAGGAAATAAAAATAAAAGACATAAAAATCAAAATGAGAAAGGAAACAAAGGCAGAAATCATTAAAGCTCTCAAAAATGAAAATCAGTAAGATAAATGAGAGCATAAACAATTAGGACCACTTGATAAAGAATGTCTCCAAAATAAGTCAATGAGTTTTAGTTTCAAATCTGTTATTCTTTTAATTTTTTTCTTACACACAAAAAAAAAGAAATGGAGGTGGGTGGATGGGATGGGTAAATGGCAGATTTAAAACTAAAACTCATAGACCATGAAGAAAATTTAATAGAACAGAAGGAAACCTATCAACATCTGAAGAAATATGAATTCTATATAAGCCTAAGTGACTGTGAAGATAAGATGGGCAGAGATAACTTAAGGATCATAGGACCATCAAAAAATAATGATGATCTAAAAAGCTTGAAAATCATAATGCAGGAAATAATGTGAAAGTTGCTAAGAAGTATTGAAAGCTCAGGGTTAAGTAGATTGATAAAATTCACAAACCATTACCAAAGAGAAATCTCAAGCTTAAAATACAAAGAACCAGAAAGACTGCAAGTGGCAAAAATAAAGATGTTTAGCTATCAATGAAAATCAGTATTTATAAACCAACCAACAAGTATTTATTACATGCCCATTATGGGCCAGACCCTGTGTGAGGACAGCTAGGGATACAAAGCTAAAACAAAGGGGTTCCAGGCCTCACAGAGTTAACATTCTGCAGAGTGAGAGAACATTTATGTACATAAGCATATTGAGAAGTAGTGTGGTATAGTGCAGGTGCCAAACACATAGCCCATGGGTCTCTACATTGTAAAGTGCAGCCTGAACCAGATTAGAATGTTGCTGGGAAATATAGTTAACAAAATAAATAACAATATAATAGAATACAGATAATGTTAATATGAGGTTTCCCAAGTCATTATGCAGCTATCAGGGATCCTTATGGACAGGTTAGTGGTCCTCTTTCTATGTGAGTTTGACTATAGATGACACAGAATTTCCCTTAAAGTTAGGAAGACATGGGTTCAAGTCCTGTCTGTGATGTGACCCTGGGTAAGTCACTTATCCTTGAAGGGCTCTAGGCAACTCTAGGCAACAAGAAAGTGCTGATCTGTACTGGTGAAAAGAGAGTCCTCATCCAAGAGTTCCCTGTACCAATGAAATCAGAGGTGCAATTTCTCTCTCTCTTTTTTTTTACATTGGAAAATATACTCATAGATTTAAAATATTGTAACTTTTAAAATGAAAATGTGATTAAGTGCATTTTCACCTTAGTCATATTGCATAGGAGAAATAAAATGAATGGGAGAAATCATAAAGCAAACCAAAATATAATACAAAAGAAAATGATCTGCTTCATTCTGCAATTGAATTTAGAGGGGCAATTCCTATGCCATAAAAATACAGACACCATTAATTTTGGGGATAAGAAGAGAGGGTACTAGCTTGGAACTGATCAGGAGAGGTTTCAAGTAAAAAGTACCACACAAGCAGAGTTTGTGGTGGTGGTGTTTTTTGGTGGGGTGGTGAGGGTGTTCCCCAGACATGGGGAATGCCTATGCAAATACACAATGATGACAGGGGGTTGGGAGAAGCAAGAAGGCCAGTTTGGCTGGAGGGCAGAATATGGGCAGGTGAGAAGCCTAAGTAGAGAGTAGAAATGGAGATGGGGCCTAGGCTGTGAATGAGAAACCTATATTTGATCCTAGAGGTAAAAATTGGAAGTTTACTGGCGGGGGGGGGGAGGGAGTGTGTGAGTGAGAGTGTGTGTGTGTGTGTGTGTGTGTGTGTGTGTGTGTGTGTGTGTGTGTGTGTGTGTGTGTGTATCTGTCTGTCTGATGGAGAGGCAGACTTGTGCTTTAGGAAAACCACTCAGGCAACTATATGGCAAATGCCATGGAGGAAGAAGAGACTTGAGTTATGGAAAACAGCTGCTGAACTTGGGTGGAGGCCACATAAGTAGAGAGAAGGGAATAGATATGAATGACACTGTGGAGGATAAAACAAGATCTGGCAACTGATTAGATCTGGGATTGTTGTGTCAGGAGAGTACAGACAAGGCCAAGGTCATGAATCTAAATGCCTAGAAGGATGACATAAAGTCTGAGGGGAAAGTAAGGTCTGTTTGGAACATGACGACGAGATGTCCACAGGACATCCTCTCTGAGGTGGCTGCATGGGAAGGGAAGAGATCTGGGAGTCATCTATGCAGAGATGATGACTAAACGTATGAGAGCTTGGTAAGTTAACAAGTGAGAGAGACAGAAAGGGCTTCCTGAGAACATGGGGACATAAACACAGTTGAGGGGGTGAGACTGCAAAGGAGGCAAGTAGGAGAACCATGACAGCAGTGTCACAAAAACCCAGAGAGAATATTGAGGAGGAAAGGGTGATCCACAGTAACAAATGACACAAGGAGGTCAAGAAGCACAAAGACTGAGAAAAGGCCATCACATTTGGTAACTAAGAAACCACCAGTCACTTTAGCAAGAGTGGTGTCAGCTGAGTGATAAGGTCAGAAGCCAAAGGACTGAGAAGCGGAAAAAGTGGAATAACATCCACACGGAGCAGTGCCACCGTGCCAGGCCCTGGGTAAGATGGGACAGACAGCCCAGGGTCCCTCTCTCAAGGAGCTTACATTCTAAGTGTCAGTTTTCCTACAAATGGGCTTAACACCACTTTTAATAGCTATCTCACAGGCTATTGTGAGGAAAGTCCATTGCAAACGTCAAAGTATTATAAACAGCTATTGTTATTATTTCATAATGATAACTGTGAGTAGTAAATTTGTTGAATTTTCAAATATTAAAAAAGAACCCAGTATGAACAAGAGTTTTACTTGGCATCTCTAAATCCGTTATATGTTCCTTTGGTAGTCTTTATTAAGGCCTACTTCCCTATGACTACAAATACCAAGCAACCTAACGGGCAAAAAAACTAAAAAGCAAGTAGCTTCAGTAGTTACATAGGCTACGTGGTAAAGAGACTTTACTAATCCTCGCCTGAACCCTCACATTTTAAAAGGCGGTAGTACACAAACATGTCTACTATGCTATGGCTTTTCCAGATCTATGCTTTTGCTCATATTTTCTTCATCTGGAATGCCTCCTCTTGTCTAAATTTCATGCATTTTTAAAGGTTCGCTGGTTTAGTGGAAAGAATTTTGGATTTTTAAGACCCTCACGTGCCCTCGTGGCTTTGTGACAAAGGACAAGCCAGGAAGCTTCAGCTTCCCCATCTGCAAAGTGGGGATAACAGCTGCTGTTTCAGAGAGCCATCTCAAGAAAGCATTCTGCAACTGTGAGGTATGAAATAAACACAAGCTGTTATTATTAATAAAGGCTCTACTCAAGCTCAGTCTCCATCAGAGAAAATCTTTCACAATTACTCCTGCACTCTCTGAATTCCCTTCTCCTTGGAATTCCCATTGTACCTCTAGACTCTGATGCAGTACTCAGGATTGATTTCAGGAAAATTACAAACTCTCAAACGTCTTCCTAAAATACTCATTTTTTACATTCTTCTTCTTCTAGTATTCTGTGGCTATGAGTAACAAGCATGCTGCCATTTCCAAAGAATTAAAATTCAGTATTTCTCAAAGTGGGCAATGGTGGGTCCACGATGGGTATGAGCAGGCAGTAACATGTAACCAATAAGAAACTACAAAGAAAAATCCAAACAACAAAGAATTGTGTTACCAAAAAAGAAGATAAGTCACATCATGAGAGTAAGGATAGCCGATGGATGGCCTACAGTATGTACTTCCCTGGTACCCTCAGGAGAAATCAAGCAAAGCTGCAAGCATATTTGGTAATCCCCTATCCCTATGATAAGCTTATGGGAGGTCATCCTGGCAGGCATGACACTGAAATCAGTAAGATCATGGGCTCACTCGAGAATGTGAGTTTAAGGTTGGCAAAGTTCTTTGTCTAAATCACCATATTTGGGTCTCACCCCAACCTGGGGAGAAAAGTCTAACTACTCTAATTTTACATATAAAACACTAAGGCTCAGGGAGGTGAATTGACTTCCTTATAGCCACAGTAAATATAAGATAGAGGATTTAATCCCTGGTCTCCCTAACACCTAGTCAGGAATCTATTTGCTATATCATGGACACTTCCCCTTCTCCGTGAAAAAAAAAAAAAGTTTGCAAATAGTGCTGGCATCTGTAGGGAAATATGTTATTTATCACCTTTGGTTCCATTTATAGAGGACAGCTACAGAGTATGGAGGACAATTTCTCTTAGCTTAATCTCATTTACAAAGAAGTTCCCCATACTAATTAATACTAATACTCACTTTACCTGGCTTCTCCTATAGTTCAAAATCAAATAAAAAAAACCCCTCTGACTAAACCCTGGGGGTTGGCTCAGTGTGAAAACTAGATATTTTCGTTGAAGGAATCTATCAGCAGGCACACTACAGGCTAGCGCTACATTCACTTCATCTATATTTCCAACTTCCAGTCTTTGGGAGGGAAGCAGAAGATATCCTTTCCAATCCTGTTAAGTTGTAGAAAAGTGTGGGTGGCAGGAGAAAATACAGAACATTGATAAGCCTCCTCTGGGGCCTCCATCATTGGGAAGATTTAATCACATTCATATCCTAATTTAGGTCACAAGCCAGTGGTGGGGAAAAAAGGAAGAGCAATGAATCCCACATTGTCTGTAGCTCACTAAACCAGCACATTATGTTTCTGCAATTTAAGGGGAGTTGTGATCTTTCCCCTATTTGCTCTCTACTGGAAGTGTATAAGCTTTTGCTCCATTATATTTCAAATGAGAAGGAACTGTTAAAGCAGCAGAAGCTAAAATGTTAATTGTTGCAATTTCTTATTCTAAAAGTATAACATGTGTGTGGTTTGAAAAAAAAAAATCTCCTAGCTTTATCTAATGAAATTTCAGTGGGGATGGAGAGAGGTTGAAGGGGGTCTCTGTGGCAGAAATTTTTTTATTTTTAAAGAGAAAATTTTTATACCTAAATAGCTGCCCTGATACAAATGGCAATATCATTACCTTAAAAACCTGACTGCTTCCTAATTTACATTCTTTATCCCTCATTTTCCCCACAATGACCCCAGAACAACTTTACTTAAATTTGAAGAGTTAAGCTGTAGTCCCAAAATACACTTGTAGGGTATTTTGAAACTATACCCTGAGCTACCTGGAATTATTACAAGATGGTCAACATTATATTGGTTGCTTAGGATGGAACTTCACATCAAGCGAGGCCAACTATGTTTCTGTGCTTCAGCTCATCAATGCTGCTTCTTCAGGGAGGTGAGTGTTTAGAACGGTCTGGTCTTGATTCTAACTGCAAACTACAAATGACCACATAAAACATGCCCTGAATTACAAGAGAAATATGAACTGAAACAATTCTGAGGCTTCATCTCACACCATGCAAGATGGCCAAGATGACTGAGTGACCTCTCTACAATGCCCCAGGAAACTCTATTATTGGGATAACCTCTGATCAGTCCTGGGACTGCACCTAATCACCCTCTGCCTCTCTGACTGGACAGTGGGGCCATGAATTCCAAACCTCCATTTGGAGACAGAGCCCAAGTCAGCCATCTCCTCATTTCTCAACTGGCTGCACTACTGTGGGATTTCTTTTCCAACTGACTCGTCCATCATGACCCAGAGTCTGGTACTGTCTCTTCTTCTTCCTCCACCCTGGCTTTTTAACTTCTTTTTGAGTGTCTTTCCCTATTTGATTCTAAGTTCTTTGAGGGCACGGATTGTTTGTATATCCCCAGGGTTTAGCATAGTGCCTGGCACAGACGAGGTGCTTAATAAATGTTTACTGACTGATAGTCAAAGTCCAAAAGGCTATTGAGAGGCACACTGACGTTGGTAGAGTGGTCTAATCATTCTGGATATTAATTTGGAGTTAGGAAAGAAAAGCGACTATACTGTCCATACCCTTGGGCCTAAGAGTCTTCCTTCTGTTTATATACTCACTCCAAGAATCAAATACACATCAAAATACTCATAAACACACTCTATGCAGGAGCAAAGAACTGGAGACAAAGTGGGTGCTCATTATCTGAGGAACCAGCTGAAAAAACTTTTGAATATATAAAAATTATAAATGAGGAATTCTGAGACACACGGGAAGGTTTCTATTATATGAACGGATGCAGAGGAAACAAGCAGGATCAAGAGAATCTTGTTACACGGTGGCTAATACAGCGCAGATATGATCACCAAGAGGAAGGTGACATTTTGAGTAATTAAAGAAGCCAGTGACGGTCCTGAGGGAAAGACCATAAAACATATCTCCTCCATCCCAGCCGAAAGTCCGAGGACTACTAATACGAAGTATTTATACATTGTCAGAAGCAGTTACTACTCAGAGGCTTTGTTTGTTTTTCTTTGTCATTAGAGAGGGCTCAATCTGGAGGGGGATGTGTGAAAAGACTGTAAAGCAAACACAAAAGATATCAATAACTCACTTTAAAAAACAAATTTAAGGCAGCTTCATTTTAGTGCTAGAGATAGAATGGAACTTTTATACCATTAGAGATAACAGAGTTCAATTATATCAGTCAATAGGTAAGGAAATTGAGTCCAAGAGAGATTAAGTCACTTGTTCAAAGCCACAGAGCTGGTAATTCAAACAAAATCAAAACTTTTCAAGTCACTTGCTATACGCCATTAGTTCTACTTTATAGGTTCAGAAAGCAAGGGCTTCAGAAAGCTTAAGATGATGACTAGCCTTCAAAATAATAAAACGTAATGAGTCAAATCCTTAAGGGAGAAACGAATGCACAACGACACTGAGCCTTCCACTGGTCAGAACTTATTCTGATATTCCACTTACTAAAACTACGCACATTCAAAGGGTTTAAGCAGGTACAAAGCACTTAACTCAACAACCATCCAATAAGTACTTGGTAAGAGCCTAATGTGTGCTAGGCCTTGGGGACACAAAGTCAAAAGAATTTCTTGCCCTCAAAGAGGTTATATTCTGTCTACTAACACCACTAAATATCTTTTGGCAGAGAGATTAAGAACCTTGTTTTCTTGCTAACAGTAACTTTCCACAAAACTATTACATGTACATGTCACTAAAATAAATACACGATGCTAAAACATATTCATATTCTTATTCAATGTATAGGTTAACTGTAAAACTGAGGCAGCTAGGAGATACAGTGAACAATGATGGATCTGAAGTCACAAAGACCCGAGTTCAAATTTGGACTCAGATACTTACTGGGTATGTGACTTTGGGCAAGTCACCTAACCTCAGTTTCCTCAAGTATAAAACACGGATAATAACAGTATATGTATATATATGTATGTATATCTCACAGGGTTGTTATTAGGATTAAATGAGATATCTGGAAAGAGCCTAGAACAGTGTCTGGCACACAGCACATGCTAGAGAAATACTAGGAATGATGTTAAAAAATGAGTTATTAGCCAGAAAACATTACAATGATGTTTCAGTGACATTACGTAGGAACTGATAAACATATCAGTGCTGTTACGAGACATTTTGTCAATTACATGTGGCACGTGGCTGTATACTGAGTCTCACTTTTTACTCATTTTTCCTTTTTCAGTTGAGGGCTATTTTATTATTTTAGGTTACGTTTACTATATTCTGATTGAACTACCCATTTTTCTGACCTAAAATTTTTGCAACCTAAACATTACCAACTCTTTTTTCCCCCCTCCAAAACAGAAAGTGCATTTTCTTGGGGAAAAGAGGTATTTTTGGAGAAAAACAACAAAAGTTATCAACCAACTGAGCAGAAGGGCCTCAAGCTTGAAATATCAGTTCAAAATGTCAAAAATTGGAAGATACCAATGAGTGACAAAATGAAATGACAGCATAGCTGCCTGAGACTTAAAGCAAGACAAGCAGCTGGAGGAAAACAGTATCTATTATTTTAGCATATTATTAAAGAACTTGATATGGAGACTACAAATATACACTCTGATGACCCACTTCTTCCCTTAATCACTAGTCTGCACAAACAAGTCCAAGGTTCCCTCTGTTCCTATACCCAAAGTAGAGTCAGCCAGGAAACAAGGTGGAACACTAAAAATGGTATTTGTGACAAGACCCTTAGTCTCATTAGGGACTCTGATAAGGATGGGAAGTTATAAACCTCTACAAAAGACAGTAAAGATTTCATCTTTTCTTAAGACGCCTATTGTTTTACTAAAACAGATTTAATCATCTGGAATTTAAAGTCATTTAAGCAGCACCTCTGATAGAACTAGAGGTGGAGTTACAAAAATGAAAACAACAAAAAAAAAAAAGAAAGAGGGAAGAGGGGCGGAGCCAAGATGGCGGAGTAGAAAGACTCACATATACTAGCTCCGAATCCACAGCCCATGGATCTCCTGTAAAAAGAACTCCCAACAAATTCTGGAGAAGGGGAAGTCTCGCTGAAACAGAGTGAAGGAGATTTCCGTTCCAGAGAGCTCTGAAAAACCGATCCCAAAGGTGCGTCGCGCACCAGATGGGAGCGGAGCCTTGCCCTGCCCTGGCCATGTGGCACTGAGAGAAGCGAGCAGATCCGAGCAGGCTTCAGGGATGGAATCTCCAGTGACTGCAAAGGTCCCTCTACCCACAGAAGCACAGTTTGGTGAGAGGGATGTCTGGACAGGCTGAGAGGGGAGCGGGGTGTCTCCATAACTCGGGCCCCCTCAGGAAGCAGCAGCAGAGGCAGCAGGCAGCCAGAGGCTCCCAGAGCAGGCAGGAGCTCAGCAGCAGCTCCATTACAGAAGGTCTCTGCATAAACCCCCTGAGGGAACTGAGCCTGGGAGGTGGCCCTGCCCCCACCTGAGAACTTGATTTAATCTTACTCTGAATAGCAGCCAGCCAGCCGCTGAAAGCCCTGAGGCTGGGGAGCAGCATTTGAATCTCAGACCCCAAGCACTAGCTGGGCAGATCTAGGCGGGGGTGCAGAGGAATCTCAGAAGTCAAGTAACTGGCTGGGAAAATGCCCAGAAAAGGGAAAAAAACTAAGACCATAGAAGGTTACTTTCTTGGGTAACAGATGATTCCCCCCTTCCTCTCTGACGAGGAAGAAAACTGCTCACCATCAGGTAAAGACATAAGAGTCAGGGCCTCTGTATCCCAAACATCTGAAATAGATATCCAATGGGCTCAGGCCATGGAAGAGCTCAAAAAGGATTTTGAAAATCAAGTTAGACAGGTGGAGGAAAAACTGGGGAAAAAAATGAGATGCAAGAAAAGCATGAAAAACAGGTCAATACCTTAATAAAGGAGACCCAAAAAAATGCTGAAGAAAGTAACACTTTGAAAAATAGGCTAACTCAATTGGCAAAAGAGGTTCAAAAAGCCAATGAGGAGAAGAATGCTTTCAAAAGCAGAATGAGCCGAGTAGAAAAAGAGGTGCAAAAGCTCACTGAAGAAAATAGTTCTCTCAAAATTAGAATGGAAGAGATGGAAGCTAACGATTTTCTGAGAAACCAAGAAATCACAAAACAAAACCAAAAGAATGACAAAATGGAAGAGAATGTGAAATATCTCATTGGAAAAACAACTGACCTGGAAAATAGATCCAGGAGAGACAATTTAAAAATTATGGGTCTACCTGAAAGCCATGATAAAAAAAAAAGCCTAGACATTATCCTTCATGAAATTATCAAGGAAAACTGCCCTGATATTCTAGAACCAGAGGGCAAAATAAGTATTCAAGGAATTCAACGATCACCACCTGAAAGAGATCCAAAAAGAGAAACTCCTAGGAACATTGTGGCCAAATTCCAGAGTTCCCAGGTCAAGGAGAAAATATTGCAAGCAGCTAGAAAGAAACAATTCCAGTATTGTGGAAGTACAATCAGGATAACACAAGATCTAGCAGCTTCTACATTAAGGGATTGAAGGGCGTGGAATAGGATATTCCAGAAGTCAAAGGAACTAGGTCTAAAAAAAAAGAAAGAGGGTTTTCTCTCAAAGAACTTTTTAAAAATCTGAAGAGAGAAGAGAGATTATTTATTTAGCCAGGGTGAGATAGGGGCAGGGAGAATATTAGCTGCCACGGGGATAGCCTACACCACTACGAAGCAGCAGGTGAGTTCAGGATGGGAATGGGGAATGGCTAGTTTAGAGTCATGGCTATATAATGGAGATCTGGAGGTCACCTAATACAAAGTGTACTTAAGTGAGGAAACTAATGCCCAGAGCTGTGAAGGGGCCTGGTCCTTTGATCCCTCCACCTCACCAGTGTTCTTTCCATGAAATCATGCTGACAAACTCAATTTGTTTGCAACGCATCTATGGCAAATATGGGCTAAGCTCTGGGGATAAAAATAAACAAACCAACTAGTAACCATCTTCAAGAACCTTACATTTTGGGGGAGGGGGAGATGCAACCCCCTTTGGAGGGGGGAAGAAAGAGTTGGTAATGTTTAGGTTGTAAAAATTTATAAATAAATGCAAAATAAATTCATGGGGAGTGAGGGAGAACAATAACAAATGAGAGAATCAAGAAAGGCCTTGTGCAGGAGGTGGCACCTGGGCTGAGCCTTCTGCTCATTTTCACAGGAGACTTTCCATCGTGGTCTCTCTAGTCCGTCTTTGTACTCCCAGGACTTAGCCCAGTCCCTGTTGCATAGAAGGTGCTTAACAAATCCTGAAGACTGACTGCTAATTTTCTTCCTAGATGATAGTGCCCTGAATAGAATACAGATGTGATCTGACTAGGCTAGAGGACAGCAGGACTGCATGTCTCTTGTCCTGAACAATACATTTCTGAATGCATCACAAAATCCTATCAGCTTAAGGACTCCTTCTCAGACTCCTTTACTGGATCCCGCAGGTACCTGCCAGGGTTCTGTCCTAGGCCACTTCTTTTTCCCTCCACACTGCTTCACTTAGGGACCTCATCAGCTCCCACGGATTTAATTACCTTCTCTAAGCTGATTATTCTCGTCTACTTTTCCTGCCACAACTTCTTTGCCGACCTCCCTTCTCACATCTCCACATCTTGATCCAATAGACATATTAAACTCATCACATCCCAAACAGAACTCATTATCCTTCTCCAGAACCCTCCCCGCCTCCTACTTTCTATTATTATACAATAGGCAACCCAATCCTCCCAGTTCCTCAGTCATGAAACTTGGGAGGGGTTATCTTTGATTCTCCACTCTCTCTCACATCTGACTTTTTGCACTGACCGCACGCCCTGCACCCCAATCCAATCCAAGCTGTTGCCAAGGCCTGTCAATTTCAGTCATCAAAGTGATTTTCCTAAAGTGTAAGTCTGATCATGCTATACCTCTACTCAACAAACTCTTGTGGCTCCCTACTGCCTCAGGATCAGATATAATAAAATGCTCTGTTTGGCATTCAAATCTGTTAATAACCTATCCCCCTCCTACATCTCCAGTCTTCTTACACCTTACCCCAACTTTCTCTTTGGTGGATGAATGGAGGATGGACTAGATCAAGGAGAGATCTGATGTGGGCAGACCCACCAGCAGACTGCTGCAACAGTCCAGGTGTGAGGTGATGAGGGCCTATGTATCAAGGTCAGAAGCAAGAAAGGAATGGATAGGAGAGATGCTGCGGAGGCAAAACTGCCAGTCACTGGTAAAAATGTTCACTAAAGCATAGGCATGGACATATCCCTAAGGCACTCCACTATAGATTTTACTCAAGTTTACAAAGAAAACTCCAACCCAAACAATATAGTCCTGATCTAATGATGTCAGAGAAGAAATGAGTAGACTACTGAAGGTTATGTCAACAGAATGAAAACTCCAGGGCAGTTTCTAACTTGCTAGAAAGGCTTTATATATAATCCTGGAAACGGACTATAATACTATATTTTTGCAGAGGCTTTCTCTTAGGAAAAGCTCATGGCCTAGCTCAGTATCATTAAGCAGGCCACAGCAAACCATGAAATAAAGAAAAATATGAAATGATTATTAGTGCTGTGTGACCTCCTTTCATTTCTGCAGAGCTGTGGAAAAGGGAGCAGACAGCATTAGGAATTAAATAGTTTATAGACCAGCCATGAACATTAAGTTAACTTTTGGTACCCTAAATATGAGATCCTTCTCTAGTGACTGAGTAAATACTGGAGGATACAGCAGGAATTAAATATTCTCTCTATAAAAGAAGCCATTAGATGAAAAGAAGTTGCAGCTAAATGGAAGGATGCATCATTCAAAGGTTACCAAAAGGGGGAAAATAAAGGAATTGGTTTTACTCTTCACCTAAAGGCAATAAAACAATTATTTCATGGGACACTGTCACCTTATACTAGAGTATTCATTACAAGTATCTGCAAAAATCCAAAACCAAACCAGGATGAAAACAGCAGCTTATGCACCAGCATCTACTGCATACCAATTAGAAGAGATTCTCTAAGTAAACATATACTTTAAATCTTAGTATTGACAATGCACAAAGCATGTTAGAAAGTGATTCAAAAGTAAGAAGCAGAGACCAAAGGCTTACAGATCAAGTTGAAGCTTTATATGTGTTTGATCATGAATGTCCTCAGAAGAGAAAACCAAGAGGGCAGGCACTAAAGACAGCAACATAAAATAACATTACAAAAGGGAAACATTATGTTCTAACAGACAGCAAATGATTGGATGTCTATATGCAAATTATTTCTTTATTAACTGTTTAACTGTATCGCAACATTGCAACAAAGATTAAGAATCAATTATAAACTAACAAAAATGAGAAGATGTGGCGTGTGACTGAGGCATGTCCAGTCTAACCTATTTAAAATGGCTTTTGACACTAAAATATGGGAAACAGCATCTATCAAGGAGGACTATCACCATTTCCTAAAGAAGCGCGACTGATATAAATCAATTGTCACAACACAGAAACCAAAATGCCCCAGCTAGCCAACATCTAACCTTCCTGTCAATATGAGAAACATCGCAGCCACGGGGAATCCTAATTTAGAGTATAAACTGGTTTGCAGAGGAAGATGAGGGAAAATTTTGAACAACGTTGTCTTATAACAATGAGGAACAGAAGCAGAAAGATATTGACAAAATTTGGTATGAGATCCACTTTAGCTAGTTCATCTCGAAAGCATGGAAACTGGAAGGACAATGAATTTTTTTTTTCCTTAAGCAAGGATGTAAAGATTTTTATAATTCTTTTCTCCATCAATGAAGGAGAGTTGCCACATTTGGAGATGCAAGATCCTAGCCTCTAATGTCCCTTCCAGTGATCCTGTGAAGGAGAAATAAGTCTAAAGAAAAATAAAATTGTAACAACTGCTGGACATGATATAACAAAGAAGTCTACGTAGTGGGTAACAAAACTTTAAGGACAATGGAAGGATTAATTTTCACTATGTCTGAAAGGGAGGGGAATAACAAAGGCTTGGGAAAAAAATAATCTGACCTCATTCTTATAAAAAAAAGTCAACTAAGAAAATGGCAAAAATTTTAATAAGACCCACATGCCTTGAGAACTTTTAACTCTGTACAAAATCTTTATAAAGATGTTAATCAAAAATAATATCACAAGTCCATGAGACCTTGTGTTGTGTCTAGATTTATTACAAAAGAAATGAACATGTATGTGGAACCCTGAGCAACAGCGCAGAAAAAATCATGTTTATGGCAGTACATCAAAGGAAGGAGAAAACAAAAATCTTCTCCTAAAGGGGTATGGCATGGAAGGGGGAAAAGAACAGTGCAAGAAAGGACAAAACCCTTCCTAAAGGGGAGGATCAAGGCAATGGTCAAAGCAGAATTTTTTCCCTTTGGGAACTGCTAGACCATGAAGATAGGATGATCTGCTTATCTACATGGGTCCCAGTTGCACAAGTAGGTTTTCATTCTAGTGCAGACTGACTGGTGCCTGTTGACTCCCCCAGATACAAAGGGACTCCAGTTTGGGGTACTAACAACAAATCATGTCCGCTCAGGGATGTGCTTCAACCTTGACACATTCAAGGCCTCTTGCATATTCTGGGTCCAGTGTTTCTGGAAAATATGCCAACTGAAAAAGACAAGTTCAGGGGCAAAATTCCTTAACAAAGATTTGTAAGGGAAATTAGGAGGACTTCAACAAGTAATGTCTTCATAGTTAACACAATGGACTAAAAGGTGTAGAGAGAACAATCTCCCACGGTACTTTCTGATTGTTGATCATAAAAGAGCCTTTGATTAAATAGAATTAGAGTGACATCTTCAAGGCTCATGGTCTCCCTGGCATATGCCAGAATTATATAAAATTCCTTGACAATCACTCAACCAATAAACACTTGCTTAATGCCTACTTAATGCCTATTTCAGGGATATATCTATGTACCAGAGTTAACTGGTACATAGATATGTACCAGAGTTAACTGGTCTGATAACCTTCTGATTAAAATCAAGTGAAACATATAACATTATGGTATTTGTCACTAACATGGAAGATGCTCTGCCAAGGGTTCAAATGCAAATTCTTACAGATGCTGTGATTCTCCAGATGATACTACTTGTGAATGTTATCTTGCTTGCTTTATCAAGCTCCAGATCACTGCAGAGATGCCTAAATGAGATCCACAGTCATATAAAGAGTTTGGTCTAACTACCCATAAGAAGAAATCTATGAATGCTTACCATCTAGATTACAAAATGCAGTTGGACAGTCCATTGAGCTGACACATTCTGGACCCATACAGTAAACAGACGAGTGGGGCCCAGAATTGAACTAGGGGAAGAGTATTAGACTGTATTTGGGAAACTGTGCAGTGCTTTTAATGATCTCAAACTTCTTGAAATAAATGTGTGTGTGTTTCTTAATAAAATAAAATTTCTTCTAATGAGAGGCAGTATAGTGTATAGGGGTAGCTTGAGCCCAGGTCTCCCTAACCTCATTCCTAAATCTTGCCTCTGATACAGCCTCTCAGGGCTAGAGATAAGTTGGTGATCTGTATCAGATGGAGAACCTCTCTGAATTAATGAAATCACAGGCAATAACTTCCTCCTTCAATCACCTGCCCCAAAAACTTTCAGTGACACTGTAGGGTTGTTATGAAATCATTCATTGTCAAGTGAATTCAGGTTTTAGCTCACCCACGGGGCATGTGCAAAGTGGGTCGGACCACGTCACCTCTCTTTAGACTTTTGGAGACAACCCAGGACCTAGAGATTAGCGGGTCTCCTCATAACTGGTCCTGCTTCCAATATCGCTGTTGCTCCTTAATTGAAACGAGTATCCCTGGAGGAGAAGGGGCTCACCATCCCTATCATTACTTATATCACGATATTCCTAAACTGCCACTAATGGGCAGGCAAGTCAGCATGAAAGCCCTTGGAACAGTAGAACCCCCTAGAACCTAGACCAACAGTTCAGCTTCTAGTCTGGGCCTTGTGGCCACAGTCCAGGGAGATTATTTTTGTGTCTAATGGCAATTAGACACAATTAGGACAATTCTTATTGACTGACTGTTAAGGAATTTTATATAATTCTGGCATATGCCAAGGAGACCATGAACCCTTAAGATATCACTCTAATTCTATTTAATCAAAGGCTCATTCATGGTCAACAATCAAAAAGGACAGTTGGAGCTTGTACTCTCTATACCTTTTGGTCCGTTGTGTTAACTTATAAAGATAAGCTGTAAAATATTACTTGCTGAAGTCAGTCTATTCCCCTTGCAAATCTTTGTTAAGGAATGTTAAGCCCTGAATAGGGCTACGTTTTTGTAGGTGCTGCAGCCCCCATCTCCTCAGCTACAATAGTTACTGAAGACCTGGAACACAAAATTCTTGCCACCAAAGTTCTCGGCCAGAAATCTCTATGGTTTTGTTAATGGAAATGCCATAAAAGAAGAGGCATCACTATCTGTTTTACTACTGAACCTGAAAGACCATCATGGGTCCCTTCTTCCACTAGCCATTGACAACTTCTACATGTACTGTCTGTCCCCATTAGAATATATGCTTCAATGAGGATGGGGACTTTCTTTTAAAACAAACAAACAAACAAACAAGTTTTGTTTTCTATTTATATAATCTCCAGAGCTTAGCAAAGTGCTTTGCACATTTATTTTGCTTAATAAATGCCTATTCATCCCTTCTTCAATCTCCAGGAGTCATGGTTGATAATATAGATCATAGCTATTCAAGTCTTTCCATGTTGTTTTTCTGTATTATACTGTAAGTCATTGTGTAAGTATTGCTGAATGACTCTAGAAACCTAAGTTACACAGGACCTCTATTCAGCAGGACAAACTGGCAATACTTGTTTCATGCTTTTCGGCATATCTTCATGAGGTCATATATTACACACTGTGCATAGAGTCAAACATTTCAGGGGATTTTGGAGGACTCTGCCAAATTCTTCCAATAAGAAACACCATGGAAAAAGGAGAGCTGTGACAGGGACCGGAGTGGTGACTGGGTATAGAAAAGCGGTCGGGGAAGAGTGATCAATCCAAAGATACTTGGAAAAGACAAGATAATTTTCCTCACATAGAAAAGAGATAAGATTTATTTTGCACGGCCTGATTTGTCAGGACTAGGAACAAGAGATGAAAGTTGTAGAGAAAAAATTTAGCTGTATATAAGGGGAAACATTTCTTAACAATTGGAACATTCAAGAAAGAAACAGTCTACCTAGAAAGGAAATGAATTCTTGAATACCGGAGGTCCTCCAGGTGAGATCTACTCAGGCACAGGCAAAAGAGGCCTAATGTTTCTTTGAATAATAATACTCTGATTCTGAATCATGCAAACAGATAAAACCAAGGACTGCTTCAGACCTTAGTGCAATCATAAAGTGTGGGGATCATAATTGTAGACTTTCTCCTTCTGTGATCAAGAGCTCAACTGTTGTCATTTCGCAACTAAATGAATGCTTTGTCTTTTAAGAAGCCGGAATGGGGTCACCAAGCCACCACCTCCAGCCTTCACATCAAAGGGTCTTTATGAGCTGAGATCTAAGTCAGGGCCTGGAAGTGGGGAAGAAAACAGCCCCACACTGCTAACCAAATATATACCATGGTCTGCTGGTCCAGGATGGTTTATTTGGCCCCTTGAGCACTTTTAGGACAAGAGAGGAAGTCTCTCCAGAAACAGGCCAAAGACATAAAAAGGCACCTAAATCTGGGATTTCAAAGGATATTATGACTCAACACAGCAGAGAACATTATCCTGGCCTGGCTTGGAACTGTTTCAGGCTGAGAAAGACAGCTCACACAATATAAATGTAATTCTTCCCACTGCATCTCTAACTAAGCAAACAGATTTAGAGGCTACAAATGAAAGAGACTAATAGGGACTACAATCTATGGTTCTATTCACTCTTTAAAAGTTAAAATAAAAGCAATTCAGAGGCAAGATAACAAAACTCAAAGGCTTATCATATGTTATTTTAAATTATTACCCTACAGTCCTTAATCATGTGTGATATGCAAAAGTATTTAAGTAAAAAAATAGTAAGGATAGAACTTCCCATGGAATAATCCTAAAGAGAGGCCACTCCCTGCATGGACAAAGGGGAGGTATGAAGTGGTCGCAGCAATTGCATCACAAGAAGCAGCCCAGCTACGAGTTACATTCCCAACTTCCAGGAAGTAGCAGGAAAAAAGTTAATGATGTCTGAGGCGGTATGGAGTAGGAGAGACAGCACTGAGGTTTGGAGGCACATCCCACAAGGCACGTTGGGTGACCCTGGACAAATTACTTCATCTCTTTGTATTTTAGACAATCTCCTAGGATTTAGCTAAGTCACGGACTAAGTGTGATACAAACTGGGCAAGGGAATCACCACAATGGAAATTCCTGCTAGTAACAAAGTCACAAATTCTTTGTAAGTATCTATATTCCTCACTGTATATGAGAGGAAGACTCAAGAATGATGGAGGATTATATTCTGCCTTGGCCAAACTACATTTGATTACGTTATTTAGTCATGGGTAAAACATTTTAAAAAGGACACAATCAAGTTGAAGTATGTCCAAAAGAGGGAAACTAGGATGGTGAGAAGAGGAAAGGATATGAGATGAAGCTCAAAGACCAGTTAAAGGCACTACAGACTTTTGGTCTGAAGTACTGAAGGACTCTCAGGCTGAAGGGGACTGGGACTAGGTTTGCTCTTCTTGGTCCCAGGGAGCTGAACTAGGAGAAATGAGTGGAAGGTGCCTAGAGATGATATTAGTTGATATAAGGAGAAAGCTCACGAACTAAGCCACCCAAAGTAAGGTAGGTTGCTTTGGCGAGGTGTAGTCCTGGTACTGCAAGGCTTTCAGTGATGACCACTTGTCACTTAAAGCAGATTCTTGGTCTCTCTTGTTTGAGGTCTTTTCCCTTTCCAGCCTTCAGTTCTATGACCTGAAGATGATGCTCCTGAGTAAACACTGGGGCAACTTGGACTTGATGAGGTTAGGCAAATCACTTACCTGAGCCACAGTTGCATCATCTGTAAAATGAGGAAAATTATTTTCTCACAGGGTTATTGTGAAAAAGTGCTGCACATGAGCAGCAGAGCACAGGAGGAGGACTGGCCTCCCAGTGACAAGCCTTCTGGTTTATTCAGTGCAGGCCCTTTTTCAGAGAAGGGTGTGATCTGCACTGGTACAAAATTCTCAGTGGAAGGAATGAAATCACAAGTCTGGTACAAAGAATGCTTTATAAATGTAACTGCTATTCTCTCTGATACAATCTGAAAGAGGAAGAAAGCAGGGAAGACATTTTCCCCTCCTTGGATAACAGGAATGGGGACTTTTAAAGTCCAGTTGCCGGCAAGATGAGAAGTTCTGACTCCAAATTGATCATTTTGGCCGTATCTCTAGTGGCTGAAGGCATGTCTTTTTCAATGATGGCAAACTTGTCTGACTCAGGAGCAATGAACTCAGCAAAAATAACTCTGTACTATTTACTGGCTGGATTTTTCTATCCCTTTTACTAACTCTTTAAGAGCAATTAATCTCAAAAGCAATAAAGGAACAAAGATTTTTTTACATCCTCGGACTTCTTTCATGCAGCAATGAAGAAGAGTGTGTAAAGGCAAAGTTATTAAGTGTTCTCACAGGCCCTAAAATTGGCTTGGAAAACAAAGAATGAATAGAGGTTACCTGAAAAGAGGCATATAGATGTTCTGCAAAAGCATAAATTATGCATTTAAACTAAGGATATATAGACAAATGAAGTGAGAACTGATCTTTCTCGATCTGTAGGTGGTGCCATGGACATAACAGAAAAAAGCAAAAAGAGGGAGGCTAGTAGAGTTGGATAAAGAATTCAATCAGATTACTAGGATCTAGCCAGCCCTAAAACTGTTTCATCCCAGGAATGCTCTCCTTCAGTGCATAAGAGAGGCACTTTTTGGTTTCTTATCTGCAAGGCAAAGATTAAACCCACTGAAGAGTGGTTGGAAATAATGCAGACTCAAGATCTGCTGTATGCCCATAATACATGGATCTACTGTATCCTATTTTTCTCCTATTAGGATGCTTTTGCTATGAATAAGGATGGCAATGAACAGAGTAATGAATTCCTTGCAGTATCTACACAAACTAAGGTAACCTAGTGACCTATACTACAAAGTCAATCCTTTACAATAAGTTCTCAGCAGTTCAAATTCCTACTGCCAACGTCTGTGACCAAGTCCTTCTATGTTACCTGAGAGTTAAGCACAAAAAGTCTATAAATCTAGAAATTCATTTTAAAAAGAGGGCATCATCTAAAATGGATGGTTATATGTCCTATTTAGTTGTTATACAAGTTTTGTGGAACTGAGGTTAAATCAATGACATTTCTCATCTAGTTGTCTTTTTCTTCTGAGCCCGTTATCTTTCTAAAAAGATAGCATTATGCTGCAATGCTTTAGAGGTAAAACTTCACTCACCTCCTGAAAAAGCGTAGACATTTCACAAACCAGACACGAGCTGGGACTTTGCATTTCACATTTGTGCCTGTCAGAAAGGAAGAAATCTCGCAGTAGTGGAGTGTGGGTAAGTGCTTGGACAATACAGTTCATAAAACACGTGTTCCCAAGATTGATTAGCCCTCGTAGACCTAGAAAGAAAGAACAAAGGCACAAAGGAAATATTGGGAAAATTTACGTATACTTTTAGCTATTTGCATTTCAAATACTGTGTCTTTATATCACATTAGGTAACAACAATATTTCTAAATAGTTAATACTTTACAAGTGCAGAAAGCATTCCTCCTTTTCATACTTCTCTAAAGGTCAGGGTAGGATTCTCTCCCCACTAGATAAACAGCTCAGGTGTGACAACAGGACAGCATTTCTCCAGATGGACTACGTCAGAATACGTGAAACCAATGAAATGTCTTTAAAAATGGAAGGATACTGACCAGTTGTTAAACTCTTTATTCCTTAAGGTTTTCCCCCTTGGTTTCCACTAAAAATCAATGAGAATTTCTTTTATGGGAAGGGAGGCTCAGAACAATGCTATATAGCTAACGGTGGGAACGCTGGCTCTAGGGGGTGGAAGGCCTGGCTTCAAACCAGCCTGTGACGCTCACTAACTTGGCCAGACAAGACTTTTTGTTCACTCAGCCTCCCTGGGCATCAGTTTGCTTATCTGTAAAATGAGGGGGCCAGCTTAAATGATCTGTGAGGTCTCTTCAGGTTCCATATTGATGATTATGATCTCAAGTAGATGCTAATGCCAAATGGAGCCCACATCTGCCTATTATTTAATAGGCAATCAATGTTTTAAGATCAAAGGGATGTTAATATATCTTTACAAGGTAGATTACTAAAACTTAAGATACTGCTTTATACATATCAAGCCTGAGTAGAGAATACATATTTAATAGCTTTTATTCCTTGCTCTTAATTTAAAAATTTAAAAACACATTTTGTATTTTCTTTCTCAACATGCACATGGTTTGCCATGTGTCTTTTTACCTGAATCACCGATTTCTATGGATCAATGGCCGTTTGAAAAAAAAATTCTTCACCCCAACATGATATTATGTCATTAAACTCTCATTTAAGTGAGGTAAGTAAGGAAAGATGGTATTCTATTTTTTTTTGCCATTTAAATATTTAATAAGCACCCTCCCCAATATAGTACGCCTTGACTTAGGTACTGGAGGAGGGATGGGAAGGGTGGGATGTCAAAAGGAGACAAAGAGGACATTAGTTCTTATGTTTTTTAAAGGAGCCATTTCCCTGAAAAAAATATTAGAAGGGAATAGTGGATGGGAAGAAAGTGGCCATGAAAGAAGTAATTCGAAACAGACCCATTTTACTATAAAAAGGCCTTACTGTTAGGTAGAAATATTATTTGAGTGTCAAATTCTTCAGAGTTTGCTCAAATGTCCTCCCTAACCCCAACCTATCTCTTTTTAATGGTACTGGAAATTCCTCCCAGAAGAAACTTTTTAAAAAAAAATCAGATTTGTGCTAAGTCATTTAATAGAAAACCATACTTGAGAGGCCATAGGGTATAGTGGAACAAATACCGAATTTGGAACAATCTTGATTTAAATCTTGCTGTGATAATTATTACCTAGTAACTTTAGCCAAATCATTCAACCTATCTAGGCTTTTGTTTATGCATTTGTAAAATGAAAGGATTAGCCTACATACTTCTAAGGCCCTTTCCACCTCTAAATCTATGAACAGGTCAAATAAACTTTCATAGGCAAAGAGATAGGAAGTCTAGAGCATGACTTGGGGTAAACGGGCCCATATCAAGTACCACAAAGATGCTTTTAGGCAATCAGAACACTGTCATTGTGGGGAGAAAGCAAACTGAAATGCAGAGATCTGGTGATTTAACCTACGGCCTGCTGCATGCTGACATGTACTTATGAAAACAATATTAGTTGTTTGGTTTTAAAGGGTGAAGAAACGTGAAATGACCTCCTCATTTTACAGTTAGGAAAACTAAGGTCCACAAAACTGACTTGACTTGTCCAAAGTCACATGGCTACTACGTCAAGAGTGATGACTTAAACCTCAGTCATTCTGACACCAAATCAATGGTCTTACTACACTGTACCAGAAAGCTTGACTACAGGTCCTATGGTCAATACTCTTTCCATTCTACAGAAAAGAATCCATATATGTACTCACAAAGGAAAACAAATTAACCAAATTTCGTTTACTCAAATGAAAACAAATCACGGCCAAAGGTAAAAAATACTATTTTCTTCAAGTGACATTGCTGCCAAAACCTACGATGGTTATCAGAAGGTCTTAAAATAGTATCCTTAATAGCAATCCATGATAAAAGTTCCCATCTGAAGTCTAACTCCAATATCTGGTTGGCAGTAAAGGATTCTTAAAATCTCTATCAGCAGAGCATGAGCCCCAACAGTTCCTTTTAAGCTAGATTAATAACTCAGGTTAACAAAGAACTTTGCTCATAACAACTCTATGGGGTAGATTTATCCATTACATTATACTGTCTCTCTGATAATATGGCATCTTTAATGTGCATACATATATGTACATGCACTCTCTTCAAAAGATAGGATTTCTTTAATGAGGGGATTCCAATCCATTGATGTTTTTTCAAGAGTCACAAGTTGGAATTTTATTTTTTTAAAATTCAGGAACAGGTCATCAACATAGCTTAGCAATATTAAGAATAAGAGTTAAACTGCTTATGAAGACTGTCAAAGGGTCAACTCATAAGAAGGTGGGAAAAAGGAATGCACTACTCCTGAAACAGAAAGGAAGACCAGATCCTCTCATGGTGATGACACTAAATTCTGAGTGTTTGTCTAGGGCGCATTATGTGAAGTACAGTAGGACACAATTGTAGAAACACACCAAAGGGAAATCACAGTCACAATCTCCAGCCAAACCCTGGGCTGGCCTTCTCCTGGGACCAGGAGCATTGCTTTTTTTTTTTATAAACAGGTTTGAAAAACACAAGTTTGATATGTTCCATTTGATATATTCTAGCTCTTAATCTTTCACTTTTGGACATTTCTCATTGATCAGTTTAATTGTTCATGTTAACTTAGCTACCTATTATAGAAGGTAAAAGGCACAAGAAATACTGACAGGCTTCCATAATGGGAAAGAAAAACAGAGGGAAAGAGATAGGCAGAGACAAAAACAGACACATGAGACTAAAAGCCAAGGAATTCAGGACTGCTTTGAATGTGGCTCATATTTGTTTTTACATAGCTTCCAAAACCTCAGTCAATAGACTATATACAAGGACATCATCCTAAAATAGGGATTAATCTTTTTCTGTATCATGAACCCTTTTTGGCAGCCTGATACAGACTACTGAGCCTTTCTCAGGATAAAGTTTTTAAACAATTGAAGGAAATGTTAAATTTCATTGAGAGGTAAGTGAACATAAAGTCATAATTTATATCCCATTCAAATTCAGAGCTCCCGTGTGTGTGTATGCATACCAGGCTGGAGGCGATTTCTCACTGTAGTTTACTTTCTAAATGTCCATTATCAAAACAAATATAAAATTGCTGTTGGAGAGAATGTGTCCTTCAACTTCCATGAAGTGAGCAAAATCGGGACACCATGTACCCAGTAACAGCAAAAATGTAATGATAATCAACTGTGAAAGATCAATACACTGATCAGGAAGGATTCATGATGAAAAATGTTATCTACCTCCACAGAGAGAACACTGAGTACATATATAATGTTTTTACTTTCTTTTATTTTTCTTACTTTTTTTTTTGGCAACAGGGCTAATATGGAAATACATTTTCCATGACTTCTACATATGTAATTGATACCACATGGCTTGCCTTCTCAATGGGTGGTAGAAGGGCTAGAGGGAGAAAGAGAATCCAGAAATCAAAATTTTTTAAACAAAGAATGTTTAAGATAAATAATGAATTTAGAGATTCCTTCAGCAATACTCTTATATGAAGGGATATTTAGGAATAACTTTTCTAACTTTTATTCCAGACAACTTAATTTTCACATCATTTTTTAAAAAACAAATTTAAAAAATTTCTATGCTTATTTTTTTATTTTGCTAGTCTTGGAGGGAAAACAATAGGAAACAACTCCCCCCGTCACTTTCCATATTTGATCATTTATATTTTGATGAAACCATTATAAGACAATGCTAAAAGAACCAATTTCATTATGGTAAATATGCCCATCAAAGGGCTATTTATACAATCTTGAAAATAAAGTAAGATATCTACACACAGAATAGCTGAAGACGTCTGTTTTTCACATTTGCAAACCAATTTGTAGACTATAACACTGTAAAAAGAAAAAAAAAATGTCCTGTAGGTGGCAGGTAAATCACAGCACAGTGGCAACTGTTTCTCCAAACAGAAAAAGGTTAAAAAAACTACTAAAAATAACTTCAAAATTCATATGCTCTGACAAATCAACACCTTCTTGTTTAAGTTGACTATAAAGCTAATCTTAACATGCTCAAAGCCTAAGTTTCATAAACAGAAAATAATGCATTGTTCTCATAGGAAAAATAGAAAGAAATGAAAAATGGAGCTACTGACTATCATCTTCCCCCCGCAATGGAAGGAAAGAGCCAGGGAAGCTTTTCTTCTTTTCCACTGTGTCTGTGCCACAATTTATCCATACACTGACAAAACTACTCTTTACCTCAAAGGCACACATAAGTCTTGTGAGTTAATTCAGGAGCCATATTTAGCGATAAAGCTAGCTATTACCCACCCCTACCTCCACCCCCACTTTTAAAAGGAGAAATATACTATGTGGGCTAAAGGTAACAGAAGAGACCACCCCACAACTGGGTATTTCTCTTTATTTTATTTGGCTTAATGTCAGGTTGAAGAACTGTAATAGCAGCTTCCCACAATCAATATTTAATTTTGGAATTAACAAATTGTTATAACCAACTTGTCATCCTTGCTGCTTGGCACAATCTGATGATAGAAGCAGTAGCAGCGGATGAATACAACACCCTCCTGGTCAGACTCCATGACTTCAGCGTTCACTAATACCATTTCCTGTAGTCATTCCTATTACTACAGAAGGTGAACACAAGACATGCCCTACTCAGTGGTTGATGTTCTCCAGGGACATACAAATATTATGGGAAGAATCAAGCAACCTCAAATTATGACTCAGAATCTAACTCAAATATTCCCAACTGTTTTGAGCTCTCAATCAATCAACAGGTATTGGTTAAGAGTCAGGCACTGGGCTAGAAGCTGGGGATACAAATATACATAGTTCCTCTCTTTTAAGAAGCTCATATAACAAGTACATATATAAGTAAGAAGAGAATAAAAATAAGTCAGTAAAAACAAGGTAGTAGAGGTCACTAATATTTGTGGGAATTAGGAAAGACTTCGTGTAAACAATGGCACTTCAGTTGTGTCTTAATGGAACACAAGAAATTTGAGGTGGAGATGAGAAGTGGATTTCACACATGAAGGGTGAGGCCTGTCACCTATAGCCCCACCACAATCTCCTTAGAACTGAAGTTGAGTATCACCTGAAAGGCAAGAGAAGAGTGTGGTGGGCAGGAACAGGAAGCAACATGAACATGCTGCAAACAAGGAATCATAGGGAAGAAACTTTATAATGATGTCTGAGGAAAAAAAATGAGTTAGTCATGTGATAAAAACAAGGCACATCAGGAGGAAGTGCTGATAGGGAGTCACAGGACAGGAGATTATATCTTACTCCTTGTGTGACATAAGGAAGGTCCCTTTACTTCTCTGGGCTCTAGTTTCCTCATCTAAAATAAGAGGGTTGGACTAGATGGTGTTTAGGAGCAAGCCTGTATGTTGTTGGTACCTACACGATGTTAAGTGGACACAAGGAATAATATGTGGACAATATGAGGTGGTGAACCTCGGGGGAAGAGATGGACCCAAGACAGAACAGGTAGCATGGACATTGCAGGGAACATTCACATGAGGGAGATGAGAGATCCACTGGAGTATCAGGGTAAGAAATAAAGACTTCTAAATTGAAATGGAACTTAATGGACAGCAGGCCAACTTTGGAGTCAAGAATCGGGTTCAAAGTTCTGGTATATGAATGTAATGGAATAAATATTGTGCTATAAGAAACGATGAAATGGGAGCATCTAGGTGGCACAGTGGATAGAGTACTAGGTTTGAAATCAGGAAGACTCATCCTTGTAAGTTCAAATACAGTCTCAGACACTTACTACCTGGTGTACCTCAATTTCCTCATCTGTAAAATGAGCTGGAGAAGGAAACAGCAAACCAGTCCTGTATCTTTGTCAAGAAAACCCCAAATGGCATCATGGATGAGATTTGTGATCTCATCAACAAAGTTTATGTTCTCATTATACAGATTATAATTCATTCACATCTAAACCTCTAGTTCTGGAGGCCTTTTCCTAGATAAAAAAGTTTCTATTCATGTAGTCGAATGGGTATTAAACTAATCCAAGGATTTGTAAGAAGTACAAAGATGTGTAAAAAGTTTTCCAGATGGCAATATTAGCTTATATTAGGATTTAAAGATAAGGGAAAGGAGTTAGGAAGGGAAGACCACTAGAATTAAGGGAACAGAAGAAAGAATTAAGTATCTTAATTGGCATATTTTAAAACACATTTATAAGTAACCATTTGGAAATCTTTCAATATCCTGATATAATTTTTGCCTTTTTTTGTGTCCTGAGGTACTTGGCAAAGTGACTGGCACAGGGTAAGCAATGGGTGTGGAGCACAAAGACCTGAGTTCAAAACCAACCTTGGATGGTTATTAGCTATATAAACTCTGGGTAAATCACTTATCCTCTATCTACCTCTGTTTTCTTAACTGTAAAATGGGAATAATAATGCCTACTTCATCAGGGCAGAGGATTGTTGTTGAGAGGACTGAAAGGGAAAGTATTTGTGAAGGACTTAGCACAGTGCCTGGCACACAGGAGGCACTCAAATGCTTATTCCTTTCCCCTTCTCCTTCCCATCCATCCATATGCTAAAGTTCTTTCTCCCTGCCAAACTAGAACAGCTAATAACTTTTTGATTTACCTTAATGATCATTTTATCCTTCAAAAAATGGTAAAATAAAGACAAATTGTTCTGTGTCTGATTTTTAATAACAAGAAGTACCTAGCTGGAAAGATTCTGAGAATGGCAACAGCTGCAGACTAGGCCTGCTGCCCAAGGATCAGCTTAGCTAAGTAAAAGGAGGCTCGGCACCAGCAAGTGAGCCATGAGGTGACGAATTTGTTGACCACTCTGACCCAGTTAGCGGATTTTTTAAAAAAAATTAAAATGTCTAAATGATCAATATGTTATGATAGCAAGATGCAATGGAATGAGCATGTTATATTCAGAAAAGCAGGGGGTAGTGCTTGGTGGCGGTTTATAGTCCAACTAAATGAGAATGTCAGTCTTTGTCTTAAATAAATCAAATAAGACCTCCTGCCCTTGGGGTCACCCCCATCCATCTGGTGTGAGAGCTTCTCCCAAGATCCTCTACCATTTAAGGAAAGCATGCTGAAAATTCATCTCATCATTTCCTACCCAGCAGAAACTCATTTTTCAAGGTGAAATCAGGTCTAAAATGCACACCTACTCCTATCATTTCACATATTTTATCATCCCCCCTACTTCTCCTTATGTCTTCACCGCCCCCCTCGCAATTTATGTGTTGTCTGGTTCCATTGGATTGTGAGCTCCTTCAGGGCAAGCACTGTCTTCTACCTTTCTTTGTATCCCTAGGGTTAAGCTTAGAGCCTGGCACATAATAAATAGGTGCTTAATAAAAGTTCACTGACTACTGACTCAACATAGTCTGTAATATATTCCAATAACAAAATCTTGTGTTTCTCTCTTTTGACCTCCATCTAAAAATTCTCCATCATGCATCCCTCCTCTGAATCCTGGATTTTTGTATGTGTGTAAACTTATTAATATACAATGTGACCCCAGTGCTCCCTCACCCCCATCTTTATTTATCCTGCATATAGTTTGTCTGTACATAGCTGTTTCCATGTTGTCTCCCCCATTAGAATGTGAGCTCCTTAAGAACAAGGATGAACTTCTATCTTTCTTTATATTTCCAGTACTTAGCACAATGCCAGGCACAGAGTAGGCACTTAAGAATAAAGTATAACTATCCAGAAATATAATCTGGTCAAGAGTTTCATCTCACCAACCCTCAGTGATACCTATGAAGTCAAATATGCCCCCTTCTCTAATTCTTGTTTGTTATGTAATTGGGGAACTTCTGTAGATAAGAGGCCAGTGTTCTACCAGCACTTTTCTTGGATTCTGTCTCCTATGAATTTAGGGATATTGCTAATGCTATTTTTCTTCCTTGTGGCTATGCTCCATAGCAGTAAACTTCTTCATAGTCTGGTCAAGCCTAAGGACTCTTTAGAAGAATGTTTTCAAATGTATAAAATAAAATATATAGTACTACAAAGCAAATCAGTTATAATGAAATATAAACATCAAAATGTTAAACACAAAAACAAAACTTCCAAAAGCTCACGGACCTCAGGTTAAGAATCTCTGCTCTATACTATCCACCTGGATGGGGAGAGGGGAGGACAGGAAATACATACAAACATTCACACATACATCTCTTGCCAGCCTTTGTTAGGCACACACGATCTTTGGACAGGAACCTGTCAATCCTATCGTACAAGCAATGATTCAGAAATCCAAATTCCATTCTCAGACAGCTGTTTACTTTCCAAATTAATTGGTCTTTTCTCCATTCCTTGCCTTCAATGAGCAAAAGTGAGGAAAATACAATCTATGCACTTATAGACTTCATTTTTCTGGACAAGACTTCATAAAAGTAAAGTTTAAAGAAGGTTGGAATAGCAGTTGTGATGGACAAAAAAATAACCAAAAGCCTTTACAAGACATTAAGCAACAATCATCAACCAAAGTCTTCCACTCGTCAAGTGATAAGTTTATGAGTTAAGCTGCTAAAGAGGGTGGAAAATTCAGCAGAGATCTGAGTAGAGACTCAGTAAACAATGAAAAACTGCTAATACAACAGAGAAATACTGTAGGTGAGAGAATCTTCTTGCAGAAAAAACAAACCTGAAGTAACTAAAACTAGAATCCAAGAAAAGAGAAGAGAAAAGCCTCACAAACAAACAACCAACTGAAGGAAGAGATAAAGAGCTCAGACAGAATCTGGAAAACCTTAGCAAAGCAGGAGATATCAAAAAAAAAAAAAGGGGGGGTGGGGGGTGGGGGGAGAGAATGTAAAAATGCATAAAACAGAGCATACTGGGTAGATTCTCTATGGATGGACGACCTGTGGGAGGATGGGGAGTCATGTCTCTGGGGTTGGAAGCAGGCCCTTATTCAGGCTGATGGATTAGCTCACTGGATGCTGAAGGAGGCTGACCAGGAAGGTAAAGAATGTGTCAAGGCCAACCTGCCTTGGCTGTGATTGACTGTGCTGTATAATGTGGTGACCCTAGGTTCGGAAAGGTTATATGAGCAGAGTACAAGTACTGGCTAAGTTTAGGTAGCTCCAGCTAACTAACCTGAAAATGCTTGGAATATAATATGAACCTGGCAATGAACTGCATAACTTTTGTCCAAGGATATCTGCTGCCAAGATGGGTCTTATCACCAGGTCGACCACAAGTTGAAGAACTTCCTGTTACACAAAGTCTTGAAGTCGGTCTTCTAGGTCTCATATAGGAGAATTTACAATTTTCACTGATGGTGGAAATTACTCAAACCAACAAATAAACATTCAAAAAGGAATGTGCTCCAAAGAGGAGGGGACATCACTTCTAGAAGAGTACAAAGAACACAGCACAAGGGGCCACTGGTTCAACCAATCAATAAGCATTTATCAATCAAATGCCACATACCAGGCACTGTGCTAAGTGCTGGAATACAAAACAAGAAGCAAAAGACAATCTTTGCCCTCAAGAGGCTTACAAGCTAATGGCAAGATGTGTAAACAAATACATACAAAGCTCTATATACACAGGATAAATAGAAAATAATTGACAGAAAGTGCTAGAATTAAGTCAGTTTCCTGTAAAAGATGAGATTTTAGTTGGGAATTAAAGAAAGCCACTGAGCTCCACAAAAAGATAGCTTTAAGTAAGTAGAGTTAAATATTAGAGTTATCCCATTCTTTGACGTCATGTTCAAGTACAGATATAGTAAATGAATGTAAACTTCTCTATCTTGGCTGAACATACCTACTTCTAGTAACGTATCAAATGAACCAGGGAATGATTCTGGCAAAAATACAGGTTACAGTCTACCTGACTATCAAAAGTGGCTACCGGGCCCAATTTGGATCTTTGAATGATTATGTGCCAGTTTAAAGAACATATTTAGATCCACACCCTTCATGCTGTAAATCATTTGTGAAAGAGCTCTACAAGGACCGTGTATTAAGCTGTGAATTCAATTAAAATCAATGGTAAGGAACAGTACCTATGATAGTTGTCTAAGTGGAGAATAAATTCTTTATAATAATAGTCTTTTATTACAAATCATCTAGCACCAGGTTGCCAAATATAATATACAGGCAAAAATATACAATATATTCACAGCCAAGGTTCTACAAGCTTATTCTAATTGAATACTTAAATCTTAGTACCTAAAAAATACTCTAAACAGCTCTCCAACTTGTTTATTATTATAAATCTGTTTGTACTAAGTTTGTAAGAAGCTCCCAAATGAAAGATTTTGAAAAAGGGAGTCTCTGCTGAATGCCATGAGTTATTATAAGAATGCTTGAAATATAATTCTATAACCCCAAAATAAGACACAAGTTGCTTGTTTCAAAGCACCAGAAGCTATATATTCACTCATGGCTTTCCAGTAAAACAAATATTGAACTCTTTGACAAGCATTATCAAATACCTACAATACACCGAACATGATATGCCAGGTACTAACTTTACAAAGACAAAAACAAAAAAGAAAATGATGAGAACATCTGGAATTTGTTTCATTGACTAAACTAAAACTTGACCATTTTATCTCATAGATAGTTTAAAGAGTGCTTAGATTTCTTAAAAGAGGAGAAATGGACAGAAGAGGGGGTTAAATGTTCTGCTTAACCAACATATCCACTGCCTCCTGTAGAACTGCAGATATTGTACATAAGGCCATGGAAGGCAGTTAAACTTCTTTTCACTAGTAATTTAGGGAGAATAGGTTATCTACTTACATTAATGCTATCACCTGTAATCTAAAGTTAGGCATAAGACAAATTTAATGAAAATGCATTTGGGATATATCATAGTACTGGTCTGATATTTTCTCAATCTCCATTCATATTTTGACAAGTTCTAGTTGGATCTTTAAATTAAGTATAGAATTGATGGTGAAATAAACGCCTCAAAGTGAACCAAAAAAAAAAAAAAGATTGTCATACTATGTCAGTTTCATTTGTCAGCTGGAAGTGCCTAAAAGCTTAGAAATTGATTTTTAAAAAAACAATAGTAAGCACACTTTTTCAGAAGCTTATTTCATATCAAAACGTTTTTCCCCTCAAGCCTCCCGTGTTTCTCTCATTCTTCCTTTGTCTTTACGCTGAGTCTCTTACCTCTTACTTTACCAAGGAAAGGGATGCTCTTGCCTTTACCTCAAACCTTTTGATACCATCCCCTACTCCTTTCCTCCAGTTTCTGAAAATGGGGTAGCTCTACTTGCCAAGGTCAACCTCTCAACATGTAGCCTTGATCACATCCCCTACCATCTTTTCCAGCAGATTAAAGTTATAAAGACAAAAAATGTTTGTAACCCTCAAGGAGTTTAATATAAGTGGAAATAAAGTCTTAGAATTGGAATCATTTTTTTTTAACTTAGAGACCAGTCTGTTTATTATAATGGCAAGATCTTTAAAGACAGAAACCAGGTCTTCTAGATGTCAACAGGTTAAATGACTTTTTGGAAAATAAACCCTATACACAGCATGTCTGAGGTTAACAGGGTCACAGACTGACGTAGCCAAGGCAATCCTTTTACCGAGGAAAGTGAAGCACTGGAGAGAGGGGACTGCCTCAAGGTCATACTGCTTGGTAGTGAGGCTGAGAAGGGGCTGGATGACTGGGAGCAAAGGTCTGCTGGGGAGATGCAGACTAGAACCCAGATGGAGGTCAAGAGCCAAACATTTGGCTATCATACCCTTCCATACAGCCTAACAAAGGAACTCTGTGCGTGGGGGAGGGGTGGTGGTGGTGGTGGTGTGTGTGTGTGTGTGTGTGTGTGTGTGTACTGCAGCATCCCCCTCGACTCCCACAATGGTCTCAACCCAAATGACCCGGAAATGGAGCCTACTGCACTCCAGCATCACTGCTGACCAATCTCTGCTTCAAACAAGCAAACACAATGCTAAGCAATGTCTATTTACAGAAACAGGTAAAATTTTAAATGCAATATTAAACAGATGAGACAAAAAAACCTGACCTACTTTTAAATACGTGATTTTAAACACTTGGCTGTGTGAACCTGGGAAAATCACTTAACTTTAGCCTCAGTTTCCTCATCTGTAAAATGAAGATAATAGCACCTGCCTTCCAGGGTTGCTGTGTGGATCACATGGGATAATATTTTCAAGATGCACCATATAAACGCTAGCTATTACCGTTGCTGTAATTACTTTTAGACAGTTTACTGACGCTGTCTTGCTCTGATCCTACATGCCTACTAAATTTGTGGAAATAAATTGGTAATCTGAATTATAAAATTATCTTCAAATTCTCTACACCAAAGCTGGGCTGAATCACTGGCCTTCTCCCGGGAACATAGCTTTTGGTCTTTCCCCTCAACACAGATTTTACAAATTGATACCTCTTCTATTCAGAAAAGTACTGGTGGTGTGTTAGCTAAAGCGTGACTCAACTGAAGTCAAGGTTTCAGATAAGATTCTTAGATCTTGCGTAACAGCTCGGCCAGTCAGGTCAACTTTCTGCCACGCTCCTCTACTTCCTGTCTCTAACATTCCAACTGCTAGAATCAAATCAATTAGACCAGAATGAAAGCTCCCCAAGACTCTACTCACAAGTTTCACATTCCCACAGCAAAGCCCCTTTCAGGCCCACCACTTTCCTAAATATATTAGAATTTAAGTTTTTTGACAATCTAGGTTTTTTTTGTATTTGTATCCACAGTAACTGGCACATAATAATGGGTAGTTGCTACATAGTCCATTAAGGCTAGCAAAGCACTTCACTTATCATTTCCTTTGATCCTCAAAAAGGATCACTGAGACAGGTATTATTTTTAATTTTTAATTTCCATTTCACAGATGAGGAAACTGAAGTTAAGAGGTTAAATGATTTGCCTAACATTACACTGCTAGTGAGTCCGAGACAGGATTTGAACTTAAGTCTTCCTGACTCCCAAGTTAGGTACTCTAGCTTCTATTAAGTACATGGTGATTTCATTTTGGTCCTCTTGAGAATACAGGACAACAACCACCATAATCAAGTATGTAGTTAATGCTTAATAAATGCTTTTTTTTTCATTTGGATAAATCAGATGGTTTGCAAATGTGGCTGCATTTTGCCAGGAAAAAGTAGGAAAATGAGTAATCAATGAAAAACCCATTCCTACTATTAGGAAATATTTGTCAAACTCATAGTGAATTGATAAAGTTTCAGGGAACTGGGAGTGGAGTTATGATTGAGAAGCAGGAAAGATAATTGGCTCCTCAATACCTCAGGCTTTCTCATCATACTTTTAGTTGGTCTTACACTTCAGGCATTGTGGAATGGCTCATCCTTTAAGCTGTACTGCATTAAGAAGTCAACTGTGCAAGACCATGAGGTTGGACCAAATTAGATTCTCTTTAAATTTAGTAAATCAACTGAATTTTAGAATATTGTTTCTGTGAATGCTTATAAACCAGAAAAGTTAATTTTTTTCTTTCCTCTGAAGAGCTCAAGGTTTTATATAAAGAACCATAAACAAGCAACATTGACATTAACATGTAGAAAATGGAAGAAGGAAAGAAAAGTCAAGGGGAAAAAAATAGATCATAGGAGCGAATATGGAGAACAGCCAAGAGCAAATTTAGAACTCAGTCAAACTGCAATTATCCCAAGGAAGTTACTGCAGTCAATGTTTAATCAAAATATCCAGTAGACATACCAGGCCATATGCTCACTCTCTTTGTAGTCAACGATTTCTTCCATGTAACTCTTACTGATTTTATATTGAAACAAAATGAGAATTCTCTGCTCCTTGGGTTAAGTTTGGACAAGGTCTTGCAGGATTTCTTCCACTGATCCCTAACCTCAAATTGTTGTTCAGTTGTCTCTGACTGTTCTGACCCCGAAGACCACAGGCATGCCAGTAATGTCCACTGAGTTATGTTGGTAAAGATACAGGGGTGGTTTGCTATTTCCTTCTCTAATGGATTAAACAAACAGAGCTTAGTGACTTGCCCAGGGTGACACAGTGAGTTTCTGAAGTCGGATTTGAACTCAGGTCTTTGGACTCCATGCCTAGTGATCCTACATACACAACTCTTTTTATCTCACACATTTTATTTTTGGTTAATGGCATAAAAGATAGAATAAGTGATCTGAAAGTAGCAGAGAACTAAGGTAAGTGGGATATGAACATATTTATGTAGTGCTTAGAAACCAATTTTTCCTGAGCCTCTTGAAGAAATAGCTCTAGTTCTAGTGAGTACTGACCATAATAAAGGGTAATCCATACTAAACTCATGTTTAGTAGCCCCAAAGTGAAAAAGCATTTCTAGTGAAATGTTGCAGTCCCCAAAGAGAAAATAAATCTTTTCATTTAAAGACATTTTCTTACCTTTCTTTAAGGGAACTCAGTCAAATCAACAAGCATTTATTAAATGCCTATTTTGTGTCAGGCACTGTGCTAAGCTCCAAGGATACGAAGAAAAGCAAATACAGTTCCTGATCTCAAGGTGCTCATGATCTGATGGGGGACAGCCATAACTTTTCATAGAAATTATTTTCCATATACAAATTTATACTAGATAGGTAACAAAAACAAGTCCATCAACTTGTCCATGATATCTTCCCCGCTCTTCCTAAAATAACTGATGGAAATAATGATAGACTTTACAAGGGTAATAAAGTATTATTCATTTGTGGCTCTAAACCTCATGTCAGAATTCAGAATATGACACCACCTTCAAGGTGAGCACTCTTTCTGTATTACCATTGTAACTGGTAAACCAGGAGTCTGAATGTGGCTCCAGAACACAGCTGCCTTGTTATCAGGGCAAGAATGGCGCTCAGGAGCTATATACTGGAGGTTCCTAAATTCCTCTGCAACATTTATTAACATATATTACACTTTATCCTGGCTATGTGACTCTGCACAAGTCATTTAACCTCTCCATGTCTCAATTTCATCATTTGTAAAATGAGGGAGGAAGCTCAATGGTTTGTAAGGTCTCTTTCAGTTCTAAACTTTTGATCCAAAGATCTTACAGGATCTGAAGATAAAATGATCTTATTAGGAGACAGTGAGCTGGGGGCCTCACTACAAATAGCTATAGTAAACAGGACACCTGGGAAATGATAGCAATGCCTTTTAAATGCAAGAATGACAAATTTGTATTAAACAGCTATCCCCTTGTTGGTGGCCTTAAACATTCAATTAGTACTAAGTATTTTGGAGTGGTCAATCATTTTCTAGAAAGCCTCTACCCTGGTGAACAGATAAATGTGTTGACTTTTTTTTTTTGTCAGTGTCATAGCTATGTAATTTTGGGAGGATATGGGGAGAAGCTGAGTGAAGGAAAGGAGAAAGGTTATTTTTTTGAGCAAAAACAATT
Organism: Potorous gilbertii; assembly: GCA_028658325.1. NCBI lineage: Eukaryota > Metazoa > Chordata > Mammalia > Diprotodontia > Potoroidae > Potorous > Potorous gilbertii. The sequence continues at coordinate 92,017,271 of CM053772.1, read as the reverse complement.
AAATGGATTATTACTAACTTTTTCCTATTAGCTCATTAAAAATATATAACAAAATGATGACAAATCAAACCCTCAAGGTGGAACTTGTTTTAAATTACTTTATTTAAACCACCTCTTCAGGGCATTTTTCTGCACTAAGAATCTAAAGCTCATCATGAAGAACTTCAGAAACATCATACAAGAATCCTAGTTTTAGTTGTGCTGAAAATAACTAGAACCATTTCATAAAACAACTTAAGCTGCTTACCTTTCTTGGGAGTCTCATCCTTTCTCTATCAGTATTCCTGACTTTTATATAAAAAAAAAATCCTTCAATTATCGTCCTTTACAAAGGTTCAGATAGCTCTCCATTTTCTTAACCCAATTGTTATTGCTGTCATTCACCACAATGAAGCCGTGAGAAGTGAAATTGAAGTAGATTTGATCTTGATTAAACCTGCTTCCCCTTGTTGTATATTTCTTAGGATATAAAGTTTTATAAGAGTATATTTTCTTTTTCCTCAAGCTTGTGGAAGAGTTGAAAAATTTGTCCATTATAATGCAACTACTCCTCACAGGTAAGAAAGTAAAAATGAAGCCTTTACTAGGGGAATTATAACAGTTTATACCCTCGCGTATTTCCTCACAAAGGAAGATGATTGTCTTAAAATTTCTATTCTGCCATAAATACCCACTGCCAACATAAGTAGTTGAGACCATAAAACTGTTTAATCCAGATTATAACAGATTAATAATTAAAATGAGAAACAGACTTCCTATGGCTCGACACTATTATAGTTAAATGAGCTGTTGAATCATTAAGAATAAAAATAGAACAAATCATTTCCCAGTGTTTGTATTTGCCCAATGTAAGACAAGACAATGTAACTTTCCCCCAAATTTCCCTACAATTTTATACAAGTGCTACTCTTTAAATACGGTTCCTTCTTGAAAAGATCACAACTCAGTGTACACAAATTCAAAGACCAAGCTATTATATAGAAATCAAACAATCTGCTAGATTCAGTGGTGATGAACCTTTATTTGTTTTCTTTTTGAACAAAGAAATGAGTTCTATTTGAAAATGTGCTTTCATTAAATGACTAATTACACTAAAACGAGGCTGATTTTCCAATAACATTAAGAAAAAGTCAACATGATATAGCAAGAGATAGATTAAAAGACCTGATAGAAAGAAACTCACACAAAAGGTCAATGGTTGGATGGATATGCAAAACTCTGAATGGTTTCCAGGAGTTATAATTGATTAGGTACATTATGAATTAGTACGGCATTGTTACTGATTATACAAAATCACTATATTATAGAAATTTATTATTTGTTATAATTATATTCATATATAATTATATGATAATGTAATAAATTAACATATAATTTGATCCCATTTAAGTCAACATTTAAGAAAGAAAACAACTCTAACCCTAACTCTATACTTGGTCTCAACAGCTACCATGCATTCAGCTATCATCTATATGCACATAATGCTCAGATCTATCAATCTAATCTTAACCTCTTTTTTAATGTCCAGTTTCACATATCCAAATGCCTTTGGACATCTTAAACTCAATGTTTCAGGAGGCATCTAGATTCAAACATGACCAAAACTGAACTCGTTATCTTTCCCCAAAGAACTTCTCCCTCTCACTTCCCTATTACTACTCATAGGTACCACTACCCTCCCAGTCACACAGATTCAAAATCTAAGTGTTATTATTGAATCCTCACTCTTTCAAATTCATATTCAATCTGCTGCTAAATCCTCTCAATTCTACCTTTGCATCTAAGCCCCCTTCTCTCTTATGGCATAACCGTGACCTCATGACTGGACTATGGCAAGAGTCTGCTGGCTGATCTCCTTACTTCATTTCTTTCCAGTCTAGTCCATCCTCCACTGCAGATGCCAACATGTCACTCCCCTATTCAGTGAATCCTGGTGACTCTTTACTGGACTTCCAGGATCAAACATGAAATCTCCTGGCTTGCAAGACCTTCACAATAAAGCCTTTTCTAGTTTCCCTACACTTAACTGTCTACCATGTAGACTTGTTTGTGGTCTAGTGATACCAATACCAGATACTCCATTGTTCAACTCTGCACCTTCACTGCTGTCCTCCATGCCTGGAATGCCTTAGCTCCTTACTCTCTGTCACCACCTCCTGGTTTCCTTCAAATCTCACCTACTACAAGAAACCTTTCCCAGGCATCCTTACTGACAGTGTTTTTCCTGGAAGATTACCTTCCATCTAACACACACACACGTTTGCATGTTGTTTCTCCCATTAGAATGTGAGCTCCTACCACTAACAGGCAGGATGATTTCAGAAAAACCTGGAAAGGCTTACATGAACTGACACAAAGTGAAGTGAGTAGTAGAACCAGGAGAATATATATGTGACAGCAATATTGTACAATGAAAACGTGTGAATGATTTTGCTATCTTCAGCAATACTCTCAGCAATACAATGATCCAAAACAATCCCAAAGGGTTCACAATGAAGAGACTATCCAGAGAAAGAACTACAGTCATCTGAATACAGACTGAAGCATCCTTCCTTTCTTCTAAGTCTTATTGCATAAAACAATTAATATGGAAATGTTTTGCATAATTGCACTTGTATAACTTATATTAGATTGCTTATTGTCTCAAGAAGACAGGGGGGAAGAGAAAGAGGGATAGAATTTGGAACTCAAAACTTAAAAAATTCCATATATGACACATTCTGTTCAAAGGAAAACTTCTGAAATACTTATGCCAATAATTTTTAATAGTGCTGAAGTTCTTCACAGGCTTACTGACCGAGCTAGACATTGGAAGTAGAGGTAGAGAAACAATGCTGTTGTATTAATCTTTTGTTTTAATTTCCAAGAAAAGATATTAACAATAAAACAAGAATAAGCTAGTCATCGAACTTACTGCTGAGTTACACAATCTTTAAATGAACTCTTCTCTTCTAAAGTCATGTTGATTTTAAGTTCCCTTCCTCATTCTGCAAACAGGTTTTAGAAGCAAAGTGAGAAGATGCTTTTCCAATGAAAAATACACTTATGTAATTTAAATGTATGTTTATATATTAGTTTAATCAATGTATATCAGTTGACATAAAGAAGAGAACAAGAGCCTGAAAAACACCTTAGTCAGCTACCATCAACATCTTGCCAGGTAGAGGATGACAGTCACGGACATTACTGAGTTAGAATATAAACTCATTTGTAAAATCTTACAGAAAAAGGCTATGTAAAATTATGAGCAGAATTACCTTGTAAAACAACAAGAAACAATGAGAAGAAAAAAACACATCAAGAATGCTTGATTAGAGACCCAAGGTAAATTATCCCAAAGGCATTTAAGGATGAAAATGGAAGGGCAACGAACAGATGAAATATGGAAAAGATGTATCAAGATTTTTATAATAAATCATTCTTTTTACTACTAAGGACAACAGAACTATCTCCTTTAGCTTATAACATCACACAGACCATATGTTTTTCTTGAAGAAATGGCACTGAAGTAAATAAAGTGGGGAAAAGCAGCTGGGCAAGTAAATGCAGAGGAAATCTGAGCTGTAAATAAGACAATTTTGAAGGAGCTTAAGTGATCAATGTTCCAAGGTATACAAAGAAGAGGGAAAATTACCCAAAGTGTAGAAAATTCTGGGCACTACTCTTTTAAAAAAGGATCAAAAGAATACCACTGACCATAAACCCAAATCTAATTTCCCACCTATGTAAAATGTAAGCATCAGAGGAATCAGGGATGTTTCCACAATAGGCCACAACTCTACTATCATATCATTGGTTGAAAGATGTAGAGAATGGAAGATCTTGCTGTTTACTATTTGTTGAGTATTAAAATACCATTTTATTCTTTAGAGTAAAATTTTATCTTAAAGACTCTCCTCACATAAGATCTCCTACATGTGTTAAAATTACACAAAGTTCCCTGAAAAATGTAAAAAAGAGATAATCTTGTTCAACAACCCTGTGATTAGAGAGTCAGAAATACAAGTGAGATAGTATCTCACAAAGATTTGTGACACTGTTGGAGAGGAGAACCAGTTCCGAGTCCAAGTCAAAGAGGGATTCCCAATAGATGAAGAAATTAATCAGATGCTCCTGTTTACAAATGACATTGCCCTGACTGACTGTGTTAAGCCCTAAAGTATATTAGGGATTCTGAGAACCTCCCAAATCACTGGAGAACTTCATTTAAATATTTACATAAGAAAACTAAGTGGATAAAGAATGCTTATTGTTTAGCCTACGACATTCAGTGGGAGAGAGATATCTTACTGAGTTTGTCCATCATTTCACAGATGCTGGACGGGGATTGTGAATGATCAGTGATTAGCTGCACCCAGAATTAAACTTCTCCTCTTTGTAGCTAAGGCCATATATAATAGGTGTCTCTATTTCCTCAACTCTACACAGTCTGGCTTCCAACCCCATCATTTAATTAAACTACTCTTCTAAGTTACCAACAGTTTCTTAATTACAAGTCCAATAACCATTTTTCCCCAGTCCTCATCCTTCTTGACCTCTGCAGCCTGTGAAGTTATCAATGGCCCTTTTCTCCTGGATACTTTATCCCAAGTTTTCCTAATAGGGCTCTTTCACCAGCCTGTCCTCTTCTCTGTTCTCCTTTGCTAAAGGTTCACCTAGATCATGCTCACAGATCATGTGTGTCCCCCAAGGGTATGTCCTGGACTTCTCCTCCCATTCTATGGTCTCATCTGTTCCCATGGATTCAATTATCCTCTTTATGCTGATGATTCTCAGATATATTTTGTCTTTCTTGACCTCTTTCTTGTCACCTCTTTCTTGAAGTCCAGTTCTGCAATCTGTTGCCAAGTCTTTTGGATTCTACCTTTCTCACAGATACTCCCTTTTCACCCATGGCACAGCCACATTCTGGTGCAGGCACTCATCACCTCATGATTGATTTACTGTATCAGTCTATTCCTTGGCCTCTCTGCCTCAAGCCTCTTTCCATTCTAGCCCATGCTCCACCCAGCTGTCAAGCTGATGTTCTAAAGCACAGGTCTGACCATGTCATTCCCCTCAATCAACTCTAGAATCAAATAGAAAAATCATCTCTTTGGTGTATAAAGTCTGTCACAATTGACTTCTTGCCTTTCCACTCTTTCCTCCTCCAAGCACTCTATAATCCAGCAAACACAGCCTTCTTGCTGTTACTCAAAGAGGAAACTCTACCATCCAACTCCAGGCCTTTTTCCTGGGGGTGCTTATGCTAGGGAAGCTTTCCTTCCATCTCTCTACCCCATCCCTCTGCCTTTTTTAAGACTCAGTCTGAATGCCACTTTTGCAAGAGGTCTTTACCAGACTCCCTCAATAAGAGTGTTTTCCATCTGTTATTTCCTCTAATTGATCCTGCATATATATTATATATGTACATCCTTGCTTGCATGTTGTCTTCCCCATTGGGATGTGAGTTCTTTGTTTTGCTTTTCTATTTCCTACAGTTAGCACAATGCCTCAGTTATGCATAAAAACCCCTACACATATAAGGGAACCAAAGTCTGCCACAATTCTGTAGTAGACTCTATCCTATTTTCCTCAATTTCTGTTCCAAACTTTTGCCTTTTCTCCTTAAATCACCTACACACAGTACCTCTTAGTACCTCTTCCTACCTCCCCATCCTTAACAAAATGCTTCACCACATACTTCACTGAGAAAAGCAAGACTAAGCCTCCTAATCTCTCTCCTAGTCTCAGAGAAAGAATTCTTGCAAATACCAACCCCTTTCTACCTCTATCCTTGAATTCCCTCTTATCCCACAATTTTAATTTTTCTTATTCAATGGTTCCTTTCCTAACATTTAAAAGCATGTCTAGATTGCCCCATATTAAAAAAAAAAATCAAAAACTCCAATCTTTCCTTGATTCTCTTTCCTCCTAGCTACAGTCCTCTCCTTTTGATTTCACTGCTTACAACGCTTAGACAAAGTGATCTATACGTATCTTTCTTTCCTCCATTTCTCACCTCACACGTTTCTTATTTTTACTTTTATATTCTCAGCACTTACCAGAGCACCTGCCTAGCACAAAACAATATTTAAAAAATATCTTAAGGCAACAACCCTCAAATCAATTTAAATCACTCCTGAGTCTGCCAAAGTAGTTAACTTATAAAGAAATATTAAAAATTTTAACCAGTTCCAAATATCAGGTGAATCAGGGTAACAAAATGTAAAAGGGAACTACTGATAACAGAATGGCAAGGTTTACTCCTCCCCGTGAACTAGTTATTTCCTATTTCTTTATAGAGTTACTATACAACTTTAAATATTAAACCTTTTAAAGTAATTTGAGTATTTCTACTAGTTCAGAAGAAATTCCATCCACATTTTCCTTACTACACAATATTTTAATAATTTGGACTCAACTTGGATCTTCTGAATCTTATTTGAACCAGATTGACGTTTACCTTTATGGTTTTCCTAAAACCATTTTCTGTACACCACTAACATTCATCTGACAAACCAGGAGGCCTTAACCTTCTATGCGTGTGGCACAGACCCCTTCTCAGAGTAATGTTCTTAAATGTGAAAGAAATCAATTACACTGAAATAATTATCAAAATATTTTTTTAAAACAAGTTTCTAAACCCCAGTTTAATAACTCCCACCATAAATGCAGTGCTTTGACCACTCATTTTGAAAATCACAATTTTAACCAATAATTTTCAGCCAACAAGGTAAGTCTGAGAAAACAACACTGAAAAATCTGCTACAGTCAAAGCCTTTTCAGTGTTATTGCTGGGAACTACATTGTCCAATCACCTCTAGTTAGGCTGTGAGGCAAGAAAGACCTAAAGATTTTTAAACAGGCAAAGTTTCTGCTAGTATTGACATGTCCCTGTTTCTCCCTGCTCCCTTTACATGGGAGTCTTACTGTAATACTTATTCTCCTCATACATAGTTTGGTATAATACAATCTTGAAACCCACCAGCTCCTGCTGGGAAGATACTGATTTTCTTCCACAGGTTCAGTCCTCAACCTTTAGTCTCAGCACCAAAGAAGAGAATCTGGGTGGCTCTCCCTAATTATCTTAATGCTTTTGAGCATAATTCTTACCACTATTCAAGCTGGGTAAGCAGGAGGAGAATTTAGTCACAAAAATCGCTTTGAATGCTAATTAGTGACAGGCAGATTCCCCAGTTAATTCCTCTTAAGAATAAGAGGATGACACTGATCTTCTTGGGGGACTGATAGTTTTACGAGAAGTAGCTTGGGCTAGGAAAAGAGACTAGAAAAGACCATGGCTTCACATTCATCCTCATAAATCCCTGTCTTCCTTTCTCAGATAAATGAACTGTTAGTATCAGTTCAACAGGCTGAAGTAGTCTTTTCCTCCAGGGGCTGAGCCCATATTTTCAGATCATGAAGAGGGAAAAACAAAGACACAAGCTGTGAGAGTTCAGGTTTTTTTCAAGGAGCAAAAAGGAAAAGGATCATAAAGGTGACTGTTCATGGATAGCAGATTCAGAAATGACTCCAACTCAATAAAAGAATCATTTCTTGTCTGTTAAAACATGACCAATTTTATTTTTTGCGAAGTCACTTAGTGCTTGTTTGCCTAGCACATCCCATCGCTATTCTTAAAAGAAGCATTGCTGACACTATACAACTTTTGGGCAGTACAAAAGTCTATTTTTTCATCTTATTCCTGAACCATGTTTCCAATATTTTAATTTAATTTCTGAACTAAGAAAAATTTGTTTTGCATCCCTAAAAAAAGAAAAACAAAACTCTTATAAGAAGTATGTGGAGCTAAATAAATCCCCTCACTGACTAAAAATACATGTCTTATTCTGTCTGCATTTGGCTGTCTGAAGGTGACCAGAATGTGTCATCATCAAGCCTGTGTACTCCTGATTAGTGAGTGAAGAATTCTCGCAAAGTCGTTATCTTTACAATGGTGTTGTTGGTATGTACAATTTTACCCTGGTCCTGCTCACTTAACTCCATATCAGTTTATCTTTCCAGGTTTCTCTATTAGCTTTATGATGTTGCAAGCATGTATATTTTTCTCCTGGTCCTGGTCATTTCAGTCTATCAGAAATCACCCCTTCTGGTAATTTCTTATACCACAACAGCATTCCATTTACATTTATATCTCATAATTTGTTCAATCACTCCACACCTAAAGAACAAACACACACTTGGTTTTCAACTTGTTTTCTTATAAAAGTTGTTTTAGGTATTTTCATATATTGGGGTCCCTGTTGACCCCTTTGGGGCACAGAACTTGTAGTGGCATGCACTATTCCTAATTCACAATTTAGTGCCTTTTGGGCATAGTTCCAAAATGACAACATTGCATAGCTCAATTAATAGTGCATTAATATATGTACCTATTTTTTTGCATTCTCTCCAACATGTCATGTCTCTTTTTGGCAACTTTGCTCATTTGATGAGTGTGAGATGGAACCTCTGAGCTGCTTAATATGCTCTTCTCTATTTATTAATAATGGAGGATCTTTTGTATGGCTAATGATAGACTGCATTTCTTCCTTATTTGAGAATTACCTGTTAATATCCTTTGATAAGCAAATGGGGAATAGCTCTTATTCTTTTAAATCTGAGTGATTTCCTTTTCTTTTTGCTTATATATCTTAGAAATGAAAGCTTTATCAGAGAAACTTGCTGCAAAGACACCCCACCCAAGTTAATTGTTTCTCTTATAATTTTAGTTACTCTGATTTTGTTTGTATAGAAATTTTTATATTTGGGACAGACAAAATTGGTCACTTTATCTGGTGTTTAATATCATGCATTTGGCACATAACTGGTCTCAACTTATTTTTGACCTGTTTTTCAGTTTTCTGGCAGTTTTTGTAGAATAGTGAGTCCTTACCCCAATAAATGGGGTCTTTACTGAATGCTGTGCCACTGTATTAACTGGCTTAGTTATGTTACATAACTAATCTGTCCCAGTGATTGACTTCCCTGTTTTAAGCCAATACCAGATTGTTTGGATGATAACCACTTTGTAGTATACATTTCTGATGCTATGATGTCCCCTTTTCATTATTTCTCTTCAGATTTTTGACCTTGTGCTCCTTCAAGAGTTAATTTTACGATTATGTCTTATAGATCTATGAAGTTACTCTTTGATAGTCAGATCAGTGTTACATTTATCAACTATATTAATTTACATAGTATTATCACTTTTTTATTATTAGCTTGGCCTATTATTTAGTTTTGCTTTATTCCTGTAAAGAGTGTTTTGCACTCATACTCATGTAGTTGCTATGTGTAACTTGGCAAATAGTTTTATCCCAAGTATTTTCTATATTCCATAGTTATTTTCAATGGCATTTCTCTCTCTTTTCCTGTTGGGTTCTTTTGGTAATAAAAATAAATGTTAGTGATTTATATGGATTTAATTCATATCCTGCAACTTTTCTGGAGATTTTAATTGTTTCATTAATTTTTCAGTTGACTCTCTAGGGTTCACTAAGTAAACAACTATGTCATCTGCAAAAGACATTAATTTTGTTTCCTCTTTGCCTATACTTACTTCCTAATTTCTTTTTTTTAAATATTACTATATAGTTAGTCCTTCTAGCACTATGTTAAAAACTAACAGAGTTCATGGTCATCCTTGTTTAATGGAAAGATTTCTTGTTTACCCCACTTCACAGAATGTTTACTCTTCATTTTAGATGAATAAAATTTATTTTACCAATAAGTAAAAGCCTATTTATGCTTACATTTCCCAGTGTTTTTATGACAGAAAGCACTATTTTGTCAAAGTCTTTCCTGAATCTATTAATACAATCACATGAATTGAATTGTTATTTTACTGAAATGGTCTATTTCTTGTACACCTTTGGTAAACTTGTACCAACCTTTCATTCTTGGAATAAATCCAACCTAGTCATAATGAACCGTCTTTGGGGATATGTTACTGTTTCTTTGCTAATGTTGTATTTTAAAATTGTTCCTGGATATTCATTAGGGATATTTGCCTGCAGTTTTCTTTTTAGACGTTCCTTGTTTTAGGTATAAAAATTATATTTGTATTGCAAGACAATTTGGTAGAATCCTAATTTTTCCTATTTTTCTTATACACACAAATGATGCCAGGGTGTTTTCCTTCAGAAGTTCATTTATGTCTAGTTTAACTTCTTCTTCTGAAATTCCAAGCAACAGCTTTATTAGCACAGAGTTGGACAAATGAATTTCTAATAATTTTCTTAATTTCTTCATTTGTTCTGAATTATTCTTTTCATTTTTGATAAATGCAATGTGGTTTTCTGCTTCCTTCTTTTAAAAATGAAATGACATCTATCCATGCTATTGGTTTAAAAAACCCCATCTCCTTATTATCATTATTTGTTATTTATCCCATATTCAATGGGATAAAATTTTTACTTTCAGTTTTAATTTCTTTTTTTGATTTTCAGAATTTCTCTATAGGCATTTACTGGGTTTTTTAAATTTGTGAATTTCCTAGTATTTTTATTGCATGCTTCCCTTCATTAATCTATTCTTTCTCCCTTTTGTTAAAGGAAGAGCTTAGAGATCTAAACTGTCCTATGAGGAATGTTTTGACTGCCATCCCTCAAATGTTGGTATGTTCTCACATTGTTTTCATTTTCTTTTCTATAATTTGTCCTCTGACCCATCAAGTCTTTAGAATTTAATTGTAAAATCTGTCTCCCAATAACTTTTAATTCTTTCTTCAAAACACTTTCATTGAATACAATTTTTATTACACTGTGGACTAAAAAGGATGTTTAACATTTCAATTCTTCTACATTTATCTGTGATGTTTTAACGTCATAACATAAGATCAATTTTTATAAAAGTGGTATGTAGTAGTAAACACATATATTCTTTTCTATTCTCATTCAGTAATCCCTAATCATAGATTTAACTTTTCTAAATTTCTATTCAGGTGCTTCAAATACATTTACTATGCCCTCTTATACCCACATTTATGTTAAGGTTACTAAGTATTAAAGTAAACGTTGACTTAATTGGGGAATATTAACAGATTTTCTCTTTATCCTCTACAATGGAAGCTGGTGTGCAAGTTAAATTATTTTCATGCTGATCTTAAAATATTCATTATAAAAATGACAACAGGTAATGAAATGTCCCCTGAAAGTATGTTTTTGATGTCTTTGGGTGTATAATACCACCAACTCTTCAACAATAATCTATCAAGGCATCCTTCCACTGAGAAGCAATTTCCTTTTGTCCCTTATAGTGAGAATGTCATTATTTATTTAATTCACTTCCCTAACTAATATATCAAAAACATTTATTAAGTCCCCTACTGTGTGCCAGGTATTGTACTAAACGCAAGAGAAAAAAATCAAACAGTTCCTGTCTCCCAAGAGTTTACATTCAATCAAGGGAAATACAGAAGCACAAAGAAAACATATATAAAATAAATATAGGGTACTTTGGGGAAGGAAGGGCACAAGCCCTTGCAGGCAAGAATAAAGGCTTCATGTAAAAGATGGTACTTGAGCTGAGTCTTGAAGGAAGAAAGGGATTGTATGAGGGAGCAGAAAATGTAGACTGAATCAGGAGACGTTGCACAAAATTCCAGCCAGATGTGGCTAGTATCTATGCCCTATACAAGATGTCGTATCTCCAACTTCGGTGCCCACTGCACAGGTTGTCCCAACCAACGGAATGCTGTGTCTCTTCTCCTTCACCTTTGAATCCCTTGCTGCATCTAAGGCTGGGCTCAAGTATAGTGCCCTAAGAGAAAGGGTTTCCTGATCCACCTACTTGTTAGCAGCACCACTGGCTGTGCCAATCTGAAATCCAGAATCACCCCTCAAATGATCCATATATTTTCCCAAAGGAAATAAAAGTAGAATTGCTGATAAGAAAGCTTGTATGACAGTTTATCTTAGCTCTTAAAAAAAATTAGTATAGTTGCTCTTTATTAACTATTAAAAAAAAAGCAGATTTATCAAAGATTTTTACGAGTAATAGGCAATATGCAGCTCAGGTATATGTCATAAGTATTGGCAGAAATTTCAGGCTCAGGGATATCCAGTTGAACCAGTAGAAATTATGACTACAACAGTCCTCTGAATAATTTATCTTCTTGCATGACTGAATATATCTACTAATGAACAGTTTATTGTTGAGCAATTAAAAAACTTTTCATTTTTAGACTACAGCATTAAAATACAGTGATGTTTATTCTGTAAATAGCTTGTTTGCAGATTCAAAACTCAAAGCAGATAAATTAGTATTAGGATTATGATAGGAAGATTCTTAAGTAGGTATATATTTAGCACTATCTGGGGATGAAAGAAAAGATTCAAGGACAAAAGTATTTTTTTCTTGGTCTTAACATGCACACATCCAGTGAATATGTACATAAGAAAGCAAATCTTTTTCTTTTAACTATAGCTGAAAGTACATTAAATTCCATGTGTGCTTTGATTTTTTTCCCATCTCCTTTTAAAGTCAGGCATATAGACAGCTGAAGGGCTCAGCGGGAGAAATTATTAAAGCATGTCTACCCATAAAAAAAGATCAGTCACTTTCTTGATTTCCTGTATTGGGTAAGTATTTTTCTTCTTTTATAGTGCATAATAAAGTTTCATAAACTTGAACTATCTCTTTTAACAGTCTGAATTAAATGAAAAAAACTCTGAAGAAACTAATCATAATCCTTTTGACATGGTAAAAGAGAACAATGAAACAAAAAAAAAGAAACTCCTTATATTCAGAAACAACATGTTACATATCTATCTCTGAATTTTAGTGCAATGATATTCATTCCCTGCTTCTACTGAGTAATTATGCATAAACCCAAAAACTATACTCTGCACTGTTAGAGTAGGAGGACTGAGTTGGGTTGTAGATAGAAAAGTCACATAGTGCTTTCAATGATCTCAAATCACCACAAAAGACAAATCCCCAATACCAATATATCTCCCAGAGATGCTATATCACAAGGTATTATGGAATACCCATAATCTCAGAAAACCAGAAATTACAAATAACCTAAGAAGCAATGGAAGTACACACACTGGGAGTAAGCAGATTGTAAGAGATCGATCATGACAAGCTCATAAAATAAAATATTAGTAAGGATAGTTTTGTAAGGGAAGGAGGCAAGTCAGCTGCATATCAATTATGAAACAACATGTGGCAGACTTTAATGGCATACTGGCATCGTGTTCCACCAATTCTAAATGAATAAGAGAAAGTTTCCTATGGTACTGGTTGAATGTTTTGTGGATGATATATCATCAAAATTAGATTTGTGCACAAAACATACCTTCTTAAACAATGGCAATTAGACTATTCCATTTAACATCACTTTATGTTTTCAACATGTTAGTCAACTCTAATTACTATAAAATATTCTTAAAATGAATTATTTCCAGTTTCCTCCTTAATATTACTGGTTTCTTAATCCCAAATTTCACATATGAATTTCTGTATTATTTATGTTTTAGCAATTAACTCAGCTGTTAATGTAAATGACGACTCATTAAGTATTATAGGAGGGATTCATAAATGAAAACAATCTTAGTTTGAAAGTATAGCATTGCTAACAAATCACTAGTTAAAAACTCTATTCTCTCTACATTTCGGGCCACAAATATTTTTCTTCCACATTGGTGGACCAATTCTAAGAGTTAACTGGAAAGGAAAAACCTCCAAACACAGGTACCTAGGAAGCAGATTAACACAGGATGAGATTCCTATCCTAGAGCAGCCAAGAGTCTGCTACCCTTGGAGTGCTCATCTAGATAAGAAAGGATGCATACTTCAAGAACAGAATGGATTCTTTTGTGTTACACACACACCCACACCCCTACCCATACACACACACACCCACACACTACCCACACACCCACCCACCACACACACCCACATACCCCCACCCCCCTACACACCCACCCTCTGAAAAGGACAAGAGAAGCGTAGTAACAAGTGAGTTGGGGAACACATTTTCCAATATTTACAGGAACTGAGTAAAACATGGAAAACACATTTTAAGAGAAGACTTGATGGTGAAAGACCACTCTTTGTAACTTTGCATCTAAATCACAAGGTGGGGAACAACACAGCACCCCGGGTTTGGTGTCTGCCCTCAAACACTTACTACAAGACGTTAGACAAGTTATTTAAATTTCCTCCTCTGTAAAATGGGGACAATAACAACTACTGCTTCCCAAGATCGTTCTGAGGATAAAATGAGAGCACCTGCTAGAACTTTGCAAATCTTAACGTATAATTTACATAATTAATACTTAATTTACATAATACAAAGTATTATGTAAATGTTAGCCACTACTATTACTGTGGATGTTGCTACTGTTACAACAAGGGAATGATTAGAGATCACTTACCTATGGTACAATTTGTGGTTATTTTTCTCCGCTTCGGGTTATGTCGAAGCAGTTCTAGCTCCCGTTTGGTTGGCTCCCAAGTTGAATACTTCTCTCCAATGCCTGAAAAGACAAAAGAACGTTTCAGGGACCATTAGGTATGACTCAACAAATGTGTTCAAATAAAAGATATGATATGGTGTCCAGTAAGTTGAATTTAACATATGTAGCCCTCTAATTTCTATTCTGTGTTTTTTGTCTCACTTCACTCTCCCATTTTAAAAAACGTAACTATTTAATAAAAGTAACAACAGACTTTGACATTAACTAAAAGGAATAATGAAGTTAAAAAAAAAAAAGAATTTCCAATAATTTCTAAGAAGTATTTCTACCTATAAACAAAGGAGGAAAAAATTCTAAATTAAGCCTATTTTAGTGCCAATGCTATTCGGATCTTGTTTGTTAGTCAAGAATCCCCCAGACTTTTGGAGGATTCAGAAACTTCATGGCACCAATACAATCAGATTACTCAAGATCATCTACAGATGGTAGAAGTCAGTTTGGATTAATACTTCTTCACCATATTAAAACTGACAGATACTTTTGAAAAAGTTTAAATGGGTCCAATATGCTGGACAACTGAATCCTATAAAAGATGCAATGCAAAACTAACAATAACTAAAAAGCAAACAAGAGAATTACATATAGAAATGTGAACTGTCTATATGTTGGAGTCCTAAATTTTTAATATGGTTCAACTACAGGACTATAGCATCATACCAGTAGCAGATAAATGCATGAGAATATAACAAAAAGTCTGTTTTCTGAGGATATGCATTTTGTAGAATCACTTAATTTAAAATTTTTTATTTATTTTTACTCAAAGCAATATATTTTGATTCAGTTGCAATTACGTTATAGACATTTTTCTGAGGAATGATAAAATAGGAAGCTGAAGTCAGAGAGAACAAAAACCAAGAGGGCAAATAGCAAATGTGACAGGTTAATGCATACAGAATTTGTGCTTCCACTATAATTTGAAACAGAAAAATCATAGCAACAATGAAGACCTGAAAGCTGACCAACTAAAGCACTGCGGCAGTATTCTATGCAGAAAAAAAAAAAAGGAATTGCTATGCAACACCAGTGATAGTGAGTCACACAAAAGCATGTTGGCATTAAGAGACAGGCAATTTATTTCAAAAGTCAGGATTAAAGTCAATTAGAGTTCAGTATTTCCTATGCAGAATGCATATTGCTAATACTATGGTGCAGGAAATAAATTATAAATCACACAGGAAAAGAAAAGAAAAGGTGCAGAAAGTATTGCTGAAGGCTTACACGCATTCTGCATGGTACAAGTCAATTTTGGAGAAGTCTCTGATACTCCTTTTCAGAAACAGCCATGACTGATAGCAAGTTAACGCAACCAAAATTTGACTCATGCCTTGCTTGCTTCCCCTCAGCCTTGCCACCATTCCTCCAAAAGGTTTTATATGAGACTTATCCATATTCATAATCTGCCAAAGTACATGAATGCAAAGATATGCCTCTCTCTTAGCTTTATTTTACTTTCATCAGTTGAGTATATTTTGATCCCAAGCACAAGAGATAATGAAAATTCACTGTCTGTGAATTTGTATCTTTACTCCTACCTACCCAATGATTCTCCCCAAAATATCTGATTCATTTGTGCCTGTACTAGTTTCTATGTGCATAAAGCAGCATGGAAAAGAGTATTACTGAGGCGCATTAGAGATCCCTCAGAGCCCCTGCAGGAGACAATACAAATCTCAGCAAGATGCCTAACTAAACCATGTTAGAGAGGTTGAGTCAGAAGAATCAGTTGCTAAACTTGAGTTTATATTTAGTCTTTTCTTTGTTAAACCACAACACACTGGTCATTCAGTAAAAAGTAAAAATATGTCCCAAAACGTAGATATACTGATGCGTTTTACAAGAATAATTGATGTAAATATTGGAATACTCTTGTAAAATACAAACCAGAGTAACATATACAACTGCTTTATACATCATGAAGGAAGACATGAATTTCGTTTCATAAGTAAGTAATTTATAGTATTAATGACAAAAAAACAAAAAGCAAGATAAATGCCCCAAAACGACACAGGCACAATGCTTTTCTTTCCAGGTTCTTTTGCATCACTTAAAATCATCAGCTTTTAAAAAATCAATTTAGATCTTAGAACAGTAGAGAAGCCCTTGCAGAGAAAAAAATCTGTATGTCAAAAAAAAAAAATCATTCTGAATTCTTCCATAGTTCAAAGAAAGAATTTCAGTTTTTCTCCCCTTATCAAAAAAGCACAAGTAATAACAATTTGTACTTAAGTCACACTAAACATTTTCTCTAAAATAAAAACAGCAAATGCGATGAAAAATGAACTCAAAAATAAAATAAGGAGAAAATTAATTTCTCTAACAACCTTTTGCAAACATAGACTAGCACTTAGGCAAGATCATCTTTTAAATGAAAACTTAATAAACTTGTTTAAAAACTTAATGCAAGCATAGTATGAGTATCCAACTACACATTTTTAATTAGAGTTGAGCTATTTTACGTGGGACAAGACCAAGGTCAATCACAGGATAGATTCCTTGGTCGAACTTCATGAGTAAGCATACCTGCACCAAAACATGACTTACATTTTATTTGGAATACAAAAACAGATGTTATTTTGTAAGTATGAATCTCTTGTTCCCTGATTTTGTCTCATTTCTCTATGAATTTGATGTTAATATAGCTATCTTATCTAAATTAACCAATTCTAATTTATGAGAACAGTAGAATTATTTGACTCCTCTTCCTTAATGCCTTCTCAAAGGTGAGAACCATTTAATAGCTTTGTAATGCTTTTATAGCTTAACACTTTAAATTTAGAATAATTTATTAGAATAATGGAATTTAACTTGTAATTTTATTCAGTGGATACTCTGTGGCTTACTGTTAGTCAAATTTTAATAGTTACATACTATTTTGTTACTTGTGAAGTAGCACAAGGAACAGATGAGAATGGATAAAAGAACATATGGAAATAAGCATAAGGAATTTATTTATGGTAACCTTTTTATATAAAAAGTAACAGAACAAACTGTGACTAAAAGTTAAAGTCTTGGGTCCCAATGGTTGCCCTGTTCAACATTTTTTGCTTTGGAACCAAATCACATTATTCTAAAGAAAGATTAAAAATAAAAATAACCTATTAATATCAATAGCTTTTAGGAGTATCATATGACATTCCCCTAAAACAGGGATTCTTAATGGTTTTGTACATCATGGATCCCTTTGGCAGCCTAGGGAAACTTATCAACTCCTAATGAATATAATGTTTTTAAATGTATAAAATAAAACAGGTAAGATTACAAAGGAAACCAATTATACTGAAATACAAATTCATGGACACCAGTTAAGAACCCCTGTTTTTGGGATTCTTGGTCTGCAACTGATAGTAAACAGTTTTAGCCAAAGAATTAAGAAAGAGCCTAATTCTCAGTTGACAATCCATTAGACAATCATCAGCTGGCAATGAAAGAGGTTTTCAATGTAGCAGTTACCTTGAAAACGGTTGCTGACTTCTGTTTTGCCCATGGAAACAAAGCAAATTATTAAAATGACATCTGTAGCAGGCTTAGCTCAAACAGAGGCTCTTTAAAGAGGCCAAGTTTGCTGGGGAGCACAGTTAGATGAGTAACTAGCATAAACTTGAGATTCCTTAACTATCTGATGTTTGGTTTTCCCCCAAACTGTCACCACAAAGTTTCCCCTGGTAAAGGGGACAAAAAGTCAATTGTGTGACACTGCAATTAATTCTGAGCAATTGTTTTGTTCTTGTAGTTAACTCCTAGGACAATGACTTTTAAAACAGGAACATTTAGAAAATGAGCAGAGACTCAATGCAAGACATTAAGTTCTGCCCCAGGAAAACACAGGAAAGCACTTGGAGAAGGAAAAGAATGTCATCCTGGTAGTTCCATGTACAAAAACCTGGTACCATCTTACCCCTGCTACAGATTAAAACTGCTCTACAATCTACCAAGAGGGATATAAGAGCAAACAGATTGTTTTTTACTATCATTAGACTTAACTTGGAGACTTTGTTAGAGACTCAAGTTAGATTTCCTCAACCTACCATGAGTTTTCTAATATTTGGTGGGTATTCCTGTGGCTATGATATTAGAAAATGAAAAGTGACATTGGACAGTGAGAGAGCATAAATGAGAAATGGTCATTTCTGTAGGCAATTTAGACTTAAAAAACACTAAAAATTTTCTATGTTAAAAGAAAACAAATGTTATGTGTTTGTTGTCACTGGCACTCAAGAGAAGGAGAAGCAGTATAAGCTTAGTGGACAGAAGACTGACCAAGCTTCTCCTTTGTTCTACCTCCAGGCTGGCTGAGAAAACTCTTAACTCCAAAGTATTTTTATTACTTATAAAAAGTTGCCTTCAATTCTTCAGACAGACCTCAGGAAGACACAGTTAAAAAAGATTCCAGGTCTTAAGAACAATTGTTCTTAAGTGAAGATGTTCTGCTAACATCTCAAACTTGCAAGTCTATTTGGAATGACAAAAATATCTTTGGATCTATTCCCAGAGTGTCATGCTATTTCAAAGCCACATATTAAAAAAAGGAAAGTCTCAGAAGAGGATCCTATTAGGGATTTCCATTCTTCCCCTAATCCCCTAGAAAAAAAACGTCTAACATATAGGAAAGCCAGAAAACATGGCCATTCGTTTTTTAGCTGATCAGTCTTGGTCACCATTGGCCAGTGTTCTCACGACAGCAACAGCACTGGTATTACCAAACTATGTCATTTAATTACATAAGGCAGTAACCAATTTCACTAAAGAACTGGACAACATGGTAATTCACTAGTCCAAAGTTACTCAGGTTTTCTATTTTGTGAATTTTTGGAAAATATCTATAATAGATATATTCAGTAGAATACTGAAGCACTGAATACAGACCAAAAGCTGGTAATTCCATTTTCAAGAGGAAAAAAAAAATCAATCCTTGAAACCTCAAAGTGAGTTTTGTAGATCATTTAAGAAAACAAAAATACTTTAACATCAATTACAGCACCTGTTTTCAATCTTATATTCCCTAAAAAGGACTATTTTGGAGTAGCTCGATTATGACAGGGATTTTCCATATAATTATTTATGTACGTATTCCTAAAATCTTTTTTGCAGAAAAGACAATGAACTGCTATTCTAAAGTTGATTTCTTAACCATCATTTTTGCCTAAAAGTGGCAGGATAATTCCCCAAAGGGACGCTCATTAGTTAAGTGTGTCATCAGCCCGTGCCTCTTACCTGTCATTGTACACTGGTAGTGAGAAACCACTGTTGGGGTGAAGGCTAAAAAAGAAAAATTAGGGAAAGCAAACTGAATAATAAAACAAATGTGTGCACAGATATTTTTGTGTGTAAATATAACTCTACAAATACATAATATAGACATGGTTTGTGTATAAAGAAAAGGAAAGTGACAGCAAGTGAGCAATCTCTGTGTGTGTATGTGTGAAGGCACAAGAGATAAAAATCAGACACAAATAAAGAAGGCATTTCACGTGAGGGGAACAGACTCATTACCTAAGGCTTAGCTCTAAAGTAGCTACTTGGTAGATCATTACATTCTGCATCAGATAAAAAAATTCACTCTGGTGACATAATATTAACTTAGGACACTTATCTAATATTTTAAAAGCAGCTTTGCTACAATTTTGAGTAGTGCATATTTTAAACAAACAGCCTAACTTCCTAGAAAGCAATGCTACTCATCCCCCAACTTTCACCACTGTCTCTGGAGATTTCTCTCTTCCCCTTACTGGTTTTTGCCAGTGACAGATGTGAGGGACTAGAATGATTAATCAATAAATTAGGCAGATACTTAAGGAAAACCAAACCTTGTAATTTCCAAGCTTTCCGTTGTTCTTCTTTGGCAATTTGTTCCATGTCTTTGTCGTATATGTAATCCTGACACATAAAGCAGTATATACCCCCATACAAAAGGTCTATGGCTGCAAGGAGAAGAGAGGGAAGGGGAGAGGGAAGAGAAAGACACAAAATTTAATTAGGAATTGAAAGATAACTTGCTCTTTTGCTTTTCACAGGCCTGAAAGTTTATATATTTGACATTTATTTTTAGCATTGCCAAAACCTTAAGTCATAGAAACCTCCTACTATAGTATTTTTACTCCATTTCAATACAGGTACCCATGCATATGAGGGTAATTTATTTCTTTGTCATTCTCTGGCTTTCTGCCAATCCCAGCAAGCCAATCTTATAAATACCAAATTCTTGAGAACCTAGTGCTTTTTACTTTAACATGAAAATGGTACTTAAAACATGAGCAAAGCTATCATTAACAGCAATAGTGAATGCAGATACTTATGGTTATCTGATTTGTACTAAATTCATTAATATTTTCTTGGGATTCTCACTAGTACAGAACAGTCCAAGAATATAATGTCTATTTGTACATGCTCTGACTCCAAGAGAGGCAAAATATTTTAAATCAAAGTCATCTAGCTGGTTTTGGAATATGTCGTATGGCTTTATTACTGACCAGGTAACCTTTGGGGTCAGTGTTGAGACCTCCCTGTCTTAAGCTTCCTCAAGAACAGCTCCCTTATAACGCCATTCGTGAAGTGACGTTTGGGAGTCCTTATTATGTTCTTCATTTGATGCATATTAAATTTAGTTATAATTGAGCTGCTTTAGAACGACAACAATCACAAAATTTCCAAATATTTAAAACACTATTTTATTTTCTTCAAAAGAAAAATTTCTTGCAATTTGGATACAGTAAGTTTCAAATGGAGAAGAGTAGATAGAACTAGGGCCTAGGGCTTAGCAGTTGAGTAGGGTCTAGCCCTGCTTCTGATAGAAGTCACAAGACTCAAATGCCCCTGGCAATTCCATAAGGTTGTAAGCTACAGAATAATTTGAGGTTCTTTGTGCTAATGAAACCACAGACACAACCAAAAAAAATAATCATGGTTTAAAGCAATTAGTCAGGAATATTCTCATCAAGTATACACTGTCTAAAACAAAAACATAAATACATTTAGGAAAAATAAAAATAATCATATTATAATCAAGCCAAAATTGGTATTACCGCATAAAAATGAATAGGTTCCCCACTATACTGAATTCTTACCGCAGCACATAATTTTCTTCTTAATTATACAATATTGTGTACTATTTTCTAATTGTTTCCCACAGGCAGAGGTCTGCCCAATTATACTGTCTGCCCCTTCAGGAAAGAGATCCTCCTCCCCCCAATACTTCTTTCTGTTTCACAGACAGTAATCTTAGAGATGGAACAGAGGTCACCTCTTCCAATCTAAAAATATCCAACAATATCTCCAATAATGATAATCTTGTCTCCAACTAAAGACTTCCAATGAAAAGAGCTCACCACCTAAGGCAATCATTTCACTTCTGAAAGCTATGGAGTGTTTCCTAAATATTTGCTTTTTAAAAAGCATAAAATGGAGGTTTTTCCACCTCATGAAGCATATGAATAAAAAATAAGGATTATGCCTAAGGATTATGTATATTTTATCACTTTATCAAAGAGATATCAAAAAAACGAATTTATTGCTCAGAAACAAAGAAAAGGGGTATTGGGTCCATGACAAACTTTTTCTAACTTCTTTCCAGGTGTACTTGCTTCAAAGCAAAATGCTGCCATGTTCATATTGAAAGGGGCTAAAAATGACATTGAGAAAAGCAACTTGAGACAGTGCTGCTGAATTGTAAGGAAACAGTCTTTCAGAGAAGCATTTCAAGAAGACCTGTTTTAAAGCTGCTCAAAAGCAAAAGCGCTGACAAAACATGGGGATGGTGACTGAATTCCATTACTGCCCACCAGTTTATTTTCATATAAATGTTTACAGAAATTTAGAGGTTATAGCTGAGAAACCAAATCAAAGGACTATTGGGGAACTTTGGGAAAACTGTACATAGATGAAGTCTTTGTTAGGAGAGGCAGGTAAACTGAGAGAGATCCAAACAAGACAGTCCCTACCCTTAAGAAGCTTACATACTAATAGAGAATAATACCATAAAAGAATTGGGAAAAAAGGAGTATGGGATGGTTCAAACTTGACTGAAGAATGGTGCAGACTTATAGTTCCAGGGAAATTAAGGTAAGAATTCACCGAGCAGAGCCCAATGTCCCAGGAGCAGAGGGCAAGGTTCAAGTGAGGGAGAGATGGGGATAATGACCACATATGATCTGTATATGTCATACATACAGCCTGTGGATTTGAGGGTCCTAAGCCTGAGTTAGAGACAGGCACTACTCAGAAGAAGGAACTGATCTGAGGCAGATGAGATGACATGATAAAGAAGTCCGCTGAAGAAGGAAGCTAATGACAGACAGAAGCAGAACAGAGGAAAATCAAAAGATAAAATAAGTGAAAGGACCTGCCTGAAGTAAGGCAGAGTTTGCAGCTGCAGAATTTCATTAGAAAAATGAGAATCCTCCTGTGGGAAAAGTGATCTGAATTTCTCTGTATTCAGCTTTAATGCTATCCCCAGTTCGAGGGTTGAGAACTGGCGATCCCTAAAGTTGATCTGGCAGAGATTTGACTGGGCTGAAAGTAGCTTCTAGGAGAGGACTAGAAAAAGGAGACAAGCTGTTTAAAGAACTGGCTTAGACTATCTGCATTATTTTTTTACTAGCATCTACAGCCCCTGGAGTCAGGAAACCTGAAGGTTTCAGCTGTGTTGCCCTTTATGGATCGAGAAGGAGAAAGCTCCTCAGAGCCTAGAAAGTAAATCTGAGTAAACACTGCTGTTTCCCAGCTGCTTAACACTGCTTCTGCACCCGGCCAAAGGGTGCAAGCTTGGAAACCAACATAGCCTTGGTTTAGGGCTACTGTTTCAATCTAAGAATATAATGCTGCTCTCTACTCAAACAGCTTAGCACTGTCCTCACAGCACGAGAATAGAAAGGAAGTGATTTTGTCCAGTAGGAAAGGAGAGAGACTCAGAAAAAAACAGGTGATGTGCAGCACAGACTATTTCCCCAAAAATGAGGCCTTCAGTAGAGTCATGTGCATTTTTCCCTACTCCTTCACATCACCTGTAGTGTGTCTACTTCTCTCCCCTCACCTACAGGCATCGTGTACAAAAGTGAGAGAGAGAATGCCCCAATTTTATGAGTGGAGTACTGGGACATTTTGCTTATTACTGCTTTTCCTTCTATTGATAATGTTATCACAATAACAACAACGCTGTACAACAATCAACTAGGAATAACTTAGCTATTCTCTGTAATACAATGATTCAAGACAGTTCCAAAGGACTCATGATGGAAAAATGCTATCTACTTCCAGAGAAAAAACTGATGGTGTCTGAATGCAGATCGAAGCATATTATTTTTTTCTCTCTGTACTTTTTGTGCTTTTTCTTCTTTTGAGTCTGTGTCATTCTTCACAACATAACAACATAGTAATATGTTTTGCATGATTGAATATGTGTAACCTATATCAAACTGCTTACCATCTCAGAGAGAGAGAGAAAATCTGGAATTAAAATTAATGTTAACAACTGTTTATATATAACAAGGGGAAAATATATTTTTTAAAAAGAGTTAATGGTACCATTGTGACTGACATATAGAAATGGGAAATATATTGGTGGAGGTTCAAGAGAAAAAGTAGTTGGAGTGTTTCCCTCTCACATCAAAGTGAGCTATACAAAAGACCTCAGATTAAGTTGCAGCAGCATGTTACAACTGTGACTGGGTCCCTTTTATGGGAATCTCCCTCCCACCCCTCTTCATGTGTCAGAGTGAGAAAAGGTTGTAGTGAGGTAGCCCAAAAAGGGAGGGAAGGAGGAGTAGGGGTAGGCATCACATCAGATGCCATGCTTGTATGCTACCCCAGCCACATGAGTTGGTCAGTGCCATGCCCAGGCTACAGGATAAAGTGGAGATCTTTTCATCTCATTAAAACATGTTGATAGGAGGACGGGGGGCCAAGATGGCAGAGCAGAAGGGTTCATCAGTTCTAGCTCCCTTCCCCAGCCCCCACCCAACTCATAAAATACCTGTAAAAAATGAGTATAAAATAAATAAATTCTAGAGCTGCAGAAGCCACAAAATGACAGAGTGAAACCGATTTACAGCCTGGAAGGCCAACAGGAAAGGTTTATCGCACCAGCCTCGGCCACATGGCACAGACAGGACTGCAGGAGGCTTCAGGGTATGGAATCACAGGTAGCAGCTGCAGTTCCCAGATTTCTCAACACACAGGGATATGACATAAGTTAATTATACTACAAACTAATATAAATTCCTAATTGATAAATGGTAAAAGAGATAAATTAGCACTCAAACTATCAATAGCCATATGAAAAAAATATTCCAAGTCACTAATAATTAGAAATGTAAATTAAATTCACACCTATCAAGGATTGGCAAAGTTGACAAAAAGGAAAATGATGAATATTTGCGGTGGGGGGGGGGGGGCCTGGGAAAACAGACATATTAATGCACCGCTGTGCTGCAGAGCTGTGAACTGTCTGGCCATTCTGGAAAGCAATTTGCCCAAAATGAAATTGTGCGTATACCATTTGATCCAGCAATTTTGCTACAATGTCTATACTCAAAAGAGATTGACAAAGAGAGCAAAGGGACTATAGGTACAAAGACATTTCTAGCAGCTCTTTCTGTGGTGGCAAAGAACAGGAAAGTAAAGCAGCGACTCAACTGTGAAATGGCTGCATTAATTATGTTATGTTACGTCAAGGTAATGGAATACCAAACAAATGAAATGCTGAAGAAATAAAAATGAGATGGAATCTGGGAAGACTTTATGAATTGAGGGAAAGTGAAGTGGGTAGCAGCAAGAAAACCATTTATACCATAGTGATACTGCAGAGATAACTTTGAAGGACTTAAGAGTTCTGAGCAATGTAACGATCAACCATGATTCTACCAGGGAACTAAAGAATAAGGGTGCCACCTGCTTCCTAACAGAAAGATAATGGACTCAGAACATTGACCACGTCCAAAAGAAGGTCTCATTCGATGTGGGAATTTGTTTAAACTATGCAAATTTATTAAAAAGGCATTTTCTTTTGCTTTCCCCAAAGGTGGGGGAGGTTGAGGAAAAAGAGATCTTTGTTAATAAAATAAAATAAACATTTTAAAATCAAATAATGCACTGGACAGAGCACAAAGGATAAATGCTACCTGGGAAGAACAGATCAATTCTGAGGGTTCTGGAAAAGACTTGATGGAAGAGATAATACCTGATTTAGGGCTTTTCAAGATAGGTGGGAATTCAACAACTGGAGACAAGGGAAGAAGAAAAGAATATTCCAGGCATAGGGAATATATGAGCAAAGGGACAGATTGACAAAGTATGCATACAGAAATAGCAAGCAGTTTAGTTGAACAATAACTTGAATAAAAACAAAATTTATACAACCCTGCAAAAACCCTGTTTTATATATATATATATATATATATATATATATATATATATATATATATTTATACACACACACACACACACACACACACACACACAAACACACACACACACATATAATCTCATTTGATCGACACAGCAAGCAATTTTGTAAGACAAGGGTTGTTTTTACCCCCATTTTACAGATGAGGAAACTCAGACGTAGTTATCAAAAGCACTGCCAAGGAACACACAGGAGGCTGTGATAGGGACAGGTAACAAATGACAGAGTGGCTGCCCAATATTCAGGTCAGGATCACAGATCCAGGGTGGATTGAGAAGGGAACATGTTACAAAGATTAAAGTTCCAAGGTAAAGCAGTCCTGGGCTTAGTACCTAGAAAAGAGCAAGTTTGGAAGCAAACAGCAAGAATCAGATTTAAACCCCAGGGGAAAAACAGGGTAGAAGTTGCAGCCTCTTGACCACGCTGAAGCCTACAGGGCACTAACCAGGGCAGGAATCCAGTCCCAAGGGGTGCCTACAATTCTATCACTAGGTACCAAGAGAACTTTCCAGTTGGCTGACAGGGGCTGAATCTAGCATCAGTCTACTGCTAGGTTAGACACTCACAGATTCTAGACCAGAAAGACCATCAAGGCTTTGGAAGGAATAATGGAAATAAGCATTTTAAAACCACTTCTGATACCTGGCACTGGACTAAGTGCTTTTCAAATATTAACTTATTCAATCTTTAATACAATCCTGGGAGAAAGGTGTTATCCTTAACCCCATTTTACAGTTGAGGAAACTAAGGTTAATAGAGGCTAGTAAATTTTAGAGGGTTTTCTAGTTTACAGGCTCAGTGCTCTACCCACTGGCACCACCTAGTGATCTCTTCATCTTGAATTGGATCATGTCAGAAGTACTGACAGGTTATGTTTCTAGTCTGTCCCTGAGATCCTGAAATAACATAATATTTGATATTCTAAAAAGGCAGCAACTGGACTAGCCTTGATCTTTCCTCCAGAGTGTTGCACAACTCAGTCCTTACATCAAATCCAAAGTTAGGAAGTGGGCTAAAAGGATGAGCAAACAAAAAAGAATCCCATCATAAAGAGTTATTAGGATAGCAGGAAAGCTCAAGAAAAACCCAGAAGAAAATGACTAAAAAATATTTCAGAGTAAAACACAGCTTTTGGATACAAACTCAACTAGAATTCTGGTAAGAGATGTAAGTAAGAGTTAAGAAAAAAGTTTTAAAAGATTTTATAAGTGGAATAAAGGAAAAAAATGGAAAAGAAATGAGAGCTAAGGAAGAAAGAACTGGAAAGAGAATTAACAGTTTGGCACAAGAGATACAAAAGTTTGACCAAGCAATAAACTCTGAAAATTAGAATAGACCAAACTGAAGCTAATGACTCCATGAAACAAGAAATATTACAACAAAGTCAAAAGATTGGAAAAAAAAAGAAAAGTATTTAACAGCAAAAACAACTAATTTAGAGAACAGACCAATGAGAAAAAAAATTTAAGAATCACTGGATTATCTGAACACTGAACAAAAATGAACCTCAATATCCCATTTCAAAAAATCCTTAAGTAGAATTGCTAAGATAATTTAGATCTAGAAGACAGTGGAAATAGAAAGAATATTCAAGTCATCTTCTAAAAAAAAAATTCCAAAAATAAAAACTCCCAGGAGTTCAAAGAAAAAATATTTCTAGCAGCCAAAAAGAAACAATTCAAATACCAAGGAGCCACAAGCAATCACATTTTAGCCTCTAAAAAGGAGCAGACAATTTGAAATATGATATTCTAGAAGGCAAAGGATATGGGCTTACAGCCAAGAATAACTTAATCAGCCAACTCAAATATAATGCCAAAAGGGGAAAAATGGACTTTCAATGAAACACAGAATTTCTAAGCATTCCTGATGAAAAGATGAGAGCTGTGGAGAAAATCTGAAGTTCTAAAATAAGAGTAAAGACAAACATAAAAAAAGTAAAAATGAATCAACAATAAGGGATTAAACAAGGATACACTGTTTACATTCAAATATAGAAAGATAATAAATGTGTCCCCTAAGAATTCTATCATCTTTCAGGGGTTATAGAGGAAGTCTAATAGACAAGGTCTGGGAGTGGGTCTGTTATGTCTTAGTGTTCTTATGAGAAGAATGGAAAGAGAAGGGAAGAAAAGGAAGGTTAGGCAAAATTATCTCACATAATAACGATGTGCAAGTAGATATCTATCCAAAGAAGGAGGAGAGGGTAAGGGCAGGGGTTGGGGAACAGCTGACACTGCCTCTCATCTGATCTAGTTAAAATGAACACACACAGACACAGAGCTGGGCACAGAAATTCATTTTACTCAATAAGGAAGGAAATATGAGAAAAAAGGGAAGAGGGTAGAGGAGGGGATTTGGAAGAAGAGTAGATGAAGGGAGGAATCAGTCCTAAGCAAATAGACTCTAAGAATGTTCACTTCACTCTCTCACTAATCTTCAATCTTTTTCTGTCTAGTGAATGTTTTTCTACTGACTACAACCATGACCGTATCTTCCCTGTTCTCAGAAAACCCTCACTTGACTCATCTGTCCTTATTATCTCATAGCATTCTTGCTCCACTTACTTTCCTTTCCCCTTCTTCTTAATTCTACAGTCCAGTTTCTGACCACATCACTGAACTGAAACAAGACAGGTAAAGAGAGAGCTAACACAAGGTATGTACGCCCCTGAGGCCCAAGGGCTCCCACACCAACAGCCTCTTCATTTTCTACCAGGTTGCACATCTTTAGACTTCTTCGTCAAACCCTTCCAAAGCTCTTTTTTGGGGAGTTATCTTCCTCTAATAGGTTTTCTGTTCTTTGAGGAGGGACTGATTTTTGCCTTCCTTTGTATCCCTAGCACTTGCGACTGGCATATTGTAAGTGCTTAAAAAATGTTTACCCATGAAGAACCTTGACTTTATTCAAATGAAATTATTAGAAACCTCTAATAATATGAATCAAACGAGGTTTTATAAAACACCAGATGGTGTCCCCTTAGCTGATGCAGGAACAGTCTTCCACTGATATTGCATGTTCATTAACAGTGGGTTCCCTGCAGCTAAACTTTAAGGTACAAGAGCCAAACAGAATCCTTTAAAAAGAAGAAAAACCTTTAAGGTTGACCAGTTTATTCAGGAAAGAATGAAAAGGAATTTAATGAAATAAATAATAGGCAGGCAGCAGATATTCCAGTTTGAATAGATTTCATTAATTGTTCTAACATTTGATTAAAAGCCTTCAAAAACAAGTAAGCCCTTCTACCAACTCCACTCTATATTCTCTAGGATAGTTAGCATATCATTATTGAGATCAGTTCTTTGGCACAAAGCATTTCAACAGCCAAAAGAACTAGACTAAGTATAAAGACTTGATTGTTACAGACCAAAAAGATAAAACAGATGAACAATTCTAAAATTGGCAGGCTGTTTGATTAAGTGGGGAAAAGGGTGTTTTAACAGTGGAATAGGACTTTTTTTTTTTTGCTAGGGGTGGAGTAGTTATGTTCTATTAGGTTCTGCTTTTTAATAGGTGAGTATTTGGTTTTGTTTTAAATAGAAGTTAACTTAAGAGAACTTAAGTATTCAATTGGATAAATGTTTCAACAGTTACCTTTATTTTCTTTATCAGGGAAAATAATCACCTCTTTGGACAGGTCTATCACCAAATATTTATTAAGGGCCTACTTTGATCTAGGTCGCTAAGCTTGGCAATGATTATTAACTAAAATATTAGAAAAAACTTCCAGTAATCACCCTTCTTTAAATATAAAATGTTCATATTGTTCTTTATGCCAATCTAATAAAAGTCCTATGAAGAAGATTCTATCTTATCTGATTGCAATAGGAGATATATCAAAAGGAATGTCTCATCTAATCCAACTAAGAGATGTATATAATTGTTCACCTTTGACCAGACTGAAAAGGGAATCCTGAGAGGGAGCGATTGGTTAAAACAAAAGTTTTCAGGAAGATACTTCTCCAAGAACACATTAATATTAGCATTATTTTTGTTCTGTTTGATACATTATAAACCATAAACTATCTTCACTGTACTTTATGATGAAATTCCATTTCAGTGTGTCAGTCAATAAGCATTTAATCACTATAAATTTTCACAGTTAATATTAAAATTTAAGTTAGAAGTTGCCTGAGAGACACAGAATTCCAAAAGGTAAGAATGAAGGTCTGGCTTAGGCCTCAAGGAGCAAAAGCTCAGTTTTCAGTGAAGACTATCACCTTCAAACTACTCCTACCTCATACTGTGCTGCTCAAGTCCCTCAAACGGCCTCCATAAATACTCTAGAAGCTAATTATGTTCTATTTATAAACATGTTCACGTGTTTTCACAGTGTAATTCCACAATCATCAGGCAAGCCTCAATTTAGGCCTCTCATGCTTCACTAGTGAAGAATTAGAAGCAGCAGACACCTAATTTTTTTTAATGATCTCACTCAAATCTGCTGAAGTCACTGAACAGTACCTGGAACCCAGAAGAATTTGGCCACAAAGAAATCCAAGGATCTGCCCCGACAAAGCTGTTTCTTTTTAGAAAGCTAAGCTTCCAGCTTACGGTATATTTTGGAAATCTTCAAAGATTCTTCACTTTTAAAATCAGAAATAATGACAAATTACAATGCTGCTCTAGGAAGGAAATCTGAAATTTGCACTCTTTTGGCCTTCTCTCTCTTTTCTTTCCCTGAAATGGGATAAACTCATTTAAACCGAAGAGTTAGTAATTCAGTCTTTCTCAATTCAAGACAGCTGGCAGAGTCATTTCTCAATATCCCCTCTTTCTAGTTCTTGCCTAATTCTCACTTATAATAAAGAAAAACAGATACACAAAATCTAACCAAATATATCTGAAAACATGTGCCACATTCTGCACTTGTAGACTCCAACTTCTCTATCAAGAAAGGGAAGTGTGTTTTACCATCTCTTCTCTGTAAGACTGGTGAGCGGAATGAAACTGAGTGTAGTGTGTTTCTCTGTCTCTCTCTGTCTCTGTGTCTTTGGTCAGTAACAATACTTCCAAGGTACTTATGTCTTGTCTCTTCTGGATCACTGAACAACATTATTTTAATTGTTATATTTTTCCAGGAATCTCACATAATTTTGACATACGTTTTACATTTTCCAGTCAACTATATAATGGTAAAGATGTTGTCTACTGTGGAGTTATCATTGGTAAAAAGTCCACTAATTACCTCCTAAATGTCATATAATCAATGGCATCCTTAATATATGTATAGATTATGCTCATCTTTATATATATTTATATATATACATACACGAGTGTGTGTATGTATATATTAATCCTATCCTAATGTAAACTTACATATACATACACACATACATACATACATACATAGAGAGATGGAAAAGTAGACACATAGATAAACAGGTAATGCTCTTTCCATCACCTGTTTCTGGTATTAATGATATCTATCATCTTACCCTCTTTAAGACACAATGTAACTGGATCCTTCAAAACTCTCACAATTACCTCTTGCCTCTCTATGTACAAAAGTGGTCTGATTCAGATCTCTTTTAGTGTGATATCCATCTCCTCTATAAGCACATCTGGGACTGTGATTTTATAATCAAGGTATAGTGTTTCTGAGACGGTGGAAAAGAGTATATCACAAAAATATTTGCAAATATCTTTCCTTCTTTTGGATGTCTCATTTCAGTTTCATCATTAAATGCCCTGTATGTGAGTTACTTTTGCCATATCCTATACATTCTGTGTTACTGCAATCACTGACATCAATTTGTTCAAAATATCTATTGTTTCCATGATATATTCTTAGATATATTCAGTATAGAAGGTGGTTAGTCTCTATTGTGAAAAATGATTATTAACTGGATCTCTATTTTATTCCCATCAGTATTAATCAGTTTGCTACGATTCCATAGGGGTGCTGTGTATAAGTTTTGATAGTCTCAGAGCAGTGCACTACAGATTTTAAGTGCATATGCTTAGTGACAGGAAGGTAACTAGAGGACTTCTTGTTTTTCCTTGTTACAGTGACCAAACCCAGCATGATGGAGGTGGCTAAATTACAAGGAAAGCCCACCCAGCTACTTTTGTTGCTCCTCTGTCCCTTGTCATCCCTCTATTGCCTAACATGACAACTATGAGTACTTGGCCAATCAGTAAGCCTAACTGCAGGACTGTGGCCTGTCGTACTAGTCCATCAGCCCACATAGATGTTTTGACATCCAGTTATCAGCCTAACCCCATCAGCCTGCTCATTGGCTTGGTAGGACCTTCTAAAAGATTAAAGCAGATCTGTTAAGGTTCACCAGTCTGTCAATCAGTATTTGTATAGACCTTCCATGGGCAATGTCTATCACCCAATGAGATTCTGTAGTTTTGGTCTGTTTCACTTGTACTGGCCAGGTATCAAGCACTAAAAAACTAAGGCCCTGGAGTAGGAGGGCATCTCAGATCGTGAGGAAGATCGGAAGTTCACTTCATATCACACACCCTTTAATAAAGTGCCATTGGCTTAGAGCTCTTTCTTAGTGGGTGTTTTTCTCCATATGTATGCTCCCAACTCTTCAAACTCAACATGCTGAAAACAGAATCTATTATTCACCTTCCAAAAATCTGCTTCTCCTTTCATCTCTCTTTATCACACCACCATACTCAGTTCTGCAAGCTTTTTCTTTTATGTCTCACTCCAAAGTCAATGAGTTGATGAGTCCCATCTTACCCTCCAATTTCTACCCTAATTTTTAAACCACTTTACACAACTGGCAAAACAATCTACCCTCAAAAAATGTTGAAAGAATCTCCTCAGAAAGTTAGAAATATCATAATGCTATCTGTAACCAACAAAAGAAAATGAAGGTCTGAAAGATGGTAGTAATACTGAAAATAGTAAGGAACATAACAGAAAAATTACAGAATTAGAACAAAAAGGACTTGGTAACTATTTGAATTGGTAGTAGTATGAAAGGGAAGAATTTAAAGAATTTAAAGTTATAAGCATAGGTAAGTATCTCAAGGGAATTAATGTTAAATTTTAGAGAAATAATTATTGCCTGCAGGACAAACGTGGATTACTCATCTTTAACTTTAAACTGCCTTGCTCTCTGAATACTAACAAACACTGACATCCACTTATGAATTCCATATTCTAATAACTATGAAAGCCATTGGTGGAGCATAAGATTAACATGTATCTGTGATTCAAATGTAGTCAAATAACTTAAAGCATATAAATCAATAACAATGGATGATTTTTTTCTGGAGGAGGAAGAGTTTCAGGTAGACAAGCTATAATGACTGACTGCTGTTTTACCTGACCAAAAAAGACTGCTTCCCTAGCAAATGCTGCTCCTTTCCCTATCAGCCTAAATTTATCTAAGAATTATGCTTTCCCTTTCCTGAAAAAAGTCACATGAAATCATCCATTTATCCCATAACAGAGCTATATAGAACAGAGGTGATAATTATGAAGGAAGCGAAAGAGATCTTTAAGGAGGCAAAAAGCTCAGGACACTCAACCTCTGAGATCAACTTCTTATATAAAATGAGATGATAACTTTGACTGTGACCATTTCCCTCCCTAACTCCATGGGTTGTTGTGGGAGAAAAGAAAAAAAGAACTCTGTAAAAACATCAAATGTTACTAATATATTCTTAATTTATCTAAAATTTCTAGTAAGATTCATTATCTGTTTTCCCCAGTTCATAATATATTAGAATAAGAAATTAATAAAAAAAGTCAAAAACTTTACAAATCAGACTAAACAACCAATAGTTATATAGTGCCTCACTGTAAATCTTAGGAAGTTTTCTATCTAATGCTGGTAGTTAAAATGTAAAGGTCTTTAAAAGTAGACTTCAGTTATCAGGAAAATTTGCTGATGAGTTTTTGGTTTGTTTTTGAAGAAAAATTATCCATTAACAAGCATATTTTCTTTCCCTTCCACCTCCTTCCCTCAAATGAAAAAAGGAAAACAAAACTCTAGTAATAAATATACATATTGAAGCAAAACAGACAATGCACTTGACTGAATTCTGATCTGGAAATTCAACAGAAATATAGTCAATCTTTTTGTGGCCCAAGTCAGCACAGGGAGACAGAGAAAGGTCTCTGGATAATGAGAATGAGATCTGACCAAGAGCTCAGTGTCCCTAGAGCATTAAACAGTACCTAGGACCTGAAAGAGTATAGGAGCTGTACGCTGGAGAAACATGAGGCCCAAGGTCCCAGACCTACAGAGGATATCACAAACTCATGCACACTGTGGAACAGTTGGCAACTGGTAGCATTGTCATTCAATATCCAGTTCCGAGTCACAAATCTAGGGCTGACAAACATTCCCAAATTCAGAATCAAGCAGCAGCCACATGGCTTGGACCAAGCGCAGAACAGGGTCACAATTTCAACTTACAGCTCAGTCTGAAGCCTGCTGAGGAATAAGCAGGACAGGAATCTCAAACTCACAGTTCTCTCACTCTGATCTGGCAGAGCTGCCCAGCAGGCTGAGAGTGGCATAGTGCAGCACTAGTCTACTGAAACTCAAATGCGGCAAGTCCCACCATCCTAATGCTTTGACATGACTTTGCAGAGATCAAATCAGGGCAAAAGGATCATCAGACTCTGCCCTGGTCTGGATCACTTTGGGAAATCAAAGTTTGCAGGTTCCCAGTCTGTCCCTGAAATTCTGAAATAACAACAATCTCTCAAAAAAGATGCAACAGGAATACCCCACATTTTTCCTCCAGATGTGCTGCCAGAGTCAAACCCTAACTTCAAAGTCAGAAAGAAGGCTGAAAGAAACTACAAACTCCATCATAAATAACTATCATGACTGTCAGGGAAGTTCAAGACACAAACCTAGAAAAGAACAATTACAAAACATCCACAAGAAAAGCCTCAGAGAAAAACAGAGCTTAGGCACAAACTCAACAAGAATTTGTAGATGATATGAAGAAAAGGTTTTTTTAAAAAGAGATAGAGTGTTTTTACAAATAAGTGCTAAAGGAAAAAAGCTGGAAAAGAAATGAGAGCAATAGAAGAAAGAATCAGAAAGGAAATTAAAAGCTTAGCATAAAAAGAACAGAATCTTGTCCAACCAACAAAATCTCTGAAAAGTAGGATGGACCAAATAGAAACTAATGAAAGATACTACCTACCACCTAATAGAGAGGTGAAAGACTAAAAGAGTACAAAACGACATTTTTTTTTAAAAGACATGGCCAATATGGAAATTTCTTTTGCTCAAATTACAAACATTTATAATTTTTTTTTCTTCCTCAGCTGGAAGGTAGAAAGTGATATTGCTGATTTTTTAAAAAAAACTTAATTTTAAAAAGTGTGAAAAGAAGGATAAAGTCAGAAGTTGAGGTTTATTTAAAAAAAAAAACCTAACCGGAAGGGTTTCTTAAGCCATGCTGGGGGTAAGAAAAACAAGAAGGGGTCTGCCACTTTAGGTGATAAATGCCAAAAGAAAGAAAGCAGGAAGACTCATTTCCTTTGGTGTTTACATTCTATATGGAAGAATATAATCATCAGATCAGAACAAAAATGGTGGACAGAGAATTAGCAGATAAGACATGAAATGATAAGATAACCCCGACTGCTCTATCTGAGCTCAGATCAACACACTCAGATGATATATTTCTATCCCAGAATATTCAAAGAACTTGCAAATAGGATAACTGAACAAATGACAGTAAATATTTCAGAAACTCGCATGAATGACCTAGATGCTACAGACTTGACTGTTCAAAGAATGGTCTGAGCCCATGAATGCAATAAATCCAGTTCAGTTTTAAAAATTTCTAAGTACCTATAGCAGACACCATGGGCCAGCACAGTTAATACTAATTCCTGGCAAAATACTAGGAGAAAAAAATCTGTTAAAGGCATAGTTTCTCAGCACTTAGAAATATAAGCAATGAACATAATGCACTATCTCATGTAGCTCATCAGAAAGAAATTATGCCAGAATAACTTCATCTTTATTTTTAATGGGTTACTACACTGACATAGGAAAATGCAACAGAAAATGTAAATGTAGAAATACAGAAAATGTAAAAGGATACCAAGACTTCAACAAACCTTTTGACAAAGTCTTTAACGATACTCTTATGGTCAAGATATAGAAATACAGACTGGATGATAATGCAGTTAAGTAGATCTGAAACTTATTGAACAACAAGACCCAATGACTGGTAACTAAGAAATAAATGGCAACAAAGAGGAAAGTCTCTAGGAAGAGCTGTAAGGTTCTCTCCTTGTTCAGCTTTTGTGCAACAAATTTTATCAATAACTTAGATAAAGATGGAGATGACAAGACTATCACATTTATAAATAATATTAAGCTGGTAGGGAAAGCTGAATGAATTTAGGCAGGACCCTGGTAATCACTGGTTATTTACCCAAATGGCTAACCAGATCTCCCTTCTATTGTATTCGAGAAAGAATAGTCTTAGGCTGACCTATGTCACCATAAGACTTTTTGAGAGGAGCCCCGGTCAAATGATATTTCTCTCCTCTCGTGATTAGGAAACTCTTACCCCTCACAAGCTCCCTAAAACCTAGGATCTAGAGTCACCATTTGCCAAGAGAAAAAAAAAAAAAGGCAAAAAGAAGATCTTCCTCTGCTACCTCTTTTCTCATCACCCTTATTCATCCACCTCAGCTCTCTTATCTCTCCCAAGTCCATGTTCTTCCTCTTTCCCTAAAGCACAGGTCCAATCATGTCATCAACATACTTTAACTCCAGGGGCTCCCTACGCTCAAATACAAAATCCTATTTCATGCCTCACTACCCCCATCCCAAGTACTCTGAGCCAGTGACACTGGCCTTCTTGATGTTCCATAATAAGACATTCCACCTCTTGGCACTCTCTCCCTCTTCATCTCTG
The DNA here is from genome assembly GCA_028658325.1 of Potorous gilbertii. NCBI lineage: Eukaryota > Metazoa > Chordata > Mammalia > Diprotodontia > Potoroidae > Potorous > Potorous gilbertii. Next base: position 91,980,530 of record CM053772.1, on the reverse strand, counting down.
CCTCTTAGCTTCCCTGGTTTCCTTCAAGTCCTAACTAAAATCGTATCTACTATAGGAAACCATGCCCAATCTTTCTTAATTCTACTGTCCTCTTCAATTACTTCTTATCCTGCACACAGCTTGTTTATACATATTTGTTTGCTTGTTTTATCCCCCATTAAACTGAGTTCCTCAAAAGCAGAGACTATCTTTTATCTTATCCTTCTTTGTATCTTATCCCTGAATTTAACATAGTGCCTACCACTTAGCAAGTACTTAATGAAGACTTACTGACTGACTTTTCATCCCCCCTCCCTTCTTGGACTTCTTCCTCTCCTCCTCTTCTTGCACTCACGGAAACCTGGCTCCACCAGAAGACCATCCAATTCCTTATCATCCTCATTAGTAATAAATGAACCTTCTTTCATGCTTCTCAACATACAGGGTCAAGATGAGTAAGCATAATTCTTGCTACTAATTCCAGACCCCTTCATAAGAAGCCACTCAGGACTGTTTTCTTTTTCCCCTTCCCATTCATTTACAATACCCCATCCAAAATTCGACTGCTGTCATTTACTACTCCCAAAATCACTCTCCCTTTCTAAGAAATGACACAATATTCTTCTGCTTTACCACAATTTCTGTTCTTATATTCAAGACCTTGGCAAGACGTAAAGAACAGAACAGCTTTCAAGGTCACAGACCTCCTCAGCTTGCATTTGCCTCCCCAATACCTTCTCTCCACCTGAGTCATACAAAGGGCTGGTCATCAGAGCACTGACCTTACCCACAAGTGTTCCAACTCTCTATTTAACAATTCTGGAATTCTTTCTGATCACAGTCTCTTATCCTTCTCTCCCTTTTTGCTGCAACCCTCTCTAAATCTCTTCCTTGTTTCTGTCTAAATAGGTATTGTTCTGGCTTCAGTTTCCTCCCTTGGTGGCCTTGACCCTATTAGTACATGTACATAGTTGCCCTCTACCCCGAAACCTTTTCTCCTTTGTTCTATTACAACCTATACCCTTGCCAAAACACAACCTTGGGTTCCCTTGCCAACTGTCACTTCCATGATCCCTCATGTTCTTCTGGGTGCCAATGAAGAAGTCACAAGGTTGTGGGTCCATTGTGTGTACAAACATATGACACCTAATTTAACCTGGGCCCTCTGCACTAGTTATTATAATTTTATTCTTCCCTATTTAATTAAATTCTATTCAATGCTTACTCTCTTCTCAAGAACTCTGAAAATGTCCCTGCTGTTTTCTCTTAGCACGGGACCTTACTCCTGCTTTGCTGAGAAAATTAAGATCATCCATTCTAAGCACCAGATTACACCTTTCTCTCCCCCCCCCCAAATTAGACAGAGAAAGCATTTATTAAGTGCTTAGTATGTGCCAGGCATGACTATAAATACAAGCAAATGGGGGCCAAGCCAAGATAGCAGAGGTAAGAAGCAAAGCAGCAAGTTCACCTTCAAACAGATCTAGGAAAGACAGGGAAATTCGGAAAAAAGCAGTGAGTTATTTATCTAGCACAGCAATCTGTGATTAGCACAGCAAAGCGAGATAGCACATGGAAATAGGGAGAGGGTGGAGCACACTGATAGAGAATTCTCAGCGACCAGAGGGCAAGAGGAGGTCCCAAACTCATACCAGGGAACCACCAGACCTATACTGAGGCACTGCTATGAGGACAAGTGTGAACTGACAGTGTTTTTGCCCACTACTTGGTTTGAGGTCACATACCCCGCCACAGTGGACCATGGCCTTCTCTTTGGGATAGGAGTCTCAGAGAGGCCCTGGGCTTGCACAAAGAAAAGATTAAGTTCAGAAGCCAGCAGCAAATCCTGAGTTGGGAGCAGGATTTCATTCCCAGCATACAGTACACACAGACTATGGAGTAATAACAAAGGCAGGACCCCCACACCAAAGTGGAGACTACGTATTACCATTCAGAACTAAAAGTGGATCAAGGGGCTAAGCACACAGCAGTAGTCTACTCTTACTCAGGTCTAAGCACAGGCCAGCAAGTTGTAGAAATCAGACCAGAGAGGTAGTAATCAGATTTTGCCCTGGACCACTGTGAAAGCTGGAAAGTTTGCAGGTCCCCGATTTGTCCCTGAGATCCTAGAATTTTGTTGTGTTCGTCCATTGCCGAAGAAGACCATGCCATCGGAGAAATAACGACATGACTTGCACTGGACTTTGCTTTGAGTGAGGGAGGGCTGTGCAGGTCACCAGCCCCACTTGTCCTCCAGAGCCATCTGGGTCCAGGGACCAAATACTCATCAGGATGACTGGAGATGACCCAGGATGCACTGGGAGACTTTGGCCTCTTTAGGCCAAGGTCTATGCAGGTACTCACTTAGGGTGAGGTAGTGCTCACTCACTGAATAGGCCTGCTTAAGAAGTAGTCAGGGTATGGCCCCTTTAATTAGGCAAAGAAAAGAAGTCAGGCTGGGACGGAAACAGCAACAGTTACTATTGTCCAGAAGAAAACCTTTAGGCATGGGGCAGGGGCCCCTTGGCCTCTGAGCTTCAGAGTACAGTAGGCTCAAGGTTCAGGGAAGGGGAAGGGAGGGAACCCTAAAAAAGCATCAAGAGGCCCAGCTCAGATCTTCCCTCCAGAAGTTCTACAAAGTCCTAGCTTTGAGTATGAAGCTGTGAAGGTGGGCCAATAAATACAATCCTGTCATACAGAGCTATAATAGTGACAGGGAAGCTAAGAAGAAGAGAATAACTTAAAAACTCAGAAGAAGAGAATAACTTAAAAACTCTACAAGCACTGCGCCAAAGGAAAACATAGTGCACACACAAACTCAACTATAATTCTTGGAAGAGAAGTAGCAAGAGTTTTTGTTTTTAAAGAGAGTTAAAAGATGTTTTTATAAATAGAATGAGAATACCTGAGGGAAAAACTGGAAAAGAAATGAAAGCTATGGAAGAAAGAACAGTTTGGCACAAGAGGAAGAAGCAACAAACTTTCAGAAAATTAGAATGGGCTAAATAGAGGTCAGAGCCTCCATGAGTCTACAAGAAGTATTTTTATTTGGAGGCACTAGGGCTCCAGTGACTTGCCCACGGTCACACAGCTAGTAAGTGTTTGAGGCCAAATCTGAACTCAGGTCCTCCTGGGCCATCAACTACAAGAACTATTAAAACAAAGTCAAAAGACTGAACAAGAAAATCTAAGACATTTTATAAAAACACCTGGCCTAAAAAAGATTGTGCAGAATAAAAAGTAAGAATCATTGGACTATCTAAATGCCATGAATAAAAAAAAGAGTCTAGACATTCATTTTTCAAGAAATCTTTCAGGAAACTGCTAGAGGGCACGGTGGAAACAGAAAAAATTCAGAGATCATTTCTTTTAAGAAACCTCCAATGAAAAACTCCCAGGAAAATCATAGCCAAAATCCAGCTTCCTGGTCAAAGAAAAAATACTACAAACATTCAGAAAGAAACAATTCAAATGTAGGGGAGTTACAGGCTGGACCACAATTTAACTTCCATAAAGGAGTGGGAATGTCATAGGGATCAATGCGATGTCATATGCTGGTTTAAAAACAAATTCCCAATGGGAGGGTGGGGGTGTGCAGGGCTGAGATGACAAAGACTCTTTGAGCTTTCCCTCAAGGTCTCCAAATACCTGTTAAAAATGACTCTAAACAAATTCTAGAGCTACAGAATGCACAAAATGACAGAGTGAAACAAATCCCCAGCCAAGACAACCTGGAAAAGTCAACAGGAAGGATCTTTCACACTGGGCAGGGAATGGAGAGCAGACTGGGTAGCAGGCCTCAGGGGACTGAATCATTGGCAGAGGGGGGAGTTTTCAGACTTCTCAATCCACAAACACCAAAAAGGTCAGTGGGAAAACTGTGAGGCTTGGGTGAAAGAGGTGCATACGGTCTAACCTAGCTCAGCAGCAGAGGCTGCTTCTGGAGTTCTGGGCCCACAGATAGTGGGAGATCTAGTGGCTGATACAAAATCCCTAAAGCCTGAGACAGTCCTCTCATCCCCACTAGAAGCAACAGTCCTGACAAAGAGTTAGAAAGCCATGTATTAGGTTGGGAAGATGAGTAAACATCAAAAAAACTCAGACTATAGAATCTTACTTTGTCAAAAAGAAGATCAGGGTACACAACCAGAGGAGGACAGCAAAGTCAAAGCTAATGCATCAAAAGCCTCCAAGAGGAATATGAATTGGTCCCAGGCCATGGAGGAGCTCAAAAAGGATTTTGAAAACCAAGTAAAAGAAACAGAGGAAAAATTGGGAAGAGAAATGAGAGTAATGCAAGAAAATCATAAAAAACTTAGTCAACAGCTTGCTAAAAGAGAATAAAAAGAAAAAATACTGAAGAAAATATCACCTTAAGAAACAGACTAGGGGGGCGGAGCCAAGATGGCGGAGTAGAAAGACTCACCTATGCTAGGGCCGAACCCACAGCCCATAGATTTCCTGTAAAAAGAACTCCTGACAAATTCTGGAACAGTGGAAGCCACGCAGAAACACAGTGAAGGAGATTTCCGTTGCAGAGAGCCCTGAAAAACCGACCGCAAAGGTACCCCGGAAACGGGAGCGGAGCCCTGCCCTGCGGAGCACTCCCCTCCCCCGCCCCGGCCACACCTCACTGAGAGGAATGAGCAGACCCAAGCAGGCATCAGGGAATTGAATCTCCGGCAGCTGCGAAGGTCCCTCCACCCACAGACGCACAGGTCAGTGAGAGAGACGGGCTGAGAGGGGAGCGGGGTATCTCCGGGACTCGGACCCCCTCGGGAGGCCGCCACTGCGGCAGAGGCAGCTACGGGCAGAGCAGGCTGGAGCTCCACTGCAGCACCATTACAAAAGTTCTCGGTATAAACCCCCTGAGGGAACTGAGCCTGAGAGGTGGCCCTGCCCCCACCTGAGAACCAGCAGATAAGCTCCCACTGAAGAGCAGTCAGGCCTGCCGCCAAAAGCCCTGAGGCTGGGGAGCAGCATTTGAATC
>CM053772.1:91945434-91975061 GCA_028658325.1 Potorous gilbertii | reverse complement strand
CAAATGGGGAGAAAATTTTGGAACCCAAAATCTTGTGAAAATGAATGTAAAAAGTTAAATAAATAAATTTATTATAAAAAATAAAATTAATTAATTAATTAATTAATTTAAAAAAAAAGAAAAATGTATCTTGAAAGGGGGAGTTAGAGAGGACAAGAATAATCTATTTTAGAATTCATCCATTTGGTGGAACCCAAGATAAGATGAATTCAGCATGAAATAAGAACAAGTGATGCAACAACAAACAGGTACAGTAAATGTGTTACATCAAGACAAGAGTTTTTACTCAGACTTGGCATGTACAAAGTTAATTCAACTAAAAAAAACTTAGACAAAACATATAGGAAAGATAACTGAAGGATAATCTAGGAGGAAGGAAAGGAAAAGCAAGGAACACGGAGACAGGCAGAGTGAAATGTGACTTAACAAATACAACATCCTACATTCTAATGCTAAAGCAGAATTAATTTATGAATGTGCAAGAAGGTCCATTCTTGTATCTTTTAGCTGGAGCTATGTAGGTTCAATAAAGTACTTGGATAAATCCAGGTTAGCTCTGTATCATTCGGGGATTAGTCACTGTAACAGGAAGCCATGGGGGACTGGTGGGCTGGCTATGATAGGTACTAAAATAAGCTAAATTCTGGGAGTGGTGAAATTTTTGTAATCTGGGGAAGGATCAAGTTGTGACAGAAAAGGAGAAATACTGGAGGCAGACAAGTGCTGCAAAGTTCTAAAACTGCTGTAGAATTACTTAAGATAATTTCCATTCAACTCAGCACTGCCTGGCCATCATGTTAATTTCTTCATCAACTAAACTTTTCAAATTCACTCTCTGTACAATGTTTTTCTGTGGCTATTTCTCCCTGGTTTTAGAATAGAAATCAATGTGAAAAATGGGATTCTGCATACAGATTTAGAAAGATGTCTTACAATGCAGGGGATACTTAAGAGTTGGGGAAAACTTGTGATTCATTGAAAATGTAAAATACCCATAAGAGGGCCATTTTTTTAAAGAAAATGAAGAACTGAGTGGACCCTCGCATCATGTTTATATTTCATGTCATGGTTGAAGAACTACTTCATTTCTTGCTTTGTTGGAGCATAAACATGTGACCTTCAATAAGTTCATGGCTCTCAGATTGACTTTTGCCAAATTCTGTGCTGCCCAGTTACAGCACTTAAACAGCAGGACCTCTGTTCTACAATGTGTAATGAAAGAAATTATTTTTTTAAAAACCAAAAACATAACAACATGAGGAGACATGCCAACATGAAGAGAAGACTATTAATCTGGTTGATCAAATGCCAGATAAATTACAAAAATTTCTAAAGCAATTCTCACATATGCCCAGGCTAAACTACCTGTCCCCCGCCATGTCCACCCATCCTCACACATACAAGATGATACTGGGTACCAATATGTTAGCTTTCTAAAAAAAATCTGCATCCTGCATATACATTTCATTGCTTCATAGGACAATTATGACACATACATAGTAGAGGAGACTAAATCATTTGAAGCTTTATAATAAAGTCAGATAATAACAGTCAAATGACCTAAGAGAGTCAGATCAATATTGGTAACAGAACCTAATTTTTTGCCAAAGATATTATTCTCTGCTATATTCATTTAATATTCATTGAACATTCCTCCCAAGATTTATTCTGATGTTTTCTAGTGGTGCAGAGTTTCACTCAGATTTGGGATGGCTTTATCAACACAAGCTCCAGCAGTTGGAAGGCTTGGCGCACAAGTCAGTGGAAAGGAATGGTATGTTTCTGAACAGTTTCCTAGGTTTATAGATACAGATTCCCAAAAGAATGGTTGCCAAGTGATATACATTTGAATAAATGTATATTTACATTTATTCAGCTCCAGAAGCCTGTCAGACTATTATTTAACCTCTCTGAGTCTTGGTTTCCTTCTCAGTAAAATGGCAAAGAGCTGTTGTGAGGATCTCACCAGAAAGGTAAATATGTAAAGCAGTCTATAAATTTTAAAGTATTACATAAATACATAATATACATTACTGTTATTATGATGAAAAAGAATAATTATAATCTGTACCAATGGAACAAATAAACATACCAATGATATGACAGATCTTTCAAGAAGTCAAACATATAGACTGGAAATGAAGCTACAAGGTTAGCACTAAGTGAGACGTTACAGGCAATACAGCAGAAGTAGAGGGCCTGATTCAGAGATTTGTATTTTATTCTAGAGGCAGTAAGAAGCACTCAGACATATTTGAACAGAAAAACTGCAGGATGAAAGTAGTATTTCATAAAAATTGATCTCAGAGAACAAGTAGAAGAACGAAGTCTAGAGTGGAAATAGTGAGAACAGAGAGGATGGGACACATTCAAGAGGTGTCAAGGGTGAGTCATAGAGAGAGGGATCAAGAAACAGGGGAGGGCTCAAAGTGTGGGTCATAGCCAAAGGCTTCAGACATGTTTTCTCTAAAAGCAAGTAAAAAAAGTACACACACACATATATATGTATATGTGTATGTGTATCTGAAAAAGAGGACCAAGAAATCATACCTTGGCAAACAATCACAACTTAGGAGCTAGGTAGAATATAAATGAGTCAAGGAGACAAGAGGTGATCTAAGTGTTTAGTTTTGAATCAAGATAAACCAAGAGAATTTAAATGCTATGAAGAGGGGAAAAAGAAATGAAATCTTAAGTTTTTACCCCAAAAAAACATATGAATTACATAAATTAATCATAAATCACATAATACACAAAAAACCCACATGTAGCAGCAACCTATATATTTCTAGATAAAGTTAGTCAATCAACCCTGAGACTTGCTGGAAAACTCTGATTCTATTTTTGTCACAAATAAAAGAAAAAGACCTAGACTGAGACTTGCTGGAAAACTCTGATTCTATTTTTGTCACAAATAAAAGAAAAAGACCTAGAAAAAGTATTCAAATCTGATGGCCTTTCCTTTGTAATAAGAACCGATCTGGCTAGCATACGTTAAAAGGATACTTAAATTCCTAGTGCAACTAAATGATGTAGTTTAAACTCAGGGCTTTGAATATACATTAAAAGACTTTAGACAATTCAATAAAATCTAGGCTGCCAATTATGCTGGGCCTGTATAAGAAAGTGGCAATTCACATTTTTCTCATTAACTTTTTCCACTAAGTTCTTTAAAAGTGTTTTTCTCCTTCCCCTCCTTGAAAAGTAGTCAAAAGAGAGCAATCCAATTATATGTTAAGACCTCAACTTCACTTTTTAAGAGCTATAGTTACCAAATTCTGCTCTAGAAACAACATTCCACTACTCCCCATGGCAGAATGTTTATTAAGGCTCTCTTGGCTTACATGCTCTCCTCAAAGGTCTTTAATCCAAAAAACAAACAAACAAAAACACCAAAAAACCCAACAACTTAAATTAAATTCCACATGCAAAATGGTTAAGTTTTTGGAATGACTATAAAGTCCAGTGTATGCTAACTACATCAGTGTTTCTAGCTCCACTTTTTGGCAAATGGCCTCCAAACAGCTCCATCTTCCTGCCTAGTGCAGTAATTATTAGTTTAAGAAAGCTGAGCCCCATCTAGTGCTGATTCTGCATCTGGCCTAAGGTTATATTTGTCTACTCTGGCTTGGTCCAAAGAGATAACAGGCAAGATAACTCCTAGAAGGCTTCATTCATTCTAAAGTTTCTCTGGGGGTTGAGATTTGAAGTCATGTCCCAAGAGTTTTATTTCTGAAGGCAACTAAAGGTAAATTAAATGCTAATGCCAAGGTTTTCCTCTGGGCAGAGGATGGAAGCCTCATTCTAATCATAATATACTAAACTTTTAGAAATAACATTTCATTTACTAAGATTTCTCAAAGGAAAATGAATATTTTATTAAATATTCAAAGGAAGGAGATATTAACAACTGAAAAAATACATCAAATAGGAGGGCCTTATTTTAGCAGGAATATTCTGAAAACAAGAATGAAAAACGTTAAGAATAATGTTCTGAAATCCTTTTGCACTTCAATGTCATAGAAAAGATTTGGTGAGTGTCTACATGTATACACACAGATAAACACAAATTATTGATTTAATATAAGTTAAGTCAAATCTGACATAGAATATGCTTATTCTAGCTTATAGAAATTTGCCACGTGAACTGAAGAAGATTCAAGTACATTAACCATACTGCAAATGTTAGTGAAAATTCAGAATATATTCAATATTATCTTTTTTATTATTTTCTTTCACTTATCTGGAAGTAGAAAAAGATGGGGAGAGAAAAGGGAGCAGGGAAAAGAGAAGGGAAAAAAATGGGGACAGCACCAAGTCAGCTATATTTTTTTCCCTCCATGTCTGATGCAATGCTGCAGGATTTCTGAAGTACTCCTCCCCCTGTAACAGCACTGGACTGCACTGCAAAAGAACTCAGTAACGGGAGGATTAGTATCTTTCCTCTGAGAAAAGCTAAAAGACCACAGCACAAAGAACAATCACTTTGAGATGTCTTTCCTCTAATTAATGTTTGGTTTTGGGGTATGACTGGGAAGACCTAATACAAGGAAGGGGACTTATTCTAATTAGACTTCATCTTCTAACTTTTGGGGGACAAAAACTAAAACAGATTAGAAACATATCACAAAAACCAAATCTCTCAAAACTAAGGGAATCCAAAACACTGATTTAAGGCTCAACTTTCCTCTGAGAGAAGGTGAAGTTGGGAATCGTATCTAAATTGTATTACACTTTTAGAAAATCGCTTAGCTATATTAAGGAGAAACAACTCTTGTGCCTCATGAATTTGCAAAGAAAATCTATTACAGTTTATTTAACTATCAAAAGACTAAGATCGCTTTCATCTTCCTCAATCTTCCATCAAGAATTAACAATTCATTAAATTAAAATTAGAGAAAGTTTACTTTGGACAGTTTCTGCACTGGCCTATTCTTTAATATTAATTAATTAATATTAAATTAATTATACGGTTAAAATTATTAATAATACAGTTCTTCTGCCGGCTGGAAATAGCAAAACCAAGGAACAGGCAGCATAGAACCTACTAGATTATAAATCTACTTAGTAAGGCTTTATGTTCTATAGTTTGGTTCAAGTTCTACGATTGGGAAGATTCTTTTAATTGTATATGTTTACCAATAAATTTCAGTACTTTTTTAAAATTTTCTTTGTTGGTAGTTAGCTTATGCCTGCAGGTCATTTATAAGTCTATATTTTTATTTAGTTTGTTTTTTCAATTAATGACTTATCAGTGACAAATTACCTTCTAGTATGATTATTTTATTAAAATCTTAATTTATAAAATGGGGAACATTTACAAAGAGGGGCCTCTGCTGGCTTTAGAAGGTATTATATTTAAAAGATATATAGATTATCTAATACATTCTCTAAAATTACTAGGTTATAATTTTAACGAATATTCATGGAATACTCTTTAAAGTTGCCTTATCACATGGCAACTTAAAATGCTTGAGCAAATCTCTCTTGCCATTTCCTTTATTAGTAAATGGACACAAAAAAAATAAAATAAATGGATGGCACATACCTATCTGATCAGCAATGCCTTCTAGGACCTTTCAATAGGACTGGATATAATGAAGAAAATAGTATAATATAAGAATATTATATTCCATGCTATGCCAAGCCCTGGTGATTGAAACTGAGATGGTTCCTTGTCCTCGAATTGTAGATTTGTAGGGAAAAATCTCACATCTGTATGAAGAGATGATGTTCAACTCATAGTAGCCTATGAGAAATGCCAAGTAAATCTAGTCAACAAGCATTTATTCAGTGACTACTATGTGCCAGGTACTAAGATATGCACTAAGGATCCAAAAAAAAACCACACAAAACAAAAAAACCCCCAAACAAACAAGGGAGGAGGGGAAGGAGACAGTTACTAACCTTAAGGTTCTCAAAGCCAATGGGGAGGCAACATGCAAATAACTACGCACAAACAACATATACACAGGTTGATCTGGATATAATTTCAAAAGGAAAACATCAGCAATGTGGGAACAGGGGATAGGAATGGGAGAACTGGGAAAAATACTCTTTTAGCAGGTGGGATTTGAGATCAGTCTTGAGAGAAGGCACAAGTTGAAGGTAAGGAGAAATAGAATTCCATGCATAAGAGGGAGTCAATGAAAATGTAGAGTAGGGAGATGGAGTTTCTTGTGTGAGAGACAAGGCTAGTATCATTGCTTACTAGAATATGTGATGGGAAGTAAAATATGAAGAAGACTAGAAAGGTAGGCAGGAAGGGACGAGATTATGAAGGGCTTTAAATGTTATGCAGAAGATTACATATTTGAAGCTTGAGGCAACAAGGATCAATGAGAGAGACAGGGAGAGGGAAAGAGGGAGAGAGATAATTTGATCAGACCTGCACTTTATGAAAATTAACTTGACAGATAAGTAGAGGCTGAACCATAGTGGAGAAAAGCTTGGGGTAGGGAAACCAATCAGAACTCTATTATAAGAGTCTCTATATGGGATGTTAAGGGCTTGCAACAGGGTGGTGAAAAAATCAGAGAAGAAAGGAGGCATGTGAGAGATTTGCGATAGTAGACTTGGCATTTGATTCAGTGTGGGAGGTGAAAGTAAGGAGTCAAGGATGATATCAAGTTGCAAGCCTAGTGACTGGAAGGATGGTAGTATCCTCAACATTAATAGAGTTAGGAAGGAGGGAAGGTTTGGGGGAAAGATAATTAGCTCAGTTCTGGTCATGCTGAGTTTGAGATATCCTGTGAGACCAGAGGTCAGAAAAAAGGCTAGAGTTGGATAAATAGATCTAAGAACCATATGAATAGAGATGAGGCATTGATCTATGATGAGATCATAAAGTAAAATTGTATATAAAAAGAAGAGGGTCCATTAACCAGACTTGTAGGACAGTTAACTATAACAGGAAGAACCCTGATAAAGACCCATCATCAAAGGAGACTGAGAAGTGTAGCCAGAAAGAGAACCAGGAGAGGGCAGTGTTTCAAAAATCTACAGAGAAAAGAGTATCAAAGAGAAGAAGGTGACTGAAAAGAGTCAATAAGCAGGTGGACATGTGAGATGGGAACAAGTGCTAAACTACTGAAAAAGCATCACCAAAGACTGAATTTAAGATGGCAAAGACAAGACACCAAACAGGGTAGGTCACGAGCTTTCACCTGGCTTGTTATGGTCACAATAACTAGAACATTTCTTCAACAGAAACTATAGGTTCACATAGGAGAAGAATGGAAAGGTAGACATGGACTAGCCATGTTTAGTCATGGTATAGACTGCCAAGGTAACAAGTTAAATTTTGTCTTCTACGCAGTAGAAAGAAAGCCAGTAATGTTTTTAAAAAGGAAACTGATATGTGAAATGATGTTTTAGGAACATCAATCTGGTAACAGCCTGTAGAATGAAATGCAAGCCGGGCAGCAAGAAGACCCATGGCCAATTAGAAGTCCAGGTAACCCAGAAATAAGGTGCTGAAGGCCAGGGCTAAGGTCCTGGCAGGGGAATGGTGATCAAGGGCTGGATACTGGAGACTATAAGATGAGCTCAATTAAAAACCTTATATTGTTTCACATCACACAGTGTCTGGCATATAGTATGTTGTCACTGCTATTGTTATTATTAATAACAAATAATAAATAATAAACTAATTAACTGGTACAATGAGATGTGATATTTTTTCCACATGATTCAGATACTGAGGACAAAATAATACACAAAATTCTAAATAAACAAATGAAGTTAGAAAAATCTGAAGTAGAATTTCACTAGATATCATCTTCTATATAATGAGGAGTTTGACTAGATCTCTAGGATATCCTTCAGTTTCAAAACATATTTCTTTGATAAGGCAAAAGATACTTTTCTAAATAGTCGTCACAGTTTATTCAACAGTATACTCATGCTATTCTGATGTTATGAAAATACTGATAAAAAAAGAAAATGATGGAATAAAGTTTTAAGTCAGGTCTTAATACCTCTCCACAATTGCTAGAGAATAAGTTAAGTTAAATTACTGTATTTTTATTTTGCAGAAGCAGTAACCGAGCCCCCATTAGGTCAACTCATAAGTCAACACAGTTCAATACCAGTGACGAGAGAAGCCAGATACTCCACAAAAAGGCCTGAATTACAGCTTTTGAACCATTTTACATGCTAGAGAAACTAAACTGAAAAAAATTATAAAACAAAACCTTACACAAGGTGATGAAGTACCACTAAAAGGGGCAAGGAGAAGAGTAGTTCTTCTAATCATGTACCTAAATGAGTTTTAAATTGAGCCTTTTGATTTTCTAAGACTTGATTAATTTAAAACACTGACTTATCTAGAAGACAAACTAAAACTAATTTATTTGCAGTAGCAATCTTCCTCCTATAAAAAGTTGGTTCTGATACAAATAAATACCTGCATAGCTCAAAATACTTCAAAGAATGCCACTAAACAACACTATTAGAAATTTTTGAAGTGTGGCCTCCAAACGAAACAAGCATTAGACTTCATAAAGACTTTAAAGAACTCAATAATATGAGTACTAATGCATCACAAGCTGAAATATCCACTAACCAATCACACAAGAATAATATTAATAATAAAACAGAAGCGTCCTTGCATAGATTGCTTTAATTTGGTAACATGATGAAAACTCCTTTTATAACCTCAGAAATTTATATAAAAGATTGGCTTTTACTATCTCCCTTCCATTTTCAATCACCTGCCTCATTTATTCTCTAAATTTTTGCCTAAAAAGGAACCTTTGTCAATACTGAAATACAGCATGGTGTAATACAAGTAGTTTCCAAACTTGGGCCACAGACTACAGGAAAGAATCAAGGAATTACTAGAGAGGATCTTAAAGGCATCCCATACTTGCTGCACTGAGACTTAGTTTGGAAGTCTTAGATTGGAAGACTGGAAAATAGATCTAAGATCAAAACAATCATCCCTATAATCATACATTCCCTTCTCTGAAAATTGAAAAAACCCAAATACCTGACTTATTAAATAATGACTAATAAGAAATATACACATGTATGTAGACTAAACAAATAATGTGTCAAGCTTTTATTTATCAAAAGCAGGTAGATGCTGTTAAAATTTATAAAATAGAAATTTAGTAGTATTTCTAAAAAACCAGGAGAGACTTTCTGTCATCATGTATTTTCTCAGCTTCTTTTGGCAAAAGTATTATCATCTAGGTGTCTAACTGCTTTCTTTTATAAATTTTGTGTTTTTATGCCTTTAAAAATGTTATTTTGAGAAGTGGTCTAAGACTTCACTGTACTTCCCAAGGGGTCAAAAAAAGAAAAATAAGGTTATTTATTGCACTAAACTTATCATAACACTATGACTCATGGTCTCATTAGGCATATATCCCCAAGGAGGGCAAAGTCTCCTCCATGTATTAAAATAGTCTAACAGCCTTTTGGGTAGCAAAGAACTAAAAATAAAGTAGATGCCAAACTACTTGGGCACAGGTGAACCAACTGTGGCACATGAATATAACTGTATTACATAACAGGAAATGACCAATATGACAAGATTCAAAGAAATATGGGGAGACAAGCATGAACTGATTCAGTGAAATAAGTAGAACCAAGAAAACAAATGCACTTGCGAATGTTAGTAAAAGCAGCAAAAGGGAAGCTGGAAGTAATTGTAATGAACCACCCTAGTCCTGGAGAACATGTAATGAAATACAGGTCTCTAGGTGGAGAGTTGGGAGACTACAGGGCGGACTGTAGCACACATTTTTAGGCAGCATTACTCTATCAGTTGTTTTTCCTTACGTTCTTAATATAACGAAGGATTCAGTCCTGGGGGTAGAAATGAATGAATTCTAAAAGGCACGAATACATGTTATTACTCTCATTTTTTAAAGCTTACATGGATATACATTTTCTGTGTACTTTTTCTACTGGGAGAATGATGTGTTGGTTTTTTTTTTAATTGTTCTAGGAAATTTAAATATTTTTCTCCCTGGGCCCTCAATAATCACAAGCACTTCTATTGTACCATCCTAAGTCCCTTTCACCTGCACTGTCCACCAATGTTTTTTCTCTATTAATTATCTTGGGTTTTTTTCCTTGTCAAGTATGTTATCTGTCATCCTGTTTTCTATTGTGTTGATTACATTTTTTTAGTCATGTACTAGAACACCGGAAGGATTAAATTTGGAATTAGGGAACTTAGTTTAGAATCCTATACTTATTACCTTGGAGGCAACATGATAACAGTGGAGAGAATGCTGGATTTGAGTGAAGAAAACTTGGGTTTAAATCTCATCTGCTCTTCTACATTAGCATGAATAAATCACTTAATGTCATAGAGACCCAGTTGTGTCAACTGTATTGGGGACAACAGTACACATAATGAGAAGTTTAAATGGATGCACGTGTGTGTATAAAGACTTTCCCCAAAAGAAGTAAAACTTTTGGTATACCCTCTGTCTTATAAACACACACACATAATATATATAAATATATTTTAACCCATATAACCTCAAACAATTTACTTCCCAACCCTTGCTCTAAATTTCAACTGTAAAATAAAGGGTTTGAACTAAAGATTCCCTCAAGTCCTTTCCATTTTTAAGTACCATGGCCCTATGTTCCCAAATTCTATATATTCTGTCAATTCTACTGAATTTTATAAGCTTCCCAGATTTTTCAGATGCATGCAATGCATTCTATAATTCTTCTTGTAATTTTTATTTCTTAGGTAATTTCACTTCTTCCTCTCTATTAACTTGGATAAATCCATTTAATTTTCTTGCACTGTTTTTTCAAATGCAACTTTTGATAATAGTTCAACGTATCTTTTCTTCAGGTATTTTTACTTTTGCTTCTTTCATGCCATAAAACTTTAATATATCAGACCTCCGGTTCGCTATTTTTTTTGTAGAATTCTAATTTTCTTATAAGAATTAGGCTTCCTAAAAATGTCTCATTATGACCTTTTCCCTGAAGATTTTTTTCCTATCTTCTCAGGTAGAAAAAGAAGTCTTAGCACTTCTTAAATTGACTGTGATGTCATGTCTCAAAGATAGAGGACTTTATTTTTTTTTAAATAAAGGTTATGGCCCATTTTCAAATCCTAACAGAATGTCTCCAATATTTAAACCCCAAAGAAATCATGGCAGTACCTTCATAATGCTACAGTATATACTTATTATAAACTCATTTTAATTTATTATTTTATAATCTCCTAGATCTATCTCAACTACAATTACAGGATTCTACAATTCCAAGAGTTGTTGACTAGATTCAAGTCTCCCTGGATCCCTTTTCACTTTTTTAATCCTATGACTCTAATAATCAATTCCGTAATGATAAAAAAGATAAGACTTTCCCCAGGTAACTCTATCAATATCAGTATCACAAAAGGGAAAGAAGAATGAATTAAGAATATATTCATTCTGCCACCAAGCCCCTAATTCCTGCTAATGGAGAAGAAAAAGCTAGGACAGTTACAGTTTGGGTGGATAGCTTAAATTAAAAAGTTTTGAGATGCAATAGGGCTAAAGTTGATCATCTACATCCACAGTAAATCTGACACAAATATGGGGAGCCCCTATGGGAACAAAGGGTCATTAAAAAACAGCTGGTGAAAGCTTTCAAAAACAATCTGTTTGGGATTGGGCTTGTGAGGGGCCACTGCACTTGCAGCCTAGTTGAGATAGGAAGACTCAGTCTCAAAAGAAAAAGACAAAGTACATTTTCTGAATTTAGATTTGGAGACTTGAAACATGAATAGAACTCATAAATGCCATTCTTATAAAAGGGGGAAAGAAGGGAACCACCATTGTGATGACAAGGAAATGTTACTAAAGTCTGGGAGCAAAATGGGTTACAGTTAGTTTTCACATCAGAAAACTCATACAAGTACTGATGATGTTCAGTCATTCAGTCATGCCCAATTCTTTATGACTTGCCCAGAGTCCCACAACTAGTGAGTGTCTGAAGCTAGATTTGAACTCAGATCTTCCTGACTCCAGGTCCAGGGCTCTATCTGTTAAGCCACCTAGCTGCCTCCAAAGTATTTATAATACCAAATGCCTATTAGACATTTTGAACTAAACTCAACATGTCCAGAAACTGAACTTACCTTTTTCCCTAAACCCTACCCCTCTTCCCAAATTCCCTATTACTCTAGAGGTCATCATCATTCTCCCAGTTATTCAGGTTATCCCACACTCCTCATTCATTCTCACCCCACATATCCAATCTATCACAAAGTTCTGTCGTGTCTACCTTCACAACGTCTATACAGGTATCTGTTCCTCTCAGCCATCATTCTGTGCATGCTTTCATTACCTGCACTACTTCAACAGTCTGATGGGGGGTTTCCCTGACTCCAATCTCCTGCCCATCCTCCCCTCAGCTGCCAAAGTGATCTTTCTAAAGCACAGGTCTACTAATCATGTCACTTCCCTTAATCATTAAGTTAGTGGGCTCTCGATTACCTCCAGGATCAAATACAAAATGCTGTTTGGTTTTAAAGCTCTTTACGCTTTGGCACCTTCCCAGTATTTTTACACTTAACTCCCCTCTATATATTCTATAATCTAGTGTCGTGACACCTCACCTCCTAATTCCAAGTCTTTTCACTGGTTGTCCCCAGCCCTAGAATGTTCTTTTCCTCCTCACCTCTCTCTCCTACCTTCCTTCAAGATTCAACTTGTGCTTTAAAAGAAGGCCTTTCCCGGCCTCTTCCAACAGCTACAGTCAGTGTCTTGTAAGACTATCCTCCCATTTAAATGTAAATTCCATATTCAGAATGGTGTAGTCTCTCCCATTCAAATGTAAACTCCCTAAAAGCTGGGACTAGGTCTTTTGCTCAGTATCTTGGGCTCATAGTAATAGTATCTGGCACAAAGAAAGTACACAATTAACTAATATTATTTATTATATTACATATTATATTGTTATATATTTCTATATTATATTTAATGATTATATATAATAATGATAGATAATTGGATATTTTATACTCTGATGGGAAATTATCAACATCAAATTTCTTTCACGAAATCCTATATTATGTGAAACAATAATATTGAATACAAAATTTTTACTTTCATTTTCAATGTTCGGAGCAGCAGGAGATTACATGGAAAAAATATAAAGTGAAAGTTGATATATACAATTACACTTATAAAATTAAAAAAAGAAAATTCACCTGACTTTTAAAGCATCAACTCAGAGGGAGAGTATATTTTTCAGTAAAATTTGACAATACAATAAAAAATAGTATTATAAACAAAGAGGAAAGAATACTGGACTAGGAGTTAAAAGACCCACATGTTGGTCTCGGTTCTTCTGCTAATTGGCTGTGCGGTCTTAACAAGTCAACACTTTCTTGGGACTCTGGTTCAGATGTGTGTAAAATGCTATGAAATGTATTTAGTTTCAATAGTCCCTTCATTTTATAGTTACCAACTGGAGGGGGGCGGAAGGATTAAGCTTTATATGACTTTAACACCATTGAGGTGAATACTCCAACGCTGCCAAAACTACCTTTATTCACTATCGTATCTTCCAAAGTTCTAGCCATTCCACATTAATCTGATATTATTAACAACCACTTCTATCATGGGCTCATATGTAGCACTGTTTACAATTCCAATCAATACAATGAACATTTATTACGCACATTTTACAATATAAAGGCACTATTGAGATAGGAAAAAGGAAGGGAAAAAAAGAAACTAATCCTCATTCTCAAGAAACTTTCAAAAGGGAGAATGTAACATCTTCATAGATAATCAGAGACCAAACAAAATGTCATTTTGACTAGAATGGAGAGTGTGTAAAGGAGAACAATAAGAAGTAAGAAAAGAAAGGTGGGTAGGAGCCTAACGCAGAGCTTTCTATAGCTCAGACTTTGGATTTTTTATTTTATCCAAAAGGCAATAAAAGAGCTGCTGAAAAGCTCTGAGTTTAAGGGGTGGCAAAGGTAGAGTTGTATTTTAGGAATAGCAAATTTGGCAGCTGTATGGAGGATATAATGTAACCGAAATAGCCATTCAGCAAGCATTACATCTGCCTACAGTTTTAGAGAGAACATATTTTGTTGCATTTACTGATTAAAAGTCATTAACTTTGTGACTACAGGATTTATCATTTCCCTAATAACAGAAAGAGGTATCACTCACATGTAACTAGATTATTAATAGCCACATACTAATTTCTCTACACACTTTATAGTCAATTGAATTGCTCATGTAGTCAGTGAGTAGGGGGTAACAAAGAAATAATCTGGGTCATTTCTGTTATAATTTTTTATAAAAATTAATCAAATTGAAAAATAAAATGCAAGGAATTTAAAGCTTAGAATTTTATGTAAGATGATTCATTAGGTACTCCTTAGTGTTCACTTTGTTCACCTGAACGTTTCTGTTGACGGTTACTAACAATAAAATAAATGGAAGGACACATGCTTTTAAATAGTTTAAATTGAAACTGTCATATCACAAGAGAAATATGCCCTCTAGTGGAAAAGAGTTTACTTCTCATGTGAATATATATAGCATTAAAGAATTTGCTAGATGAGATTTGTATTTCACTGATGAGTCTTTTAAATTCTACATGTTTTGATGCATCAGGTCCAGCTGTGATTCAAAATGTTTGTGATTCTTACCCCCTAAAATAGCTAAAAGTAGATATTTTATGTGACTACATGGGTGTCATTTTTACTTAAAGGGGATTATGCATTAAAACCCAAAGCACTTGGCATACCATCGCGATTGACAAATGAATGAAAATATTCACTTGGCATACCTTGTGGGCGAAGTAGGTCATACAATTTTAAAGAAAAAAAAATCTAGGCAAGGAAAAAGTAGTAATAGGTCATACTGGATGAGCAACTTTGGAGCAAAAAAAAAAAAAATAAAATAAAATAAACAACCCTAGATAATGAGGTAGCAGAAAAAAAGAATAAGAGAAATTCTGGTGCTTCCCAAGCTAGTTAAGTATTGGGAAAAAAACACCATCTTCAATACTTGGATGGCAGTTGCAGCTAAAATACAGAAGAATTTTTAAAAGCCAGCTTCAGACTGCAGTTTCTGCTATAGTTTCCATGGCAACTAACATCAGACCAGTCTAAAGTGGGTGATTTTTAAAAGTCACAATTTAAAAATATATAGTAATTTTTCAAAGAACTACATCCTTTTTTGTACAAACATCAGAAGCAGAGATGACAAACTAGAATTGAGCTATAGGGTTTCAGTGATACTTGGTTATTAATTCTTTTTAATAAGTCACAGGTTTCTTTGTTGAAAATTTCCTTCATGAAAATTTTCAAATTTAAACCAGACCTTCACATTCCATATTAAATCTCAATGCAATCTGATGAAATGACTTTAAGGTTCAAAGCATGAGGTTGTTAACTTCCACTGCTGCCTTATACTTTTGTACAGCCCTTCGACCTAGTCTGGAACAACTCCTTCCTAAGGCAGCTTTTCCTTCCTTAACAGTCAAAGAGAATGAATCCTAAGAGACAACGCATGCTAGCAACAAAGACTAGACAATGGACAGGAATTATGAAGACAGTTCTCCAAACAGAGCATCTACAGTGTGGCTAGATACCGGAGATGAAACATTTATATGGACAGGGCTGGTGGATAAAGACTGCTCCTTCTGCTTTGGAGTATCAAAATTACAAAGTCCTACTTGAAAAACAAACACTCCTCTTGGAGAAGTAAGCTACCTCAGAGCTAGGGGGTATAAGCTATGGACTATCTGTTGTTAGTGAGAATGCTGTTGGAAGCAGTTTTTCCACTCACAATGTGCATCTGGACAAAGTGAGGCAAGGTTAAGTGTACACTGTATATCTGTCCCCCTACCTCTAATTTTGTTATTGCACCACAGTTGACTGCTATCCTGTTTCTGTGGCATCTTCTTTTCCCTCTTTCCACTCAAACATCTTACATTCAAAGGTCTACCCCATCAATCTGTTTTGCTAGTGAGGATGGGAACTTTCCTCTCTCCCACTTGAGTGTCAAGATGATGAATGTGCAAAGAATAGAAAAGTTGCTTCAGAATGGAAGAATCAATTTTAGATTTCAGAAATCAACTTTAGATGGCACTTATCCCTCTCTGAATTCTTACAAGAATCAACAATGAATGAGAAGAAATCCACTAAAAATTTTCTAAATTTAATTCCAGCATTTCTTATCTCAGTCATGTGGGCAGATGAGTGAGCTATTTTAAAAGTTCTTCAACTATATTACCTGCATATTTTAAACCTCATTAAGATATCTCAGGCCTAACAAAACAAAAATAAATCTGATAACATTAACATATACATTCAAAGGAAGGGTACCAATACCTACCCCCTAGCAGAGCAACCTGTTATAGACAGCTCTAAATCTGTTCAGAAGGCTCTTCAATCGCAGGCACCATTATGTAGTAAGTATACCACTCTCCTCCCCTGCCCCCCCCCACCTTTGAAAGACCTCGTTAGCCTCTTTCTGTAACGAAGGCCTGTAGGAAGGACATTGAGGTCTGAATGAACAGACACTTAACTGACTGAAACAGTACATTTTTATAAATACCTAGTATCCACCCACAGTTTATAGTAATGCATGTGCAAAGCAAAAGAATGCACTTAGAGCCAAACCAAAGTCAAGAACATGTATGGTCTGACCGCAGAGTCCCCAACAGCTTTCTCTATTACACTGAAGGTGCTGAGATGAGGGAGGGCATAAACCCTAAAATCCTCAGCTTGACCCTTCCCTGTTTAAGTCAGAGTCAAACTTCTTGAAAACCTGTCTATACTAGTTGCCTCCATTTCCTCTCCTTTCACTCTGAAAGAGGGCTGTCAGCCTTTCCCATAACCAAAACCTCTCTCTCCAGAATTAACAACAATCTCTTAACTGCCAGATCCAATCAATTTTTTTCTCATTCATGTTTCTTAATTGCTCTGTAGTACTGTTGACCGGGCCCTCCTCTTGGCTATTCTTCTTGTTTTCTTTCCTTCCTACCTGACCACCACTTCCAGACTGTGGGTTTTCCCACCAGGATCTGTCTACATACTCTCCATGACTTTAATAAGCTCCTATAGGTTCAATCATTAACTTGATGAAGGAGACTCCCAGATTTGTCACACTTGGCATTCAATCTCCTGTCTCCTACACCTCACCTCAACTTCCCTCAAGAAGCAATTCAAACACCACCTTCTATAATCATGATTCCCTGAATTCTCAACTGCCAGCGCCCTCCCCACATCCAACTAACTTTTATTTAACTACTTTGCATTTACTTGTATTTATTCCAATATCTGAGGATCATCTGGCTAAATCTGAAGAGGCTCGTGACAAGAGGGCTGCCATTGTTATTTATCATATTGTATTTCTTATATATGATATATTATTATTTAATATATGGTCATTATTTTTTTTTCTGGCAGTGGCAGCTTGTGAGGACCACATGCTTATCTCCACAAATGAAATATGAGAGTTAAAAAAAATGCTTAAAGTTAACATTTAAGAATACAACCAATTTATTTGGTTATTTATTTGTTCATTTTTTAGTTTATTCATCTTTTTCCCTGGTACCTACTAGTATAATGCCTGACACACAGGTGTCACTTTATAAATGCGTTTTTGTGTATTTTTAAAATACACTGGTTTGCAACCTCAGCCTCATCCTCACTCCTTTATTCCACGTATCTAATCCATTGCCAAGTCCTCTACTTCTCCATCTCTGGCATTCATTTACTGCTCTCCACTCAAACAGCAACCACCTTAAATCAGGTGTTGAGTGGTCTCATCAACAGCGTTCTCATTGACCTCTCTGCCTCAAATCTCTTCCTTCACCAGTCTTTGAAGCTGTCAAAGTGATCTTCCTGAAGAGTAAGCATGTCACTACTCTATTCTAGCAACTCCCTATTACCGTTAAGATCAAAAGGAGACTCACTTGTTTGGTATTTAAAGCCCCTCACAACCTGACTCCAGGTGACTTTCCCAGGTTAATCACACAATATTCCTCTTCATTTCACTCCATGATCCAATCGAACGGGCCTTCTTCCTGGTCCTTAAACAGGCCAACCCCCACCTCCACACCTTTGCACAGCTGTCTCCTCAAGCACAGAGCATACTTTCTTACACCCTACCTCTCGGAACTGCTAGCTTCTTCCAAGTTTAACTCAAGTGTAATCTCCTACATCAGGCCTTCCCAATCCCCACTTCTCCAAAAGTTGGTGCTTTCTTTCCAAAAATTACCTATTTAACTATATATTACAAATATACATTATCTCTCACACATGTACATGTATGAATGTATATGTGCACATGGTTTTTTCCTCCTGGCTAGATGCCTGAGGACACATCCACATCATGTAGGGTAGTACTGGTGCATAGTAGGCACCTAATAAACTGTTTGACAACTTAAACTGGATTCTTTTGATATGTTTCTTAGTCAAACTATGGTCCATTTTTTTAAGATGTCAGGAAGAACTTACTGACAATTAGAACTGTTCCAAAGTAGACTAGGCAAGCTGTTGAGGAGGTTGCACTTCCCAGTCTTTGAAGATCTCTGAAGGTGAGATGACCAAATGCCAAGTGTGTTACATGAGGATCTGACCTAGACATCTGCCAAGACTCCAACTCTTAAACGCTATGCATCTATGAACACTGGGTAACCAACTTATGATACTCATTCATCTTAGAATACAAGAGTGATTTAAAATATTCGCCTTATATGTTATTACTACTAGTCAAGGACGTAATTCTAGTTTTCTGCAGTGTTATTGACTACTAAAAACATGATTCCTCCCATTATAATATTAAGTATGATATGTTCATTAAAGTCTTATTTTATATAGGCTCTGATTCTGTCTGTGCCTGATGTCTGAGGTTCACCCTGCCTTAAGACTGGAAAGAGACTCACTAGTAGAGGGCTGCCCAAAAGGTTATGATTGTTTCTGGCAGGGGCACTTGTGAGCATCATGGGCAGATCCCCACAAATGAACTAGTAGAGTTTTTAAAAAATGTTTAAAGTAAATAGATAAGAAAATATGTCTCTGGATTTCATTTTTCCTCTTCTGTTTCAATATTCATTTCTCTACTCCCCTAAAGTACTTTATCATCTCTACAATATATCATATGTCAACAATGCAAAAATTCACTCAATTTGTCCTCTGCAAAATTCTTGCCTGTAACATCATTTACTTGGCTAGAACTCATTCATGTACTGAGCACATTTCAACTTCTAAAATCTGTCTACTTCTGAAATATCTTTGTGCATATATCTAAGGGTAGTTAGGTGATGAGGTGGATAAAGTGAGAAAGACCTGCAGTAGCTTAAGACATAGAAAATACTAATAAAAGCCATTATCACTACTATTACATTCAAGATTCACAGAATATTAGAGATGGAAGGGGCCGAAGCAACTACCTACCCCAGCTCTATCATCATTTCACAGATCAGAAAACTGAGTACCCGAAAAAGAAGTTACTGATGCAAATTAGACCCATTTCCAAGTTCCAGTTTCTTCAAGAAGCAACACTTCCCCTAATTACTCCAACCAATATTCATCTCCCCTTCCCTAAATTACTACTAAACTTATAATTCAGTATCACAAAATTAATAATCTATATGTTCTTTAACTTTTATGCTTTGTTCCTCAATTAACCTGCAAGTTGTCTGAGAGTAAAGCTTTACTTTAATCAGAATTGGGCACAAAATAGATATTCAATAAATATTTGTTGATTAATATGGAAAAAAAGCAAAGGAAAAAAATGCTTAGCATTTCATTAAGTCATAATGCAATATCTTTTGCCAAGTTCTGTTTCCAATTAACCACCAAATTACATTAACTATTTCCCAAATATGTAGCCTCTCTCGAGTTAGCATCTTCACATAGGAAGCATACAAGACCATAAAATTAGAGAATTCCCCTTTAGTCTGTACAGTTCTATTTGAGACTTTTCACTATCTTCAATATTTTAGACTGTTTGCATCTTTTTATTAAACATTAGTATCAATAAATTTTCATCATAACACTCATTTATATAGCACTGTGATCTCTTTAATGAAAAAGATGTTAGAGCCATCTAAAAAAATGTTTTGCCTATTTCTAGCTTGCCTATTTGCAGTTTCATGTCAACAATAGTCAAAATGAAAAATTTATTTTTGATTCTATAAACACATATAAACACCTCCATACACTCACATTTCTGTTGGTGTAACCTTTTATAACAGGATAATTTCTTTTCAGTCTATTTCCCTTTACTGTAGTAGTTGGTACAAAAGGTGATCAATGTAAATTGTCCAATGAATATTCCAGGAAGAAAATTCATCACAAGCTCTTCTTTGATGCTGTTATTTAGAAGTGACCCAAGGTTTTTAAAGGCTACAACAGCAGAGCAACAAGTATTAGCAAATCCTACACCAAACTAGAACAGCCTCTACTGGTCTCTTAATGATGGAATATAGAAACCAGCAAGATTCAACTCCAACTTGGTTAAAAGATGATTAATATTTTAGCCACAGACACTCACAAGGGCTATAAAACAAAGAAGAAAAGGGAGTGTGGGACATGTGACCTTTATCAATGTTTCTACTACTCAAACCAACAAAATCACATGTTCTTTTCTTTTTAATAATTGAAATAAATTATACTAAAAATAGTAAATCTGTCTAAATTCCAAGCTGGGTCATTCTGACAAATATAAAAATGCCACAGAGTAGATGACAGAATTTAATTCTTTTCCTTAATGACCAAATGATGTAAGGTTTGAGGATAGTCTGTGGATTTCAATTATGTACCTTTTTCTTGATCTCAATTATCAAGCACAACATTTACTAAAATATTTTTATTACAACTACCATTTCCTTACCTTTATGGAATTGCATTTAATTATACATTGTGTCAGTCTACAGATATTAAAATACAATCTGATACTAACTGCAGATACTCAGTGTTCACAGATTTAAACTACTTAGCTTATAGATATCAGTCAAACATAGCAGATGAACTATTTGTCTTAAATTCTTTCAAGGACTTTCAGAAACAAAAACACAAATCACTTAGTTGTGTAAAAGCTCACTCAAAGATTCACTCTGAATATACTGGATATTTACTTTAGGAAGTAGCACTATTTCCATGAATATAACTTGGCTCATTGATTCTATAAAGCCATGTAATAATTTTAGTGTTTGACCACATTGTGTTCAGTCTAATGATGACTTTTCAATAGAGTATTATGCCACAGTGTTCTTAAAAAAAGACTAAAAACACTTTTAATTATACTAGCTAAGACTACATCTTCAGCTACCTATGTTTCTATAGGTTTCCTTTCTTTCTATCAAGACAAGTTAAAAAAAATAAATTACATGTGTCAAATTGGACCTCTTAAGAATGCATCTCTTCTGCCAGTGTTTAAGTAACCAAATAAGTTTGCCTAAGGAAGAGACAGAGAATTTTAAGTAGCTACAATCAGAGAATAAATTCAAGATTCAAACATTGGCATTCTTTATAAAATCAATATAAATCTCCAAGCTAAAAACAAAGATTTTTTTCCAAGTTTCTGCATTTTAAGACACCACAGAAGCTAAACGAAGGTGCAAGACTCTGAAAGAATGTATTATTACTACCAACAGGCATAGAGAATGTGAAATGCGCTGTTTTCTTGATGCCACATGAAGGTACATGTAACTAAATAATCTATATAATCTATGTCTACAATCATCTATATAATCTATGTATAAAACTAAAAGCAATAAAAATCCTTTAAATATATGCAACTCAAAATGTACACTGGCAGCTTAAGTGCTGAATTTTAAAGATTACTTTTACTGACTTTGTCTATGCGAGTTTTCAAATTAAGAACTCCTAAAGCAAACACTGAGCTAATAGGCATTGAAGGTGTTAAAAATTAATTTAATGTAATTTTTAAAAATTTGTTGGATAAGGGCAACGTTTAACACAATGTACAAATTACCCTAGACTATAGAAAATGTACACTTAAATACTGAAAAAGAAATCAGGTAAATTTATGACCACTCCCTCCACTTCTGAACGCTGTTCATTTATTTCGGTACACACTCATGAAATGCTCATAGAGCTCACAACATATTATAAAATAAGGAGAAATAACGATCCAATGGAGAAAGATACTCTTTTTTTTTTTTGGAGGGGCCAGGGAGGTTTGGTAGAATTGTATAGGAGAAGAATGTCAACTTCATACTATCATTCAAAGGAAAGGAAGCTGTGGAGAGAAAAATAGAAAAATCTTTAGATATTTCAAGAAAACAACTTACCCAAGTTATGTCGCTTTGTCTTTGCGTGCTCATGAATATGTTTCTTTGTAAAACAGCCAAAGAAGACACAGTAGAGGCAAGAGTGGAGTCTATTTAAGTGGGCGCCACACATATGACAGATGCAAGACTTTGCCTGGAAAATAGGGGGAATAAAACCAAAATCAATAAAAGCCAAAAACACAAACATAAATGATCGATAGAAAGGTACAGGCCAACAGATTTGGAAGGAAAGTCTGAGAAAACTTTTATTTATTTATTAACTGGGGCCCAATCTCAAAAGGACAAAGAAGAAAAGAAAAATTTTATTAAAACAGAACTATGATCTTTAAAGCGGTTTTTAGTTCTTCAAAAAGAGCCACACACGAATTACACTTACCCCACAATCTCACCTACTCACACGTAGACAAGTATCCAGTCATCAAGATAGATATCATACTACAGATCATGCATTTTATTCACAAGACAAGCTCTAAGTCTTTAGGAACATCTTTAACATGAAGTGACAATCAAGAGCAAAATACCAAATGTTTCAAAAAAACTACATCACAGTGTACAATTCTATAGTTCTTTCCAGGTTAGTACAATATTCTCCTCACAATTTGACGTAATAAGCAATTCAAGTATTATTTGCTCATTTAACAGATGAGAAACTGAAGCTCAAAGTGACTTGCCCAGGGTCCTACAACACGTGAGTATCATACCCAGAATTTAACGGCAGGTCCCTCAAGTTTTTCTACTAGCCTAAGTACTCTCTAGAGACACAAAGACTCAAATTAACAGAGCACAGAGACCTGTATACTGCAGGGACAACCTCACATCCCAAAAGAAGACCCAAATTATGTTCAATATCCTTTGGTTAGGAAGCCAGGGAAGCAGGTTTTGATTTTTTCATATTTCTTAAAAGTTCTTACACATTTTAGAGAGATTGGCTTTAGTTACAATATGAATGACTGCAGAGAGTACCCACATTGATAAGATTACAGATCCACTGAAGTTCAGATTACCTAGAAAATTCACTTGAATTGATGAGCTTACTCCCTAAATTTAGATCCCTGATTAATGTTATTTTGTACCAAATGTTGGCACTTCTTTCATAAACATTGCTTCCCAACTTGTACATGACTACTGTGAAGAGAACGCTCTTAAACAGCTCACTTCAATAAGAAGCGAATCTGCATCACACCATCCTTCCCCAACAGTCACCAGAAGACAGCTAGGAAGACACTTGTGCTGTCTTTTGGTTCAGTATTTCATAGATATATATCACTAAGATTTTTTCCATTTTTCAAGATACATTCTTGAACTAAAATTCTCTAATAATTGCTTCTGGGTGAATAGGGCTGAACAAATATCTAAAAGATAACCAAGTTAAAGCCTCTCACCATGTTTCTACTCATGAGTCATTTTGATAAGCTTTTAATGAAAAAAAAACTTTTCAGGTTAGTAAGAAGGTAGTTTCAGGGAAAATTAAGATATTAAAAACATCTACTGAATAATAGTCTAGGCAGAAAACAATATCCTTCCTTCATTCTGTCAAATTCTGCACCTTGTATCACTTAAAATCATTTGAACAACACTTCTCAATGTAACATGCTCACTCATGTCTTCTGCGTATACTTGTATTTCTGCGTACAAGCATGTACTACTCAAATTCCTTGTGCTACAACAACTTTTTGCAGTTATTACACTTGCAAATAGTAAAACTTAAGCTGCATTTATCTAGAATGGAAGTAGAAAATAGTATTTAAAAGGCAAATTGAACTTCTTTCTTATTGTGGACATGAGCTTCAAGCCTGCTTAACATTAGCCAGTTACCTTAATTGCAAAATTTGAAAGAACACTTTCTAGATAACTCTGTAATATGGGTTTCCTAAACTTCAGCAAATACACTTTTATTTAAATACTATTTATATGATAATGATATTATATGTACCTCTTAGATTAAAATACATGACTTTATAATGAGCATAAAAAATATTTACAATCTTTTTCCCTTTAATGGAAAACTCCAAGAAGTACCTTTCTTCTGTATATAACACTTGTATTAACAATTACACATCTCAACTACACATTTTGTTGTGTAAACAAAAAAAAATGTTTTGTGCTAAAATAATGTCAATGCTAGGCAAGAGGCTCGTTACTGATAAAATACTACAAGACAATCAAACAGGAACTGTTGGCAACAGGTCTCCATTTTGATTGGGGAGGAGGAGGGGAGAAGGTAGCAGGAGAATGGGTCAGGAACAATCTGTCCAAGAGGGAAGGTCATCACCAAGGATGAGCAAGTAACTTGACTGATATAATATGTCTTTTACACACTTTTTAAAAAATCCAATTATATTTGAAAAATTCAATTGAATTGAATTTTTACAATTCAATTTATTATCTGTTTCAAGTTCTTAGCTTTATTACCTTAACTAAGCCCAAAAACCTCACGTGGAGGTATCTGCCCTGGGGTGGGGGGAGAGAAGCATTTGTCAAACACCTACTAAATGAAAGGCATCGTGATAAGCACTTGACAGATTATATCATATGATCCTTATAACAACCTGAGAGGCAAGTGCTTTTATTGTCCCCATCTTAGAGTTAAGGCAAACAGAAGTTATGTGACTTGCCTTAGACCACACGATTAGTTAGCAAGGACCCGGGGCTAGACTGGAATTCAGGTCTTCCTGGCTCCAGACCCAATGCTCTGTCTGCTACGTCACCGAGGGAAAATAGCCACTGTATGTGCAAGCCAACACTATGTTGCGTAGTTTAAAAACAGTCAACAGTCAACACTAAAGGTGCTTCATCTGAATTTCAGAAGACCTCTGCAAGATCAACTGCACTTTTTTACTTGTTAGTTCATTTAGTTATAACTGATTAAATACTAAGGATTTTACACATGATTTGATTTCTTACCTTTGCTTTTGGTTATTGAAGTTCATAATAAAAATATTAACCTTTATTCTCAGAAATTTCATCAAATTATTGTCATATTACACAAAATCCCCAAAATAAATATAATGTGCACCCATAAACACAAAAGTATTTCACAATATTTGTGAATATCAAAATTTAGAAATGTGGTATAAAATGTGGTTTAAAAATACATTTTGCATCCACCTCCCAGATTTGTTGTGAGGGTCACATGAGAACATCTACAGCAATCTGCAAAGCTTAAGAATTCTATAAATGCCAGTTATTTTAAAAAGTCATCTGGGTAAATCTAAAGCCCATGAGATCTGGGAAGGGCTTCTGACCCAGCGCTCATCTTTAGGATTATTAAGATCAGTGTGTGGAGGTGAGAAACTGGAAGAGAGAAGTGGGATCAAGGGCAAGAGGGAAGGGAAAAGACAGCTCAGGCATGTCACAAGAGCAACTGATAAGAGCCAAGAAGCCTGAGGTGTCATACTCCTCTCGTAAATATTAACTGAACCAAAAGGAAACCTCCAGCACAACAGAAGTATCCTCTCTGGAAAATTTATGGAAAATCAGGGACAAGAGAGGACAAAGTGATCACCGGAGTACTTACATTGCTGAGGTCATAGATTTCAGAGATCTAAAGCTAAACAGCCAACTGCTGTTTATGCACAATAATGACCAAGTGGCAAAAAATAACAAGAAACCTTGTGACTATTAAGCACGGATACACTAAGAGAACTGGGATATATTCAGAACAGTTGTTGATTGTGGCCTTAAGTTGCTTAACCATCCTTGAGTTCAGCTTCCTTATCTATAGAATAAGAAAGTAGGACTGGATGACCCCTAAAGTCTCATCTAAATCCATGATCCAAGATTTAGAACCTCAATGATCACATTCCACCATTCCTCTGAAGATATGAGAATATTTTACAATACACTGGACTGGATCCAACTAACAGATAAATTAATTCCTGAGAGTAAGTCAGGCCTTTTGTAAACTAACTTTATGACTCCAATATTCTTCTAAAGGACTGTGCTCCTGGGAAGTTACAAAAGTCATATATTCCAAAGACAAAACTAAGATGAGTACCTGAGCTAACTCACTGCTCCAATAGTCTTTCTTCTAGGGATCAGAGGTTTACACAACACATAAAAATATTATACAAATAGTAATTCATGTTTTAAAACCAAACACAAATCCAATGCCAGATATTTCTGGTTCTTATTAGTACAGGCCAAACTGGAAGCTGGAAGTAAAGGGACCTATATAGCCTGAGTCATTCAATTTCCAAACTCAATAATGCTATTAAATACAAACCAATGCTGAGTCATTTCATTCAAGGATGCAGCAGAGTCCAAAAGCAACAGGATGACTTCTCAGTGACTCATCAATGAAGAGAACTGCATCCATAAGTATTTCAACTTTTTAAAAATTAACCTCTTCCATATTCCTTGTTTATAATAGTTAGATCAACTCATCTAAGATGGTGGATTTTTGGAGAATGTTTTTGATATTATTTCATAAATATCTATTAACCTTTCTTTCAAACACAGCACTAGGCACACGTAATTTTGCAATGTACACACTCACCAAATTAATGTTGTATGTGTAGTTACCTAGTAGTAAATTATTAGGATAGAATCATTCTTCCTGAGTTTACAAAAAGAGAAGCTAAGTAGTGAAATTTTATTAACAGATCCCTTTATGATTTCCTCATTAGGGGAAAAAAAAGAAAACTCCATTTCTAGCCTTCCTGTTTAGATACTTAACCACAGTACACACAGACCATTATCAAAAATCCATGCATGTAGTACTGAAGCCCCAAGTCACAGCATTTTGGAGCTAGAAGGGACCTTACTGATCATCTAAGTT
The DNA here is from genome assembly GCA_028658325.1 of Potorous gilbertii. Classification (NCBI taxonomy): domain Eukaryota; kingdom Metazoa; phylum Chordata; class Mammalia; order Diprotodontia; family Potoroidae; genus Potorous; species Potorous gilbertii. Next base: position 91,948,015 of record CM053772.1, on the reverse strand, counting down.
CAACCTCCTCATTTCACACGTGACGAAACTGAGGCCCAGATATGTCAATGATTTGAAGAAGTCAAATAGCTAGTAAAGCGGTAGTCTGGGACTGGAACATAGGTATTCTGATTACAAATATATGATACTTCCCTTTTATTCCTTTAGCCTTTTGAGAAGAGTTACATATTATATATATATATATATGAGTCACTTTCTCTAGCAATAAAAAGGTCTTTTTAATGGGTCACTCAAGCTCCTGCTACCTCACCCACTGCCTACAAACAATGCCTGTGCCTGAACTCCAGGGTCTTTCATCATCATTTCTTCTCTTTCAAACTTATTTCATTAATATTTTCTTTAGTACTTGGGTTCTTAACCAGGTACGTGGACCTATTTATTTAACATTTTTACAACCGTACTTCAATTATTCACTTCCTTTATGATCCTATGTACTGTGCATTTAATATGCATTTAATTTTATACATCTAAAATATTTTAATTTAAGAGAAAGTATCGCAGTTTCATGACTGTCAAAGTAATCTATGTAACAAAAATGGCCACAGCTCTAGTAAGGCTAACTGAATTAGTTCCATTTCTAAGGGTGTAACCTTTTCCTTCCCCCAAAGTCTTGGTTCATTAGCCTCCTATACCATTTCTGGATGCAGGTAGAGACCAACAGTGGGAGGTAATGTTGATAATGCCATATCATCATGTTTAGATGACTACTGTGCAAAGAAGAGAATGAACTAGGTAACTGTAAGCATTTAAATTTAATTAGGAGGCTACCACTCCATCAAACTACTCAGTAATGCTACTGGTTCCAGAAAAAAATCTGGAACACTCAAACACTCTGAAGCAAAGGAAAGGGGAGAAGCAGGTGAGATGGGGCCATAAAGTTATGCCCAAAGAGTAGTTCAATGAGCATATTTCAACCTTGTCTATGATGTTAAAGTGAGAACAACCACAGCAATCCTATTTTATCCCCAAGTTCAAGAGAGAAACTCTCTAACATTTTACTCTGGAAGTTGAAGTCATAGTATTTAGGAACATCCAAGATTTCCTCACTGGTCTCCCAGTACCTGTGTGTAGACTTTTTGCTTCCACACAGCAGATCTGAAGAAATAGCATTTCTTGCCAGCTGTTGCACAAGGCCTCAGCACAATTCTTTGTAAATCATCATATGAACTTTGCCCCAAAAGGACAATGAGATTAAAGGTCAGTCAACACCAAATGAAATGTCAACATTTTTTCGGAGGTCTACTGTTTCAAAATACTTACATGAACTTCTGATAATATAAAGGCAAACCTAAAAGTTAATTTGAGTCTCACACAAGCAGCTAATCTAGGCATCATTTTCATCCAGGTACAGATATAAGTTGAAATTTATCCATTTATTCAATGGATATCCAAATATCCATTTGGGGAGATGATTCAAAAGATGCAAGAAAGCCATTAAAAGGAATAGCAAAAATATATCAGAACCAAGTATATTCAAACTCCTTTTGTACATATATAGAGCAACCTTTTAAAACTATCCTGCATTCTTTATAAACAGCAAGTAAAATATGAAACAGGAAGAAATTAAGAAGAAAAATTTATTAATGGGTCTTGGTAGAAAACCAAATTCAGCTATTTCCTCTTCCCAAAGGTTAGGAAGGAAACTGTAAAAGGATTCAATGTTAATAGAGCAGCTTTTTTCTTTCATACAACCATAAAGATTTACATAGATTAATTTAGGTTCTTACAATGTAAAAGAACACTATAACTGAAAGTTGACAAGAAAAGATCTAGAAGACTAGAAATACACAAAAAAACAAGGTACACAAATATCATGTTGTTACTGTCAACATTTCTCCCTCACATCACAAAACACAAGGCTTCTTTTCTAACATGCTAATTACATAAGGTGGTTTAGGTACATAGAGGGATTGATCTCTCCCCTAAGTCCAGTCTACAACCTTTTCTTATTACTTGATTCATCCATGTCCAACACTGAGCTCATGATCTAGACCCACTCCTAACTCCACCATTCCTTCCAGCTTCCTTCTTCCCATCCATAATCAGTACATTTCCAGTTACCCAGGAACTTACATATCCATCTCGTTTTTGACTACTTCCTTTCTCTCATAGCCTGCAAATGGGGAAAATAACCTCTACCTCCCACAGGTGTTGTGGGGATCAAATGAGATAATTTTGAAGTGTTTATTTAGCCAGTGCCTGACCTGCCCCCACCTCTCTCCCTCTCCCTCCCTCTCTCTCTCTCCCTTCCTCTCTCTCTCTCCCTCTCTCTCCCTCCCTCTCTCTCTTTCCCCCCTCTCTCTGTCCCTCCCTCCCTCCCTCTCTCTCTCTCTCTCTCCCCCTCTCTCCCTCTCCCTCCCTCCCCTTCTCTCTCTCCCCCTCTCTCTCCTCTCTCTCTCCCCCCTCTTTCCCTCTCTCTCCCTCCCTCCCTCTCTCCCTCCCTCTCTCCCTCCTCCCTCTCTCTCTCCCTCCCTCTCTCTCCCTCTCCCTCCCCTTCTCTCTCTCTCCCCCTCTCTCCCCCTCTCCCTCCCTCCCCTTCTCTCTCTCCCCCTCTCCCTCTCTCCCCCCTCTCTTTCCCTCC
>CM053772.1:91902645-91944934 GCA_028658325.1 Potorous gilbertii | reverse complement strand
CCCTCCCTCTCCTTCTCTCCCTCCCTCCCTCTCTCTCTCTCTCTCCCTCTCCCTCCCTCCCTCTCCCTCTCCCTCTCTCCCCCCTCTCTTTCCCTCTCCCTCTCCACCTCTCCCTCCCCTTCTCTCCCTCCCTCTCTCTCTCTCCCTCTCTCTCCCTCCCTCTCTCTCTCTCCCCCTCTCTCCCCCCTCTCTCTTTCCCCCTCTCTCCCTCCCTCCCTCTCTCCCTCCTCTCTCTTTCCCTCTCTCTCTCTCTCTCTCTCCCTCTCCCTCCTTCCCTCTCCTTCTCTCCCTCTCTCTCCCTCTCTCTCTACCTCCCTCCCTCTCTCTCTCCCTCTCCCTCCCTCTCTCTCCCTCCCTCCCTCTCTCTCTCCCTCCCTCCCTCTCTCTCTCTCCCTCTCCCTCCCTCCCTTCCTCTCTCTCTCTCTCTCTCTCTCTCTCTCTCTCTCTCTCTCACACACCCATTACTGCTCTCATTATCATCACTCCTTCACGAACTTTATGTTGTAGAAAAACTGGACTATCCACTGCTCCCTAGCCGTGACAAAGCATCTCCTACCTGAACACTGTGCCCCTATCACTCCTCCACCTTGTGTCCCTGTTTTCTGTGGATCTCTCATATTTTGGGCCATTTCATGCTGTACATGCCAGCCCACCCCATTCCATTCCACCTCCAGGAAGTTTCCCATGAGCAAGAACGACTACCCTGTTCTTTAAACTTTTTATATAAGCACACATTTAATACCTTGTATGTAGTATGTGCTTAGTAAATGTTTAATGAATTTAACCAAATTCAATGCTAGTAAGACTAGTCCACACCAAGATGTCCCAGCCACAGCACATGTGTTCATGAAATGAAACCATGAAGGTAAAGGCCACAAAATGAAGCCTTCCTGCCAACAGCAGATTGTAACTAATCTTAACCAATCTACTTTCAAATGAAGAGTATCTACAGAAGGCATAAAACATCTCAACTTTATATTTGCCATTCAGTATGTAACCCATGTTAGAAAAAGCAAGCTGCACTCAAGAGTAATCAAAGCTAACAGTTCCATGTAAAACTTTGGCCCAGGATGACTGTAGATAAGACATCCTCTAGGTGACTTGTTAGATCAACTTCAGCAGGTAAAGACTTACACTGAATCCTAAGTGAAGCGTTATTTTGACATCCTTCTCCCCAGGATGCCCACCTCAGAAAGCGTGGTCTAAAAATGATTGATTTCGAATCCAAGTCATCCAAACAACTGTGTTGTACAAAGTTATCTTCTTGCCATATAATTGGTATTCTTATGGAAAATATTTTGAGAGGTTCATTCTCGGTTTTCTATCATCTAAAGTACAATTTAAAAAGCCGATAGGAAAAGTACTGATATAGATCTAAATTCTAATGCAACATGAGGCATAACAATTATTCTGTCCCATTTCACCATTTACAAAAGAAAGATTTAACACAGCATTTGCCAACTTTAGTACTGATGTTGTGAAGACATTTCAGAATGGCTTAAACTGATGGATAAAATCTCCTTTATACTATAAAAATATTTTGAGATGAAAAATACTATTCATGTATAGCACATAAGTAATCTTACATAGTACATTTGCCAGAATTCCCTAGACAGCCCAGATATCCGCCTGTGTTGCAATCAAGTTCAAGGTCTTGTCAACTAATTTCAACATTGGTCATGCAAGTGAATTGCATGTCATGACATCACCTCCCTGGTGTTATGGTCCTCTTCCAGAACGGACAACTGACAACCTCTGTTTTCAGAAGATGGAGCTGCCTTACTGAGAACCCGACTGGAACTGGCCAGCTGAGCAACACTGCTCTTTTATTTCCCTCTGTCCACATAGAGCTATCATACCCTTACTTGACAGTGCTCTGCCCAAAGAAATATCTTTGATCACTGAAACTTTTTCTTAAGGACCATGCCTTAATTCCCAATCACTCTGGCTTTCACTGTCTGGTCCACAATAGGTCCCAGACCAAGACCCACTTGGTCACGGTTTGGGCAGACTGGCTCAAAGTGAATGTAAATAGCAACTGTCTTTTATTTAGCCAAAAACTCTTGAGGGTCTTCCCCTCCCAGATTGATTTTTTTTTCTCTGAGTCATTTCCTCCCTAGCCTTAATCACTGAATGGGTGTTGCCTCAGTCAAACTGAGACCTGTTAAAGACCTGGCCAATGGACCCAGAAGGATCAGAAGAGAGATTGAGGCTGAGGACTTTGCACCATCCTCCCACACTCAAATCCAATTCACTTGCATGTGAGGGCATCACCTCCCTGATGTCATAGTCCTCTTCAAGAGCAAAGGACAAATGATTCACTTAAACCCTGGGGTTCACAGAATCTCTGAATGTGACTCTTTTTATGTTGCTGTTGTTGCTAAATACCCTGATAATTATGCAGGTCCCTTTCACATCACAAGGGGTTGGGGGATGGTGCCCCCTACCATCTGGAAAATCCACATAAAATTTTTGGCCACCCCGTCATAACAGAGAAGTCTGAACTATTAATGCATTAAAAGATAAAATATGCTGATATTATAAAATACTATCAACATATATTACGCATTTCTGGGCTTCTAAACTTTTTCTGTCATCTGCTGGTCTTCACATGTCGTCTGTAATTTCTGCAAAACTTCCAAAAAATTCTCACTTAATTTCATAACTATTTCAATATAATTGCTTTGCATTGTAATCCTATATATTTCATTTTATGCATTCAAAAACATTATGCTAAGGAGTCCATAGACTTCACCAAACTGCCAAAGGAGTCCATGACACAAAAAAAGTTAAGAACCCCTGACCTAAAATAAGAGAGAATTTAAAACACAAAATAGAGGGTAAGTAGGCACTATCTTGACGTCAACAATATACATGAGGTTTTACCCTTAAATGAACCTGTTAAGCTTATATATATGTATTTTATAGCTGTAATCAAATAAAACTTTAACAAAGTTAAAGTGATCCAAGTAATATTAATACATCACTATGCTATATAATTAAGGATAAATGGCTGTAATTAGTATTATTAAACAACCAAATTTATTTTTCTCTTCTCATAATTAGTTTTCTATGTGTCTATGATTAAGTTTTTTCCTCAGTCTCATACATTCCTCTCTTAGCATTCAATCACCATCATCATCACTGTCAACCACCACTACAGTCCCTTCCTACCTACTAGTGTCCTTGAAAATCATGTCCAACAGTTGTTGGTCAGAATAATCTAGGAGTTGGAGGGATTAAAGCAGAAGAAAATATGGAACAGGAGGTAACGGATAACCTGGCATAGTAGGTGACTGAATGATCACCATTATGCGGGGGTGGGGAGGGGGGAGTTAAGATAGAAGGGAGAAAACACAATGGGAATATAATATTTCCCATCAGCATCTGGTAGCCTTGGGTAGGTTAGGGAAGGAGGGAGGAAGGAAAAAAGAGATGAGAAGGGTCACTGTAAGCAGAGTCAGGCATAGTCAGGGTCTTTCAGGCTTTCAGAAACCAAGACTGCAGCTACTGTACACAAAAGCATTTCATGCCCAGAGTGGTCATAAGGGCACATTAGAAAGCTATCACCTCTTATCTTTAGCAACATTATCCATATCCCAGGACTCTTTCTACTGGCCTTGTCCAGCTACCACCCACAACCTCAAATGGGCAGTGCTCAAAACTAGCAAAATAGCTATACTACCACAGTACCAAAACAATCTACCTCTCAAAATGATAGCATAAATCACTCTTGAACTTCTAAGAGTTTAAGAGTTTTTTTTTAATGTTAAGGAAAAAAAGAAATAAGGAAAAAATTGTACCCTTTTTCATTCATCAATGGATCAAATTATAAAAATTCATTACTTCTTCTTGCATTTTTTTGAGGGGAGATTGTGCATGGGGGGGCTAGTTTTGTCTTTTAGTAACCAAATATATCTTAGTTCCAGGCTTTCAACTATCACTGGTTGATGATGACAGATTAAGATATGACTGCACTATGTAGCTATGTACTGCAGTTTTATTCTTGTCAACCACTGTTAAGTAATGATGTGAAAACTAAATAAGGCCAGGTGCACATTTTTCCTGCCCATTCACTCTGAAATGACTCACTGTGTATGTTATGTTGTAGTATGTCAAATAACACAGGACTCTGGGTCAAAAGACCTGCATTTCTTGATTTTGCAAAGGTCACAGTTATATGACCTCCAGGAAGTCACATATTTCGAGGCCCTAGTTTCCTAACCTGTAAAACATGGGAATTGGACTATATCAATACCCACTAAATTGCATTCCATAGAACCCCCCCATTACTCCCACTTCCAAAATCAGCCCTTCCTACTTATTTCTCTATGTTGGCACTACTATCCTTTTCGTTATTCAAATTCAAAACCTTAGGTTCATCTCCGATCCACCCCACCCCTCCTGCTCTAAACAACTAAAAGTTCTGTCATTCCTCCTATCGTGTATCATCTCCCACATTCTAGTTTAATTCTTCATATCCTTGTCCTTCAATGATTTTAAATAGCCTCCTAACTGTTTGTATCCACCAATGTTTCCATTCTTCGCATGGCTACAAAAGAAATCATTCTAATTCCTCGTTCTTATAGTGATTTCTCTAGTCTGCAGTAATAATTGCACACATGCTTGATCCTCCCGCTGAACACCTCCCACAATCTGGCTCCAGCTGTAATTCATAAAGTCCTTTTGGTGAACCCTATGTTCTAGTCCAACTGAGTAACTGACCATTCCCTAATTCTCATTCTTACCTCTTTGTTCATACCTTTCCCCATCTCTCAAATATACATTTCCTTCCAATTGTCTATATGCATTTCCCCCACTTCCTCTTACTGTAAACTACTAGAGAGCAGGATCTATGTTGCACTTCTTTTTGGATGGTCAGCATCTAGCAGAGTTTTCACATAAATGACACCTAATAAATAACTATTAACAAAAACTCTTAATAGTCATTTCTGGCATGAAAATGGAGCAGATTTCCTCTTTATTACAAAGTTTTCTTGACCTCATCACGCCATACTGCTAAATTCAACATTTTTCATTTTTAAATTTTAATCAACATTTCAAGCCCCAAAGTGATCTACAAACTAAATTAATTTGGTAAACTCTTCACTAGATAATATCACCACCTTAATTAATTTACAGTTCTCCAAGAACCTTGATGGTCATTTGTACCTCATAACAACCTGGTGATGTAGGCATAGGCCGGCATTATTATCTCACTCACGGGCGAGGAAACAGACACAGTTTGTGACTTGGTCAGTAAATGGTAGCAACCAGAAAAGAACTCAGGTTTCCAAATTCTTAGTGCAGTATTCTTTCCGGTATATTATACTGTATCTCTATAGTTCTTTTCAAAGCTCTAATTATAGTTCTAAATATATGATAACCAACAATAAGACATTACAATTAAATGCTGGAAACTTGGATTACACAGTTTCTTTAAAGTCTCTTTAAAGACAAATAAATGGAGTTGGTTTTGTTATGCATCCAAAAAAACAAATAACATCATTTCTTGGACCTTTCTTCAATTATCTCATATTGCAGTGCTATGAAGAGGATATGTAAAAAGACAACCTAAAAAAAAAACAACCAGCTAATGGACTAGCATCTATTGCAGAAAAGTGGAAGAGAAATTCTGCAAAGAATTCAGTAAGATTTAACAAATTAAATCAGCATGTGTTTTGAAACATGGTGATTTCAATCCAAAGATGGGAATGAGAGAGGATGACCCAAAAAAAGTTGGAAAATATTGTTCAGGAGTAAGAAATGAGAGGCCAAAGAGTTACAAGTTATATGACTAAATCAATCCATCAAGTATTAATTAGGTACCTCCTACATCTCAGGTATTATACTAAGCCCAGTAAGACAAATACAAGAATAAAATAATCCCTACTCCAAGGGAGCTTACACTTTAATGGGAGACAGTAACAAGTACATGCACACACACACACAGATACACAACACATAACTACAAAGTTAATAAGTTGTTATATACAAAGTAGACTGGGAGGGATAGCAGTAATTTGGAATCAACCAGGAGGGGGAGGAATCAGAAAAGGCTTCATGAAGAACATGGCGCTTGATCTGCATCTTACAGAAAGAAAGGGAATGAATGCTTTCTTTGAGAAAAAGATCAGAAGGTGCTATGTATAACAAGAACTGATGTAGGAATCATACCTGAATCAAATGCCTCTAAACAATGAGATTAAAAAACATTAATTCAAAGCTAAAAGAACAAAAATGAGGAAAATATATGGAGTAAAATTAAAATAACTCCAACTTGATCCATTTAAATAAGTAATTAAAACTGAAGAATGGGAAATGAATGCAGAAATGGACATCAACATCAATGTAGATCAATTTCCATAAAAAAGAGATGAAAAAAGCCTAAAACTGTCTTCTTCAGCAAACATTTGACCTACTTGCCAAGAGGAAAAGATGACAACAAAGGGCAACATCATTTATAAAATTCTTCACAGAAGGATGGTGGAACATTATGAGTCATATATCTTCATAAAACAGGTAGAAGCACTGGAGTTAAAAAAAAACAGCTTCAAGAAAGCTGGATAAGAAACTAAGCAAAGCATACTTAGGTATGATAGTCACTTAAATATATCAAAGTGAAGACAGATAAAAAATAAGAATGAAGTACTAAGACCTGAATAAATTTTTCACCATCAAGGTCAACAGAAACAACCACATTTGGTCTAGAAAATTAATGCTAGATGTGGTTCTTGAGGAAGCAGAAACAGCATCAAAAATAGCTTACCTAAAGTGAATGGAGGGAGTGAGGAAAGGAGAAAGCGGGGTGGGGGGGAGAGGAGACAGAGAAATTGAGAAATTGAGACAGAGGTGCCCAGACAGCCCATGCTAGAGGTGATACAATTTTGAGAGCACTGAAGGACCAATTGCCAAGGTAAATTCTCAAGGAGGAAAAGATACCAAAGGCAAGGGAAAATCTTGAAAATTTTATTATTACAAAAAAAAAGCAACCAAAAGAACATCAATAACACATACGCTTACTTTCCACTTTGTATAACATTTTTACTAGAATAATCTTCACATGCTTCAAGGACTACTTTAATGAGGGCTATTAGAAGGAAACAAGCAGTAGACTCTCTCAAGTGATATCCTACATCTCATCTTTACAATTATACAGCTGACTGAAATTTAAAGACAATAAAAGATCCCACTGTGCTTGTTTCTGGACTACAGATAGTTTAATTTAGTAGAGCAAATTACTACCTTAAATGTTCTTCTGAAATAAAGTATCTCATACACATGGCAAGATCATACAATATCCCTTGAAAGATGACAAAAAAAACCCAATGTTCTAAAGCCCAGTCATTATTAATATCAAAAAAAGTAGTTTTAAAAATAATATCTGCTTGCCAAAGGGGTTTGTCAGTTATGGGAGGGATCCAGAGATGAGTCCAAATTGAAAAGAGATTCCCCATAGAAGGGTGAGTTCCTCCAAATTCTACTGTTTGCAAAGAATACTGTGTTTATTTCATCAAGTCCCAGAATATTAAAGTCTCCTAAAATGAGATCCTTAATAATTCAAACAAAAAAAAATTTTTTTTTGGCCTAACTATCCAGGGAGGAGAAAACTATTAAAAAAAAAACAAAACTCTTATTTTCCATAATGATACACAATTGAATAAACAATGTATAGAGCTCATACATCAGATGTGAGTATACCTTGGGTAGATAATGCAAATAGTCCAAGAAATGAGCAGACTGAAATGATTGCCTTTGGAAGATAACAAAGTTCTATAAATAACTCACAAGTTTTGTTTCTACTCCCTAAAACAAAGGTCCATCTTTTTAACACCAATGCTACAATGAAGTTGTATGATGTTGAGCTTTGGGACAGGGTAGTCTTTGGGAAATTGAAGTTGATTATTTAAAGAGCAATGGAAAGTCAAATGATGGGTGCATATTATAATGAAGGAGGTAAAAAGAAGAGCGTAAAGGACAGCATCATGGAAAGGAGTAATTGAAAAATAAAATGGACTTGTGACATCATTAGAACAAAAGACAACTCACAGATGGCCCTAGTGCTCCACTAGTGTCAACCCAATTCAAAGAAGGCTCCCAATACTGGGGTGGGGAGGAGGGGGTTGAGAGAAATTCCTTTGAAATAACTTAAGGAAGGACATGGACAAGAGATGTATAAGACAGGTTGGCACAACAGATGTGCTGTGTGTGGTCTTTATCACTGAAGAGAAAACTGACAGAGGAAAAATACTGCTGTTGCAGCTGACAGTTGACATTTACACAATACTTTCAGATTTGCAAATCATTATCTAATTTAAACAACGTGAAAAGAAGGTGCTATTTATAAACCCAGTTTACAGATAAGAAAATAGAGGCTCAATTAAGTGACTCGTCCAGGATCATATAGCCAGTAAATGTCTGAATCAGGATTCAAATTCAAGTCTTTCTGACTCCAAGTTTATAAAACACATGGTATCGCTAGACAGAAATTAGCCGAAGTCAGGGAAACGTCAATAAAAGCAGAGTATCAGAACGGCAACTATAAGCAGTTCCTACTTTTTTGGGACAGTCCCTTGTATTTTACACAGAGCTAATGAATGAGACTGGTCCTCAAACTATTTCACTAGGTGGCTTTCATCAACATATGATCAATTTTCTACTCCCACAGTGCAGTTACTATGTTGCCTATCTTAATAACTCCTCATATTTACATTATGCCTTGAAATTCACAAAACGCTTCCTTCACTGAAATATCCATGAGGCAGATAGTCCAAGTTGTACTCTTCCCCCCCTTTTTTTTTCAGTTAAAAAAAACCAGAACATAAAGTGATTTGCCCATGATCATCTTTACTAAGTGTACAGAGCAAGAGATCAGAACCAGGCCTCCTAAATTCAGCACTCCATCCATTCTACAAAAATGTAGATGGTTTAGATGTGCCCAAGGATAAAATAACAACAAAAAACTAGTCACATCCAAACAAAAAAAAAAAAGACCTGAACTACTTTGAAGTTTCAAGATTTAGAAACTTTGGATTAAATTCGTTTTATGAAAGACTTGCTACTTTAGTTATCAAAAAGACAGGATTTTGTTAAGAAAATGGATCCAATAAATGTACACATGGCATTAAATCAGGCAGCCATAGGGACTTCTCAGAAGTACTGAATCTTGACTAGAGGCACTGAAAAGGTGATGGTGGTACAGACCACAGAAGCAGAAACGCATATAGAAAGCTAGTGCCACGGATTCTTAAGCTTTTTCATTTGCAGAGTGGTTAAAAGACTGGCCCAGAGTCACACAGTTAGAAAGCGGTCAAGTTAGGGTAGAGAGTTTTGTGTAATAATTCTGTTGTATATTTGAAAGCAACAGCAAACTGCACATAGATTTATAGTTCCATGTGCAATCGTTTTATACTATGTTATGGAACTTAAAACAAAGAAAGTGCTCCAAGTCTAAACTGGAATCCAGATCTAATACTTTCTACTATTAAATAAGGTTCCCTCCACCTAGTTTTAAAGTGCTGTTCTAAGTTTCAGGATAATACATATGAAAAGGAGTGTACATATCCCACATATCACTAGACAGAAATAAGCCAGAGTATGAGAGACAATAGTAAAAGCAGAGGAAAAAAGGGCAGTGGGTTGAGGGGGAGATGGGAACTTAATAGCAACTCTTTTGGGCTCGTCCTTCACTTTGCACACACAGCTTTCAGTGTATGAGACTGTTCTCTGGGCAATGTCCCAGGTATCCTCATCTACACAGGACATGAATTTTCTACCCCTGTCCTGTCCATGGCAGCCAGGAGAATTTGCATGCCTCATCTCTTAGCAACTAACATAAAGGGGGAAAAGGTGCTACATTTAGAATCTTCTAGATTTAGAAAACAGAAAGGAAGAGGGCAAAAGGTAATATATTCCACTCAATGGCAAACAATTCTCAACACTTCAACATCAAAACTACTCTGATTTTAAAAGTTTTTAATGCTCAACTATTCATGCAGGACTATGAAATGATATGCATTCCCTTTCTGCTTTTAATCTAAGAACTATATATAAAATTTAAAAGGAAAAGCAACCAATGATTATTTTTAATGTAAAATGAATTGAGAACTTACCCACAAATTATATAACACTATCTAAATAAAGTGTAAAAATGGGAGGGGTCTAAAATATTTTCTTTAAAGATTAAAAAAATTCAATATATTGGACATAGTTCAGATTTTAAAAATAACTTTGTTGTAGATGTGCAACTTGCTCCATATCTATTTTGTTGCCTGCCTTGAAATAACAATGTTACCATAATAACTGATAAATATACAACTATTACCTTGTGGGTGAACTCTTAGTTACAGCATTTTCAAAAAGCAGCACAGGAGGGTCCAAATCACCCTAAAAAATACAAAAGATACCCTCTATTCCTCCTCACATCCCCAATGTATGGCCAAAGAAAACCCGGCAAAAAGCAGATCATGGGACCAGCGAGATATATCTGCATCTAATCTGATCCCCTTTTATTATCAGATGAAGAAAGTGAGTTCCAGAAGTTAAGTATTGTGCCCAAGGTCAAACAGAGTAACAGGTGTACTGAACTTAAAACACGTGTCTCCAGGTACAGTTAGTTCTCTTTTCCACTGTTTTCATGCTTTCCACTTTTGCCCTATTTCTCTGTATCACTCATTTAACATAGATATTAATAAGTTAATATAACACAGAAATGGTTCACGTAGCATTTAATTTAGTTATTCTGCCCTAAAGTTGGTAATAAGCATAAGAATATGGTCTACATTTACATCTTTTTATTATCTGATTCATCTTAGATACACACGTATATATTTTTTAAATTTTCCTTGATATGGAACACCAAAATATAGAAGTTCTACAAGCAGTATGCATTGACGCACAAAAATATCTACAAAAACATTATTCTTAAAGAAGTAAGAAGTCTGACACTATTATTTCTTCAGGAAAATATATGCGGGCAACAGAAAAGTATCATCATATTTTTCTAATGCAATAGCAGTAAGTAATTTCTGAAGAAAAAAGTTCTACAGTTCTACTTGTATCAAATTTCACTGTAAAATTTAACAAACAATTTGAAATTAGTTTCTCCTTTTGGGATTACCAAGGTCTCTGATGGAAACACTACTGCATGAAGGTATTAACTTTTCTTGACACATGCCTTACATTTTTCAAGATGTTTCTGCACATGCCATTCCTCTGAAAGCACTTTTATGAAGAGAGCAGCACAGATAATCTGATATATTCCCATTAGGGGTTACTGTGCCATACCTGATGTGCTGGGGAAATCATGTTTTGATTTCCAGGGCTGAGATTTAGCACAAAAGCTTGCTTGGGAGATATCAGAGAAAGAAACTTAGAATGTTTTCTAGAAGACGTTTTATGAGATTCTGCCTAGGGAAAAACTCTATGTCAGTGAATTCCGTGTCTGGTGCCAGAAGTTCTAAGACAGGGATAACTTTAGAAATTTGGTTTGCTTCTTTCTTTTACAGGGCCCTGAATAATAAAATATTTCAGCAGTCAGGCTATATGAGAGAGACGGAGCCATGAACAAGCTTATACTTAGATGCCTTTGTTGAAGAGTCTCAAACCATCTACATGGATTTGACAGGAGGATCTTAAATTTAAGGCATAGCTTGAAAGGATTTATACAATGTTTTTTAAGATGTCAGAATATGTGGGACAATAAATAAAAATTTAACAAATACTGAGCATAATTCTGTGTTCTGTCCAATACGCAGACATAACTTATTGTCTGGACTTTTTTATTTTACTCATTAAAAAATCCATGGCAAGGCATGCACCGTTAGGACTATTTAATGTATTTTTTTCTTTATTCACCATGAAATCACACAATAAAAATTTTATCTATGCGTTTCTTTTATCCCCCCATTTTAAGAGGTTTGTTTCCACATTTGCTATACTGCACAGGTAGAACTGGTAAAATTCTAGCTCCTTTCACCCTGTTTTATGAACAAGAAGATGCACTATAGATATCTATGACAGAATATTGTCTTTTGATATAAAGACAAATATACCATTTTTAACCTCTACAGCATTTCTCTCCCAAAATGGGTAGAGAGAAATTGGAAGAAATGGAGGGAGAGGGGGGCGAGGGAGAGAGAGAGAGGCAGACACCTTCAAAATTATTCACCTGGCACCAGTTACTCTTAACAAAAACTAGAAGACAAAATTGCTTAGTTAAATTTACAATTAAATTTTTTTTCCTCCAGTCTGCCTTGTTAAATCATATAATACTTCTCTCCAGTTTAAGTATGTAATGAAAATCTACTGTTAGAATCACCTTTACAGCATGGTCTGTTCTGTTGAGTTCAATTTCATCAGCTTTGGGGCAAAGTCCAATTTCTGGGGTCAGTGACCTGATGCTTTTGCTTATAGTGAAAAGTGAAATATGGAAATTGAAAATAGTGCTTAGCATGCTAAGAAAAAGGATCAAATAGAATGTTCTGAGTCACACTTTCCTTGCATTCACTTCAGAGGGACTGTCAAAATGGATTCTTTCATTATACTTACATCTCAAGGTGAATATCTTTCCTACAGGAAAGGATGACCATCTGTTACTCAACACAGGTTTTATTTTTTCTCCAAAAGAATCAAGCAAAGTGCTTTATAAATGCAAACTATTTTTTTTCCAGGATAAATCCTAGCTATGAATTTCTACTTAGTATTTTAAATCCTGGTTTTAGGTACTGAAAATTCCTCTCTGCGCCATGTATATAAAGAGTCATCATTCTATTAGTCTACAACTTTTCATGTTTTGTATTGTGAAAACGGTCTTCCTTTCAAATTTATACTAATATTATCCACTCTGCTGAAGGGATAAACTTCCTTTGATGTATCTGGCAACTTTGTAAACTATAGTGCAGCAAAAACTAAGCTTGCCCTGGCTGTGGACTACAACAACCAGACATAAGAACCCATCTCTGCACTGAGATGGTCTTTTTCCTGAGAGATGACTAAGCGCTTTCTCAACAATGTGCCTTGTATATGGAAGGTGTTCATTAAAGAACTGTTGAATAACTAAATAGGGGGCAGAATGGGAAACTGAGTCAGTACTCTGTATTATAATTTCATCATTCTTTTTAAGTATAAATGAAAAACTCACTTAACTGATATTTTAGGGCAACCACTACTAAAAGCAGAAGAGGAAGAAATGACTACAGTATTACATAAAACAACTTTATGAAATTCTATTCTCATCTATGTAACCAAAATATACCCTAATTTGATGTTAACATGCAAAAGCTTTTGATGAGCTTTGTTTTCTAGGTACTAAGAACTTGTGAAATTCAAAACACTTAAGAAAAAGCAATAGTTATCATTTGCCAAATGTTGTCTTTAGTAACAAAAGTAAACAAAAAGTAGTTAAACTATGATTCTTCCCTGCCTTTGACACCGGTCTGTATTTCTTGTAAATAAGCATATTCACTGAAAATGAGAGAAAAATAGTACCAGCTTATTTTCTTCAAGCAAGGTACAACAATAACATGTTCCAAACACTTTTATTCCTCTCTATCTTGTATTTAGGACTTGTAACAATTTCTTATTATGTAAAATAAAAGCTAATATTCCTCGTTAACAATAGTTCAGGTCGAAATGAATCTCACAGCACCTCCTCAAACACAATACTATTATATACAATATTAAAAGCAGTTCTTGCTTCCCAAGAGCTCTAAAAAAAAAAAATCTGACAGACATACAAATCCCAATTAACTACATACAAATATATTCATGGAATTTTAAAAATGGAAATAAATAAAACAGGAATCAGAGCAGTGGAAAGCAGCTTGACCCTTGGTATCAAACTACTCAGAATACTTTAACAAGAATGACATGGCAAAAGCATGTTAACATCTCAGAGGATAATGGAATGAAAGAAATGTTTAGAAACTTGCAGGAAAGAAAATTCTAGCTAGAATCAATCAAGAAGCATTGGCAAATATCATAATGCACACAGTAGATACAAAAGCATAAAGTACTAATTTTTAATTTCTAACAGTTAAAACAATATATGCTCATATCATTCCATAGAAGTCAGATGGAAGTAGGGGCAAGATAACAGTTCAGCTTGGAGTGGTATCCAAGCCAATAGTGGGAGAGCACAGCTATGATCCTTCCCTGCTCCTGGTGATTCCTGGAATTCAGGCACTGCAGGGTTCTAAGCAGTACCAGGGTTAATTAGAGCCACTTGCGCATCCACACTTTAGTTCACTGTGTAACGGGTGAGACTTTACGTAAAAAACAAGTACATATAAGAGATTTACAGACTAGATTTAAGGTGAATGCACTAGGGGGACTGCGAAAGACCTCCTGCAGAACTTGGGATGTGAGGTGAGTCTTGAAGGAAGACAGAGAAGCTAAGGCATGGAGGTGAGTAGGGAGAGTATATCAGGTTTAGAGGATACCCAGTAGAAATATATAAAAATACCTAACATTGTACACGAAGAGTAACAAATAGGCCAATGTTGTTGGTTCAAAGCCAATGATGATATAAAAGAATAGAAAGGCAGGAGGCCAAATGGTGAAAAGCTTTCAAAACGAGTTTTTATTTGATCCCAGAGAAATGAAGAAGAGGTCACTGTAGGGGACTGGGGTGGGGAATTACCGATGTTTTAGAAAATTCACCTTGGCAGTTGGGTGGATGAATTGAAAGAATGAATGGACTGGAGCAAGGAGAAACTTTGGACAGGGATACAAGATGGAAGATAATTACATTAATCTCAGCAAGACTTATACTAGGGTAGGCTATGAGGGTAGACAGAAAAGAACAAATAAAACAGTTCTTAATGGAAGCAGAAACAACAAAATTTGGCATCACCTGGATAGATGGATGGGGTGAGAATGAAGAATCGTGGATGACAACGAAGCTGTGGACATGGGTAACTGAGAGGATCATGAGTTGAATACTCAACAGTAATATGAAGGTTAGGGGGAGAGAAGAATTTGGGGGAAAATATAACAAGCCTACTTTGGATCTGTTGAGTTTGAGATGCCTACAGAATATCCAGAGCTCAGGAGAAAAGTTAGGGCTAGAAATAAAGATCTAGAAATTATCTTCATGGAGATAACTGAGCCTGTAACAAATGTTTCTCTTACTGATGATCAAGGTAATACATTTTTGTTTTAGAGCAAATATATGGTTATCGGGCAAGATAATCTTATATCCCTCAATGGGAAGCCCAGTAAGTATGTCTATGCTGCAGGTCCTTAATATTTGTTACATTTTAATTATCTTACTATAATTCATACACATATAAAATATGTGTAAATAACTTTATTTTAAGGCAACAAATTACTTTGCTCACAACAATCCTGCAAAGCAGGGTATGTATTATAATGTACCACCCATTTCATAGATGCAACTCAATTGTAACTTGACCAAAATCACAAAGCTAGTAAACTTCAGGGATGGAATCTATACCCAAGTACTCTTCTGTCACTAAATTCAAAGATTCTTTTCATAATATCGTACTACTTCCTAAAGTATTCTAATCTCTATGAACATTCCAAATCAACTGAAGTGAAAATGATAGGCAGTAGGGGGAAGAAAGGGATAAATTAATTGTACTTAGCTCATTCTGCCTTTATACTAGGCTATGCCTAATATTTTTAAGAGCTTTATGTTTGAACTTTTACCACAATATCGTCAATTTTGCCAAAAGATCAACTTTATGGATAACAAATTTCTTTAAAATACAGACTTTTTTAGTTTGAATAATATGGATAATATGGAGGAAAACAAGTATTTTGCCTAGATCACCTGAATTTTCTTTACTTCACTTGGAGAAACTTTACTAGCAGTGTGTGTAAAAATAAGAAATTATATCAGTCATTACAGAGTAGAAAGGAATAATGGGAAACAGTTGTTTTCATCTCTTTCTTCTAAAGACTGACTGGAAGCTTTTAATTCAATTAGTGGGAGAAAGGTAGGAACAAAATGAATAGTTTTTATTTCATTTCAGCCGTGTACGCACATAGCATACACATAAAAAAAATATGAACCAAACATTCAATACAATAAGATATTTAATCCTTGCTGATCTAAATGCAGAAGCTTCTGGGAAAATGGAAGTAAAGGCAATGTAGCCAAAAATATTATTAAAAAAAAGAAGTCAATTACTTAAAAAAAAATTACTGTTACTGAGTATACATACTTACAAGGGGGCCCAAGGACCTCTTGACATCCCATTGCTTATTTATCTAGAATGGGATTTTTGTTTTTAATTTCAATATAGCTATCTAAACCAATGCTATTTTCAAAATAAATAGAAAAAGAAAAACTGTGAACATTACCAATTGTACAGTGTCACTCATAAAATGAGCCTATGTAATGTGGTTAGGGTAGCTGTAAAGAGCTACTACTACAAAATAGAGGTATTTTTTAAATGTACCAGGAAAACATTAAAAATTGATTCTAAATGACTAAAACCGTAAGAGGAAAAGCTCCTCAACCAAATATTTGTAGAGTAGAATGTTGGGAAAGAAGCAAAAGAGAAGAAAAAAAGTCTATCGTATGATCACAAGTTTAGAAAAGGGATTTGGCAGAGCCACACAGTCTTTCTTGTTATTTTCAAAATGAGACATACAACACCCATCAAATGCAAATTTCTTCCATTATTAAAGATCTAAAGAGAAAAGTATTATTTTAATATTTTTTAAATAGAAAACTGGTCCTATAGATGATATGACTGTTAACAGTCACATTAATAATTAAATCCTCACTGGAAACCACTAAAATTCTGAAATAGTCTAAACATAACTTTCTCATCCACCTATGACTACTCCTTTTCTGCACACCTCACTCCCAAACAAAACAAAAACTATTTATTATAAAAGTGTATTTTTCTTCCTGGGTGCACACAGTCACGGGGCCTGGGTTCCAACATCAAGTCAGCCATTGAACAAATCATTATTTAACGTCCAAGGAAGCTCACCTGTAAAACAAGGCGTGGCCTAGATAGCCTCTAGGGTCCCTCCCAAATCTAGGCAGGAGGAAATCCTTCTATAGATTGTAAAAATCTTCTTGTGAGATACTGGGAGAGGCTGGAGGATGGGCACAGTGATGCAATACTGCTAGAGCTGTGGATCACCTCAGTCATTTTGGAGAATAGCTTAACTAAGGTATATGACAGAATGGAAAATTATTGAGCCACAAGTAAAGACAAAAGAGGAAAATTCAGACAAACCTGGAAATATCTGTATGAAGTGATAGAATGTGAAGTAACTAGAACGAAGATAACAAATTATACAATAACAACAACACAGTAAAGAGAACTTTTAAAAAAAACTTGAGAACTCAGTGCAATGCCCAACCACAATTCTAAAAAACAAATGATTAATGAAACTTAAATTTTAGGACATGGTCAGTGTGGAAATTTGTTTGGCATGGCTATGCATATTTGTTACAAGGGTTTTATTTTCCTTTTTCTAAAATGGAGTTGAGAGGAAAGTGGCAAAGATAATAAATGCTTGTTAATTGAAAAAAATAAAACAAAATCTTCCTTTTGGATGCCCTTTAGTTCATCTTCCTCCTAAACCTCTACTGAACCTGTCAAGTTAGACTATTTTTGATGAGAAATTTTAGAATGCTACACTGGAACACAACCTGGGGGGTATAAACAATAACTTACCTTCAAACAATGTCATCTATCTCTAGGAATTATTATTTCTTTTTCGATTCATTTATCTATTTTTTGTTTTCAACATTCATTTTCAAAAAATTTTGAGTTCCAAATTTTCTCCCTATGTCTGCTCTCCCCCACTCCAAAATACTTTGCATTCTGATTTCCCCTTCCACCAATATGCCCTCCCTTCTAACACTCCTCCCTTCCTTTATTCCCATCTTCTCTCTTGTCCTGTAGGGCAAGATAAATTTCTATACCCCATTACCTCTATTTCTTATATCCCAGATGTACACGAAAACAATTCTCAACCTTTGTTCCTAAAACTTTGAATTCCAACTTCTCTTCCTTCCTCCCTCCCCACCCATCCCCACTGAGAAGGCAAGCAATTCAATATAGGCTACATATGTGTAGTTTTGCAAATGACTTTCATAATTGTCATGTTGCATAAGACTATTTCCTTCCATCCTATCCTGCCCATTTCTTCTATTCTCTCTTTTGACCTTGTCCCTCTCCAAGAGTATTTACTTCTAATTGCTTCCTCCTCCCATTTGCCCTCCCTTCCATCATCCCCTCACCCTGCTTATCCCCCTCCCCTACTTTGCTGTAGTGTAAGATAGATTTTCATACCAAATTTAGTGTGTATGTTATTTCTTCCTTGAGCCAAATGCAATGAGAGTAAGCTTCACTTTTTCCCTCTTACCTCCCCCCCACTTTTTTCCCTCCATTGGAAAAGCTTTTTCTTGCCTCTTCTATGGGAGACAATTTGCCCAATTCCATTTCTCCCTTTCTCCTCTCAATATATTCTTCTCTCACTTCTTAATTTTATTTTTTAGATATGATCCCTTCCTATTCAACTCACCCTGTGCTGTGTGTGTGTGTGTGTGTGTGTGTGTGTATAATCCCTCTAACTACTCAGATATTGAGAAAAGTTTCAAGAGTTACAAATATTATCTTTCCATGTAGGAATGTAAACAGTTCAACTTTAGTAAGTCCCTTGTGATTTCTCTCTCCTGTTTAACTTTACATGCTCCTCTTGATTCTTGTGTTTGAAAGCCAAATTTTCTTTTCAGCTCTGGTCTTTTCATCAAGAATGATTTAAAGACCTCTATTTCATTGAATGACCATTTTTTCCCCTGAAGTATTATACTCAGTTTTGCAGGGTAGGTGATTCTTTGTTTTAATTCTAGTTCCTTTGACTTCTGGAATATCATATTCTAAGCCCTTCTATCCCTTAACGTAGAAGCTACTAGATCTTGTGTTATCCTGATTGTATTTTCACAATACTCAAATGGTCTCTTTCTAGCTGCTTACAATATTTTTGCCTTGACCTGGTAACTGGAATTTGGCTATAATATTCCTAGGAGTTTGTTTTTGGAGCTCTTTCAGGAGGTGATTGGTAGATTCTTTCAATATTTATTTTGCCTTCTGGTTCTACAATATCAGGGCAGTTCTCCTTGATAATTTCATGAAAGATGATGTCTAGGCTCTTTTTCTGATCATGGCTTTCAGGTAGTCCCATAATTTTTAAATTGTCTCTACTGGATCTATTTTCCAGGTCAGTTGTTTTTCCAATGAGGTATTTCACTTTATCTTCCATTTTTTCATTCTATTGGTTTTGTTTTGTGATTTCTAAGTTTCTCATAAAGTCATTAGCTTCCATCTGTTCCATTCTAATTTTTAAAGAAGTATTTTCTTCAGTGAGCTTTGGAACCTCCTTTTCCATTTGGTTAATTCTGCTTTTTAAAGCATTCTTCTCCCTCGTTGGTTTTTTAGACCTCTTTTTCCAATTGAATTAGCCTATTTTTAAAGGTGTCATTTTCTTCAGCTTTTTTGGGGGGTCTCCTTTAATAAGCTGCTGACTCGCTTTTCATGCTTTTCTTGCATCTCTCTCATTTCTCTCCAATTTTTTCTCCACCTCTCTAGCTTGATTTTCTAAATCCTTTCTATGCTCTTCCATGGCCTGGTACCATCGCCTATTTGTTTTGGAGGTTTTGGATGCAGAAGACTTGACTTTTCTCTCTTTCCCTGATGGTAGGCATTGTTCTTCCTCATCCAAAAGAACAGAAGAGAATACCTGTTCACCAACAAAATAACCTTCTATAGTCTTATTTTTTTTCCCCTTTTTTAGGCATTTTCTCAACCAGTTACTTGACTTCTGGGTACTTTGTCAAGAGTAGGGTATACTCTGGGACTTCTTAAGTTCTCGGTTCCTCCAAAGTGTCACAATCAAGGGAAGGGAGTTTACTCCTCAAGGGCCTCCAGCTCCACCACCCCAGGACCCTGGCTCAGGGTTGATATTCGGATCAGCTGCTCAATTCCTCAAGGGGCTTTAGGCGCGTGGCAGGCCCCCATTCAGGGCTGAGGTTCGTATCAGTTGCTCAGTTCCACCAGGGGCTTTAAAAGCTGAGCCACTTCAACAATGGAGCCTAGTGTGGCTGTCAGGGGCCACAGCTAAGGACCTGGCTCCCTTCTGGCTCTGGTTGAAAAAGCCCTCTCACTGACCTTTGGTGCCTGGGAGTTAAGGGATCTGTGAAAAGCCACTGCAGGGGACTTGCTTCAGTATGGCTCCTGGTAAGACAGACTTTTCCCATCTTCTGCTGCTCTAGAAATTGTTGAGAGTCTTTCTTTACAGGTATTTTATGGGCTTTGGGGGAAGAGCTAGAGTATATGCATCTTTCTACTCCACCATCTTGATTCCACCTCCAAGAATTATTTTGTAATAAACTGCTACTGTGAATCACCTTATCTAGACTAACCTCAAAACTTGAAGGCAACATTTTCAGAAAAAATAAAATTAAATGCAACCTTACACAGCAAAAAAGAAACTTTGACAAACTCATTATTCTAAGATTTTATAGGATAAAAATAAAAAGTTCAAAAAGAGACTCCTTATTCTAGTACTCCAGACTAAATATGCTCACTTTCTAAGCCTAAAGACTGAGCTTTAGAGTCAACAAAGAAACCATACAATCCTTTGTATCATCATAATTGCGCTTCTCAAAGAACTTTTTCTATTTAATTACATTGTTCTTAAGACACAGTAACCAGAACCACAGGCAACACAAATACAGATCACTGTATGATCTTTGCATGTTTACAATAAACTCCTAATTATTATATGCCTATATGTCAAGGGGATAGGGGTGGAACTAACTGCTGGGGAGGAACAACAGCAGTTTACACTGACACAAGAGTTTTACAGCTACAAAATCACTTTGTGTACAATATTTTCATTTGTTAATTTTAACAGTTCTTAACTGACATTGTGTTTTTATGTCACATTTCCCTCTGTATCACTCCTCTCCTTTCCCAGACCCATGCTTTATAATAAGGTTTAAAAAAAAAAAAAGAGGAAGGAAAAAATTTCAGTAAAACCCATGGACATATAATCGGCAATGTTGCTCACCAACAGACCCCTATTTCTATCCAGGTTATTTTAACTCAATAACGTTCAGTTGGTGCTTCACTGACCTTTGTATTGGCATTGCTGTAGTCGCTGTGGTCATTATTTTACAAGTTCCGTTTACTTCACTTTGCTTGCAACTTTCAAGTCATACCATGCTATTCTTTTATCATGTCTATCATCTCTTATAACACAGTAATATTCCATTTCACTAAAAGACTACAGTTTGTTTAGAGATTCTTCAGCTCTATTATAAATATTTTGTGTGTATAAGGCCTTTTGGTCATTGAGTCTTGGAGAGATATTCCTAGCACTGGAATCTCCAGGTCAAAGGGTATGAGCATTTCAATAATTTTATTTTCATAATTTTAAATCTGCTTTACAGACTTAAACATTAATTATTATTAAAAGTAAACAAAAAATAATTTGTAGTTCTACCAACCACAGTGTTAGCGTATCTCTTTTTTCCACAATCCTTCCATCAATAATTATTCCCATCTTCTTTGCCCATTTTCTGAGTATGTACTAAAATCCTCAGGATTGTTTGGATTTTCTTAATAGTGACTATCTGAAGCATTCCTTCATATGGCTAATAACAACTTGCAATTCTTTTGAGAACTATTTGTTCATACCCTTTGGCCACTTGCCTACTGAAAATAGATAAGCTAGTTAGGTGGTAGTGCTGGGCCTAGAGTCAGAGAGAGTCCTCTTTCTGAGTTCAAATCTGGCCTCAGACACTTACAAGCTGCGTGACCCTGGACAAGTCACCTAACTCTGTCTCAGTGTCCTCACATGCAAAATGAACTGCAGAAGGAAATGGCAAACCATTCTAGTATCTCTGCCAAGGAAACCCCAAATGGGGTCAGACACGACTGATCAATTACATAACAATTATTAAAATTGGTTT
Source organism: Potorous gilbertii (assembly GCA_028658325.1). NCBI lineage: Eukaryota > Metazoa > Chordata > Mammalia > Diprotodontia > Potoroidae > Potorous > Potorous gilbertii. Next base: position 91,922,964 of record CM053772.1, on the reverse strand, counting down.
TCGATTTTATATATTTCTATTTGTCTTTGGATCTTTGATATCATACCCTTATCAGTCATTTGATATATAGATGTTTCCCCCAGCCAACTACTTCCCTTCTTATCCTACTTGCATTAATTTTCTTCTAGCCAAAGTTTTTCAATTTCATGTAATCAAAATTATCTATTTTACTTTTTACCCTTATTTGATTAAGAATTCACCCTCAGTTTATAGATGAAAAATACCTGATCTCTTCATATTCTTTTATGGTATAATCATTAATATTTAAGTCACAAATACATTTTTAATTCATTGCAGCATATTGGTTATACAAATGAAATCACAATACCAGGCCCCCAAAAAATCATTTTCTCTGTGGTCTCAATATCAACAATAATAATTCATATTTAAAACACAATTTAAGGTCACAGATTTTTCCATTATTTCAATTGATCTTCAGATAGGTCATCCAAAAGAATCAATATCATCTCAACTTTAGAGATGAGGAGGGTTAAGGGGTTTGTTCAAGGTCCAAGGCACAGGATAGCACAGCCAGAACTCTAATACAAGCTTTCTGTTTCCAGACCCAGAGCTCTTTCCACTACATAATAAATGAGAGGTCACAAAAGTTAACATTGTTGTAAATGGAAAAGAAAACTGTTTATAGAGATTACAGCAAAAGAAGTGAAAAATATCACTCAAAATTATAACCATCATCTCTCCACTTTAATTATAGACTTTGTAAGGGTTGTCATGTTTATTGTTATAAATGGCTTTAGCTCTTTGGAGGAAATGTATACCCACAATATGCAAGTATCTGCCATTGTACATATATTTCTAATATTACTTGCTGTGAAAAAATCTTCATACTTAAAAGAATTTCAAATAGTTTTAGCTATCTGTTGGTATGAAAATGAAAAAGGATTAACTGAATAGTTTGAAGCTATTTCTAAACTTAGTTATTTCAAAGTTTCTTCTAATTCTTTTTCATTTTTAATTTAAGGCATGGACAAAAGTCACTCAGAAACCACATTTCTTTTCTTTCTCATCCTAGGGGGAAAATGACTAATTTTACGGTCATAAGATTTTGTCAAATTGGCAATAGGAAATAGAATAGGTAATTAGGAAATAAATTTTTCATTCAAAATAAAATGAACTTTCACACCTCAGGGAAAAAAATTGAGAAAGCAAATGCCTGTAGTGCACAGAATTAAAAGCTCCAAATAATGTTACAGCTTGTATTGATGAGAAATCTATTCACAATAATTACTATTTCTAAAAAATTTTGGCAATAGGAAAGATACTCATTTTTTAAAATACTGTAGTTTGCTATGTTTTATTTCCTAGGGGGAAGAAAATACAACAATGATATTTAAAAGCTGAATGTGACTAGCCAACTTTTGAAATTTGGAAACTTCTTGGTAATGAAAGTGAAATGTCAAAGAATCAACTGCTCACTGTAACACAGGAATTTTAAAAGCTGTTTCTGTATATATATATATATATATATATATATATATATATATATATATATATATATTTTTAAGACTGAGGCACAAGTCAGAGCAATAATACTGGGTACCTATAATAAACCACCTGCAACAACTGGGCTTCTGGTAATTCTTCCCAATTAACTTTACAATCTTCCAAATACACAGGGTTCTTGAATTTTGAATACACAATAAGATTACTACAAATTTCCATGAAATTTTAAAAAGAAAAAAAGAAGTTTTTAGCTAATTTATTTCATTTCAATCCATCATGCTTTATTACATTTCATCACCCACACAAAACTGGGATAAAACTTTAAAAACAGGTTATGAAACTGTTAGAATGAATCCTACAGCTCACCAGACTAATTTTCCCAATCCCTCTCCCCCCAATTTATAGATAAGGAGTAGCTTTGTCGAGGTTTCACGAGTAATAAGAGAAAAGCCAGTATTCTTTGGGTAGTATTTAAGATGTAACTTCTATAAAGCTGTTATGACAGCAAGCCAAATTATATCTCATCTATAAAAATTAACCTCTAGTTACTACTGAAGGTATACTTCAGTCAATATTTTAAGAGTCATTAGTTTTACTGTCCACTGCCAACCAAGTACATTACATCAAACTAAGAACTTCTAAAAACCAAAATATTAGTAATACTCTGTAAAAATTCATATAAACTCCTTAAAGATCATTTTTAAATTTTCACTTTATGGAATGAACATTTCCATAACATAGTATAACCACAAAAAAAAAGATGCTTGCAATGAAACTGCAAATCTGTTATGTACAATTTGCTGTTTCTTTTAAACTGATGAAATGATCGTATACATTTGTTTTTTTCCCTTCCTCCCCTCCCTGAGATGGCTACCTTCAGGTAGATATACATATATATGTACACATATGTATATACATTTAAATGAAAAGTATACATGTAAAATCACTCATATACATACTTCTATTTAACAGTTTTCTCTCTGGATACTGATAAGCATCTTCTTTCCTATGGCCTTTGTATGGATGTTTATTAATAGTCAAAATGATTTATTCACTCAAAATTATTCTTGGTTCTGTCCATTTTGCTCTTCATTATTTCATGTTTTTCTAAGACCATCAAGTTCACCATCTCTTACAGCAAAACACTGTTCCATCACAATCATATTCCAGAGCAGGCTCTGTACCCACCCGTGCCACAGTGCTTGGCACATGGTAAGCATTTAACCAATGTTTTTGGAAACAGTAAGAATAGGTATGTATTGCAAGGAGGTAGGTCACTGATTTTTTAAAATAGGTTCTGAAGACATCAAATCATTCACAGCAGTACCTTTTGTAGTAGCAAAGAACTGGAAACAAGGTAGATGCCAAATGACTGAAGAACGGCTAGGAATGTCATGGCACGCCAATTTAACAGAATATTACTATACTATGAGAACAAGAATTACAATGATAGTGAGTATGAGAAAACTTCTATGAATCAATGCCAAGGGAGATACACAGAACCATGACTACCACACACAATGACTACCATAATATAAACAGAAAGAACAGCAAAACAACTGAAACAGGATGCTGTGGAATGGCAGCTACTGAGCTCAGCCTCACAAGACAGGTAACAGAAGCTGTGTCCTCTCCACCAGCTTTTTTGCAGAGGCGAGGATGGAACATGGGACATATCAAACTTCTAAAAAATCTGGTTAATTTTCATTTTTCTGTATTGGTTTTGTTTTCCTTTTTATCATTTTGTTATAAGGAATATCTCCCTCAGACATTCTATAAAATGCAGGAAATGGAAAAAAGGTAAGTTTTATTAAAAGTTTATCTTTAAAAATTGCTTATAGAATTTAACTGAATATATGCATTCAACAAACATTTACTCAACATTTAATACTATTTCCATAGCTCAGTGGTAAGCAGTGAAGGTGAAATAGAACACTGTAGGACATGGAAAACTATCAATCCTACGGAAATTTTAAAACTTTCTTAAAATTTAGGAAAATTTCTATTATCTAACAAAACATTATGCTATTCAAAGTGGGAGTTAAGAAGCATGTGGTCAACCACCTGAGTGGTAGGAAGATGAATCACACCTCATCATCCCAGTAACTGGTACTTGTCTCCAACACAGTCACACCTACCCCTTATAACTCAAAAAACCCCTTTTCTCCACTGTATAATCTCCTAATCTCTTTTTCGGAGCCAGGGTTCAGCTCAAGGCAGTTAAAAACCTAACTACTGCCTTGGCACCCACAGGTGCCCTGAGGATAATTCTCACCCAATGAACAAAAAATTTTTAAATCCCCAACTAAATAATGAAGTAGAAATTCTGAATATTAAAACAGAGATGAATAAAGCTTTTAAAAAACCATTGTTTTTCAAGGGGAAAAAACTAAATTAGCCAATCTGATTTTTTTTTAAATGAAGAAAAACTAGCTCAAAAAATTTTTAAAAAGAACTTATAACAGTTGAAGGGGAAATAAAGGAAATTACCAGAAACTAATTTGTCCAATCATATACTAACAAAACTGACAGCTTAAGGGGAAATAGAATAAACAAATATATAAAATACCTACACTAAGAAAAGAAGATAGAGACTAAACCAATATCAGAAGAAGTCGAACAAATCATAAATGGAAAAAAAGTCCTGGACCAGATGGGTCCCCAAGTAAATTCTATCAAACATTTAAACAACAATTTCAATATTACATAGACTGTCTACAATAAAAAGAAGTCCCTTTTCCAATCTCTTTTGATAATATATGGTCTTGATACCTAAATCAGGGGAAGACAAAAAACAGAAAAAGAAAGCTTCAAGTCAATATCCCTAATGAACACTGATGTGAAAATTTTAAATATTAGCTAATAGGCCATAACAACATATTAGAGAAATTATACACTACTACCAACCAATTAGGATTATACTATGATTTAACATAATGAAGACACTAAATATAATAAACCTTATTAGTAATAATCAATAATACGGTGATTATATCAATACACTGAAAAGACTTGACAAAATCCAGCACTCATTTCTATTAAAAACTCTAGAAACCATAGGAGCAAATGGACCCTTTTTTAACACAGTAAATAGCATTCCTCTAAATCCAAGAATAAGCATTATAAGTAACAGAGGCCATTCTAATAATATTAGGGGTAAAGTAAGAATATCTATTATCACCACCATTATTTTAATTTAGTGTTAAAATGCAAGCTACAGCAATAAGAAAAAGATATTAAAGGAATAAGTATATACAAAGAGAAAATAAAATTATTACTTTTTGCCTAATAGTATACTTAGAGAACGCTAAGGATTCAACTAAAGAATTAATTTAAATATTAAATAACATCAGCCAAGTTTCAGAATAGTCTATAAATCCCCATGAATCAGCAGCATTCCTATGTATATAACAAAATCCAGTAAAAAGATCTAGAAAGAGAAACTCCATTCAAAATAACTACATAAACACCACCAAGTATACCCATCAAGATTAACCTAGGGATTATATAAACTAACTGGAAAACATTCTTTGTAGAAATAAAGAGAGATCTAAATGGAGAAACATTCACTGATATCAGTAAGTCAATATAATAAAAATGACAATATTACCTAAAATTAATTGAATTAGTACTATGCCAAACTCTCTAAATATTTTACAGAGCCAGAAAAAAATAATATTCATATAGAACACCAAAAAGTAAAGAGCCTCAAGGGTAATAACAAAAATGTCAGAAAGTAAAAATCATTCAAGTGATCTGATATTGTTAGAAATAAGAGAGATGGATCAGTGAAACAGATTAAGTACACAATACAGAGCAGACCACAGTAGCATAGTGTTTGAGGAGAAAAAGTCCAAGATTCCAGTTAACTGTGGAAGTTGACATAAACTGTTGGGAAAAGTGATGGCAATCTGGCAGAAATAAGGTTTAAATCATCACCAAACCACATGCCAAGATAAGTTCCAAATTCATAAGACATAGAAAGTCACATCGTAAACAAATTAGAGGAACAAAAAAAGAAATTACCTTTAAGGGACCTATGGATAGAGAGGGATAGAGAAAACTGTATATGCAAGGTAAAATTAACAATTTAAGGAACAGATCCAAATTTATGACTAAAAACCAATGCTCTAATAGGTTAGTAGTCAAAAGATATGAACCTGCAATTTTCAAAGGTAGAAATCCAATCTATCAAAAGCTATGAGAAAATGCTCTAAATCACTAATAATTAATATGTAAAGAAACCCTGAGGTTGTAACTCACCCCTACCAGTTTAGCAAAAATTATAAAAGAGAAAAACAACAAATGTTGGAGAGACTGTGAGAAAACATGTACACCAGTGCACTAGTGATTAATGGGGCTGTGAACTGGTCCAACCACTCTGTAAAACAATTTGGAACCACGCCCAGAAGGGTACCAAACTGTCAATACTTTAACCCAGGAAATTCACTAGTAAATCCATACCCCAAAGAAGTCAAAGAAGGTAAAGGACCTATACAGATTCACAAAAATACTTACAGAAGTTTTTTGTGGGGGTAAAGAAAGAAAATAAAGGGGGAAAAAATACAAACTAATTATAGTAGTTCCTTCTGTGGTAATAAATTGGAAACTAAGGGGCTGTTTCTCTATTGAGGAACAGCTAAACAAATGTTGATCTATGAATGGAATGCCATAAAGAATTATGAAATGGGCAATTTCAAAGGAAACTGGGAAGATCTTTCTGAATGGATGCAGAGTTAAGTAAGCAGAACTAGTAGAACAATTTACATATGATAACATTACACAGAGAAAAGACTTTGAAAGTCTTTAGAACTCTGACCAACACAACAATAATCTATGAGAAGAAAGACTGAAACACTCCACATGCTTCCTAACAGAGAGGTGATGAACTTAAAATGCAGAAAAACATACATTTTTCAGACATGGTTGACATGGGAATTTTTTTTTTTTGCCAGACTATATAAATATATCTTGAAGGATGTTTGCATAATTGCTTAATGGGGGTGGAGAAGTTTTGAGAGGAACAGATTTTCTTTTTCTTAGAAATACCTGTCACTTGGAAAAAAAATATTTTTTTTACAAAGAGAAAAAAAACCTCTATCCCCTGCACCATCACACTCACTCCATGCCCCCTGATTTTCTTTTTCTTAGAAATACCTGTCACTTGGAAAAAAAACATTTTTTTTTTTACAAAGAGAAAAAAAACCTCTATCCCCTGCACCATCACACTCACTCCATGCCCACACTCTCTTACCCTTGGAGGACAAGCTTTGTCCACTAACTAAGAGCCCTAAATCTTCCTATCTCTTTGTTTTGAGTAGGGCACAGCAATTTCCACAGGATAAACATGGATGGGCTATAAACCAAAATCTCATTACATTATCTTTCTCATAAACCCACTTGTCTTTTAAAAAATTTTAAATTTTTATAGTTTTTATTATTAGTTTTTATTTTTTATATTATTTTATTAGCTTTTAATTCTAGAAATCTATTTTCTGCTCCCATTCCTTACCCAACTTGGGTGGAGGACAGAGGATTCCCTGTGGAATTCCTTCCTTGCCCATGTCCAAAACCACAGCTCACTCTGCACCCCAACTGTCAGGAGGTAGACAACAAGCGTCATCGTTAGTTCTCTGACATTACAGATAGTCACTGCACTGGTCAGAGTTCTTCACAGCTTCCTAAGTTCTTTATCATTACAGTGCTGTCATTACATAAATGGTCCTTCTGGTTTTACTCATTTCACTCTTCATTAATGTATAAGATACCACAAGAAAAACCCACTTCTCTTCCAAATCTTCCTATTGCTGGCAAGGCACCAACATCCTTCCAGTCACCCAGGTTTACAACCTTATTGTCACTTTTGACTCCTCACTCCCTTATCCTATATACACACAGATAACGGGTTGCCAAGTCTTGTTTCTACCTCCACAATATCTCTGGTATCTGTCCCCTTCTCTCTACTCACACAGTCACAACCTTAGATCACCCTACGATGACTAGCATAGTTTTCTACACACAGTTCAGATTTAAACTCATGTAACATTATAGTCACAATTTAATCTGATCTAGTATTTGGTAAGAAGGAATGAATTCATTTCTAGATTACTATAAGTAATCTGTAATTACTGTAAGTAATATCCAATGGATATCATGGTCCACATTGCACAAAATGCACAGACAGGAAAGTTGGGCAAATACTTTACCATACATCTTCTTTGGGATTGTACCTGGATCACAAGGGGATCTAGAACTGGAAGAGAGCTCAGGGTTAGTTCATCTAACTCCTCACTTAGACAGGATTATACATAGATTTAGAAATGGAAGGGATCTTGGAGCTAACCTAGATAAACTTCCTCATTTCAAAGGAGGCAGCTGGGGACCAGGGAGCCGTGAGCACGTCTTACAACTCTGAACCAGTGCCCATTCATGCATGTATCACTGCCATAACTTAGCTGGGCCCTGAATGATGACATGAATAGACATTTTAGTCTAATGGGACATCATTAATCCTTTTTCTTTCTCTTTTCTTTCACCCTATCAACAACAATCTCCTTTATTTAGATCAGATGACCAAGACAACTAAAGCAAACCCTTTCCCATTTCAAATCCATGTTTTCTAGTATGTTCATACTCTAAGAGTCTTAAGAAGACTGAGAAAATGTGAATTAGTTCAAGGTCTAGAATTTTAATTCCAACCTCCTCAATTTTCTCACCTTCATCACTCTCTGAACAGCTTCATCCAGTCACAGAATAAGGGATGAACTTCACCTCCTCAGTAAGACTAATCCCTCTCCCTGGACCACTGACTCCATTGCTGCAGCATATATCTCCTTCTCACTCTATTGTGTCCTGAGTCTGTCCACTGCACAAGCACCTTCCCTTGACATTTCTAAACCTTCAAGTTAGAATTAATCTTTTTCCCTTCTCTACACGGCTCAAATACTTGAAAAAGATACCTATACTCAATGCATACAAGTAGAAGGAGAAAGAACTTTAAAAATCACTTAGTACAATTTCTTAAGTAACTACTGTTCTCACACCAATAACTACCTACCTAATCACTGAATTCAATATACCCTTTTATCCAGTCCTGGCTCCACCGATTCCAGATACTGTTGACTAATTACATTCCTCTTATGTCTTTCCTCCTTTGGTAGCAAAAACACTCAATTCTCCTGGACCTCCTACCTCTTTCAGATGCTCCAACACTGGTTTTTCAATTTCTTCCTTGCATTTTATGGTGGGTGCCACATTTTTCCCCTCTCCACTCTCTGTCCTTGATAATCTAATTTACTCACAATAGTCCAATTACCACCTTTACCGCAAATGATTCCTAAAAATCTACCATCTCCAATCCAGATCTCTCTTCTAAGGTCCTCATCTATAGAGTTCCACTATCTGAATGTCTCAATGGCACCTAAAACTTAATGACACTTCCAAGGCATATCTCACATCAGTTTCTTTGCCAAATTCAATTCAAAATTTATCAAGCACACCTACAAGGTGAAAGACGTTATATTCTACATTCTAAAAACACGTTATTCTACATTCTAAAAACACAAAGACAAAAAAATAAAGCAGTTCTTGCCATGAAAATCTTCTTATCTGAGGACATACAATATGTATGGGATATGTGTGTGTGTGTGTGTGTGTGTGTGTGTGTGTGTGTGTGTGTGTGTGTGTGTATTTACTGATTATATTAATGACCTAGGAAAGGAAGAAATCAGACAATATGAGCTAAGGAGATCCGAGGAGAGAGATAATGCTAACAATATCTGAACATGGTATTTCCCCTAGTACCAACGTGTAGTGGGAATTTAATGAATGTTTCCTGAATTCATGTTGAATGAATACTCGAATTTAGGGAAATATAAGCCATTAGCCCATTCTAGTCAAAGAACTTCATAAAATTTAGTTTTAAAATTCTGGTAAAAACAAAGCAAATTATTATAGTAAAAGAAACCTACCCATATTTTAAGCCAACATAGTCTATGCCTGGAGACATCAAGGGGGAAAATAAAAGGTTAGGAATAGTTATTGATGAAGAATCAATAAAAAAAGAATAAGGTTGCCAAAAAGCAGAACCCAAATGAAGTTAAACAATATACAATAACAGTAGGAGTGGTGGTAGCTAGCGTTTATATAGCACTTTAAGGTTTACAAAGCATTTTACATATATTAAGTCATTTGAGCCCCACAACAACCCTGTGAAGTAGGTGCTACTATTACCCTTATATTTCAGAGATGAGGAAACTCAGACATAGGTTAAGTGATTTGTACAAGGTCACACAATTATTTACGTGTCTGAGATAGGATTTGAACTTAGCTTTTTCTAACTTCAAGTCCTAAACTTTACTCACTATATTGCCTAACTATCAATATATATTTATAGTGGGCTACAGCTAATGACTTTTCATGGTTTTGTTCAGTAGAATTCAGCCATAAAAGAACAGAGAAATCATTCAATAGGTTACTCACACTATTTAAGAGACATATTTGCATTGCCTTGTTATCACTATATTTAGGGGACAACTACTCTCACCAAAAAATGACAAGAAAAATAATAGAAAATTTCAACTTTCCATAGACTGACTTACTTCACATCTGCTTTTAAAAAGTTAATTCAAACATCAAGACTCATAGAAATCTCACTCTGAAAATGCAGAGTGCCTGATGACTTCCATCACACCAAGAATCTATTTTAACAGCAATGAAAGGAAAGACAAAATATCCTCTGAAAATTATATGAAAATGTGCTGCCCCACTCCCTTTAGTTAAAGAAACTATAAGGGAAGCCCAACTTTAAGAAAAAGACTTTAAGAAATATATTTGCACCACCAGAACCACCTGGGCAAGAGTATAAGCTATCATAATAGAGAAGACATAAAATCTTCCAGTACAATGAAGGAAAATCTCTAAAAAATTTATTACAGTGATCCAAATGAACCTTTAACCTTCAGCTAAAGTCCATGATAACAACCAGAAGTTTTAGCCTGACAGAATCATATAATACTTCATAATTAAGACTCCATCAGCAGATACTGTCTCAAGCTCACCAGGGACATATACTACATGTATATCATTCATGAACCACAGTAATCAGCTACTTGATGGAGGATGATAAGCTAACATTCTCAAGCAGTTTATAAATAGGGATTTATATAACAGTCACTGCTTAGAAAGAACTAATCATACCAGGACAGAAAAAAAAGAAAGCCAGGATCCTGAACAATATGAGACAGACAGTATGTTGACTGTAGCAAGGTTCTTCCTTATGGAAACAGGTCATAGAGAGTATTTACACACACACACACACACACACACACACACACACACACACACGTATGTGTCTGTATATATATATATGTGTGTGTATGGTATATATAAATGAATACACGTGTGTGCATATGTATATTCATTTTATCTACATCCTGCAATGTACCACTGAAGTGGCCAATTTCACAAGAGAACAAGATGACTGCCAATAGCACAGCAGCTTGTTCTTCCTCTATAAGATCTAGTATAAAATATATTACTTTACATCCTCATTCCCCTTGTGTCAGCAAATTGTGAAAACGTTTTTTAATATCCTATTAGGCAATGTATTGATTTAATCTTTAGACACGTGACTTGAGAAATAATGCAGGCTAAGAAGACAGATATTTACCTGTCACCATGCAGAATTCACTGTTCACTGGGCTTTCATATTACAAAGATGCCTTATGCACAACAAAGAATTTGATTCTTTGCAGGGAAACGTTTGCTTTCCAGGCTTCTTCCATGTAAACACTCCAGGCAGTACCATTCTAGAGATGAAAGCTCAGGGATATTCACAAAGCATTAATAAATCAATCAACAGTCCCTATCATATAGCATCAATATTTCCGATTCATTTTATATTGGCATTCAAAGCTGACCACGGAAAGTATGAACTTAGGATCAGAGGAATACAAATAGAGATAATTATATAGATATTTAGAGATGGAAAGTCTCAGAGGTGAAATACAGGTATTAATGTGTAAAAACACAGATGCACATAGACACACATACTGAATTAAGGCATGTGATTTTTGAGAGAAGGGAATATGATGGGAGAGTAAGGAAAAGGATAAACAGTAGGTCTCTGCTCTTTCTTTGTAAAACATCTCCAACGAGGGAAAATATGAACCACATTTTTAAGTAATAGGCTGTCAGCACTGGAAGGGACCTCAAATATAATTTAATCCAGTCCCTTTCATCTTACAATTGAAGAAACTGAGGTTTACTGACTTATCTAAACTTATACAGTAGGGTTAGTGACAGATCTAGGTTTAGAATACAGAGCTTCTGACTCCTAATTCAATGCTCCTTCTTTACTATATTCTCTGTCAAGGTATGCCAAGGTTTGCCAAGCTAAAAGTAAATCAAGATGATAAAAATTCCTTTGAAAAAAACCACAATACTGCAATATTGGTGCCAGCTAATCACAAAGTTACCCATCATTTACTGACTCTAAAGTTCTTCCTTTTATCCTTGATACCTTCTTCATGAATCTTATTCCTAAAGAACTCAAACTCTCAATTAAGTTTATCAAGGTCTTCATTATGCTACCATTTTTGCATCACACCAACTAAGGAAAAAACCAATTTCTTCAACCCTTAAGTCATCTTGACAAAGAACAGCAGTGATAATGACATAATATGCAAATAATAACTATGTGGGCTCTCCAATACAAAGACACCAGATTCAAATTTTGGGTACTATTGAAACCAATGCAACTAACTTCCTTTTGAAGCATCAAATGTATAGATACACTAATATGAAAATATTCTAAGAAAAGAAATTATCTAAGATCCTGAGCAAGACCATAACCTGAAGTCTTCACACCATTGACTCACCAAAGCAGCAAAGAAGAGAGGAAGCAGTAATCATCATATATGGCTGATTGACAAATACCTTATTTAAAGCTAAAATCTGCCAAAAAACTCTTTTCCAGGTATATTTTCAAGTCAAGTTAAAAATCTATTCAATTTAATTCAACAAATAGTTATTGTGATATATGAAATACTCAAATTTTTCTTTATAGGGAGAGGGACAAAAAGATAGTGCTACCTGATACCCCATTTCCCAAAGTATCCTTAAACCTGGAAATGATCATTTCTTTTTAGATTCAGAGTACCAGTACCTTCAGTTAAACCACTCAATTCAGACTGGTCTATTCGAAGGACATAAAAATAAGTTGACAGCATTGAAGTTAAGGCATTTGACACACTGAAGCATTCTAAAGACATTTTTTAAAAAGTAAATAGAAACAATTCCTTTTAAGGAGGATAACAAATCTAATTCATTATTCAGTCAACTCTCAAGTCATCCAGCCAAATACTGCCCACTTTATAATTACTCCTGGCAAATATTATTCTACATTTGAATGCTATTACTACCAACTTATTAAAATACCTTTTTATTGATACTTTTATGATCTCTGGTTTACTTTCATTCCAAATAAAATATTATATAATAGATGGCTATATTAATTTAATGTTGATCTATATATTTATAGATTTATATCTATACAAGATACGTAGATATCTCGTAGCGTCTAGTTACTTACATGCTATCTTTCCCACTAGAAGGTTAGTTCCTTGAGGACAGGGACATAGGGTAAGTTTTTGCCTGTATTTGCATCCCAAGGATTGAGTACAACGTAAGTGGTTAATTAATACTTACTTACTGATTACCTAAAAACAACTTTCTCCTCTAAACAAGAATTTAAATCCAGAATCAAACCAACATTATTACCCCAATGCAAAGAAGCTCTCCTAAGATTAAGGCATGATTCAATCCATTCCCAGGAGAGGGTGAGAGGGAAACAAAAAGAAATGAAACTGAAAAGTGGGTAGAGGGTTGAAATATAAAGGCAAAAGATAACCTTTCAGCTCTTTCTAAGCCAAATTTTCATAATTTGGCTTTTTTTTTTGGTAAAATGTTCTGACTTGCCATGTGAACCACTCCTACTGATGGCTGGATACATGTGCTTGGACCCCAATTCTAAAATCACATTTCTCTCTACCCTCGAAAGACTATCCCAGGCAGTTTCTCCCCAGCCCAAGAACAGCCTACTCTAGCAGCAACCGTTATCTCCCTTCCTGATACAGTAGCCAGCTGTACCTAGATAGTTTATTAGTCTGAACCATAACAAGATTTACGACTCACTGACAATCCTAGGTATCGTAAACTTAGACATACCTAAACTCTTACATTTATCTTGTCTAACAAGACATTGATGAGAGCAGCCTGGTATTCCTTAATCAGTCTTGACCACTAGTTGACTTAGAGATGTTTCAGACCTAAAACCACACCTCCCTGTAGCTCCCCCTTGGGCAATTTCCTGATGAACTCTGGGTAAAATATCTGTTCTGTGAATACCAAAAGTGCATGTTCCTTTAAGAACGAACCACTCCTTAAGCACTCCCTAATTCTGCCCTGAATCACTTGAATTAGCATATGTGGCACAAGTTTTATTATAGAATATCCTATATAAACTTTACCTGTACCCTTCTAAGACTGCAGGTTCCCTAAGGAACTCTTGCCCACTGAAAAACGTAATAAATCTTTATTATCTTGACTTCAACAATGCTTCAAAAATTCATTCCAGGCAACCTGCTCTTGGTACTCTAAACTCTGGGGGAGATGGTGGAGGGAGGGGAAGAAGGAGGGGAAGGGGAGACTCACCCCTTCCCTCTCAACCCTCATCACTATCTGCAAACTGTATACACCAGTATAAATGCAGATAAATGCAGAGTTGGAAGAAAATCCTGGACTCCTATCTCCAGTTAGCTAGATTACATTTAGAGCCTACCCTGTCAGAACACCAATGCACCCAATTGCGTATTTCTTCTTTCAGTAACCACCAGACATGAAAATAGGCTGCCTGCTGTTCTTTTTCATTATTTCAAAAGGGGAATGAGGTTGAAAAACCTGCCTGCCCAGAAGAGCTGCAGGGATGTGCCTAGCCTTCCATCCTAAGGCATTACTGGCTCTTGCATAAACTCCACCTATAGCACTCATATATAAGAATTCAAAAAAGTAGCACAAGCTACCCTACTGGAGAATAATACTTAGGCTTGCTTCCCCTTTTTCCAAGGCACTCTTAAGTGCTTTAAAATACACATTTTCATGCCTACAGAAAGTTGCTAAAACCTCAAGGCCATCCTTGAAGTAGCAATTTTATGAGGCAGTATGCTCTATTGCTGATCAAACCACAGAGCTGTATGTGCAATTCATTCATTTTAAAGTAAATTAACTTGGCATTCAGACCCCAAATATGTCCACTGACATTTATGTAAAACTATGCTTACTCTTTCTGTGGTTAGGAACATGATGAAGTAAGATTTCTTATAAATACAACACTAGTCAAGAGGGAAATAAAGGCCCAGTGAATGGAATCCAACCTTTCATGTTACCAAGGAACAAATAAATAAATCTTTATGAGCAACCACACAAGATTAACACATATACACCTTTCTAACCCAAAAAAAGGTACCAGTACTTCTATCCAGTAACAATTGTAAAACTGAATATTTTAAATTTATTCAACTGTAGGTTCAAAACCAGGAATACAAATTCTAAGGTTTGACTATGCCATCACAAATGACTTCTCACAAAACAGCTACTGTCTATGCCAAAAATAAACATACAGAGCAAATATTTTACATGCCCTTAATTGCCAATTTCTCTAAATTTATATTTGCCAAGATGGAAGGAAACCAGAAAAGTGTTTTAAGTCACAGGTTAAATTCAGTGAGAAATTTAAACCAAAGATTCAAATTTCTATAAAAACAAATACAAATTTCTTAATTTCCTTCGTCTGAGAGTAGGCAACAGCAGTTATCTAGACCAAAGATGGGTAAATTTATACCAGAGTAATATACATAAAAAATGATCTGACATTTTAATCTATAATCTAGTTACAGGGAATATGTTACCAAATAAATAAACAACAAAAACAGAACTATTTACATAAAAATGTTTATGGCTTTATTTTATGTAATGACAAAAAATGACAAAAAACAACCTAAATATACCACTGGTGGGGGGAGTGGTTAAGACAGATCTATCAATGCAATGTAGTACCACACTGTCATTAAAAATGATAGATGCTAAATATACAGAGAACCATGAAAAGAACCCATATAATATAAGGTAATGTGAAAAAAAGCAGATATAGCTCAGAAAACCAGAGGTGGCAATCCTGATTTCAGCTAAGGCTATAATAAATATATAAATACATATATATATATACATATATATATATATATATATATATATATAAACATAATAAATAGATAAGGAGAAAAACATAATTTTAAATGAATCATGAGAATGAATCAATATAAACATGATATATATGTACCAAATAGTATAACATCTAAATATGTAAAAATTAATCAATCTGCAGAAAAATCATTGACAGTAAAAATATAGTAGTGGGCAACTTCAATGCACCCTTTAAAATCCACAAAAGGCTAACTGTAAGATAAACTAGAAAGAAGTGAAGAAACTGAATACAATTTTAGAAAAACTAGAGATCTTTGGTTATTTCTGAATAGAAAGAGAGTTTACATACTTCTCAGCTAAGCATGATACCTTCACAAAAATTGACCAGATGCTGACTGGGCATAAAGACCTACCAAAAAACACGGAAAAGTATGAATACTAAACACAACATTTAATGATCATAATACAATAAAAATTACGTTTAATAAAGTGCCTTTGAAGAAAGAATTAAAAATTGCAAAGTAAATAACCCTTAAAAGCTGATGGATGAAAGAACATATTATATAAATAATAGATAATGTCATGAAAGAAAAAACAATAACACTTCTACCAACAAAAGTAAGAACATCAATAAATTGGGCAAAGAAACAGAAAAACACCAGAACAAATAAAAAAAAAAACCAACCAAACATCAACATAGAAAATTCTGTAAATCAAGACAACATTAACACATTTAAAGCATTGCCCTCCCCAAAAAAGGTAATTTAAAACTACAACTGAGCTAATCTGACTTCAAAAGGAGAAAACAAAACTAAATTAAAAAATAGAATTCACAATTGGAGAGAAAATAAGGAAACTATCAAATTATTCTGCCTACAATACAGTAACAAAAATGACAGCTTAGAATAAATGGATACATATTTAAAACATAAAACACCCAGATTAACAAAAGAAATGGATTATTTAAATGACTGAGTTTTAGAAAAAGGAGAAAAGTAAGTCATAAATTAATTCTCAAAGAAAAAATTCCAGGACCAAATGCATTTACAAGTGAATTCTATCAAGCATTTAAAGCAATATTGTACAAACTATTCACAAAAATTAGATTAAGATGGAATCCTACTAAATTACCTCCATGATACAAATATGGTACTGATACTTAAAATTGAAAGAGTCAAAACAGAGAAAGAAACTACAGATCAGTATCCCCAATGAATTATGTAAAAATTTATTAATAAATTTATACATTTATTATTTATTTATTTATAAACTACACAAACAAATAAAAGATTCTAATCTAGTTGGATTTCTATCCTGTATTCTACAGGGCTAATTAAATATAAAAGAAGACTATAAATCTGACTCCTGCACCGGTGCTCTAGCCATCGCACCACCTGGCTGCCCGACCCTCACAGATACAATAATGATGATGATGGAAGAGGTTGAAATCTTATGACAATTACCAAAATACAACAGAGAAGCAATGTGAGCATATGCTATTGGGAAAATGGCAGTGAGAGCCTCTGGGTTTCCACAAACTTTCAATTTGTTGTTTAATTAAAAAAAAGAGCAATACCTGTGAAGCTAATAAAATTAGGTATGCTTGTAAATAGCAATATGATACATAGGCTGAAAAGACTTGTGATAATATCCCAAGACCTGTTTCTATTTAAAATAATAGAATTTAATAAAATTAGAAAGAGAAGCTGGTAACAGGAAAAACAAATCTCTGCTACAAATTTCTCTGATAACGTTTTCAATTTTCAAGATTGAAATGGTCCAAGGACATGAACAGAAAGGTTTCAAGGAAAGATATCCAAGCTATAAACCATTAGGTAAAAAAATGCTTAATTGCCAACAACTAAAGAAATGCAAATAAAGCAGCTCTAAGGTTCTACCTCATACCTGTCAGACTGATGAGTCTGACAAAAATGGAAACGGACAAATATGAAGCAGGCTGTGCAAAGTTGGTGGGGCTGTGAACTGGTCCAGTTCTTGTGGAAAGAAATTTAGACCTATCCCTAAAGTCAGTGAACTGTGTAAACATTGTGACCCAATGATACCACTACTGGGTCTATATTCCGAAGACATGAAGAAAAAAGGTCCTAAATATTTATAGAGACTTTATTATTATTAGAAAGAGCTGGAAACTAAGGGAGTGGGGAATGACTGAACAAAGTCTGGTATCTGAAGGTAATGGACTACTAACTGTGCCATAAGAAATGATGAAAGCAGCCATTTCAGAGAAACTTAGACTAATGATATAGAGTGACCAGAACAAAAAGAATAATTTATCCTCTACAAAAATAGTGTAAAGAAACTTTGAAAGATTTTTAATAACTCTGATCAATGCAATAACCAATCATGAGAGGAAGCCTACTTATCCCCTGATAGAATGTAACTAAATATTCAGACTAAGACACAAAGTTAGATGTTGAATTTACTGTATGTTAAAAAGAAAAGAAAGGGGTATATAATCATACAGGAAACTATTACGGATTCAAGTTCTTAATATGAATCTAACTACAAAGTGCCCTGAGGCCACTGACTTAAGCACCTATATCCTAATAACAAGTTCTTATTTGACACATATAAAAAAGGTTAAATCTTAATAAAGATATTCCCAGGGATTGAATATCTCCAGCTAAAACATTTGAACAACAACAAACTAATCCATAGTACAGTCAAGGAAAAGCCTCCCTGATTCAACAACAAAAAATGTACCAAATTCAGAGCAAAAGTAGCAGTAAAATTACATTTTCTCCATGAAGTCCAAGAATTTAACTCTGAACAATTACTTTTCTACTAATCTTCCATGTATGAGGAAATTTAATTTAAATGAGCAAATCAAATAAAGTCCCAATTTCTTACTTAAAAACAAAATCCCTGCTTTAAAGGCTTCGGATTCCAGGCTGTGCCGACTATAGAGCCCACATTTCACATCTTTTGTCCTATGCTGCCTGATTGCACAATACCACACTGAAAACAAAAATTAGAAGATTATAGTGTTTGGTCTCACTCACAGACACTGAGCTGGTACTGCCATTTAATGCCAAGTGTCGCTCAATTTAAAATAAGGATGCGAAATTTGTTAAAACAAAAACAAAGCAGCTTGTGCAACAGCCAGCAAAGCTTGATAGCTTAGACATTTTCTTGGCCAATCAATAAGCATGCAAGGAGACACCTTTCCATTCCAAAGAACAAAGAACCTCAGCAGAACTTCTAAACAAAACTGGGATAATGACAGGAAAAGGGTCCTGTTAGGAAAGAAACAGCAACAAACTTGGGCTTCAGTTTTCTTACAGCTTAGTAATAATAGGGTTTAACATTTTCTGGCTTTTGCTGCCACTTGCTTAAAATTCAACATAAGTAAAGAAACACTTTGCATCTCTGAAAAGCTACACTTACCCTGTATGCTCACAGGACAAGTAAAATTAAGAGCAACATTATCTGCACTTAGTCTAAAAGCACTGGACTTTTCTTCGACACCATGCTAAGCGCTTTATCAGGACCTCAAGGATGCTAGGTCATGCCTAGACCACATTAGACTTCAACAGGATAATTAGATTTCACAGGATGCTGATGCTGCTTAATGCCTTTGCTTAAGAATTCTAGCTGCTCTGTGTAAGTGCTATACAGCCCTAAAATTCAAAACCCAAGGCCACCTCCCACCTAAATGTTCCAGCAACTGAAAAGGAAAAGAAGAAAAAGGAGGAAGAAATTAAACAAATCAGGCACACTTCTACAGGGAACAGAAAGATTCTAAATCTTTGTACAACAGACCAAATTGAGGTAAAACCAAGATTTATGGGATTTTTAAAGGGCAGCTAGGGGGCACAGTGAATACAGCACGGGCCCAGAGTCAGGAGGACCTGAGTTCAAATAGGGGGCCTCAAGGGACTTGACACTTACTAGCTGTGTGACCCTGGACAAATCACTTAACCTCTATTACCTCCCCCAAAAATAAATAAATAACTTCCATTAAGATTTGTGTCACTGAAAGATCAATGATTTCATAGGAAAAGGAAATTAATCATTATAATTTTACTCAAAAAAATTGCCAGTGTTTCCATGGATAATGTACAATTTTCCACCTTCTTACAAATATGGCATCTGTATTTAGGAGCCATGAAAACATTATGCAGTTTACCGATGAAGGCAGAACTTCTCCGTTCTTTCTTTTTAAATTAAGAAAGCGCTCATTTCAGCATCACTAAATGGCTTTACCCGTACAGCACAAAGTTACTTTACTTCCTGGGCACTGAATGTTCAATGGCTTCAGGGAAAACAATCATTCAATTTTGGAGTTAGGAACAGACTTCAGGGCCCAGCTCGGTCCCTACCTAACTGTGTTACCTCTATCAAGCCACTCCAATTCTACACCTTAGTTTTCCCTGTCTTTAAAGGAAATGGACTGGACTAGATCTCTATCTGAAATTCTATGACATTAGAGCTAAAGTAGAAATCTGTTTCAGGAGATTTATATATGTAATGAATTTGGTATTTCTTGCTTTCTGAATGAGTGGGAAAGCAAGAATCTGAAACTGAAAATAAAATTTAATTTAAATTCTATAACTATGGAAAAGTTAGTCAGTG
>CM053772.1:91782862-91902145 GCA_028658325.1 Potorous gilbertii | reverse complement strand
GGGTATAAAATCTTAATTTTAAGGAAGTGATTGTAGAACATTTATAAATAAATAAAATAATTAAAAAAAAAAAAGAAATTTTCCAGAAAAAAAAAAAAGTCTAGAGCAGCAGAAGCCACAGAACAACAGAGAGAAGAAGGTTTCCAGCCAAAGGTAACCTGGAAAGCCAACAGGAAAGGTCTATCTCACAGGATCCTGAGCAGAGCGGAGCCTAGCCCTGGCCACACAGCACTGGGAGGAACAGGACCTGAACAGATCTCCAGGCAGAGTTCCTAGCAGGAAAGGTCCCAGATACCTCAACCCACAAGAGACAAAGAAAGCTCTACAGGTCACAGTGGAGGAGGGCCTTCCCAGCTGGGTGAGAGGGAATGGTTTTCTCCAGCAGCAGCCCCTGGTGACAGCAGAGGCTACAGCAGCAGACTGTAGGCAGCTACAGAGGCTGGGAGCAACCTGGATGCACTGTTCAGGCAGCTCAGCTTAAAGTCTCTGGTGGTAGGGAGCAGTTGACCTAAACCCAGCCTTAAGTGAGGGCCCCACCTCCACCCAAAGCCCAGGGGGAACCAAGCAGCTGAATCTAATCTCTTGATAAAGGATTCAGAAGTCAAGTAACTAGCTGGGAAAATGTCCAAAAAGGGGGAAAAAAATTGGACCATAGAAGGTTACTTTCTTGGTGAACAGGTATCTCCTCCTCCCATCCTTTTAGACGAGGAAGAACAAGACATACGAAAGGAAGTCAAGGCCCCTGCCTCCAGGGCCTCCAAAGGGAACTTAAATTGGACTCAGGCAATAGAACAGCTGGAAAAGCAAGTTAGCAGCTTACTAAAGGAGAACCAAAAAAATACTGAGGAAAACAACACCTTTAAAGAGGCTAACTCAATTGGAAAAAGAGGTCCAAAAAGACAGTGAGGAAGAGGCATTAAAAAGCAGAATTAGCCAAATGGAGGAGAAGGTTCAAAAGCTCACTGAACAAAATAGTTCTCTGAAAGGGAGAACTGAGTTCAGGGAAATGAATGACTATGAGATAAACCAAGCAGTTAAAAAACAAAAATAAAGTTTGAAAAAATAGAAGATAATGTGAAACATCTCATTAGAAAAACAACTGAGATGGAAAATAGATCCAGGAGAAACAATTTAAAAATTAGGAACTACCTGAAAGCCATGATGAAAAAAAGAGCCTAGACATTGTCTTCCATGAAATTATCAAGGAAAACTGTCCTGATAGTCTAGAACCAGAGAGCAAAATAAATATTGAAAGAATCCACTGATCACCTCCTGAAAGAGAACCAAAAAGAGAAACTCCTAAGAATATTGTGGCCAAATTTCAGAGTTCCCAGGTCAAGGGGAAAATACTGCAAACAGCTAAAAAGAAACAATTTAAATATCATGGAAATACAATCAGGATAACACTGCATCTGGCAGCTTCAACATTAAGGGAT
Organism: Potorous gilbertii; assembly: GCA_028658325.1. NCBI lineage: Eukaryota > Metazoa > Chordata > Mammalia > Diprotodontia > Potoroidae > Potorous > Potorous gilbertii. The sequence goes on along the minus strand of CM053772.1, from coordinate 91,900,709 downwards.
CAAAGGGGATATTCCAGAAGACAAAGAAACTGGGATTAAAAACAAGAATCACCTACCCAGCAAAAGTGAGTGTAATACTTTAAGAGAATAAACAATCATTCAATGATATGGAGAACTTTCAAGCATTCATGTTGAAAAGATCAGAACTGTACAGAAAATTTAAATTTCAAACACAAGAATCAAGAGTACCTTGAAAAGGTAAACAGGAAAGAGAAATCATCAAAGACTTTTTAAAGTTGAACTATTTACATTCCTACATGGAAAGAAAATATTTATAACTCTTGAGACTCTTCACAGTATTTGGGTAGGTGGAGAGATTGTACGTACATGTACACGTACACACACACACATACTCTCACACATATAGACAGAAAATAGGCTGTGTTGAATCACAAAAAAATATATATGTAAGGGGTAAGGAAGGAAAATACTGGGAGGAGAAAGGGAGAAATGGAATGGGGCAGACTATAACTCCTAAAAGAGATACAGAAAAATCTTGTTCAATGGAGGAGAAAAGGGAGAAGGGGAAAAATGAAGCTACTCTCTCCACATATGGCTTAAGGAGGTATAAATTTGGTGTGAAAATCTACCTTATGCTATAGGAAAGTAGGGGAGGATGTGACAAGTGGGATGAGGGGAATGATAGAAGGAAGGGCAAATTGGAGAAGGGAGTAACTAGAAATAAACACTTTTGGGAAGGGACAAGGTCAAATGAAGGAATAAAAAAATAAGGGGGGATAGAGTAGGATAGAGGGCAATATGGTTAGTATTACACAACATGATTATTACGGAAGTCTTTTGCAAAACGACACATATATAGCCTGTATTCAACTGCTTGCCTTATCAATGGGGATGGGGAGGGAGGGAGGGAGGGAGGGAAAGAAGGTGGAATTCAAAGTATATGAAATGAATGTTGAGAATTATTATTGCATATAACCAGGAAATTAAAAAACACAGGTAATGGGGTATAGAAATTTATCTTGCCTTACAGGAAAAGAGAGAAGATGGGGATAAGGAAAGGGTGGCATGTGATAGAAGGGAGAGCTCATTGAGGCAAGGGCTAATCAAAATGCAAGATACTAGGGGGTGGGGGGAGGGGAGAGATGGGGAGAAAAATTGGACATGTTACAAAGAGATGTAAAAGTAATTAGTATTAAAACAAGTGAATTAATTACTGAGACTAAATCAGACATCTTTAGTTTGGGGAAATGAATTTTAGTCTAAGTCTCCTAGAGGTAGGTAATTTCGGGTAAAATTTGGCACTGATGGGAAAGTTAAGGTTTTAATGGTAAATTTGATTTTATGACTGTTTATTTAAGCAAGAATTAGAATAGGTATAGAAAGGCATGCAAGCCCCTTAAGATTTGCCTCAAAAGATGTTCCTTAGTCAATGTGAAATTATAGTCATATCTGAAACTTGCTTATTGAAACTTGTTATTTTAAGATGCTATGGGACTATTAAATGACTGTTCTTCTGGGTCTAACTCCAGGTATGGATAGCAACAAAGTCAATCTGAGTCTCCAATCCATGATGCCAGTAAGTCTGTGAGATGCTGGTATGAACTGCAAAAAGGTGATTTCATGGGAAGACTGGGAGAGCAGCTGTTCAGCCTGGGCTGAGGTAGGATTCTCCTGATTCAGTTTCTTCACTGACACCTGGCAGACTCTAAGCTTCACTGAATACAAGTTGACTCCCACCTGGAACTGACATGAAGTTGGGGAGACCCCTTCAAGCTGTTGTTAAAAATGTGGCTCTCAACCCCACACAGGATCCTGATCCACAGTTTAACTAGCACTACTGAGTGCTGCCATGCCCTAAGCTCTTGGAGTTATCTGCCTGGGGTGGCAGCTGGTCAGTCATGGTTATTGGTGGTGGAAAGAGAGATGGGCCCTTTCTTCATAGTAAATGCTCTTGTATGGTGAAAGGGCTACAGAGCCTGAACTAGAACCATCTGTGTGGTCTTGAGGGCACTGCTATTTCTAAGCCTGCGGTGCTTATGTGTATCAGAGTTTTAGAAGAGGTAATCATCAAGAAGGTACCATTAGTTTTATATTTCTTTGGGACATGGCTTTTCTTGTCTCTCCTTCAAAATGACTTGCTACACTTCAGGTAAGCTAGCCTGCCTGTGACAAAGGTCTAATTGCTACAACTGCCTATAAGTGACCTAATTCTAATATATAGAAAATAATTTAAGCAGAAACTAGATGACTCAGTAGGCTATAGAAAGGAAAATATGTGTATGACTGTGGCCAGTGGTAGAAGAGAAGAAAACCAGTTCTGAAGAGATGCACTGTGTACAAAATCTAATTTACATAGAAACACTGATAAAAAAAAACAAACAAAACAAAGGAATACACAGCAAATTCAGCTTTAAGTACATTTATCAGTTAAACAGCACTCACCATTAACCAGTAAAAAATAAGTATTTTATATCCTGACTAGCTATTTCATTCCAGTAGCTAAAAACAAAAAAGTCCATAAAAAAATTTATAAAAATCTACCATTTTCCACACTATATTTGTGTAAGTAATTTCATTTTATTCTTGTTTTAAATAATTTTTTTTTAAAAACTCAATGAAGAACCAGGCTTAAAACGGCTGCTAAATCCAGTAATGCAAATATGTGTCCAAATAAAAAGCCCAACATCAAAAATCAAGCTTATATGTTTATTTTAGTATGTTAAACATCTTCCAAGATGTAATTTATTTCATTAAAAATGTTATAATAAGTAAAACTGTAAAATAAAGAACTTTTAAGAGGAAGTCTTGCAGACAATAGCATTTGAGGTCTTGCTTGACTTGTTCTATTTATTCGTATAGAATGTCCCATATAAAATGTCTGTAACTGTTTTATAATTAAAGCTTTATAATTTTATGTTTGGAGTTTTCATAATTACAGACAGAATATAATTTTATATTTGTAACTACAACTATATAATGTATATTTTCATTTGGAACTTATAGGGGTAAAAGTCATCATTTTGTTACTATAAGCACTTGATGAAATCAATCCAAATAAAAATTATCAGTAGTATATGAAATTTTCCTGGTAGGGTCACAACTTTTTCTTGAACAGAAATTTCAAAACAAAAACCACTGGGAACCACTAGTCTAGGGAAAAAACAAAGGAACAAACAACAAGCAGGTCTGAACTCAAATTAGAAGCATAAAGGAGACTGACCTGACTCCAGGGCAGTTTCCTATATCACTGTCTGCTCAATCACATCAACATTAAAACCTGCAGGTACAGGAAGAATATTTACTTTTCTATTATTGCTGTCCTAAGGAATAACTTAATATGACATTACTGAGGAAGTTCTGTTGTACAATATGACTCATCTTCCCACACATAAAAAGGTCACCTTCCCTGAACAGCTCTAACAACGGAAGATGTGAAAAGGTTTTGTGAACTGATAACCATGGGCACGGTGGTCAAGAAGAACCAAATTGCAATCTGTAAATGGCTCCATTTAGCTGCAATCACATTTAATGAAGTGCAGAAAAGTTTTACACAAGTTACTAAGTAGAAATATAAACCATACTTGGGTAGCAAATGATACACTAAGGTAACACGAGTATGCTTTAATAAATCATGATCTATTTAATAAACTGGTCTTTTAAAAAATAAATTATGGACATATTTTTCTTGTCCAAAAATGTTATTTTAAAAGAGGAGTCTCACAAATCTGCACTTTATATGAGTGCACCCCCAAACTTTTTCTTTTTTTTTTTTTAAATGAGCTCACTTGTGTTCATGTTTCCTTCAGAGAGGTTAAGGAAAAATAGACAGATTTATTAACAGCTCATCCCAAAAAAATCCCTTTCAAACTTTTTAGAAATACAAGTTTTCCAGCAAGAATAGTTCAACTTTAATGCCATTTTTCAAGGCTATGACAGCTACCATAATGGAGAATGTCAAAGCTCAATAGCCAAAAGACCAGCTCTCTCTTACAGAAAGTACACTTTCTGTAAAGAATCAATTGACATTTTTAAGAGCTTTTAAAAATCAATAACAAAAAAGACATCTGTACTCTTATTCCATAGATGCCAACTACTGAAAACAAAATAACACTCAATGCCTCTAAAATATATACAACATATTACATAATACGTTACTCAGATATTCCTGGTTAGAATTACCATCTTCTACTTATTACGCAAGCTGAAAGACACCAGGTACATCTAAATTTTGGGTCCTGTTTCCCTCAGAGCATGTTAAGAAGATAATTTCTTTCCTACACAGCTATGGCATCATTAATAAATCCTTGGTGAGAAATCATACAGGCAGGAATCCTCCTGGCTGCTAAACCAATCCTTGTTGTTGTAACTGGCCACCTTTCTACTACCCCGCTTCCCCCAATGCACTCTTGGCTTTCCTTTCCACAACAAAACAGAAGAAATGGCTTTGCAAATAGTGGAGTCTAACACTGGTGACTAATTCTTCTCCTTCACACCACAAATCTCACACACAAAAACACCCTTCATCTCTTCTCAGGGAATAAAAGAGATTCTGAAACCCAGGGCAGCAGACTTCATTTATTCAAGTAATAAAGTCTTTAAGGGTTAAGCACAGATTTTATAAGACCAAGAATGAATAAAAAGAGGGAAGATTAAGGAAAAAAACAACTTTTTTTGTCCTCAGACCCCATCCTTGACATCAGTGACAATTAAAAATGGTTTACTTATATTAATGAGGGAGGGGTATCACCACAGGAAAAGCACTCCATCAGCCTTCCATGAAATCTTTGACTTTTCTCTCCTAAACCATTCAAATTTCTTCTCCCAAGTCCCATTAATGTCTTCTACAGAATGCCTATGGAAGAATCCATGCCTTCCACTCTAGTTCTGACCCTCCTTACCTATGTATAGTTCCAACAGCCTTCCTATCTCTAACCTCTTCCTGATAATCTAATAGCCTTCCTAACAAGCTGATAATCATGTAATATTTGGTAAACTGTAAGGTAGTTTATTTGTTATATATCTTTAAGTTAGGCAGGGCTTAGCAACACCATTTTACAGCATCAAGTGTCTGAGGTGAGATTTGAACTCCTTCTGACTCCTGCACTGGTGCTCTATCCATTGCACCAATTTTACATGTCTAGAAAGAATAAGAAATCATGGATGATAACAAGGTTGCAAAACAAGGGGATCTGAAGTATAGTGTTATCCCCAATATTAATAAAGAAGTTTGAAAAAGAAGGGGGTATGAGAGGGTAAAAAGATGAATTCTGTTTTGGACATGTCTGCATAACACTCAGTTCTAAATTTCTAGTGAGCAGTAAATTATGCAGAATTGAAGCTCAGAACAGAGCCTAAGACTGGAAATTATACAGGAACAGTTGTGGAGCATAATATAAATGATGGTCTGGCAAAGGAGACTGAGATAAGAGACTGATAAGCAGAAATAGAACCAAGAATGAAAGCAGAATTGAAAGGAGAAAGAATATACAAGAAGAAAGCTTTAAATGCAGTAGAAAGGTCAAGACAGATGAAGATTGAGAATGGGCACTGGTTTTGGCAATTAAGAAAGCAACAGTAATCTGAAAAAAGGTTTCAGTCAAGTAATGAGATTCAGATGCTAAAATGCTAAGAATTGAGAAATAAAAGGAAAAAAAGGAAGGGGAACATCTTCTGCTGAGAGTTTGGTCAAAAAATTGAAAAGATACAGTACAATATCTTGAGGAGACTGATGAGGTCTAGTGAAGAACTGTTAAAAAAAAAAAATATATATATATATATATATATATATATATATATATATATATATATATAAGAAAATAAGCATATTCTTAAACAGCAGAGAAAGCACCCAAAACACCTGGAAGAAAACCTACTGATAACCCAAGAATATTTATTTAAGTGTCCGTCCCTCCCAAACTCACTTTTTTTAAAAAAAAGCCTTTCTAAAGAAAACTGTGTTTTGATAACCAGAACTATCCATCAGGCAATCAATCAATCAGTAAACATGTGTTAAGTGCTTACTATATATGTCAGGCACTGTGTTAAGTGCTAGGGATACAAAAAGAAGCAAAAGACAGCTTCTAGTTTCAAAGAGCTCACAATCCAATGAAGAAGACACCACCTATATACTGACACAGAGGATACATTTGAAGTTAACTGACAGAGAGAAGGCATTAGAGTTAAGAGGGGTTAGGAAAGATTTATGAAGATGTGATTTCAGCTGGGATTTAAAAGAAGCCCCTGGGAAACTAAAGGCAGAGAGGCAGGAGGAAGAACAGTCCAGGCATGTAGGACACAAAGCTGAGAGATGGAATGCCTTGTTCCTGGAACAGGCAGGGGGCCAGTGATACTGGATCAAAGAGCACATGGCAGGGAGTAAGGTGTGAGAAGCCTGGAAAGAGAGGAGAGAGGCCAGATTATGGAGGGCTCTGAATACCAAGCAGGATACTGGATCTGATCCAGGAAGTGACAGGGAGCCCACCAGAGCTTACTGAATAGGGGGATAACATGAACAGACCTGTGTTTTAGGAAAATCTGGATGGAAGATAGACTGGAGGTGAGAGACTTGAGGCAAGCAGATCTGTCAAGAGTCTATTACAACAGGCCAAGCATGAAATAAAGATGGCTGTACTAATGGTGGCAGTGTCAGAGGAGACAAGGGGCCAGGGCCATATTTGAGACGTTAAAGTGTAATGAACAGGCCTTGATAAAAGATTGGATACAGAGGGTGAGAGATAATGAAGAGTCCAAGATGACTCCTAGATGGTGAGCTTGAGGGACTAGGATAATCATACTGCCCTCTACAGTAACAGAGAAGCTATTAGAGGGGCTATATAATAATAATACAAGGCAGAAGAACCATGGGGAAGACAGGGAAAACGTGTGAAAGATTACTTAAACCAGGTGCATTCACATCTATTCTCCTTGATGACCTATACCAGAAGGTATATGAAAGAGGCCAAAGACAACCCATTTCTGCTGAGTGTTTGAAAATTATGGAAAGATTTATGAAATGTCTTAAAGGCTAATGTACTTATGCTTTAAAAGTAAGAAAGGAAGAAGAGTCTGGAAATTACTGGTGTGCCATTCATTATGAAGTCTATTGGAAAGTACCAGCAAACCACAATGAAATAAATTCCTAAAAAGCTGTCTAAAATGTGATTTTCTAGAGACTGAACTCAATTTTTTTCCAGTTTTCTCATTAGTTTGCCTTACAAAATTACAAGAGGAGGAGAAACTAGCTATATGCAATTTTTAAGTCCCATTTATTAATTAACGAAGTAATTCTGTTTAGAACTAGTCTCATCAGGTGAACTTTGTTCTATGACACTATCACTAATCACACATCAGCAGAAAGCAGTAAATGGAATTTATACTGACTTAAGCTAGGTTTTTAAATCTATTCCATGACCTACTGCACTGCTGGTTAAAAAACTGTACAGAAAAAGTAGTTACCAGTGATTCAATGTCAGCTGGGGTGATAGAAATGAGTGCTGCATGGTCAGGGCTGGCTCAAGTTCACTCAAATTCACTCAGACAGTGAATATAGTTTAGTGATTAAAAGCATAAAACAGGTCAAATTTGGGTTTTGCTTAATCTCAACACAGACATATTGCTACCAGTCACCATAAGTTAGCTGTTGTTTCATCACGTCATCATCATGTGTGTTGTATCTGAAATAGTAAAAAAAAAAAAACTTAAACAATCTTTCTGGGAAAGCTAAAGTTACCAAAAATGGAAGGCAGCCTGGTACAGTAGAATCAACAGTGTTATGTGGAGTCAAAGGACTTGGGTCCCAATCTCAGTCATACTAGCTGTCTTACTAGCTACCAGTGCACATCCTTAGGCCTATTTTTTCTCTAAAAATAAAGTTGGGTTAAATGATCTAAATGTCTCTTCCAACTCTAAATCTATGCTCTATTACTCCTTGGCATCACTCATTTTGCTGAATAAAATAAGATTCACTTGTAAAATTGTAATCTTTTAACCCAAAAAAAACTCAAAAATTACAAATAATTGTTTGTAATTAAATAATTCAATAATTCAATTTAATTCAATAATTCAATTTAATTCAATAATTAAATTTAAATTTAATTGTCAAGTTTGCTAGCTCAATTTCTGGAAAAGCAAAATAATATACTATAATGATGGATAAATACGTAGTCAGCCTGGATAGAAAAAAAAATCCATTGGAAAAGATGAAACTCATATAGAGAATCAATAGAGAGAGTTAATTAGTAGTAATACAGAAACACAAAATAAAATGCCAAAATCTAGAAAATACAATCCACTATAGGTATCACTGGGATTTGTAAATACTAATAATGTGAAGAAAAACAGAAACTACTTAGCTTTAGATAGCATGAAATTAAATAAATTAAAATGTCTTTAAGGTATATATATAGACTGTTGAGAAGAATTTTTTCAGGGAACAATCCTTTTAAATCGCAAAAGCAAGACTTTTCAAAAACCAAGTCTGTGACTTCAAAAGGATTGCTTCCATCATCATAGAATGTTTACAAAATTGGTAACCAGTAATGGCTCATTCAACAGAAATACTGGTGTTCTGAGCACAGTTACTAAATACGATAATACCTACCATTTAACACTTTGCTTAACTTTGAAGGTTTGTTAAATGCTTTTACAGGCAGCTAGGTGGCACAGTGAATAGAATGCTAGGCTTAGATGAAGAAGACTCATCTTCCTAAGTTTAAATCAGACACTAGCTGTGTGATCCTGGGCAAGTCACTTAGCCCTGTCTGCCTCAGTTTCCTCATCTGTAAAATGAGCTGGGGAAGAAAATAGCAAACTACTCCAGTATCTTTGCAAAGAAAACCCCAAACAGGGCCTCTACAACAAGAGTGCTTTTACCCATATTGTCTCATTTGATCTTAACAACTTTCAAGATGGGTGCCTGTATTACCCCTATTGTACAGATGGGGGAACCCAGTTTCACAGAGGTGAAATGACTTGTCCATCACATAAGTATGCGGAAGAATTTAAACTCACGCTTTCCTGACACCAGCATTCTTAACTTCTGTAACTTACAGACTCAGAAACAGCAGCTGACATTTGATAGACTTCAAAGCCGCAGTGCATGTCACATGTACTTATCTACCGTAACACAAGTGTGAGACATGATGGGTATTATTAACCCCAATTCAGAGATGACAAACCTGAGATGCAGAGCTAGGGGCTTTCTAGTGCCACAGAGCTAAATGTTGGGGGTTTAAACTCAAATCCTCACAACCTGAGTTTCAGTACTCTTTCTACTCTATACCACTCCCATTCACCCCCAATACTGTTGAAATGGTGCTTGGAAAACTATATGCAAACTCAGAATGGTTCCATTTGCAGCTACAGTGGGAGGAATCGTTCCCAATATGTTTGAAGACTCCTGTCATCAATTGAGAAAAACTAAAATTGTTCTGTTTTGTACTACAAGTGGATGAAGCAAAAAATGTAGTCAAAAACATGTATTCATTTGAACAACTGAAACGGAGAGATGTGTTACTTTGCAAAAGCTAATAGTGGCAATGTGACATTAAAAAAATTGACATTTTAAAATGAAAATTATAAAAATTTTTAATAAACAACAGATCCTCATACAATTTGGTCACATTGCATGGTTCACAAATGATCACTTGCAATAAGAAATGAGGGAACTGCTATGTGTATCTTCAACTAGTTACAAAATATTATGATCAACTTTATTTAAAAAAAAAAGTTTACTAAAAGGAAGGTCCTTCACAAAAGGGTGTGATATTTGGGAGCAAAACACAGGGCACTTCAGTGTCACTTTCAGATAAAATGACATGCCTGGGTCAAAAATACTTCAAGGTATGCTTAAGCTACAACAAGAAATTAATATTTTTCTTAGTGTCAAAAAAGATGATGCAAATTCATTTTATAATAAAATTTTCTCCCTAAAACTTACACATGAGTATTTTTGAAAAAGTGATTACTCTAATTTCTCCAAATCCTATTTCCCAGAGATATGATCACATATTTTAAAAAAAGGTATAACTATGATGACTCTATTTTCTACTAACAAATTTTTTAAACCTGTGTCCTGCAGGTAATAAAAAGAAGAAACTAAAGACCTGCTAATATTATTAATCACTTAACTGGTCTACAGAAACAATTCTCATCTTAAAGATGTAAAAGATAAGGAACTTATTGGCCATGGACAGACAGATGTAATAGCTGGTCTTCATAAACAGACTTGTGTTGGGATAGTAGACTGAACAACTATCTGAACATGAAAACCAAGAAAGTGAATAAAAAGCTCAGTTTTATCTAAGTAATATAAATTTTGCTAAAACTAATATTACTTGTGTGAAATGGGTTTTTCTACTGTTATAAAGACAAAATAATCAATTATCGGTTAAGAAAGATGAGCAACAATATTAATTATGACACAGTTTGAGAAATTCTGCCTTGAAAAATAAGCCCACTAACTACACTGACAATGCTTTATTGAGAATCCTAAAAGGATTCTGAATAATTATTAGCAAGATACTATCATTGTACTTTAAGATTTATTCTAAGATTATAATAAACTTAACTATTTGAATAAAGCACTAAGAAAATTATATATATTTTGTGAAAAAGGGGCTTGGTGACTATTTTCGGAAGATGGGGGTCAGTAAGTAAAAGTTTGGAAAGCACTACTATAAGTGCTATAGGAGACAGAGCACTGAACAAGTAACAAAGAAAAGTGGTTCATAGTTCTAGCTCTGCCACTAACTATATGAGCTCAGGCAAGTCTTTTACCTTCTCTGAGGCAGTTTCCTGATCTGTGAAAAGGTGTATATTAGACCACATGCTCTTCAAAGTATTTTTTTACCATTCAATTTTATAATTGTATTTCTCCCCACCCGCAAATTAAGATGAGAAATTTTAAATTTTCTCGTTAGGCTAGATTCATGGAGCTTAGGAGAAAAAGGACTTAGGAGAAAAAAGAAAAATGGAAAAATTTTCTGCCCTAGTTTTTTTTCTAAACAGCACATTCAAAAGAGGTAGTAAAAAGTTGCTTACAGACAGCAATATTTTAAGCCACTAAGCAGCATGGAACACCAAATGAGATATCTAACTAAATGTCAGGGATTACAATGTCAAAGAAAGAACATGTTTCCTTCTTCATTTAAAGAGATTCTGTGAATAACAATCCTGTGAGAAGGTAATGCAAAGACAAGCATTACTATTCCAATTTCACACGTGAGACCTGAGGAGGTTCAGACAGGTCCACAAAGCTGAAAAATGTCTGACTCAGGAATCAAGTTCACTTCTACCCTGACAGCTGAGTCTTATCTGTTCACTATACTACATTTTTTGGAATGTAATGTTTTTTCATGTATCACGTCCTGAACATCTCTTAATTGGAATTCTCTCAGTGTGGAACACATATGTATGAGAATTAAGAAGCTTTAAAAGAGAAAATGAAGTCAAGTGTCAATTTTACCCCACAGTATTTAAAACATAACTAGGCTATCACTTGGATAATGGTTAATTGAAACAGTCTAGTGCAAACGGTCCGGAGGAAACAAAAATTGCATCTGAAATAGAACATATTAAAACTGCTGTTTCTTTTTCAGTTATTTGCCATGTAACATCACTTTTCTTTCCTCTACTAAATGCAATTTAAGTCTACTTCATTTCAGCACCAGTTTTCATGGGCTTATATTTTGGATCAAGATACCTATTTCAGCTGGAGTAGTACATTCACAAAAAGTATCTTCTTTCATCCTTACATGAAGTTACGGTAAGCTAGGTTGAGCACTGGGCAAAATGCCAGACCTGACGTTAGGAAGACTCATCTTCCCGAGTTCAAATCTGACCTCAGACACTTAACTAGCAATGTGACCCTGGGCAAGTCACTCAATCCTCTTTGCCTCAGTTCCTTATCTATACAATCAGCTAGAGAAGGGAATGAATGGCAAACCATTCCAGTAGCTTGGCCAAGAAACCCCCAAATGGGGCCACAAATAGTCTGAAATGACCGAACAACTCTTATCTGAGCATTTATCCATCCTGAGACTGCTGAAGCTAGATGCAAGTTCCCCAAATCATTTGGGAATATAAAGGATAACTTTTATCTATAACATCCTATAATGTCAGTTAGAAAGAACTCAGGAGTCATAAAGATTCCAAAAGAGGCAGGAATCTCTCACACATTCCTATTAAACCATTCATCTGATTGATGCTTGGAGACCTCTCATAGTAACAACTCACTTCTGAAGAAGGCAACCCATTCCACTTTTGGTTAGCTCCTTTTCTTTTTATCAAGAAAAATCTGTCCCAGTCTAGAGGATCCCAGGAGGCCTTGAGTCAGACCGAAGCTGGCCAAAAGCCAAGAGGCATCATGTCTGCACGATCCCTTTTCAGAGCTCTGGTATCAGCCAAGTGGGTAGCTAAGTCCTTGAAGGAATCCCAGCCCCTGAAGCTGCTGGATGCCTGGTGGTACCTGCCAAAGATGAACCAAGACCCTCGACAGGAGTTTGAAGAAGGTCACATCCCTGGAGCGGCCTTCTTCAACAATGACATCTGTAGTGACCAGACGTCCCCTATGAGCACATGCTGCCCAACGCTGCGGAGTTTTCTGAATATGTTGGCAAGCTGGGGGTGGGGAACAGCACCCACGTGGTGGTGTATGATGCCAGTGACCAGGGCCTGTTCTCCACCCCCAAACTGTGGTGGACATTCAGGGCCTTTAGGCACGAGACTGTCTCCTTGCTGGATGGAGGGTTAAGGACCTGGAAGCGGGAGGGCTACCCGCTGAGTTCAGCCAAGGTCCGCCCAATTCAAGAAGAATTCCAGGCTACCCTAAACCTGCTGTTTGTGAAGACCTAGGAAGAAATCAAGGAGAACATCGAATCACGCCAGTTCCAGGTTGATGCCCATGTTGAAGGTCGCTTCAGGGGCACTGAGCCAGAACCCCAGGAAGGCACTGAACCTGGCCACATCCCTGGCACCTTGAACATTCCCTTCATTGACTTCCTGACTGAGGAGGGCCTGGAGAAAAATCCCCATGCCATCCAAAGACTGTTCTAGGAGAAGAAGGTGGACCTCTCAAAGCCCCTGGTAGCAATTTGTGGCTCAGGTGTCACTGCCTGCCATGTAGCCCTGGCTGCATATCTCTGTGGCACGCCTGATGTGGCCATCTTATGAAGGATCCTGGGTACAGTGGTACATGCGTGCCCAGCCTGAGGATATCATCTCAGAGGGCAGAGGCAAGACCCTTTGAAGCAGGGACCTTCCCTGCTCCCAGGCCACCAGCCTTCCCACCCCAGGATAGGGGGGTAGCCCAACCTAACAGTTTTTCTAAGTCTTTTTTAAATACAGTGGCCAAATATTTTTATTCTCACGGTGTGGCCTGGGTGGCACACCCCACCTCTCCCTTTCCTCTGGGAAGAGACAAAAGACAAATGCCATCCTGTAAAGGGGGAAGGGCATGGAGGCACCTTTGGCAGTGGTGAAGGGATCTACTGGGGCTGATTGAAGGGGAGAATGGGGGAAAAAGAGGGGCTTACTTAGCTCCAAATATGGCCCCTCGAAATTTAGCCTGTGCTGACTACCAGACCTACCTCCTCCTATCTTTCAGTGTCAATAAATGTGAAGTGTTTAATCTTTCTCAAAAATAAAAAAATAAAAAAAGAAAGAAAAATCTGCCCCTGCCACATTTCTTTTTTCTCTCTTTCTTTCTTCTTCTTCCTCTCATACCAAACAGGTCTAATGGCAGCTTCCCAATGGCAGCTTTTCAAATACTTGAATGACTCCCATGAAGTTTTCCCTTCTCTGGGCTATACATCCCCAACTCTTTCACCTGATCCTAGTATAAAATAGTTTCCAGCCTCAAAAACCTGGCGAGGATGGCATGGTTTGTACTATTAGCCAGCTGCATCTCCCTCTAGGGAAATTAAAAAGGAAGAGGAAAGTATGTAAGTCTTAGGTGACAGCTGAATATCCATACCAATTACTCCACTGCTGTTTCCCCTTCTTCCCATGAAAGCAAACAAACTGAGCCAAGGAGAATTGGTGAAAGGTGAATAGTTATTAAGACAACAAAATCAATCTCTTATACTCGGGCTCAAAAGATCTGCTTTAGATCTAGAACCCAGTCCCTAAATTTAGGCCCGAGATAAATTTTTCAGTTGTCTGAGTGGAGAAAAGGAGACAAGCAGAGAGGTGGGGAGGGATAAGAAGCACATTGTTACAAGGCATTAGTGCCCATCTTCAGAAAGAAACCAAATTCAAAAAATTCAGATTTCAAATAAAAAAAAACAAAAAAAGATATAGAAAAACTCAGAAATAGAGCTGAGCACAGCATCTCTGACGTGAACTCCTCCCAAGCTATAAACATGATATCCTGGTGGTCAACCAACCCTCTTCCCTAAATCCCACCCCATCTTCTCACATAAAAGCACAAGCTTAGGCCTAAGCTGCAATGAGTGTTAGAAATGAAGGCGTTCCCACAGGTCGATCACCAGTGCTGCTCACACTGAGCAAGCAACACAATGTCATGACATCATAGGTACAGAGAGGGGCACAAAGTATCAAAAAAGCTTTTGTCATTTGGGGAAAAACCATGAAGAAATACTAGTTTCTACTACAGTGAAATTGCCACATGCCATGTCAAACTAGTCCCCTGATTTTTTTAAGCACTTAGACATAACTTGACCAAAGAGCAATCTGGAAATACAAGCATGAAACAAGACTTCCTCTTTGGATGGAACATTAGACTAAAGCTGATACTTTCATTTCCTGGGAGACTGTATTACTGTTCTAATTACTTCACTATTATACCAAATAGCTGGTATTTATTACAGCAAAATAATAATTTCTCAATTTTCAAGTGAATAGTAGCGTTTATATTGGTTCAAACATTTTCCAGAATCTACTTTAGAAACAAAAAACCTACACATTACCGTACTTACTTATGACTAAGCAATTTCTAATAAAGGTCTCCCCACCCTTTCCTAGGCAAACACAGTGTGGTGACCACACATTTTAACCAGGTAATAATAACATACGGTCTTGTTATACTTTGTTACACAGCTGTCAAAGCACGTCAAAAGAAAATCTTGTGCTCACGTAAGAAAAAATCTTTAAAGATCTTGTTTTATTTAAGTAAGTATAATATGAAACTTAGTACATGAAATTTCTAGTTTTAAATTTTAGCACATTTAGTAAATTTTTGTAATATTAATGTATCACAATACCTGAGAGCAGCTAAATGATATAGTAGATAAGAGTACTGGGCCTGTAGTCAGAAAAATCTGAATTCAAATCCTGCCTCAGATACTTACTAGCTATGTGACCCTGGGCAGGTCATTTAACCCTGTTTGCCTCATTTTCCTCATCTGTAAGATGAACTGGAGAAGGAAACAGCAAACCACTCCAGGATCTTTGCCAAGGAAACCCCAAATGGGGTCCACAAAGGGTCAGACACAACTGAACAACAACAATATTCTAAAACAAATAACATGCTAAAATGTTTAATTCTAGAAAATTTTATCTGGTTTAAATTAAAGGGACATTTATTTATTATTGAATAGCTCTGGGGAAAAAAGGGGCCCTCTACTACTTTTAATATTTAGACTCATTTCCCTCCAGATATATCAGAGAGAGTTCACTATCCACTCGCATGAATTTACAATGTCAAGGTTGAACTATTAAAAATCATTTGAATGAGAATGAAAACACTTAACTGAGTGTTTTCAATCATGGGGTTTTTTTCTCTTCCAACTATAGCAAAGAATTTGCAACTCATTTGGAAATCAGTCCAAAAATTTTCTCGAGAGGAGTATGTTTCATTTATCTTTGCATCACTAGAGCAAAGTATAGTACACCTTGCCTATATAAGGAACTTAACAAATATCTCTTGAATGGAATTATTAAAAAGTTTTTCCTTACATAAAACCAAAACTGCCACCCTGTGACTTCCACATATTGAACCTTATTCACCATCTGCACCTTATGAAACACAGCTAATCCCTCTCCACAAGACAGTTCTTCAAGTATTTCTAGATAGCTATGATGTCACCACTAAGATTTTTCCTCTCCAAATTTTCCCCATTCCTGCAATAATTCCCTGCATATGATCTCCAAACCCTTCACTTTGAGGGTTATCTTTCTTTGTATCTAAAGATTTACAGCTAATTAAGTTCATGTACCTTTCCTCTTAGACTAAGAGTAGTAAACATTAGGTATTTCAACAAGACAGTCAAAAGTGTTGTTCCCCTCACCACTGTATCCTGGAAGTTGTTCATCTTTCATGGTTTCCCAAGCACAGTGAAACTGCTTAGATGGTTGCTGTTCTTACAAAACTCAAAAACTACTGGCATAAGTGAATTCTATAGGCAAACTTTTACAAAAGAAAGAGGTTGTGCTGACAAAAGTGCTGACAAAAGAAAGAAAGAGTTATCAGCAAAAGGTATGTGACAATGGTTAAATGTGAGATTTTGGGGACATACTGGCAAGTTTGTATTGGTTTACTGCCAGAGTAACAAATTAGAAGTTTAGAAAGAATACAAGAAACAAAATTTTCAAAAAAAGGTTAATGTATAAGGAATTCACTTGCCCACTCAGCAGGAGATGGCACAAGGATCTGGAAGTATAACCTCCTCATTTTAAGTTCTAGAAACATTTAATGATTTAACCAAGGTTACATGGTCTCTTATCCCCACAGTTTGTTTAAGGACTCAGGACCTAACAAATGTTTCTCATGAGAAGACCAACAAATGTAGCCATTATTTCAGATATTATGTATTGGCCCCCAAAGGGTTTTTGCTTTTTTACTGAAACTGACAGGTCATAATCTCTTATAGCAATTTCTTATCACACCAAAATTACTGAAGTTTCTAGTACCATAGGGAGTCAAAGCAAAACAAAGCAAAATACATATAGTTTCATCAATCCTTGGCCGATATAATGACTTCTTCTTGCGTCATCTGGACTTTTGGGTGAAGAAATGATTCTGTAGCATTTAGGAATTAAGTCGTAATCATTCTTTCTGTTGAGAAACTGAATTTAACATAATAGGCTAGTAAAAAAACCTAGAACTAGCATTACAAGGATCAAACATTTATATGTGTATATATACCTGTTTACATACATAAAAAGCACATATACATACATACATATATATAGCCCACCTCAGTATAAGCAATGCTCAAAACAACAACAAACTATTAGCCAATATAATAATGTTCTAAATCACTATATATGTGAATCAGAACAGTGTGGATATTTTACCACATATCCAGCAAACTGGTGAAGATGGCAAACGATGGGAACAGCTGAAGATGATAATGCACTGTTGGTGGAGCTGTGAACTGGTCCAACTAGTCCCAAAAGCAATCTGGAATTAGGTAAAGAAGGTGACTTTAACCCTTTGACTCAGGGATTACATGGCCAGGTACATATTCCAAGGAGGTGCAAGACAAATATATCTAATAGTACTTTCATGGTAGCAAAGAACTGGAAACAAAGTAAACAGCCCATAAACTGCAGAATGACTAAACAAGTTATAGTACATAAATGTAATGAAACATTGTTTCATTGTAAGAAATGAAGAACATGATGAAAGACAAGAACTAATGCAAAAGAGAACAAACCCAATAAAACAACGCATTCAATGACCACAGCAATGTAAATAAAAACAAAAACAATAACCCCTCCCCAAAAAAGCCCTGAAACTGAATGCTGTGAAATTATACTAGCCAAGTTTGGCCTCAAAGAAGACAAAGAGTCTTTGTTACAAGGGTTGGATTTCAGAGAGAGGAGGAATAAATATAAAAATATAGGTAATATAAAAACAAAAGCTATGAATAAAAATAATTTCCTTAAAAAAGTTAATGCTTTAATATTCTTTAATGATGAACCTACAAAGTTTAATTATTAAATACCTCCAATTAAGTTTAGCACTCCCATGATTCACTGTGGTATGGAGGTGACTGATTTTCAAAGGCTCTATCAGCAAAGGATAATCCCTGACAGGTACTAACAAGTTACAAAGGCTTCAAGCAGAACCCAGTTAGAGGCTGTATGTCTGTTTTTGAAAGAAGAGCCTAGATGAGTTTGAAAAAGCTGATCCCCAGAAGGTTAACCACCAGGTAATGATGTTTCTTAAGTAACTGCAACTTACAAAGATCATCTACTAACATTTAAAAGAACTATGACCTATTTTGGCAGAGGTACATCTATTAATATAAATATTAATCCTTCAGTATGTATAAGACCAGCACTGTTAAAACCAAATCTCATATTCGCCAAATGGTAGTTATGGTAGATGTAGAGACAATCAAATGCAATATATAAAGTGTCCTTTCTTTCCAAGGAATTCAAACATTTACAAATGTCATTTCTATTTGGTCTCTCAGCATCTGTATGTGAAAAATGAATAGGAATTAACACTGATGTTGAAGAGTTCCTCTCATGTCTACATAAACTGCTTATTACTATTTCAAAACATAGAACAGTTAAACTGTTCTAACTACACCAAGGTTCCCTGTTA
This sequence comes from Potorous gilbertii, assembly GCA_028658325.1. Classification (NCBI taxonomy): domain Eukaryota; kingdom Metazoa; phylum Chordata; class Mammalia; order Diprotodontia; family Potoroidae; genus Potorous; species Potorous gilbertii. The sequence continues at coordinate 91,882,231 of CM053772.1, read as the reverse complement.
TTCCATCAAGGTGCTTAAAAAAACTACTTGTTAAACTAAATGAAAGCAAAATCAGATTTTCTGAATGTTACCAAAAGATCAAACATGAAAAAACACTACAAAACCTCATTTTTCCATTTAAATATGAAGTTTGTTATCTAATTATATAATATTTTTTCAACCACATCAATTGATATATACCTGCCTTGTGTAACAGGAGATCATTGTACTACTTCGAAGGAAAATAGAACATCAAATCTCTGAAAAACTCTTTTGATTTAAACTATGAACCAAAAATGATCTTGCCCACAACATTAATGTTTCTGTCCAATTCTAAGATGCAAACTGTTCCTACTGTCTACACAAAAGAATTTTCATGTCACTAGTTTTACAGTTTAGACATTTGGCAATGGAACAACACTCATGAAATAATTTTATCCACTGTTCTATAGCCAACAAGTCTGATGAGAGGCAGTTTATACCATATGTTGGGGGGTTTTACAGCATGAATTATCATCTTGATTACCAAAACTACAATACTTACAACCACAGAATAAGGAAAAATATGGTCTGCCATGGGGGAAGAGGGAAGTTGGCAAGGAGACACACAGAACTTCCAATTAATAATGATAAGGCAGAGTTGAAAAAGAATGAGAAAGAAAACTCTACAGACGTAGCAGACTTAGTGCTAAACCTCAAAAGCATATACAACTGTTAAAACCTAAAACGTAATACCATAAAATACTTAAAATTGGAGTCAGCATTGAAATTTCACCAAAACTTGGTGAGAAAAAAAAAATGACATTAGAGTGAAAACTGGTTATTTGAAGAGTACTATTAGTTTACCAGGCAGGCTTATTAGACAATCACTGATAACAATCAATCATTCTAAAATTAAAATAGAAACTAGAAATAACATCACTGAAAAGAAATTGTTATATTCTACCTTAAATACAATATAGAAAAAAAAATTACCCCATAATTTCAATGGTGTTATAGCCATGGTTTCCAAACTTTTTTGTCATGTAACCCTGTTAGTAAAAACCTCTAAGCAGTCAGCCCCAATTATATGTATATTTACAAGTACTCCTACACTAGTATATTATACACATCATAAAACACTTTAAAAACAGATGTTTTTAAAAGATGAGACAAAAATGAAAAATAATAATTAGAATAATTTATTATTAATAATGTTTTAGTGAAAGTAAGGTGACTAAATGTTTCACTCTTTCTTTAAACCTTAATTTAACACTCTGAGACATCAATTCAAGCTCAATTTACTTCAATCATTGGTCTAAATTGTGTCTTACAAAATGGAACAAGCCCATCACTATTTGCACTTATCAATCATGATGCTCATTTTTCAATACCATCTACCAATCATTCAAAAATTTTTGTTCAAATTCAAGTAATAAAGCAAGGGTAAATACTCCCTCAAGTTAATCAACTGCTCTTACAAACTAACTTGAAGATAACATTTTGAGACTTTTAACAAAAGAGCTTAAAAAAAAAACCTAAAAAAAATTTTCTGGAATATTTTTAAACAGGTTAGAAAACTGCTTCCAAGGTTTTTTTGGGTTTTTTTAACGATAGGAATAGGGGGCACACACTGTTTTCAGAAAAATAGACACATCAATCTTCTTGATAAAATTTTATGACCAACTTTTATCAGATCTGTCACTGCTTTACCTCACAATATGGCTGACAAAGATCTCTTACCAGGAAAAACAGAAGTTTTACTCAGCTCTTTTCTTGTTATTCAGTTGTGTTCAAATGATTAGGATTATCTTTGATCCATGGTTTCTTGGAAGGACTCATTTTAAGCCACTTTGCCCTTTTAGAAGGGTTAGTTTACTTAAAATTGGATAATATAATCCATAAATCCACTTAATGAGACTGAAAGGAAACAAGTGTTAGTCAACCTCTCCATGGTCGAACTCGCACTCAGCACATCTGACTATATCTGATACGTGACCATCTCAGACCATGAATACAACGTCAATTCATAGAGTAAATAAGCTTAACTTCTTTCTTTTAAAAAAAATTTTTTTTAAAGTTCTAATATTTTTTTCCTCGCACCTTACTTTTGGAAACTACTAAATATAGAGAGAACTTTCCCACCACCTGGACCACCACCACCACCATGCTGAATTTCCCTTGACCAATACAGATTAGCAAAGGGAGAAGCTTTCAGAGAATAACCTAAGGCACTGAGAGGTTGCAACTTGTGGCCAGTATGTGTCAGAGGCTGTATTTGAAACTCAGTCTTCCTGAGGTCATAAATCTACCTCTCTGTTCACTGAATCACATTGTCTCTATTTTACGTAATAAAAATAAAATAATGACTAGCTACATTTGGCACCTAGGAAAACAAAACACCAGATTTATCAGGTAAGAAAAGCCTTGAAAAAACTGGAGCCATTAGAAGGCAAAAGTTTATTAATCATCTGGTATCAATCTTATGTGTGTATCTTGCTTCTCCAATGCCTATTAAATAGAGTACAAACTGGAATTCAAGTTCTAAACTCAGTTAAGTCACACTGTCCCCTGCACAAATCTAAACTAGTAAAATGTATTTTTATTCTGTTCCAAAGTATGCTTTGTCTCTTTATACCTCTGCCCTTTTATTCGGGACCCTTCCCATTTTCCTTCCCTCTTGTACCCTTAATCCTCTTCTCTCCACCCTCCAACAGTCTACACCTATAATCAATCGCTTTCTCTCCCTCTTTTTTCTCCCTTTCTACTGGTTTCTTCCCTACTCCCTATAAAACATGCAAAAGGACCTCTAAACTTTTAAAAAGCTTTCAGCTGGCCCCATGATCTCCTCAAACTGTCACACCATTCTCTTCCTTTAATAGCCAAATGGCTAGAAAATGCTGTCCACACATTTTGGATCTGCTTCTCCTGTCATGCATTTCTCAGCCCCCTGAAATCTGCCTGACACATAGTGGGCACCAAATAAATTATTAAATGACAGATTCAACTGAAAGTTATCTCTGTTTTCTCCAAAGCTACCAATTATCTCTTAACTGCCAAATCCAATGGCCTTTTCTAAGTCCTTGTCCTTCTAGATTTCCCTGCCACATTTAACACTGCTGACCTCCAACAGATGTATCTCCTTTCAATGATTTAGTGATACTGCTCTCTTGGATTTCCTCCTACCTATCTGACCAATCTTCCTCAATCTATTTTTCCAGGTCATCATCCATTTCAGGTTCCTTCCTTAACAACAGGGGCACCCCATGGACCCTCTCCTGGGCCTCTTTTCTTTCTGCACTTCTACTAATCTCATCAGCTCCCATGGGTTAAATTAACTTTACAAATAACTCCTGATCTATTTTATCCACCTCTAGGTCATCAAGTTCAACAACCTTATTTTATAATTGAGGGAACTGAGGCTTGGAGAGGTTAAGTGATTTTTCTGGCTAAAGGGCAAAATTAGGAGCAATAAGTGGAAGACGCAAAGAAGTAAACTTAGACTTTTCTAATAACAGCTATCCAGGCTGTCTCAGTAGTTTTGTCCCTCAGTGACAATCTACCAGCAAAGGTGGGGACATCTGTAATAAAAAGACCTTGTTAAGGTAAGGACCAAAATTGATGGTCTCTAAAGTTCGTTCCAACTCAAACTGTGCAACGAAAAAAGTAGCAAAACTTGGAAGCAAACACAAATCCTCAGACTCTGGATCCAAGGCTCTTTCAATGAACACCAGCTCTCAGGAAAAACCATTTCTCATGTGCTGTGCCATTTAAAATCCTTTCATATCAAACCCAGGACTCTTCCCTTGCACGTCACACTATTTCTGGCCATGTCTACAGGCATTCCAAATAATTCCTTTCCCTCCCCCACCAACTGGAAAAGAAGACAGAAGAAATAGAAAAGAGTCCTACGTCTAGTGCATATCTGCCATGAAAATCCTTCCTGATCATTTTACCCAACATTCATCTCTGAGTTCCTATGGCACTTTAATGACTGTACTTATTCACTATTCACAGAATGATACTGTTTAAAGTGCACTGGAATTGAGAGTCAGAAACAAAAAGATTTGAATTCTGGCTCCACCACTTACTAATGTGGTTAAGGTCATCTCACTTGAGCTGAGTCTAAAAAACTCAACATGGCATGGAAGAAAGAGTGCCCAACTTGGAGTAAAAGAACTTCACTCTGAACACAGACTCTACTTACTTACTTTATTCAGGTGATCCTGACCAAGTCACTCAATCTCTTTGTTGATCGATTTCATCATCTATAAAACTGTTGGGGGAGGATGATGGATTAAAAAACCTCTAATTTCATCTCTATCGAAGAAATAATATCTGCAATACTTCCTCACAAGCTTGTTGTGAGGATCCAATGAGACAATATACACTTTGGAAACCTTAAATATACAATTTTTGGATACTGGTATTAGATATTTAATGCCTACTTTATACAAAGGAAAAGGATGATTTGTTGTCTGCTCCATAGGTCTGTAAGATCCCTGAGGGAAAAGAACCATGTCACCTACTTCTTTTGAAGCCCTTATCTCAAAATGCTGAGCATGGAAGAAGGTGCCTCTCTTCAATTCAACTGAATTTTAAAACAAAATACTTCTGATACTGTGAGCACAAATGAAAACTACAGACTACTAAAAAGTATTTTTTGTCTATCTTACCTCCCCAAATAAAAATGGGAAATGGTAACAAATCAATGTATTACTCAGCTTGGATTACAGCATCCTCCATGTACCGCATAATAAACAAATACATATATTCTACAAAGCACTTCTAGTCCTATATTGTTGGCCAAACCCCGAATAAAAGGGAGTTACTGGTCTTTCTGAACCCAAGCTACAAAAATGAACAATGGATTTAAAGATAAGTGAAATAAAATGGCCCTTAAACGTCCTTCTAAATATCCAATACTGTGTGTTAAATAAACAGGAAGATACAGGAGCTCAGGGATCTAAATTATAGTTGAGTTGATAACAATTATATTCAAATGAACTTGGTTCTTAATTGTTGTGAATGTGTTGTTTTGAAATAGTTACTTACATTAAACTTTTCAAAGGCATTTATGTGTATCTTCACTGAATGTATTTATGTATTTATATTTAAATGTTAAGTAAACGTATTATAAGATTTAATAATATAATAAACTATAAGTATACTGTATATATACAGTATATACATACATGTGTAAATACATATTTACTATTATATTACATACATGTGTATATATGTGGATTGCTGACAAATATGGATATTTATGCATATTTAAATATCATTTCTCTGATGGCATGGTCTTAGGCAATGAAGGATGAACACACAAATATCAAATACATCAGTATACCAATGTTTTAATAAAATATGTGTACATACATACACGCATACACATGGGTGTGGGTATACAGATACAGAATTGGCTTTGGTGAAGGTAAGCCTAGTTTAAAGCTTTTGTGAGCTGCTGTATGTTTATAAATAGCACTGAAGCCTCCCTATAACATGACCTCATAGCATACAGAATTCAGTACAAGATGGGTCCATCTTAGATTCCACCAAGAGTATATTATTGGAAATAAAATAGAAGGAAAACTTCAAGAACCTAACAGAGGGGTGGGGAATTGTGGCCTTTGACTTGGGTGCAGCCTTATGACTGAGTCCAAGTTTTATAGAACAAACTATTTTATTAAGGTAATTTATTCCATGAAGTTTAGATTCAGTAAAAGGGGTGCACTTGAGGACCTAGAGGGCCATATGTGGCCTGGAGACTGCAGGTTCCCCACCCCTGACTAGCACAATGCTATGGGTTATTCCATAAATATGGGGTGAATTGATTATACTCAATCATCTGTCTCACCTATGACAACACCCCAAAGCACAGACCTCAACAGCAACATTAGAACTAAACACAGCCAATTTCAAACCAATTCAACCAACATCAGTTAATTATTAAATGTATATATGTATATATACATGTATGTATAGCTATGTGTTTGTGAGCATATATGTGGATGTTGATAATAATTACAATACTGATAATTAATAAGCCCATTTATCTCTAAGGCATAGGACCAAGTGCTCTAGATACAAACACAATATATAGTCCCTGCTCTCTGATACATATTGACTGAAGAATCTCAGAACCTTTAACCAAGAAGGTCTTCCTGACAGTACAGAAAAGGTTAAGCAGAGAGAAGAATTTAGGATCAAAGGTTTAGAGCAACAGACTTTGAAATCATCTATTCCAATCCCCTCTTTTATCCAACATCTTACCAAATTTCTTTATCTTCACATTCAAAGTCTTAAAAACAAAGGCCTCAAATCTGAATTAGATATAGTATTTGACTGGCAGTTAATTTTGTGAATGAACTAAACACTGTATTTGATCAGCAATTTTTGTTGTACATGTAAACAGTATTCATCAATTTGATATTGTTAAGTCTTATTTTCTCTAAGAGCAAAATTCACAGGATAAATCACTTTGCCCGCTGTACTAATCTCAGCTGTAGTAATATCTGGAAATTATCGATGAGAACTGATACAAAGTACATCTCCCACCTCATGACAAGGAGGTGGTAGACTTAAAAATGCAGAATAAGACATTGTGGGATACCACCAATGCGGGAATTTATTTTGCTGGACTAGATATTTATTATAAGGGTTTTTTTTTAAATTTCTCATCAGGGGGGAAGAGTAGGAAAGAGGCTTGTAAAAATAAATATATCTGAGTGTGTATGTGTAAGAATAAAAATGTGTGTTGATGACAATGACCAGATTTTTGTTTTCAAGAACAGAAAGTAGATTTTTTATTAGAAGGCACTTTAGTTACTCAGGTTAAGAATCCAGGTTTGAAAGACAATTCTAATAAAACCGAAGGAGCTCTGTAACTTTCTGGGAAAATGACGTTTAATTTAAAACGTCACTAAACTAGTTCTGCCCTGTTTACTAAGTCAGTGTTCTCTTATATGTAAAGCCAACCATGATTCATGGTAAATCAGAAATTATTTTTTTAAAAGCTTCAAGTGAATGTTTAGGATTCTTTTTTCTAGATTGTTTTGTTATAAAGTAACAAGACAGACAAGAATGAAAGGAAATAATGGGGTAGTAAATTTGTATGAATTAATAAAACTTGATGACTTGTCTACAAGGTTTTAATTATGCATAATAAACATCTTCGATCCCTGAGAGATTTTCTATTTCTTTGTATCTTTGACAATACCTAGCAATGTATTACGCATAGCAAGCAATTAAATATTTGCTGAATGAAGAAATTTCCCTCCTTCCTACAGAAATGCTACTTCCTCAGTCTTGTTAAAAACTGAATTTGAGCCAGCTAGACCTTACTCATGTACAGTTTTCTGTTACTAAATTTACCAACTAAAAATATATATGTATCCTATATAAATGTTAAATATTATTATAATTACATGTAATAATTATATTACACATTATATAACATACTATAATAAGTATATATAACATATATATATAGCTAAAATAGAAAACAATCTTCTAAAAAGAACATGAAAATAGGGCAACAGATCTCTTCAATCTCCAATTGATAAGTGATTTTAATTAACTCCTCTGCCCCTCAAAACCCAGTAAAATTCTTTATCCCAAAGCATCAAAATAAGTTCCTAAAACAAAAATTCCAAATTATCTATCCTCCCCGTAAATAAATACTACAAAATTCCATATGTATCAGACAAGAAAATAATGTCTATCTTCCTTAAACTGATCCTACAAAATAATTAACAAATACTAGTCTTAGCAGTACTGTACTTTAGTGATTTTTTTATTTCATTGGGGCATGAATAACTCTATCTCTTGTCTCAAAGGAGAAAAAAAAAGCAAATAAATGAAATTTCATTTGAAAATATCTTAAAAAGTATAAAAAAAAAAATTTCACCCACAAATGGAGAAGCTGGAAGAATACAATATAACATTGCCTTAAGGCCCAGTTCTGCATTTCAGAGCTGTTCATTCTCAAGATAGTTGTGGAACTAAATGTGGGGTAGTCTATGAGTTAAAAACAAAAAGAAAAGAAAGAAATGCATAAAGAATCAATGCAATTAATATTCTGCCTGGACAATTAAATTTCTCCCATTTTTTTCCTGGCAGAACTGGAGAAAACATGAGGCCATGAATTTTTTATTTCACTGTTAAGACTTATTTGTACTGATGTTAAAAGTCTCAGGTCCCTTCTATTACAACTCTACAGTCTCTTTCTTAAATTCTTATGCAGACAATCTAAAAAGTTAGGTTATTTTTGCAATGTTAAAACTTAGAATCAAACTTCTAAACTGTGGATACTAAAAGCCTCACCTGGCATTTTCAAGTCAAAAGGAAAAATAACTTTTCAAAAAGTCTTTAAATAAACCCCATATGAGCTACTACTGTTTGAAATTGTAGTCATCTCTGATGGAAGGGACCAAAAGCTTTACAGGACTGAAAATGAGACTGCATCATTATGACAGAATATCCCTGGGAGCAAGGAATGTACATATTTGGAATTTCCCTCTGGTTATGACATGTCACAATATAATTAAATATCCCAAAACCATTAACAGACATATTTCATGTATTTAATGCTGGTTCTGTTTGTAATAAACCATCTATTTGAAAAACAATCGGGCTATATACCAGGAAATTGGAGTTTTGTTCAAACAATATTACTCAAAGTGTAAGTTGAAGGGGAAAGGGAAAAAATGCTACTTAACAAGGAATACTGGAAGAGAGCTGCAACAGATAACATTTAGCTGCTTATATACAAAGCTAACAGGTATTGATTAAAGTACCTACTATGTGGTGGTCATGGGGGATACAAATAAACTCCTAAGTGTTTTTTGTATTTGCCCATATTCTACCTACCAGAACTAGGTTAGAAAATAAAATCAAGATCCAGGACTCCAATTATAGGAGTAATGCACTATTTATGTGTCCTCAAGGTGTAAGGACTACCCATTAAGGTGTCAAGGTCTACATATCCAGAGTTTAGCACTCAGCCATCTGCACCATTTTATTCCTTCAAGAAAAATCACCAACTCTCATGTTTCAATTATCATGGCTATGCCAATGACTTTCAAGGCGGAACAAACAACTACACAGTTCCAACTGCCTATTATAGGCTATCTCTACTTGGATGTATTTCTATTATCTCCAACTCAATATATCAAAAAATGAAGTCAATCTCTTTCACCACCCCAATTCTATACCTCTTCACAATTCCCTCTCTCTTAGGCTAGAGTTTTGGGAGTCATCTTTTTGTTCCCCCTCAGTCACCAAAATCTGCCAACTCTACCTTCACAATATGCCTCGGAGTTATCATTTCTTCACCATAGTTATGACTCTCATCCTAGACCAGGCTTTTGTCACTTCAAATAGAAATGACTTTGAGGATCTCCTAACTGGCCTCCCTTGCTTGACTCTTCTATCCCACCAATATGATTTATTGTCTGAAGTCACAGCTGTAATGCTATTCCCTCGGTCAAGAACTTAATCCCCACTGTCTACCCCACAGAGTCTATAAATAACTGTACCCGATATTCAAAATCTTGCCCTATCTTGTCTGTATAGCCTGAGTACTAACTAAAGACTTTCCTGCCTCCACCATAAAGCCTCTCCCACTTTCTAAACTTCCCTGTCACCATGAAGCGCGCTACTAACCTCCCAGTCACCAAAGCCCACAAGCTCAGGGTCCTTGACTGCTCACTCTCACTCATCCTCCATATCAAAATCCCTTGCCGAATTTTGTCCTTCCTTCTTTCCCAGCAGCTCTGGTTAATTCCCCACATGCCACCACCCAGGTTTGGTCCCGTCTTCACTCTCTGCCTTAAGCTTTGTCCTCCCCAATTCATTCTCCACTCAGCTGCCAAAGTGATTTTCCTGAAGCCTAGGTCTAGTCTATTACTACTACTATTACTACTCTCTTAACTCAATAAACTCCAGGATCAAATATATAGTCCTCTGTTTGACATGGAAAGTTCTTTGTAACCTGGCTCCTTCCTATCTTTTCAACCTTCTTACACACTGCTCCCTCCAGCCACATTGTCTACCTGATGTTTTTTCTCCACAAGACCCTCTATCTCCAGGCCCCCTCAGCTGGAATTCTCTTCCTATCACCTCTCTCAGCTTCCCTTGCTCCTTCAAGACTCAGCTCAAATTCTACCTTCTACAAGAGGCTTTTCCTGGTCCCCCAACCACTAACTTTTATGATTACTTTCCACCTACTACAGATTAATACATTCCCACTTATATGTTGTCTATCCCATTTCAAATGTGAGCACCTTGAGGACGGAGCTGGTTTTGCCTGTCTTTGTGTTGCCCAGCACATAGCACAGTGCCTGGTATATAAGTGCTTACTGACTCGAAATTAACTCACAAATAGATGGGCCCAATCACTTAATTCAGCAATTAATTATTTACACAATTTTAAAATTTTGTTGTTACTAATTATGATATTCCTCAACAAAAAAATTCAATCCCTTGAAGCCATAGCAAGCATTCTGCATCTCTTTATGTTATCTCTTCTCCCTTCTATGATTTCATCTGAAGGAAAAAATTGGGGAAAGAAAAACACAAGAAAATAGCATTTGATTCAATACAAAAACTAAAGTGGAGCCTTAGTTGATATTTTAATGTTCGACTAACCCGGATAAACAAAGATGTTTACATTTGCTGATCATTCTTTTGTATATAGTGTTGAATTTATAGTGTTAATCCACAATGGATAAGCAGTAGTAAAAAAAATAAAAAAAGGTCATGATATTGAAAAATATTGCTGCCATTATATAGCTACTTACAAAAATTTGCCAAGCAGGAACTCCTGTGCTTTTTCAGAAATAAACAACTCATATTTGTATTGTGCTTTATATTTTAGAAGAAGCTTCTCTCACTAACACCATAAAGTAGGAAGTTCAAATATTATTTGTTCCCATTTTACAGATGACAATGGAGTAAGAGTTCTGAACCTAGAGTCTGTGAACACACTTCAAGAGGTCTACAAATCTGGTATTTCAAGTTTTATTTTCAACATTTTGATAATTGTGCATTGGTAGAATTGAGTTCCTTGGTAATCCTACATATTTTATTTCATAACTATTTCATATAACTGGTTTCCCCAGTAATTCTATGTATTTTATTTTATGCATTTTAAAAAACATCATTCTGAGGATTCCATATGCTTCACCAAATTGCCAGAGGTCAACAACACAAAAAAGATTAAAAACCCCTGTAAAAGAAAGGGTTGGAGATGTTATATGATTTGCCAGTGGTCATCCAACTACCAAATGTCAGGGTCACAACATAAATGTAGGTTTCCTGATTCCAAGTCCAGAACTATTTTCATGTTCACCTCTCATTTGATCATTTTGAAAGCACAATAACCAAAGACTACTACAGTAAAAACTCCTGAAAGATTTTGGTTCCCAAAAGAAACATTCACCTTAGAATCTCCATCAATTTGATAAGTAAACTTCCTAGCTTATTTTCCTAGGAAAGTAAACGTTCCTAGGTTTCCTAGGTTAACTAACATAAAAGTCGATTTAAACTGTTCAAGTTATCACAAACTCTAAATTAATGGATCTCAAATCCATTTGGTTTACGATCCATGCAAATATATACCAGTCTATTGCCTACTCCCTTTTATGACTGTAGGATTTAGACCAAGAAGGGACCTTGGAGATATTTATTCCTAACTCCCAATCCCCCCTGCTCTCCTTGAATATCAACCACAAAAGTCACTTGGGATTTCCCCAAGTGAGCTTTCCCCTATGCAATGATCTTAGTTACCTGCCTAGTCACTGAAGATCTGGCCATTTAATCAACAGGTACAGGGTAAGCCCCACTCCAGATACTGTAGGGAGCCTGAGGTCAGTAGTCTACCAACTTGTCTAATCAATCTCAATGTGAATTCTGCTGTGACCTAGGTACCACCATAAATGTGTTCCTACCTTATTCCCCTAGCCACTACTTCCCATCAGTTGATTCAGGATTTCAAAGGTCTAGATTTTAATGGGGGAAAGAAATGAACTAGGAAACTGGGAGGCCTAAGTTCTAATCCTAAACAAGGCACTAATTAGCTGTGGGCAAGTCACAAGGTCCTCTGGGCCTCTTCCTGGCATTTCAAAATTGAATCTAGAATCCTATTCTAAGGAACACAAACAGCTCCCCTTCCCAACTCTTTAAGTCACTAGCACCACCAATTACTACTGTAAAATGGGGGGGTTGGAATTGTCCCTTTCTGCTCAGATAATCTGTGATTCTGTGAAAAAAAAAATTTTTTTCCTATTTATACAATTAAGGGTTCAGCTCTATGAACAGATTCTGAAGTGAATGGTGCAGCTGCCTTAGACCAACATGTAGAGTCCCCTTTAAGTTTTTTTACCCTGAGAAGCAGGAAACAGAAAAACAGCTTTTTCCAGGGACCTGATTTCTTCCTCTCTATAGCATATATTTTGGAAGTATAAGGATTTTGGAGATAGGAAGTTTATATGTTTAAGTGCACTAAAATTAAGTTTTCACTGATGTAAAGCAAATCTATATTGCAGACGTTGTCAATGAAATTCAAACATTATCCTCTTCACTTGCTATTAATCAAGCAGCAACCTGGTAAGGCCCCAAGTTCCATACAGAATTCAGAGCAGTTTGCTTTCAAGCAGTTTGCATCATCCTAATGTTTTTCTGTTCCTGCCAGGAAGGGATACAAGGCTCCTTTTTTACCTTATGTTTTTCTTATTCTATAGCCAAAAGAACTAGGATCATTCACATATGAGGTACAAACTAAAAAGCACTGAGACTGATTTCCCACACACGCAGGGAAGTCTAATTTTACAGTCACACCTGACCGAAGACTTTGCTTCTAACCTAATAAAAGATTCATGGTAAATTCAACCTCAAAGCCATATGCATCTCTTCGCTAAGGAAAATGAGTATAGAATAAAAACTAAACTCAAAATTTCCTAATGCTTATTTCAAATTCGATGCAACAAAACAAAAAAAAAAAATCAGTTTGTCATATCAAACTGAGTGCCCTCTAGTTTTTTACTCACAACCTGTAAAGCATTCTATAATGCTCTGACAAAAATAAAATGATTTTCCATAAAAGAAACTAAACTATTCACAAGAAGAAATGAAAAGCTTACACTACACAGATGATCTAATGGACTGAAAGATGTAAAACTTCCAAAAATGTCGATGCCGAAGAGGTTAAAAAAAAAAGTTTAGGGTAGTTTTCCTTTGGGAGGTGGGAGTAAGATGAGGCAGAAATTTTGATGAAAAGTAAAACAGAAGTCTTTTTTAGCAGCCTTTACATATTTCAGAGTTGCTTTGCTAGCAGTGGATAAGAACATTATGCACAAATCAGATCATTGTACAATTCTACAATATACAAATTCTACATTTGGTATATTTAGAAATGTAAAAGCCAACCACCACCACCCCCCAAAAAAATTCAGAGTAATTCTTTCCTATATTTTTGTATCCCTAAATAAAAGTGGGTCAAAGCCCTAAACAGGGCAACTAAGAACATTTATTATTATTATTTAAGTATTCTCCCTGCCTTTTCAAATCCTGTGGCATGCCTAAACTTCCTATCTTCTATCTTCTCATGCCAGGTACATCTGAGAAATGGATACCTAGGAGCACTCAACTAGGGATTCCTTAGTATAGCATGGACAAATTTTAGGTGAATTTTAATTTTCTTAAACCCTAAGCATTTTTCTATGGTTTAAATAAAGAACTGTACTCTAATCCAAGTGCTTTTTCTTCTAAGCTGAGAAGTAAAAGAATTTCCTTCCTACTGTTTTAGTCTCCACCAAAAAAAAAAAAAAAGACTGAACAAAACAAAATTAAGGAAAGGTACCAGGACTATAAGCTATAGGAGGAAGGAGAAGTGAGAAGGAGGAAGGAAAAGAAACCAGCTGAGAAGATTTAAACTTCAACCCAGCATTATACATTGACCAAATACTTAAAGAGGTGTTTAATGATCTTAAATAGTGTCTCTCCATATTCAGAAATAGATAGTAAGGGCTACCTATGCCCAGGCTAAATCAAGTATAAATCATTTGAAATATAACTAGAGAAAGACTGGGAAAAGTTGGAAGGACTATAGGACTTCTCATTTCTCACATTGCTGCACAACTCTGGGACTTTCCTGACGGACATGCCTCAAGAAGCTCATCACCCTGCAATCTGTCCTAAGCTTTGGGACTCCACCTCTTTTCACCCCTCTGTCTCTCACTGGAGGGTGGGATCATTAACTAAGAAGCTCTTTTGAAGGAGTTAGCCCCACTCAGAGGGTTCATTTCTCATCTGACTGCACTACTTGGTGATTTCTCTAACTGACCTCTTCACCATGCCCCTGAATGAGGCACCTTCACCTCTTCTTCCCCTCCACTCCCCACTGTTGAGCTTCTTTTTGTGTTTGTCTATCTTCCTATTAGAGCATAAGCTTCTTGAGGGAAGGGTTGTTTTTTTGTTTTTTTTATTTGTAGCCCCAGTGCTTATTAGCACAATGCCTGGCACTTAACAGGCACTTAATAAATGTTTATTGACAACCTATGGAGCTTCAGGATGGTGAAAAAGAACACTGTTTTTCCCTGTATTGCACACCTGCTCAAAGAAATCTGTAACACCTACATGCTTGTTGGAAGTAAAACAAATAGATAAATGGATTAAAAGGAGAACTGATAAAGAAAAGGTAGCAAAAAACCAAAGCAGCAGAAAGCAAGATCTGAAGCAGGAATGAATCTTTTTCACTATCACCCAAATAAAGCTACCTTCATCACCCTCCATACAGACTGATTTTGCATTTTCTTTTTTAAAAACCACACTCAATGCAGATAGTTAAAGATTTTCACAAAATCATGCAGTCTAAAATGATAGTCTTCAGAGTAAACAGATACAGAATAAATAAGCATTAAGATAATACTTAAAAGTATCATCTTACATAAAATGTTGAAATGATTATTTGCTTTAGGAACTCAGTCCTTGAATGTACAACTAGAACACAATTCTTTAAGTTTTAAAGATGTACTTAAGGGCGATGATTATGCATTTAATAATTTACAAATATCTGGACTTCAAATAATGGATTTTATGCTTTACCATGTGCTTTACATGGCATATTTTAAGACTACATAGACAAACAATTCATATATATTGACAATACTTATGAAGACTCAAGGGAAAAAAAAGAGGCCTTCTCTTGGGGGGCCCTTTTAATGCTATCTTTGGACATTAAGGAAAGAAATTTGTGAAGCTATGATTAAAACAATCCAGGTAAGGAAAATATTGAAATAAATATAATTTCATTTTTGTATTCACAATGTAGACTCTGACTGCATTGTCAGGAAGGAAAACTGGTATTGCACTGCTTTTAAGATCACATCTTAAAAAATTTTCATTGCTCCCCTTTTTTCAATTAGGACTGCAGATGTCACTACTTCTACTTAAGCTAAAACAAGTAATTGTACTTTGGTCTCAGAGGCGTGATATATATTTTAATCCAAAGAGCAAATCTCAGACAATGCTAACTTTTTTTTAATAAATGTTTTAATAGCTATAAAGGTAAGAGAAGCTATGCTAATTAGTAAAGATATCCAACTAGTATTCTGTATTGCTCCATCTCACCCTTTTAAAAAAAGTGAAACAACAGTACTTTTAGTTTTTTATTCCTAAGCAAATCCATCAGCAACTGTTTAATGACATTAGTTGCTTTAGAAACTAATCCATCAATGGCTGTGATACTTTTTACAAGGTTACTAAAAATGGTGACAATTTGTCTTAGCATAGCTAATGTTAATAAAATTAAAACAAGGAAGCAGTCACATTCCAAAATATTTGAAAGATTCTACCAATATCAGAGACTGTGTTGAAACATATTTCCTTGTGATCCTATTAAGATATTATAGTAATGAACTAAATTCTGCCACTAGTCCACTGTGTTGATCTTGTTTTAAGTTTCCTACCCTTTCTGGGACTCATTTTCCTTCTTCATTAAGAGAAAATTAAAATATCTTCCAATTCTAACATGTACTATGCACTAAATAAGCTCTAAGGCTACAGAACATACTAAGATTCTACAATACCACTTTCATCTATCTGAATCCTAATACTCCCCTAAGTGACATAATAACAACACCCTTCTAGTACAAACTCCTGACTTCCTAGAAGTTGAGAACAAGACTTCGGGACAAATGTTCTCAAGTTAGTATTTGGAAAAAAGAATTACAACTGCAGTTACTGCAACTTTACTACCCTGTGCCACCAGGGCGTGAACTTTAAACCAGCACAGATATTTAGTACAAATAGGTTTTTGTTTCAGTGGGGGATTGGATTTTTTGGGGGGAGGGGGAGGGCAGAATGTTGGAATAAGAGGAGAATAGAACAATGAATGTTTCCTGAGGACATTTCTAAAAAGCTGAAATGGATATATTCTACCTGGATGTATGTTAATCTCCATCTGTCTTTTAATCTGCGCACATCAATACCATTTGCTCGGTGAGAAAAATAATTTCTAGTACTCAAATTTCACATGAATATAATTAACCATCACCTTCACTTGAATAGTTCTTGCCACATCTCTCATACCTTGTGAACATCTTCTATAGGACGTCTCTCAAGCACCCGGATCCTACAATTCTTTTCCTATAAAGCTGTCCCAGAATAATAGTAACTACAGATTTAAAGTAAAAAAGGAATTTAAGGAATATCCCATCTAAAAGCTTCATTTTGCAGATGAGTAAATCAAAGACCAGAAGTTGTGAGTTGTCAAAGGTCACTTAAATAATAAGTGGCAGAGTTAGAATTAAAACCCAGATCCTCTGACTCCAAATCCATTGCTCTTTCCACTGTGCCATATGGGACATCGAGACTTAAACCACAAAGTCATTCCAACTGACCTCTCCAAATAAGGCCTAAAGAAGAGAAAGGACTTGCCCATGGCCACACTGTGATTCAGTGGCATCTAAGAACCTAGAAACTAGGAAAAAGTGTTCCAAAAAGTATTTTAAAGTTCAAAACTAAAAATATGCCTAATCTACCAACCCTCTCATTTTCATTTTAAAAACTTCATATAATCTTTATATGAATCAATAAATTAAAGATTCCCCATAAGGCCAATTCAGCTTTCTCAACTGTAAAATAGGGCTGGTAGATCGGATAACAACTTCATACATTTCCTTTCCATCTAAAAGTCAGTTCAAAAATATGAGAGCCAGCAAATTGCACTGCTTTATAGGAAAACAGTTTACCACCATCAATGAGGTCACGCTGCAGAATCCAAATTCCCTGTTATTGATGAAGTCCTCAAGATGCTTTTTTGCAGATAGTATGGTGGCGATCACATGTAATTGTAAAAGAGATAGAGCTAACAAGCCACACATGAAAAATCAAATGGGTGAAAAATAACCTACATTTATATAGCACTTTAAGTGTTGCAATGTATGTTTCCATAGCCAGTGCAAGAATAATCACCATTTTCTTCATCAGTAAAATGGGCAAGTGACATGCCCATAATCACACACTAAGTGTCTGAGGCGGCATTTGAAAAGCACTTGCCCAGTACTCTTACCCACTGCTCCAGGGCTGTTAAACAAGTGGTTCACTGTCCAACACTCTCAAATCTGTTGACCCAAATTAAAATGTAATTGGAAAATATTTAACAAAATAAATAAGAACACAATATAACATAAAAAATGTTAATAAGTGGTTTTCTAAGTCAATATGAGGCCTTCAGGGATCCTGATGTCCGTTTTAGTAGCCACCATTTCTCTGAGTTTGACACCACTACACAACAACATGGAAAGCAGCTTGACCATCAACCTACTGAGCAAGCTCATCACATTCATAACAAGTTCACAGATACCTGGTTCACAGATCTTAAAACACAGTCAGTACTCATTTAAATAGAAAAAAAAGACTACTCTTTAGGAAATTGTGCTGTGCTCCTTCAATAATCCCAAACTGCTCACTGACAAACTGGTTGCGAATCACAGGATATCACAATCACTTAAGAATCAAAATTTGCAGTAATTCAAAAGGTAATGGAGAGCATAAATAGACCTGAAACATATTGTGAATCTGTGCAGAAGGGAAGTAAAACACAAAAGACAGGAAATGTAAAGAAGTTCTGCCTTTGATTTTATTCCTCATGTGACCTTGGCCAAGTCATCTAGCCTCTCTCAGTCTCAGTTTGATCACCTGTTAAAATGAGGCAGCTATGACGAAAAATGCTAGCCACCTCTAGACAAAGAACTATGGAGTCTCAATGCAGATCAAAGCACAGCAATTCCTCTTTTTTGTTGGTGTTTTGTGTTTTCTTTCTCATGGTTTTTCCCTTTGGTTCTGATTCTTCTTTACAACATGATTAACATGAAAATATTTTTAATATGATCATACATATATAGCCTGTATCAGATCACATGCTATCTTGGAGACGTGGGAGTGGAAGGAAGGAAAAAAATCTTAGAACTCAAAACCTTATAAAAGTGAAAGTTAAAAACTAAAAATAAATATTTTTTAAGAAGAGATTTTTAACAATTTAAGAAAAATGAGGTAGCTAGACTAGGCAGTCTAAGATCCTCTCCAACTGCATGATCTGTTAAGATCCACATAACAGATACTGAAATGCCTCAGAAGAGGGAACTGAGCACATTTGCCCAGGATTCTTTCTGGGCTATATACAGGGTAGGAAGACGGCTTTCTGAAGAATAGCCCCTCTTATACTTACTCTTGCCCCATCTTACACTCATTTCTGCCATAGCCCTTTCGAAGACAATAAACCCCAACTCAACAAATGTTTACTAAGCATTTATTACATGCAAGATGCTGTGGCAGTGTCTTGGGAAAAGGACGTCAAGACAGCAATTAAACTATCTCTGTCCTCCAAGAGCTCACTCTTTACAAGCTAAGAGTTATGGTGACAGTCAAGAAATCCAAGAGAACTGCAGGCAAGTCCCCACATCCACGGAAACAGAGTGCTGCCTCACAGAGGAAAACACAAAGACCAACTTTTGTAGTCACAAATTAGAATCAAACAAAATGTTAGCCCCCACAGTGACCTGGCACTCAGCATTCCCCAAAGCCCTGAAGATAATCTTGAAGATTCTTTGTTGTTCAAATTCGGTGATTCTCCATCTTACTTTCCACCCTACCCCACCTTCATCCTCTTCATTCCCATCAATTTCACTTACTAACAAAAACAAGAAATACTGTTAACTATTAGGATAAAGACTCATTGCTGGAAACTGATAATCTCTTGATAATCTCTAATCCAATGCAACTATATGCACTTGGGCCTCACCTGAATGATGCTACAGAACTGTCTCCTAGAAAACACATCTTCTGGGAGGATCTCTTGAGAAAAAACTATTAAAACCCCCAAATCCACACACTAGCCCTAGAAAGAATAAGAATGTTCAGGTTACATTTGGATCCTGGGTGCCAACATTACCTCCCCCTCCCATTGTGCAAGAATACATATATACAAATATTCATTCATACACACACATACACACACACACAGCAATCACTTGTATAGGAACAGATTTGTTGTTGCAAGATGAGATAACTGAGAAATAGATAGGAAGTAGGGAGCAAAAGGAAGAGCATACAGAACAGGGAGGCAGCTACTGGCAACAGATTCATCAACTGCCCAGACAGATTTATTGTTTTGGCTTAGTGATCTTGCTTCCTACCTATCTAAATTATATATGTGAGTTTTTGGTCAAAAACATCATAGAATTTAGCTCATGTTAGTTAAATATAGAAACTGATGGAGATACTGCCCCCACATACACACACACAACACACACACTTTGAAAATAGTTCAACACTTGCCTACCTTGCTATTTACTCACTATATCTGCCTTAAGGTCTCAGAAAAATAAGTAGCTCCTTCACCACAAAAGGTCAGAGACTCCTACCATCCCAGGACAAGCCCTAGTCCTATGTAATTTATTTCCTAAAACGCTACAAGGACAATGTTCGCTGTAAATATTCTTCATTAAGTCCAAAGAGGCCAGAAATCTCCTGGATATTTTTATGAAAGCACATCCTGCTTTAGCTGGAGGGAGAAGCTTTTCATATTTACAAAAGTGCTTCTCCATGCTAAGTGCTGGGAATGCCTCCAGAATCTAAGACCCATTTTCAAAATCTCTTATTAAAACAAGCTTTTCATCACTCTCCTCTCTATATCCTCATTTCACTTCCATTGTTCAACTACACAAACCAGCAAACTGAACATTAGGAAGGATGCAGAGTCGAAAAGATGCCAAATGTCCATTTGTCCCTTCAGAATTCTACATGGTTAATTGTTAACTGAAGAAACAGTAAGAGCCCCCGTGGAAATTTGGGTTTTTAAGGCATAAACAAATGCTAAAGATCTCTAAAAGCATTGTAATATTTCTGGTGGCAAACCAAAGAGCTTGAAAAAAAATATTTCCATAAATTACATATCATCTCTCTCCCTAACCTTCCCTCAAAAATATTCAAAAGGTTTTACATTTTCTAGATAAATGAATTTATGTGTACCAGCAAAATAAAAGTTTGTCAGAAAACAAGTATTTCTGGTCTATCAAGCGTTCACCTAGCTGCTTTTTTTTTTTTAAACAAAAAAAAGAGATTAACAGTAGTAAAGAAATGAAACTATGGAAAGCAGGTACTTCAATCCTGAAAAACTTTTCTACTCCTTGAACAATTTCAAATAGATTAAAAGTCACAGAATCCAAGAAAAAGAACAGGAAAAAATATCAGCATCTAGTCTGACCCCTTCATTTTACAGATGAAGAAACTGGGAAGGGTCATGCAGTTACTATGACATTGACTTGAACTCAGGTCTTTTTAACTCCAATCCTGTGCTCTATTTTGCAACCTAACTGCCTTATTAGGTAAAGGAATGACAGTTGAGTGTGTTCTCAGAAAAGAGTCTTAACAAAACCAAAGCAAACATTATGTTTTTAAATGGCACAAGTTAACATTTCTACTTATAAGCTTCGCTAGTAACTAAGGACAATCTTTGACCTTCAACTTATTTGTTGTTCATTTGTAAGTACTTAGATCTTTAAAGGAAAAGAAAACAATTAAAACTTATTCTACCTCCTCCTCTCCCCTCGCCTCCACCATCCCAGGCTAGGTCCTTATCTCATACAGGAGGTTCCTACAACCATCTTCCAAGTGTAACTTTTCTAATTTCAGTTTCTATCTCCCAATCTGTCTTCTATACCATAGGAATAATTTCCCTTTAACTGCTACCACGTGTTACTAGTCTAACTGAAAAACCTTTACCATATCTTTTTCCTAGTACATCAATTCTAACTCCCTTTACTTGGTTTCTAAAGCATTTCATGACTTGCATCCTATTTACGTTTCCTACCACTCCCCAACATGTACACTTCCTTCTAGTCAGAATGGTGTCTTCCCTATCCCTGGCATCTGTCCCTTATTTTCAACCTTGTGCTTTCACTCAATTTATTCGTCTCACCAGAAATGTCCCCTCCCATCACCCTATTACTTCCTTCCCTCTAACCAAATGTTACCTATCCTTCAAAGACCAGTACTTCCTTCTCACAGTCCTTCCTTACTCAGGCCCTCTTTGATTTCCCCCTCATACCAATGCACCATAATGAAAGTGGCACTCTCAATAGAATCCAGATAACACAAGATCTAGCAGCTTCTACATTAAGGGATCGAAGGGCGTGGAATAGGATATTCCAGAAGTCAAAGGAACTAGGACTAAAACCAAGAATCTCCTACCCAGCAAAACTGAGCATAATACTTCAGGGGAAAAATGGTCATTCAATCAAATAGAGAACTTTCAAATATTCCTGATGAAAAGAACAGAGATGAATAGAAAGTCTGACTTCCAAACACAAGAATCAAGAGAAGCATGAAAAGGTAAACAGCAAAGAGAAGTCATAAGGGACTTACTAAAGTTGAACTGTTTACATTCCTACATGGAAAGACAATATTTGTAACTCTTGAAACTTTTCAGTATCTGGGTAGTTGGTGGGATTACACACACACACATGCAGAGATAGAGAGCACAGAGTGAATTGTATAGGATGGGATCATATCTTTAAAAAATGAAGGTAAACAGTGAGAGAGAAATGTACTGGGAGGAGAGAGGGAGAAATGGAATGGGGCAAATTATCTCTCATATAAGAGGTAGGCAGGAGACTTTTTAGTGGAGGGAAAAAGAGGGGAGCTGAGAGAAAAACATGAAGTTTACTCTCATCATATTCAACTAAAGGAAGGAATAAAATGCACACTCAATTTGGTATGAAAACCTATCTTACAATACAGGAAAGTAGGGGAGAAGGGGATAAGCAGGGTTTGGGGGGATGATGGAAGGGAGGGCAATGGGAGGAGGGGACAATTTGACATCAACACTCTTGGGGAGGGACAGGATCAAAAGAGAGAATAAAAGCAATGCAGGGCAGGATAGGATGGAGGGAAATATAGTTAGTCTTACATAACAAAACTATCATGGAACTCATTTGCAAAACTACACAGATATGGCCTATATTGAATTGCCTGCCTTCCCAAAGGGAATGGGTGGGGAAGGAGGGATGAGGAGAAGTAGGAACTCAAAAGTTTTAGGAATAACTGTCGAGTATTGTTCATGCCACTAGGAAATAAGAAATACAGGTAATAGGGAACAGAAAGTTATGTGGCTCTACAGGACAAAAGAGAAGATGGGGACAAGGGAAGGGAGGGATGATAGAAGACAAGGCAGATTGGTGATAGGGAAAATTAGAATGCTTGGTGTATTGGGGTGGAGGGAGGGGACAAATGGGGAGAAAATTTGAAACCCAAAATTTTGTGAAAATGAATGTAAAAAAGTTAAATAATTAAAAAAAAAAAAAAAAAGAAAGTGGCACTCTCAAAGAACTCCCAACAACTTTCTGTAACATTTCAAACTTCTGTGTTCTTCTATTCAGATGAGTCCACTGTTAGCACAACTTGCATTTTTGCTGACTAGTAAGTCATTAGAATTTGGAGAAAAGGGGAAAAAACCTAAAGTAAAGAAATAAACAAGTTCTTGAGGATTCCAAAGACTGCATACTTACATTATACGAAAATTCTGGACCACAAAAGAACCCACAAATAGCCCCTATGCAGTCACAGGTAAAATATGTTCGGGAATATACAAAAGATTTAGAACCATATATAAAATAGTAATCCTCAAAAGAAGATATCCACGACACCATCAAAAATGGTACACAAAAGGTAAATATGAACCACCAACTAATTTCAGGCTTCATCAAGTACATGTAAGAATTAAGAAATAGTCAAAAGGGAGGGGAGAGAAAAGATTATCTTACTCTTCCTACTCCTGTATCCATTCCTAAAAAAAAACCCAAAAGTATGTAGGTAAAGAAGTTTTATCTTAAAACTAAGGTAAATAAAAATTAAAAGGGAAAAATTATCTTACCAAAACAGGCTGAGTAGCCTTTTATTCTTGTTTCTGACTATCTTTGCTTTTCTATTAAATTAGGAAGCAACAAACCAATTCAGGTAAAACTGTTCAGTTAGTCCCTGAATAGGTGACTAAACTTAAAAAACCTAGTTTATTTTTTTAAATGCACTACTCCTTTACATGTAACTGGAAAAAAATAAAATACTATGAAGAAATACACTACGAAAAATTATGGTAACAGATTAACTCTACTGCACCAAAATTCAGACAATCTTCATCAATCACAAGAGAAGTTGTAATAAAGTATCACAGAATCAATGCCCCTTGATTTAAAAATACATGCCCTTGTCTTTCCTCAATATTTCCCAGAAATCTCAAGATCCTACCGAAGCAAGAAGGCTGCACACTCAATGATAGCTTCCATTTCTAACCATATTAGGTCTTCCTTACAACACTGGTGAAAGACTCAAAATGTCAAAACCTGGTTTGGTTAACTTTTCTGAAATAAAATCCTAATGTCTTGAGGCATTACTGTCTATGAATCATACATTTCTAACATGAACTCTTCTTCCAGTGAATTGATTATGTCAGGAGCAGTCAGTTTACCATTTTCAATTTGGGAATGAAACATAAGGAAACCTCACAGATGAGCACATTGCATCAAATAAGGGAGTATATACACATACACACACATTTAAATCACTTATCTTATTTTTTTATGATGCAATCGTGAATTATGTTCTTTTTGCGTTTGTAATTAGAGAGGGTTGAACAGATGGTGGAGGCTCAGGCTAGAGTGATGTGTCCATTAAAATAATCTATGCCGCCAACTGATTGTGCACCAGGACAAAACTGTCTGAAGAACAGGATTTTTCCTTTACTAGGAGATGCTCTAAATTCAGTACACATTCGTTTTGCCTTGTCCATGGTGGATATTCATTTCTAAATTCTAAAGAGTATCAGGCATGATAGTGTATGCCTGTAATCTCAGCTACCAGGGAAGCTAAAACTGACAGAACTCTTGAGTATGAGGGAGCAAATGCCAATTGGGCATCCACAGCAAATTTTGCATTAATATGGTGAACCCACAAAAACAAGAGGCTACCAGGTCACCTAAGAGGCAAACCAGCCTGGGTTCAAAATGATGCAAGTCAAAAGTCCAAGGCCAATTAACAGTGGAATCAGTCCTGTGAATAGCTAGGGCAAAAATAGAGAAACCCAGTCTTCTAAATAAATGAATTTTAACTAGAACAAATGACTACATTACAAAAACTTTTTCAGCTTATAAATAATATCCAATATCTGAATAGAACTCTACAGCTTATAATACAACTTCTTCACAACAGTCCTTTGAGGTAGCTCACGTAATTATTAGAGGACTGGCCCAAGGTTAGACAGATAGTTAACTCAAGAGTCGAGTCTTGAAGTTCGGCCCTCCAATTCAAAGTCTCGTGTTCTTTGCCTGTGCAATGCTGCTCTCCCAAATCTGCCTTCCAAGTTCATTTATTCACACAATCTTAAGTTGCCTAAAAGACTCTAAAAGAAACAAGAGGTTCCAATTCACTTTAGCTAACAAAGATAAAATGCTTTCTAACACTCATAGATTTTTTTTTTTTTAAAGAACTGGAATGTAAAATGTAAGATCCTTGCGGGCAGAGACTATTTTCATTTTCTTTGTTTCTCCCAGCAACTAAAAGAGCTTTGCCTATAAGTGTTTAATTAATGCCTGTTGGACTGAACACAGGAAGACACATACGTACAAAAGTTCATAATCAAATTATGTATTAGCCACCTCTCAAATGAGATTCAACTTGCATAATAATACAAGATTATCAACTAATATCTCTTATAGAAATGAAATAAAACACCCAACAGTGTGATGCTCTAGGAAGTAGAAAGAAAGAATTTCAAAGTATTTACAAAGGAACAGGCGTGAAACTGTTCTTCTAAAATTATTATTGATTTCTGGCACAATTTTCTCTAAAATTGTGCATAACAGAACTGAAAAGCCATGACATTTCTTAAGTAAACATGCACACATTAAGGATAAGAGATACAGATAGCCAAACTGGAAGAAAAAATAAATGCTATGTAATACAATGCACTGAACTTGAGCTAACTATCAAGAATAATTTTATAATCATCCAATGACTTTATTTACTTTCAGTATAAAAATATTTTTCCTTTTGTGTCCTAATCTCTTCTCCCCCTAGAAAAAAAGAGGCCACACCCTTTGGTATTCAACCAAACAAAAAAACTGGAGCAACATCAGTCCAGCCATTTTAAGGGCTAATAGAACTAAAAACGAATATGAAGTTCATGCTGTAAGCTTACGACCCAGACCTTAGGGCATGCATGCACAGCTTCATTTTTGTCTCTGTATCTGTATGTGCTTCAGACATAGTAAGCATCTGATAAATATTTGAACTGACTTAACTTTTTCCTGTTAACTAATGGAGGTTTTATACAGTATGAAGCACTTCTGACTTTAATAGATTTCTGTCTGTTAAAACTTTAATATTTACAATATGTGCACTGTGAACTTGTTTAAGTTGCTATAAAAACATATGATTCAAAATATTTATAAATTATCATAGGCACTAAACACATACCTCTTCTAAGGACTTAGAATTTAAACGTGCTATTATGTTGAATGCCTGGCACATAGTAGGAACTTAATAAATGCCTGACTGATTGATATTAGAGCTCAATCAGGTGAAAATAAGAAGGGAGCAACCAACAATCCATTTCCTACATGTGAACACTGAGACAACAAATGATAAACTAAGCCACTGAACTCATGGAAGCATTCCCGAGCTCATCTAGGTTGCTGGATTCATCATGTACACTCTCAGAACACCGTCAGCCAACTTTCATTTAACTCTGGTAACTGTACAACTAGATTACCTACAAACTTTAATTTATAATTTTAATCTTGTCTCCTATCAAAGCCTTTTTACCTGAACAGGTAACAAGTAAAACTGACCGACTTCAAAGTCTTCTTTAATTTCTGGTTCCTAGCACTACCTGATATAGAAGTTGAACAAAATAGTAAAAAGGCAATGGGAGAAAAAGATGTCATATGATAACCCACAAGTAGATAATCATCCCTTGAGAGCTAAGGAATCTTACTTATCTTTACCTACTTCTTGCCTGTTATATCTCCTTGTCTGAATTCTTACCTGGATAACATGTTTAACAAAAAGACAAGCTCTCTTCTCCATACTCTGTTTCCCTATGTAATCGATGATGAAGAACCAATCAATCGGACTTCCTGATTTTCAGCATGGCATTCCATTCACCAGGTTCTGTAGCGTTCAAGTTTCTCTGAGCATTTCATCTCCTGATGTAGATGTATGCCACCATAACTAGAGCATTACTGATCCCTACTGGATGAAAGATTCACATATTTCAGAATAGTCAACCTTCTGCAAAAATCTGAGTATATAAGGGAAGCATAATAATCAACTCTCTGAAAGTGGACAGTGTCAACCAACTCAAGTTCCAGAAATGACATTACAATGGGAAAATAATAGAAGGTCACCAATCACACTCATGAAATCTGGCATCAACTATTTCTTACTCCAGGAATACCTCAGACTCAACATCAACCATACAGGCAACACTTTCACTTCAATGTCTTCACTTTCCGTAATAAAACCAAAATATCTGAATCCAAGGTGAAATCACTAAAATACGTAAGTAGTCACTTTGTAGAGATTCAACTAAGTCACTATGCAAACCTCATATTCTGTAAGCCAACTCTTTATAAAAGTATACTTTCGTTTTTTTACACTTAATTGTAAATTGAGAGCATTGCCGTCACTTTGGAGAACGAGAGAATCTTGTCTCATTTTTTTCTGTATATTGAACAAACGTATCTCATTTTCTGTATTTGAAGATGAACACATTTTTTAAAAAAACACAATTTTAGCAATAATGAATAGCCCTTCTGCACAGCCTAGTGGCAAAGAGTCACCTTAGCTCTGCCCACTGGCTCTGAGTTAATATCCAGAGTTGCTCTTCACTGGTCAATCAGTTTGTAGCTTTCTAGTGTTTTTTTTAAATGAGAGCATAACCATTTCATGTCATGACGAAAAATAGACAAAATTCTCCCAAGTAAACAGACACGATAGAAGTCCACTTCAAATTTTTTCAATTCAGGGAGTTCCATTGTCTTCCTTACTAGTTCTAAGATGAAGCAAGGGCTCATCTGGGTCCCTTAAACAGAAAAACACCTTCATAAATTTTTTTAAGATTTTCTTAAGACATACAAAAACCCTAAGGCAGAAAAATAGCAACATGCCCATTATCAAAATATGGAAAAGAATCAGTTAACCAACTTTACCAATCATGGGGAGGATTTTCAGGCATACTCCTAAACTATGAAGACAACTATTTACTGTCACACAAACTAAAACCTAGTATTTGGTGGCTTTGTGACACTCCATTTACAAATTTACTGAAAAGATGCAGAAGATCTGTAAGGCCTTACAAAAGACAAATTTGCAAAACCTTATCATTAGTAGTTAACGCAAACCTCCACACCCAGTTTTTCAGAGTTGCCCTTCTCTCCTCAAAGGCTGAAGTCTGAATAAAGATGGAATCATCCCACTTTCTTCTATATCTGCTCAAAGAGAAGAGACATTATGACCATGTGAATGGAGGTGCTAGAAATACTAGACAACTGTTAATGAAGTCTGTGTCTTAAAACTTTTGTATTCAAATCTATTGTTTCCAAAGATATCCTCTTCTCTCAACTACCTTCTAACCAAATGGACTGCTGGGGCTTAAAAATGCAGAGCAGAGAAGAGCTTCTCATTCTCTGAATTACCCCATGAATTAAACTAGAATATTTGTATGCTTTATGAGTCATGTTCACTTCTGAGAAAGTGTAATTATTTAAAAGTATTCAAATATTTGTGAAAGCACTCTGTGTCTGGTACTTCTACAGAGAACTGCTATAATCCTAGGAGGTTGAAGTAGGGTAAGATTTGAAAACCACAGATACAACACAAAAAGCCTGGGAATGAGTAATTTAAAAACACATACACACAATATTGAAATCATCTTTCAAAATACAATACAACACCAAATAAAAATGACCAGAGAAGTCGAGCTGTACTGTTTGGGCTCCCTGAAGTATCAGCTGTCAACATTATCTTTAAATATAAACCCTAAAAAAGAGGTAGAGGTTTTTGGGGTGAGTGAGGGCGAGTGAGAGAGAGAGAGAGAGAGAGAGAGAGTGTGTGTGTATGTGTGTGTGTGTGTGTGTACAGTTACATATTTGAAAATTGCTTCAGATGGTAAAAAGTTACAGGATTTCATGGCATTCTTCTCATAATCTACCAATAAAAAATTCCAAGTCCCAATGCTGTCATTACGTTCCAGAATTACAACATCCTCAAAATACTTAAACTAATTTATCTTTATCCACCTCTACATAAGACAAAAAAACACAACCAAACTCACGCTCATTCAGCAATTCGTTTTCATAGTCAAATCATGCTTCCATACCATGAGATGTCAGCAACCACAAAAGTACTGTGTTCTTTGACTATTTACAAAGACTGTAATTTTAGTTAAATGTATTTTGATGGGCAACTTTACATCTTTAGTTTCAAAAACATACAAGGCCTCAGGGACTGATGGGCATCTCATAGGCACGTAGAAAACTGAAGTCTTCTTTTCAACCTCTAACGGAAACATTAAAAATCAAGCCTTTCATAGTGTGAGCCCCAAGACAAAGCCAGAAATGAAATCAACACCAAGAGAGTAAAAGGAAATGGATAAGAAAATTCAAAATTCCAAGATAAGAATAACAAAAGGACATGAAGCATCATAGTTAATATCTTACAAGGAGGCAGTTGAGCTCCATACTCCCAGAAGATAAATTTATTACCTACTCTCTTTTTCATATGTACAACCTAAAATCTTATTGGTAATTTAAACACATGTGAGACTTAATATATCAACTAACTGAGCAACTGGAATCGAAACACTCTTTTCGGTCTCATTTTTTTAAAAAAATCGATGACATCGATGTTTTCCCTTAGAAATTTAGAAGTAACCAGTAGTTTCATCTTAATTTCTTTCACTTTGATAAAAATTCACAATGGAGATCAGGAAGAGAAGGGAATCCCTGGTGATTCAAACAGAAAGGAAAAATATGGTATCCTACAACACAGCAAATAAGTCTTTAGACCTCTAATCAGGCAAACAATTACATGTAGAAACATTTGCAGACAAGACAAATTAAAAGGGTCACTCAGTTTTTCAGCTGGTTAAAGAAAACCAGCCCCCATCATGCCTCATTTCACACAGTGAAACATGTTTTAAGAAAAGCACACACAATCCATTAAAGCCATTTTTAAAGTCTCCTGAAATTACACATACAATCATGCCCACCCCTCAAAGTCTATTTCACACTAGTCATCCCACGAAGACCACTGCTTTGGAGATCTTTCACATTATTGTTTTACTATAAACAAAACACTTAAATGCGGCCCTAAACTACAATATTCCCTAACATTCAGGTTGGTGTGTTAAGTCTATTGTTCCTGCTCCCAACCCAAGCCCAACCCATCAAAGCAGATAACTGTTGCAAAGAACTGGTAACAAAATGCTTTCCCCACGTCTCCTTAACTTTAGAATATGATTTTTAATAATGAATTTTCACGGCAAATATTACCTGAACATTCAAGGAACTTCATAGTTTTAAAAGCAGACTGGTTTACAATATTTTATGCAGACACAAAATGAGTGTTTTTCCCAATCTTTAGCCTCTGAAAACTTGTTAGTTTTTTTTTTTAAGTTTAACTTTGTCAATTTACATTTAATATGTTTCTATTGCTTTCATTTGGAAGACTGGGGTAAGGAAAGTTTCCTGGATACCTTTTTATGTCCCATCTGTTCTTACAGATACTTAAATAAACTTTAAAAAGATAAAAACCTACTTCAAAGTAATAATCAGAATATACTTAAGCAACAACTTAATATATTCCATTTCACATTATAATAGCCACCATTTTGAACAGATTTGAAAAGTCACACTGATAAATGACTGAACCCAAATTCTACAATTAGTAAAATATTAGATTTCATCCCTGCTGTCCTGAATAGCCAATGTTGCTACCTGCACTGCTGATGCATTCTTCACCTCAGTCACCAACGTCAGACTGAAATCTGCAAAATCACTTAGAGTAAAATAAAAAAAGAACAGTTTATTCAGAGGCAGATAAGGATAAACATTTTCTGATCTTGCTGCAACACAGTTAATAAAATTCCAATTAACAAACAAACAGGACGTCTTCACAAGAATCTAATCTGGGGATATAAATTTGTAAATATGCTAAAAAAAAAATCTCTTACTTTCTTGCTAAAATGATATTAAGTGTTATTTCTCTTTGTCAGGCATAAAGTGAGCTATTTCTAATCACAGTGTCTTCCTGCCCTTTCTAAGGTACTTTTTATTTAAGCTTGACCTGCAGTACTGTTCTAGCAGACACCCCACCCTCTATACTCTGCTCCCGATTTTATACATTAAATGGGAGGTGGGGTAGGGGGAAAAGTGGGAGAGCAAGGGCAGACGCAGGCTTCCAGCATTTGGACCTATCCAAAACCCTGGACTAGGAAACGGTTTGCTTAAGTGCCTCAGTTGTAACTACATCTTAATAATTCACCAGTCGTTGACACACAGTGAATTACAGATCCAGTTCTCTCTTTCAGTTTCCTTGTCCCAGGTGACCTCTCCACAGTCCATCCCTGATGACACTGGACCCTGAGTTGAGTCAGGAAGGTGGCCAGCTCTCTGGGCAGGATCCTCTGCAGACCCCCAACCAGATGTGTCCTAGAATCTCCTTCCTCTTTCTTTTTTTTTCTTTCTTAAATACCCCACCCCCCTCCTTCCTCTTCCTCCTCCCCAGTAGCTTTCTTGCAGTTGTCTTATGCTGGGAAACCCTGAATCCCTCGAGCAGCAATCCAGAGCTCTGCCTAGGGGCGATCCTTCCTGCGCTGCTGCCTGCATCCAAGTGAATCACCAACCATGAGAAGTGGGGACCCCCCAAAAAAATAAGTAAACGGTTTCTTCTCCCAGATCTGATACGCCCACTGAAACACACACACACACTCCTTCCTCCCCCCGCACAGGCCTCCCACTCCCAGCTCCAAGCAGCCAGGAAGGACAGGGGGCATTGCGGGGAGCCACCGCCCCCTCCTCCCCTCCACCCCCATCCATCTCATCTCTCCACCCCCCCTTCCCAGGCCTGGGCCGCCCCGGTCCGCGGAGGGGGGCTGCAGAGGACTAAGGTGCTTTTCCCCTCTCCCCTCCCTCCCTCCGTCCGTCCGTCCCACCCCACCGCCCCACACCCTCTTCCCCTTCCCCGCCCAGGAAGGGGATGCAAGCCCGTGCAGCCGTCGCCCCCCGCCCGGGGTGGGGAGGCAGCTCCCCTGCAGCCCGGGGGTCCCACCTTGCGCTTCCTGGTCTCGGGGGTCCCGCTCCACACGAAGCACTGGTAGATGACCCGCAGGTTCTGCCGCCAGTTCTCCACCTTAAAGCTGTTCACATGCGAGCAGCCGGCCGGACTCATGACAAACTCCACATCCAGGCACCCGCCGCCGGGGCCGCGCCGGGGCCGGGGCCGGGGCCGGGGGCGGCGGCGGCGGCAGCAAGGGGGGCACGGCTCCGGCGGCTCGGGCCGGGGCCGGGGGGTGGGACGCCGCCGCCGCCGCCGCCGCCGCTCCTCCGCGCCGGGTCCTCCTCCTCAGGCTCGGGCTCAGCTCCGCGGCCCAGACCCTGCCTCCGCCGCCGCCGCCGCCGCCGCCGCCTCCTGGTCCGGCGGCGCCTCCTCCCGGGGCTCAGGCTGCTGCTGCGCGGGGCGGCGCGGGGGGCACATAGACCCGGGGGAGGGTCCCCCGCTCCCTCCCGGCCTGAGGCGAGAGCGGCTCGGAACAAAGCGCGGCGGCCGCGGCTGCGGAGGAGGAGGAGGCGGTGGAGGAGGAGTGGAGGAGGAGGAGGGGGCAGACAAAGATGGGGCTTTAACCGAGGAGCAGGCGAGGCGGCGGCGGCGGCGGCGGCGACGCCCCCGGGATTCCTCCGGCCGCCCGCTCGCTCGCTGCCCCGGCCCCCGAGGCTGAGCCCGGCTGAGGCTGAGGCGGCGGCGCTGCTGCTGCTGCTGCTGCTGCTGCTGCTGCTGCTGCTGTAGCTGCTGCTGCCGCCGCCGCCGCCGCCGCTGCTGCTGCTTCCACTGCCGCGGCTGCCACCCGGGTCCCGCTTCCTCTAATTCATTGAGGCCGGCGGGAGGGGAGGCTGGGGGAGGGGAGGGGAGGGGAGGGGGATGGGGAGGGCCGGGGGCGGCCGGTGTTTATTTGTGCTCCCCCCGCCCGCGCTGTCTCTTTAAATCGCTCCGCCGCGCTCTCCGCTCCCGATCGCCGCCGCCCCCCCAGCCACCCCCCGCTCCCCACCCCCCTTCTCTTCTCCTCCTCCTCCTTCTCCCCGCTCCCTCAAGCCCGACCAACCTAGCTCGCCAGACGCCCGAGGGGGGAGGGAAGGAGGGAAGGCGGAGAAGGAGGGAAAAGGGGCACCCCCCGAGTCCCGCCCCTGTGACGCCGCGACGGGCCTGTTTCTCCCGTCACTCCCGTCGGGGAAGCCACCGGCTCCAGCCATTGGCGAGGGCCGCCGTCCGTCCGGCGCGGCCCCGCCCTCTTTTGATTTCAAACTCAGGGCGCAGTCGCCAGTCTCCGTGCCCCCCGCCCCCCGCAGGAGGCGTGTGCGGGCCGGGGATTGGCCGGCAGTGACTCTCCGTCTGGGAGCGGAGCCCGCCCGCTGCAGGCTGGGTTGTAGCAGCAGCGCTGCTGTCATATCCGCTTCTGCCTGCAGCTTCTCTCAGTTACCCCAGTGATTTCCTGCGAGGGAGGGCCGGGCCGGGGGGAAGCTGGGCCGGAGGAGGTGCTGCTTGTCCCAGGCTAAAATCACTGCCCTCCCTCTTGGGCCAGAAGCGTCCGGCTGCTCCCGGGGCACAGCAGCTCCCGGTGGGCAGCGCCTCCCGTGCAGCGGCTCCCGGGGCAGAGGCTCCCCGTGCAGCAGCTCCCGGCGCAGCCCTCCCTGGGCTAGTCCGGGTCTACCTGGGCCACACACCTGTCCTGTAGCGGCCCAATCCTTTAGGTTTCCCGAACGAAAACCGTGCGGGAGGCAAAAATAAATGCATCAACGTGTGCTACCGATGTCTTACCGTTCTGAATGTTTTTCCCAGCCCTGTGACTCTCTTAAAAGCACATGCCTGAGAACGTGGAGCCGCCTTTACTGGGCCATTCCTCCCGCAGCCCAGATTTTCCGGGCAACACCCTAAAATGAGAAGCATTCTCTCGATAGTGCCCCCCCTTCCCCTTCAACGGTTTTGACCCCGGTGGTCTTGCTCTCGTTATTGCAGTGTTTTCTCCCCAACACTTCGTAGCAGAATTTTAGAGGGAAAATGTGCACACTCATCCCCAGTGGATCTTAAGTTATCCGAATTCCACAGAGATCTTTGCCAGGCAAGTAGCACCACGTTAGAGCTGGGTTTTGATCAGGAGTCAGGTGAAAAGTTAATTTCAGTAACTTGAAGGTTAGACTGAGGCACATGGATTTGAAGACGTTTAGTATTCAGCTTTGGACCTGTCTTCACCATATGAAACAGACATTTTAATTTGAAAGAAATCTCATGGGATA
This sequence comes from Potorous gilbertii, assembly GCA_028658325.1. NCBI lineage: Eukaryota > Metazoa > Chordata > Mammalia > Diprotodontia > Potoroidae > Potorous > Potorous gilbertii. Next base: position 91,848,146 of record CM053772.1, on the reverse strand, counting down.
TGAAGCTGCATGGATTGGTGGTCTGAATAATGTATTTCTGAGAGGTTGAGGCCTAAAAATTTTATCCAGGTATTGAGACAATGTCAAAAACAGAGACTTTGGAGGGTTTTTTTTACAAGATCTGTGTTCAAATTTCACCTCTGGATCTTCTTAGCTGTATAACCTTGGACAAGTCACAACCTTCCTGGGCCCAAGTTTTCTTCTATTTTAAAATAAGGAAGTTGGATTAGATAACCTATAACACTTAGCTCTAATTCTTTGACTCTTAGTACATGTATAGATGAGGATAACTCTGGCTAACTAAAACCACTGGTCTCTCTGAACTTACAAAATTTAAATTGATTAGTTGACATGAAAGTCAGCTAAGAAGTGAAATAAAGAAAAATCAACTTGGGAGTTTCATTTAAAGTTTAAGATTGTTTATTATATGTATCATATACTGTGAGGGAAAAACATCAGATTGTCAATGAAAAATATCTGATTTAGTTTCCAAAGTGCTAAAATTTATTCATTTAGAATTTAGCACTCATCCCTCTAACATAATATCGTATTTCTAAATGATTCATTTGTGGTGCAGTGGAACACAGTGCCCTTAATAATCAGGATTCAAATCCTGACTCTGGCACTTGTGAAATGTCTCACTATGGTCATTACTTTCCTTCTACATGGTTTACCATTTCCTCATCTGTAAAATGAAGGGGTTGCCATAGAGGATATCTAAGGTCACCTCCAGTTCTAATATTTATATTTCCTATTTCTACATATCAAATGAGACAGCATATGTAAAGCATTTTGCAAACCTTAAAAATCTATGTGAATGCTAGGCATTATAATCATTCCATTATGAAAAGGTCAGTTCTGGTTGCAAGTTGTGTGTTATAATTTGTCATGATATTTCCATAGTGCTTGAATACATATACAGGATTTTCTTCATAACAAGCTCCATGAGTTAAGTAGAACAAGTATTATACTCACTTTGTAACTCAGAAAACTGAGGCTTAGAATGGTAAAATTACAGTATGCTGTACAGGATACAAAAAGGACACCTTGACCCAGCAGTTCTCCCACTGGCACCTTTCACGACTTAAAATTCTCACTATATCAATCAATAATTGATTATTCCTTGCCTATAGTAGGCAATTGATATGTTTATGGAATGAATGAAAAAACACGTTTTAAGTTCTCAGATGTTATAGAAAGGGTACTTATTCAGATAAGGGTTGAACTAGCTGATCTGAGATTGACTATGGGATTCTGTGACTCTGTGAATATTCTTTAAAGTTAAGAATCAAAAGAGATTATGTTATCTTATGTTATGTTATGTTGCCTTGGCCCTTGAAGTGACCAAGAAAAGCTTCCAGCAAAGTTACCTGAGAGTGGCCTTCTGATCTTCCTTGATTATCCCATTAGCATAGATTAATATATCAGACTTCTAGACAGTTGAGGAACCTTGAAATAACAAAATACTTGACAATCACAAATTTCAGATGCAGAATATAGCACCAACAAGATAAGCTTGAGTTTGGAGGGTTAATGTTGAATCTCTGCTATGTCTCCGTGGTGTCATGCTAAATTAGGATGATGATGGAGATGAAAATGGATAAAAATGACTGGGTGGCCTTAAGCACCAGAACGTGTCTTCCTTTAGCTGATCACCATTCTTTTCCCAAAAAAGAAACTATTTTACTATAACATTTTCCATAAACACCTCACAAATTGTAAACAATTCATACAAATTTAATAACCGAATAAAAAATGAAATTTCTAATCATAAAACTAAAGAATTAAATGGTCAACATGATGTTGTGTGAAGTGTGCTGGATTTAGCATCAAATCCCACTTCTGTCTCGTATTGTCTGTGTGACTTTGGACAAGTCATTTGACTTCTCTGAAAGTTATTTAATTTGTAAAATGGGTAGAGGGGAGGAGATTAGCTGATCTCTGAGATCTTTCTACCTGATTGGCATGATCCTGTCCTATACAGTGACCAAAACAAATCTTAATTTTCTTTTCCAAAGTACCTCTTCATCAAGAAAAAGCGCTAAATTTGGGTTCAAGAAACCAGGATTCATATTCTACCTCTGACTCTTACTAACTGTATAATTTTGGACAAATTAACCTCTCTGGGCCTCCCTTTCCTCTGCTATAAAATGAGGGGTTGGATTAAATAACCTCAAAATTCCCTTCTATCTCTACCACCCATGGTTCATACATGAACCAGGCCAGAACATTGCCAATATTCATTTTATAATAAGAAACCTTCAAGAAATAGACTATGTTGTATATTCTTTTTTTTAACTGATGCACAATTAATAACTGGTGAATTTTTAAAAAATAGGAAGGAGATAATTGTAAGACTTCTAAACTTTTTATTCCCAAATCAGTCTTCAGAAAGAGATTGTACAGTTAAGATGAACACAAGGTACCAGGGATTTTTTTTTATATATTAATGTTTTTCTAATACTTCATTTCTTTAAGGATAAGAAATTTCATTAGTATGGTCACTCACTCAACTAATGCAATTCACAACTTCTTTATAATGTGAGAGGTGGACTTCAGAAGCTGCCTGGGCTAAAAAATTATCCTGCAACCAACTCATTGATGAGTCTCTTGGAACTTAGCCAGACAACTCTCAGATGTTTGTTCTTGTTGATGGTGGTGGTGGTGGTGGTCCATTATCAAAGAGGACCAATGACCTTAGCAGGGTGATGTCTTGACTTGGGAATATATTGGATTTAAGTGAGGCAGAGCTGCACAGAGTCATCAGCCTCACTCTCTCCTCTAGAGTCATCAGTCCAGTAGCAAGACATAGGTCAAGAGAACTGACCAGGGACCCAGCTGCAGTGACAGACCTTGGCCTTTTTAAGCTAAGGTTTTTCCTGAGTTTGTTTGCCTGAGGCAATACTCATTCAGTAATTAAAGGCTAAGTGAGAATTGAGGCAAAAGATAGCCTAGTTTGCCTTCACAAAAGAATCTGGGAGGGGAAGACCCACCCAGTACGGGGCCAGAATGGAAACAATTGCTATTTACATTCACTCTGAGCCATCAAAACCTAAAGATTGAACAAGTGAGTTTTGATCTGGGACCTATTATTGCCCAATCAGTGAAAGCAAAAGTGATTTCGGTTTAAAGGCAAACTCAAGTATTTCCATTTGAATCATAATGGGCTTTATCAACTTCTAGTTTTTCAGAGCTATATTTCAAGAAAACATAAATGAAAACTACATGAGACAAAAGGAGTTAATTGTTTCAGTTTTATTTTTTTAAATGATAGAATAAATCAATAGGGAAGAAAAAAACCTAGCCTCCAAGCTCCAAGATCCCTTGCAAACGAATAAGCAATCAAAATTTATATTCCTTTGGAGAAAGCGTACACATGGAACGGTATGACTCCCCATGTAGACAAAGGGAGAAGAGGAGAAGAAGGAGGAGGACAGAGATAGCAACATTGACTATCTGGGAATTGGCTAGTTGGGTTCCCATGGGGCAGCTTCTACTACCGATATTGTTTTTCATCCTTTCTGGAAGAGACCAATGACATCAGCAGGGTGATGTCACTGTCCTCCAGAGTCATCAGAATCCAGTGGCAAGACATAGGTAAAGAGGACTGGTGATGCACCCCTCCCCCATGACAAACATGGAGTCCATCACCAAGTCCTCACTCCAAGCCTTTCCAGTTTGGTTGGGCCCACCAGGGCTTTCACTTTACTAGGGCAGCCTGTAGGAAAGCAAGGTTACCTGAACACCATGAACAGGTCCTTGGTAGCCAGGCATAAACTAGCCCAAGATTTTATCTTCTTTATCTATAAAGAAGGTACAAAAGATTACCAAATAAAGCAATAAAGAAGGAACGAAGATTTCCAAAACCACCACATTTTTCTCATTATAAGTATAGAAACCTTAAGGTAACTTATTAATCATTTCCAATTAAAGCAGAATTTCTTAACCTGAAGCCTACAGGGGCCACGAAGGGAGACCTGGGAAAGATTTCAGGGGTCTTTGAACTTGAATGGGAAAAAAAATTACAACTTTATTTTAGGTAACCTGTAACTGTAACTTCCTGAGTTCAAATCCAGGTTCAGACACTTACTAGCTCTGTGACTCTGGGCAAGTCACTTCACCCTGATTGCTTTAGTTTCCTTATCTGTAAAATGATCTGGAGAAGGAAATGGCAAACCACTCCAGGGATCATGAAGAGTTGGACATGACTGAAACAGCTGAACCACAACCACAAATGTAACTTATCATTTCCTTTAATTATGAATATAAGTAACAAACTACAGCGGTATTAGTAGTACCTGTGACATTGTCACTATTAGAAACCATAGATATTTTCATGTTACATTATAAGAGTTGCTGATATATCAAAATATTATTTATGTTCATCATTACTTGGGATTTACTGTTGTCAACCAACTAATATCTATTAAACTCTGACTCCATGGCAAGCACCATTCACTGGGGATGCAAACAACAACAAAAAACAGGCCTTGTTTTGAAATAGCTGATAGTCTATTGTGGAAGATAACATGCAAACTATATACAAACAAGACATATATAGGGTAAAATAGTAGTCTCAGCAGGGGTAGTCTCAACAGGAAAGCAGACCTGGAAAGACTTTTTTGTAAAAGGGGCAACTTTACTATCTGTAGTCACATGAAAAAAAATGCTCTAAATCACTATTGATTAGAGAAATAAAAATTAAAACAGCTCTGAGGTACTACCTCACATCTATCAGATTGACTAATATGACAAAAAAAGGAAAATGATACATTTTGAAGAAGGTGTGGGAAAATTGGAACAAATTGTTGGTGGAGTTGTGAACTGATCCAACCATTCTGGAAAGCAATTTGGAATTATGTCCAAAGGGCTATATAAGTGCATACCCTTTGATCTAGCAATATCACTACTAGGTCTGTTTGCCAAAAGAGAACATAAAAAGGAGAAAAGGACCACATGTACAAAAATATTTACAGCAGCTATTTTTGTGATGGCAAAGAATCAGAAATTGAGGGGATGTCCATCAATTGCAGAATGGCTAAACAAGTTGTGGTATGTGAATGTAATGGAATGCTATTGTGCTATAAGAAATGATGAGCAGGCAGATTTCAGAAAAATCTGGAAAGACTTACATGAACTTATGGTGAGTGAAGTGAGCAGAACCAGGAGAACATTGTATACAATAACAGCAACATTGTGCAATGACCAACTTTGATAGACTCAGCTTTGCTCAGCAATACAATGATCTAAGACAATTCCAAAAGTCTCATGATGGAAAGTGCTTTCTACATTCAGAGCAAGAACTGTGGAGTCTGAATGCAGATCAAATTGTACTGTTTTCTCTTTTTGTTTTATTTTGTATTTCCTTTCTCATGGTTTTTCCCTGTGGTTCTTATTTTTCTTTAACAACATGACTAATGTGGAAATATAAACATTTTATAATCATATTAAACAATATGATTGTACATGTATAGCCTATATCAGATTGCATGTCATGTTAGGAAGAGGGGAATATTTGGAACTCAAAATCTTAGAAAAGTGAATGTTGAATACTAAAAATAAATAAATAAACATAAGGTACAACTTTAGTTGAGACTTTAAGGAACCAAAGGAAGCTAAGAAGAACAGATGAAGAGGGAGAGAATTCTAGGTATGGGGAATAGGTAGTAAATAATACACCAGGGGGAGACAGAAAGTCTTATGAGAGGAATAGTAATGAGGTCAGTGTCACTGGACTGCAGAATATTGTCCATGAGAGGGAACAAGTTTTAAGAAGATGGAAAAGGGAAGGAGGGACCGGACTATGAGAGACCCTAAAAGCCAATTAGATGATTTTATATTTGGTCTTGGAAGTAATATGGAACCACTGGAGTTTATTGACTAGGGGCATGACATAGAACCCGGACTTTCAGAAAACCACTATGACAGCTGAATGAAGGATGGCTTGGAATAGGGAGAGTCTTGAGGCAGGCTGGGATACCAACCAGAAGGTTATTAGAATAGTCCCACTGCTAGATATAAAGCTACAGCACAAATTTATATTTTAAATGTTTCAATAAGTATATTCTAATATATAATTAGTACCCTTTGTAATCCCATATATTTTATTTTGTTCACTTAAAAAAATCTTCTAAGAAATGATCCATAGGCTTCACGGATTGCCCAAAGGGGTCCATGAATCAAAAATGGTTAAGAACCCCTGTCTGAAAGAGAACAATAAACTCATTAATGAGAGCCCTGTTTTCATTTCTATTAACAACTATAGCCATTTGTTTGTTTGGAACAATTTCTACCTTCATTCCAATTATTAGTGGTAGTACATGTTGGAATTCAATGAAGATGCCTGAATTTCATACATTCAAATAGGAACCCAAGTTCAGTCAATATTCTTGTATGCTGACATCATCAAAGCAGAGAATCTTCCTTAAAATATAACATTCATTCATTCTTTCATCTTCATTCAGTATGTATTTATTAACTTCTTAGTGTTTGATTATGTATCACCATAGGAACTCTGAACAAAACTCCCATGAATTTACTGATTGTTTCACCCTTGCTACTTGAACAAACAGCCTCTATAGCTATAACATATCCACAACATATCCATAGCAACCTTCACAAATAGCAGGTCCAGACACACTCATTTGTAACATCTATCTAAGCGTTAGAATAAGCTCTCAAAGCTATTTTCTTCTGGCCTTGATCCTTCAATTTACCAGATTTCTGGCAATAAAAAAAAAACCTGCCAGAAAATAAAGATCTCATAAATGAGTTTATTAATTGGCCAAGGGGCCACTTATTATATAGTCTCCAAAGATCATTTAAGTAAATTGGCATTGATGCTCAGATGCCATCTGTTTAGTCAAGGCTATAAATGATCAAACTGAACACTCTTCCATATTCTAAATTCAGATGCCCTAAATGAGAAAGACTTTTAGAAGTTTGATTGCAATTTTAATGTCACAACTATTTCAAAAGTAGTCCTGGAGTAGTCTCTTTAGAAAATAAGTGTTTTTATGGTGGATAAAATGCTTGATTTGGAGTCAGGAAGACTTGGGTTTGAATCCTGTCTTCTACTCTTGCTAGTTGAATAACCATAGGCAAGTCAATTAACCTTTCTGAGCCTCAGTTTCTTTCTCTATAAAATAAATATAATAATACCTGTAGTGCCTCCTTTCCTAGGATTGTAGCGTGGTTTAAAGGAGCAACTAGATGGCCCAGTATGTAACAGATCTGGACCTGGAGTTAGGAAGATCTAGTTCAAATCCGACCTCTGACACTTACTAGTTGTGTAACTGTGGGTAAGTCACTTAATTTCTCTCTGCTTCAGTTTCCTCATCTATAAAACGGGGCTAATAAAAGCACCTACCTCCTGTGGTTGTTGTGAGGACCAATGAGATAATATGTGTAAAGCAGGTCCTATTGTTAATTTATGAAAAGAAATTCACTACAGGTAGGTGGATCCAAGATGGAAAAGTAGAAAAGCACTCAACTGAGCTCTCCCAAATTCCCCTCCAAATAACTCTAAAATAATACCTCAAATTGAGTTCTGACCTGGTAAAACCAAAAAAAGGTCAAGTGAAACGATTTTCAAGTCTAAGATAACTCAAGAGGTCTGCAGGAAAGATTTGTCTCAGCAGGGTGGTGGTGGGACCCATGAAGGCAACTCAGGTAGTTCTTGGGGGAGATTTCATTGGCAGCAACAGCAGATTAAGGAGTTCTCAGCACACAGATGATGGAGGTATGAGGGGGCAGTCAAACAATTGATTGGAAGGAGATTACAGGGACCCCTTTGCTGGTGCTGGCTTCAGGATCTTGTTGCGTTGCCAATATGTAGTTCCAGGTTGCAATCCTAGAGCCAAAAGGAGGTATAGCATTTGCAGCACAGGAGAACAGGGACCCAGGTCTAGGTTCCAGGATAGAGTAGAATTCTTGTAGTCCCTCACAGGGGAGTAGGGTTACTGGTCTCAATTTCAAGACAAAAGGGAGCACTATTACTTGTGGCTGCAGGAAAGGGGGTGCAGTTATTGTGTCAGGGCCGAAAGGAGTGCTAGTGCTGGTGGCTACCGGGGAACAAGGTCCTTTCCTGGGTAAAGACCACAGCACATATCAGGAGAGCAATGATCATACCTCTCCTTAGATCATACCACCATGTGAATTTCTCTCTCATATTAATAGCCTGGGGAGACTCAAGTTTTACCCCTGTTCTATTTCCTTGTCCAAAACCCACTTTCAAGGACAGGGCTGATGGAAGATAGGATTAACATTCTCTTTATTCTGAGCATCACTACTCCACACAACTAGATCAGACTTTTAATCTAAAATGAATTCCCACCCACTGAATTCTACTCAAGCTAATTTGAGCAGAGGTAGATGCTCTGTTAATCTGGGTATAGAAGTAGGCCCTTTGTCCAAGAGTGACAGGATGTCACTCTCCCAGTCTCTCATTAGAATAGGTACACCTTTCATAAATTGTTAACCAATCATAGTTGATTGTCAGCCTCTGGACTTTTTCAACATTTTTCTAAGGTCATGTGTGCCATGAGCCCACCACCATGATTGTCTCTGCTCTGAGAGAGACCAGTGGAATGACTATTTCATTTATTAATAAAAAATATTATTAATAAAATGATGAATTACCCAGAAACTATATCTTTTGAATGTTTTAAACATCATACATGGAAGTATCAAAAACCCATAGACCTCTAGAGCTACCTCTGAAAACAGCAACAAGAAAGGCTTGAATCTTGGGACAGAGCTTCCTCCACCTTGAAAGCAGAGCCCAACTTTAAAATAAGGTTAAAAGTCAAAAAATAGACTGCAAAAATGAGCAAACAACAACAACAAAAAAGAACCTGACCATACTAAGCTACTATGGTGATCAAGATATAAATCCAGAAAATGAGAACTAACAAGCAAAACCTCAAAGAAAAATGTGAATTGGATTAAAAAACCTAATAAAAATTCCTGGAAAAATTCAAAAAAGATTTTTGAAATCAAATAAGAAAGGTAGAGGGAAAATTGGTGAAAGAAATAAGAGCAATGCAGCAAAATTATTAAAAAAAAAAAAGAGTCAATAGCTTGGTAAAAGAGGCATAAATATCCAAATGAAGAGAAGAATGCCTTAAAAAGCAGAACTGGTCAAATGGAAGAGGTACAAATGCTCACTAAAGAAAATAATACCTTAAAGATTAGAATTGTGCAAGTAGAAGCTAACAAATCCACGAGACACCAAGAAACAATAAAACAAAATCACAAGAATAAAAAAATAGAAGAAAATGTAAAAAATATCTCATTGGAAAAATGACTGACCTGGAAAATAGATTGAGGAAAGGTAATTTAAGACTTATTGGACTACCTGAAAACCATGATCAAAGAAAGAGAATCTAGACATTGCATTTCAAGAAATTATCAAGAAAAGCTCCCCTAATATCCTAGAATCAAGGGTAAAATAGAAATTGAAAGAATCTACTGATCACCTCCTGAAAGAGATCTCAAAATGAAAACTCCTGAAATATCATAACCAAATTCCAAAGCTCCCAGGTCAAAGAGAAAATATTTCAAGTAGCCAGAAATAAACATTTCAAATATTGTGAAGCCATAGTCAGAATCATACAAGATTTAGAAGCTTCCATATTAAAGGATAAGAGGGTTTGGAATATGATATTCCAGAAAGCAAAGGAATTCGGCTTACAACCAAGAAGACTCTATCCAACAAAACTGAATATAATCCTTTTTTGGGGGGGAGGGGCAGGAATGCAAATTTATTGAAATATAGAACTTTCAAGTATTCCTGATTTAAAAAAAGACCAGAGCTGAATAGAAATTTTGACTTCAATTACCAGACTCAAGAGAAGCTAAGAAAGATGAACATGAAATCATGAGAAAATTAATAAGGTTAAAATACTTCTAACTCCTAAGAATTTTGTAATTCATAGGGCAGTTAGAAGGAGTATACACAGAGAACATGGATGTGAGATAACTATGATGGAGCAATTTCAAAAAAAATAAAATTAAGGGGTGAGAAAGAGGGATGCATTGAGAGAAGGGGGAAGGGAGAGGAAGACTAGGACAAATTATCTCATATAAAAGGTTTGAAAGGAAGAGCTTCTACAATGGTGGGGAAGATGTGGATATGAGCAATACTTCAACCCTACTCTCATTGAAATTGAGGGAATAACATACACACTTAGTTGTGTATAGAAATCTCTCTTTACATGGAAGTAGGCTAGGAAAAGGATAAGACACGAGGAGGAGAGCTAATAGAAGGGAAAGTGGATTAAGGGAGGTTCTGGTCAAAAGCAAAACAGACTTTTGAGGAGGGATTTTGAGAACAGATAGAGTAAAAGGAAAGAGAGAGAAGGACAAATGGGAGGGGAATAGGATAGAAGAAAATACAGTTAATAATCATACCTGTGAATGTCAATAGGATACTCACCTATAAAATGGAAGCAGAGAGCAGAACAGATTAAAAACCAAAATCCAACAACATGTTGTGTAAAAGAAACACACCTGAAACAAAGACACATACACAGAATAAAAATAAGGGGTGGAGCAAAATCTATTATGATTCAACTGAGGTGAAAAAAAAAAAGCAGGGGTAGCAATCATGATCTCAGACAAAGCAAAAGCAAATTTAGACCTAATTAAAAGAAATGAGCAGAGAAACTACATTTTGCTAAGAGGCACACCAAGTAGCATAGCATGCAAATTCTTCAAGGAAAAGTTAAATGAGTTACAGTAGAAAATAGAGAGCAAAACTATACTAATGGGGTACCTCAACTTTCTCCTCTCAGAACTAGATGAATCTATAAAATAACAAGAAAGAACTTAAAGAGATGAATAGAATTTTAGAAAAAATAAATATGGGAATCTGGACAAAACAGAATGGGAATAGAAAAGAGCATACCTTTTTCTCAGCTGTATATGGCATGTTCACCAAAAATTGACCATGTATTAGGGCATTAAAAACCTCACAACCGAATGCAGAAAGGGAGAAATATTAAGTGCATCCTTTTACCAACAATAATGCAATAAAAAATATATCCAATAAAGGACTGTGGAAACATAGATTTAAAATTATTGGAAACGAAATAATCTAACCCTAAAGAATGAGTGGATCAAACAATGAATCATAGAAACAATCAATAATTTCATTAAAGAAAGAAAGGAAGAAAGGAAGGAGGGAAGGAAGAAAGGAAAGAAGAAAATCAAATTACCCCTATCAGAAAGGAAAAGGGTGAATTAGGTTCTATTTTGCCCAATTACATACCAATAAATCTGACAAACTAAGGAAATGGATGAATATTAACAAAAATACAAATCACCTAGATTAACAGAAGAGGAAATAGAATGCTTAAATAACCCTATCTGAGAAAAAGAAATTAAATCAGCCATCAATGAGTTCCCTTAGAAAATATCTCAAGGACCAGATGGATTCATAAGTGAATTCTACTAAACATTTAAAGACCAATTAATTCCAACACTATATAAACTATTTGAAAAAACAGGCAAAGAAGGAGTCCTATGAAATTCCTTTTACGACACAAATATGGTGCTGGTATCTAAACCAGGAAGAGCAAAAACAGAGAAAGAAAACTATAGACCAATTTCCCTAATGAATATTGCTGCAAAAATTTTAAATAAAATATTAGAAGTAGATTCCAACAATATGTCACAAAGATCATACACTATGACCAGACAGGATCTATGTTGGTTCAGTATTAGGAAAACCATAAGCATAATTGACCATATCAATAACAAAACCAAAACAAATCATACAATTATCTTAATATATGCGGAAAGAGCTTTTGACAAAATACAACACATTCCTTTTAAAAACACTAGAAAGCATGGGAATAAATGGAACTTTCCTTAAAAAGATAAATGGCATCTATCTAAAACCATTAGAAAGGGGATCAGGGTGAATCAAGGATACCTATTATCACCACTATTATTCAATATTGTTCTAGAAATTCTAACTATAGAAATAAGAGAAGAAAAAGAAACTGAAGAAATTAGAATAGGCAATGAGGAAACAAAACTATCCCTTTTTGCAGATGATATGATGGTATACTTAGAGAATCAACTAAAAAACTAGTTGAAATAATAACTTCAGCAAAGTTGCAGGATATAAAATAAACCCACATAAATCATCAGCATTTCTATATACTACCAACAAAGTCTACTAGGAAGAGAGAAAAAGAAATTCCATTTAAAATAACTGCAGACAGTGTAAATAACTTGGAAGTCTACCTGCTAAAACAAACCCAGGAATTATATGAACCCAATTACAAAACACTTTTCATGTAAATAAACTCAAATCTAAACAATTGGAGAAATACTAATTGCACATGGATAGGCTGAGACAATATAATAAAAGTGACAATTTTACCTAAATTGATTTACTCATTTACTCATTTAAGTGCCATACCACTTAAATTACAAAAAAAAATTAGAGAACCAGAATAAATAGCAAGGTCAAGACTATCAAGGGAATCAGTGAGAAAAAAAAATGTGAAGGAAGATGGCCTAACAATACTAGATCACAAATTGCATTACAAAGTCGTGATCATTAAACAGTCTGGTACTGGCTAAAAAATATAGAGGTAGATCAGTGGAATAGATTTGGTACACCACACACGGTCATAAATGACTATAGTAATCTAGTGTTTGACAAACCCAGAGATTCAAAATTTTGGGACAAGGATTCACTATCTGACAGAAATTGCTGGGAAAACCAGAAAGCAGGTATAGAGAAACATCTCACAGTATATACCAGGAAACAAGTCAAAATGGGTACATGATTTACACATATTACAAGTAAATGAGGTAAGAGTGGAGTATTTTACCAAACAAAAGATAGAGAACATTATGGGATGCAAAATGAGTAATTTTGATTACATCAAATTAAAAAGGGTTTGCATAAACAAAATCAATGAGGAAAAGATTAGAAGGGAAGCAAGAAATGAGGAAATTTTTTCACAGCAAGTTTCTCTGATAAAGGCTGATAAATTTCTTAAATATATAAAGAACTGAATCAAATTTATAAGGATATTGATAATTAGTCAAAGGTTATGAACAAGCAATTTTCAGAAGAAAAAAAAATAAGATTCCAAAAAGGAGTAAGCTATAGACAGTACATTTGTATAAATGCATCATCTTTTATGCAGGTTATGAAAACTGAGATTAAATGCTTTGAGAGGACAGGACTGAAAGCAGTGTTTACGAGGAAGCAAGCTTACAGCTTCAGGCAAAAGCTATTTGACCTATTCAATGGAATACCTGTTTTCCATCCCAGATTTCTAAGATACTGCACCACCCAGTGTGGTGTGCTGGGGGAAAAAACTACCAGCCTAAGAATGAAGGAAAAATGGATTCCAGATCTGTCATTTCCTACCTGTGTGACCTTAGACAAGGTATTGAACCTTTCTCTGTCCCAGTTTCCCTATCTGACAAATTAATGACTGCCCTACTCATATCAAAATGAGATAAATCTAAAACTGTTTCAAGAAGTTTAAAACAATACATAAAAATGTGTCCCTCCACTAAAATCGGTTATACAAATTATTTGACTCTCAGTAAGTACTATTAATTTATATGGATAGTTATCTTTTATGTATATAACCTAGTTCCTTGTAGAGCTACAACTATAAAATTTGTTGCCAGGGAAAGCAAGATGGAGCATTCCATTGAATCACCTTTTTAAAGACAACTACAGTTTGGGAGGGTGGGGGTGAGTAGGGAGATGGAGAACAAAAACAGACAGGACAGTATAAAGGTGCTCCTCTGGAAAATAAGGGGATGGGGCCGAAAGGTAATTTCTTATTTTAACTAATTATTGTTTCAAATTAGGTGCTAAGTTCGCATGTTTTGACGCTGCTGGAGGAGTGTAACTATTGTCAGTGCCCTGTTAAATTTCTGTGCCTAGGAACAGAGCCCTAGCCACACCACCTTTGTTTTCACTCTACTCTCCAACTAGATGATAAATTCCTTAAGAATAAGGTATGTCTGAGCCTATCATTAGTAGACACTTGTATTCAATAAACTTTTGCTGTTGATGAAATGTTTTCGATGTTTAATTTCTATTGATACCTTTTGCTTTTACATCACTTTCATTTCTGAATATATCTTTCCTTCCCTTAGACACCAAATTATAGATTGTAAAAAGAGAGAAAAAAACAAACACCCTGGCCAAACTAGCCAACACATCAACTGAATCTGACAGTATATATAATGTCCCCTACCTCTGTGAAGAAGTAAGAGAGATTTATTTGTCTTTATTCCTCCTCTGAGGCTAAGCTTGATCCTTATATTTATACCATATTCAGTCTTTTCTTTCTCCTAAACTTTTTTGGGTTCTTTTCATTTACATTATTGCAGTCATTATGTATCTTGTTTCCTGTTCTGAATTATTACATTCTGCATCAGTTTCTTTATGTCTTCCCACACTTCTCTGAATTCTTCATATCAATCATTTCATATGGCATAATAATATTCCATTATATTCACACACCACATTTCATTTAGCAATTTCCCCACTTAGTGACTATATACTTTGTTTCCAGTTCTTTGCTACTACAAAAAGTGCTGCTGTGCACATTTTGGTGAATATAAATCCTTTCTTTTCATCTTTAACCTCATTGAAGTACATGCTCATGGAGCAGGCCTGGAAATGGCATCTGCGGAGGTCATCCTACAGAAGGAAACACATACTCATTTGTGAAGGACTTATTGCTCTGTGATAATGCAGCCCACGATGGGCTTGAGGATGGGAGCTAGGGGAGCTTCTCCACTCCAATTCCATTGCTCCCTACCTTGTGACAGCTGAAAGTGAGGGAGACTGTGTCAAAGTTAGATCAGATCACATTATCCACTAAGGCAGGAGAAGTGGCCCACTCACTGAACCTTAAAAGAATAGCTCTGTCCTGGGTCTCTCTCCTTATTCCTCTCCAGCTAACCTTGTGTAACGCTGGGGAAGTGCTGGAGTGTGTTTTAAAGAACCAGAGACTGTGAGAGAAAGAGCCTGAGCCTTTTTATGGGTGACCAGACTTCCCCAGGATCAAACTGGATGGAATTTTCTCAGAGCCACGAGCTCTCAGAGCTCTACCTTAGTAGAGAGGGAGTGGTTTCTGTTCCCTAGCCCCAGCAGTAGGTTAGAGTGCTACATCTCTCAGTGGGATTCTGAATCAAAGGTAGGAATTTTACATTTTAGGACGGGGTGTTAAAAACATAAATCAGTTATTATTAACTCTCAGTTCTGGGACCCTCCCCCTAAGATATTGCCTTAAAATAAGATACTTGCAGCTAAGGTGCTATAGTAGATAGAATGCTGACTGAGTTCAAATCTGACACTATATAAAGCTAACTCTTAAACGATAATGACTTATAAGTATGGGATTTCAAATAAAACCCTCCTGATATCTGGAAACCTAAGAGATAAAGTGATAGAGTTGAGAAGGAGAAAGTTTTAAGGAGAGGGTTATCAATAGTTGTCAAAAGGCATAGAGGATAAGGACTGAGAAAAATCTATTTGATCTGGCAAATCAAAAGTCTTTGGTGTTCATACAGCAGTTTCAATAGAGTGATGAAAGCAAAAAACAAATTGCAAAGAGCTGTAAGAGAAAGATGTGGTTAGTGAAGAATGCTTGTCCGAGAAAAAATGGGAGGAAAAAAGATGACTGATCAAGGAGTGAGTGAATTATTTTTTCAGGTAAGAGAGTGAAACATACTTGCAATCAATAAGTAGGGAACTGAAGGAAAGAAAAAAGGAGAACAATTGAAGAAATCAGGTCCTAGAGGGACAGGCTATAGGGGATAATAGAAGAAACAAATATGCAATCTTTTGTTTATAATTTTCAAAGAAATCATCTTAATTTTACTAAAGACAATCTTTTTACTTATAGTATATATAAATAATTAATTTATATCCTGAGAATCTCTTTTCGGGTAGGTAGTGGAAAGAGGACTTATCTGGAGTCAGAAGACATTGGTTCAAATTCCAGCACTGCTACTTAGTCTTGGGCAAGCCAATGTCACTTTCTAAGCCTTAGTCTCTATGTCTACAAAATGAGGGGGATGGACTTGATGACCTCTGAGTTTTCTTCCAGTTCTAAATATATGATACATATTTTCATTGTCTTGTAAGTATATGAGTTTGGCTTCCTATGAAGCTGCTCCCTATTGCAGAGACATGGGTTCTAGCTCCTTGCTAAGTGATATGACTAATCCAGTGACTTTTGGTTGGTCCCTTGGTGCCTATAATCCAGTAGTAGATGCTTCCTACAACTTACTACTCAGAGAAGATGACCACGTGGGCACCATAATAGGAAGGAATAAGAAAACCCAAGCTATATGCTGACTGGCCAGATGGAGAACTTGGATTTTGAAAATCCCTCAAGAAAATGGACTCAAGGGACCAGAAAAGGAAACCAAAATGTACTGAGGGTCTGGTGTATATGCAGACATCATCAGATTGCTCAGCTGATGCAACCTCCCTACAAAAAAGATTGTTAAGGAGGTTGCTTTGGGGAGAATTAGAGTGATGATGTGGAAGGGGAATTCCTTGGAGAGAATGTTAAAGAGAAATGAGGTTCTAGTCACTGATTCCCTAATGATATGGAGGGGGAACTATAGTTGGAGAAACAAAATAGAGACTCAAAACAAAAGCAATAGAGAAGATACAATTCCAGTCCTTCAAGATTATTCCTTGGAATCTTAAAGGGAGAGGTAGCAGACCTGGCCCTGAGAGATTGGAACCAGAGCAAATATATCGCAGAAGTATCTGTTCTTCAATCCCACATAGTTCTTTTTAGCTCCAGAGATTACGAGTCTAAAAGATTATTATCTGATGTTTTAAGTATTTGTTCATACATACTTATGAATCTTTTGTGTTTTAACTATTTCTTTTATGATGGAAGGACTAAATAGCTGTCCTATACCTGATACCTATTTTGTACATTGAATAATTTTTAGGTAAGAGCCTAAATATGAGTTATACCTAGGTTCCGGTGAAGACATTTTTCTACCAGGCATGGTGGCATACACCTATAATATCTGCTAATAGGGAAGTTGAGACTTGCTTGAGCTGCAGTAGGGCTACAGCTGTTCAGGTATCTGCACTAGATGTGACACTCATATGGTAAGCCTCTGGGAGTAGAGAAATACTGGGCTACTTAAGGAGGAGTTAGCTAGTCATGACTGGAAATGCAGTAAATCAAAACTTCTATTCCAGTCATCAGTGAAGCCCAACCCATGAGTGGCTGCTGTACTTTCAGCCTGGGAGAAATAGGAAACACAGGACCTTCTGAGGCATCAAAGTTAAATGACTTACCTAGGGTCACACAGCCAGTAAGTATCTGAGGCAGGATTTAAACTTGGGCCTTCCAAGTCCTGTACCCTATTCACTGAGTCACCCAGCTGCTCTGGAATCAGAGTTTTCTCTTCAGGAGTGGTTAGTCAACTGCAACTGATTATAAAACATTCATATTTGCTCCACAGTTCCTCTAAGACATTTGCATTCTACATCTTCACCACAATTCTCCCAGAAACAACCTCCTTAGTGATCTTTTCATGGAAGGAAGGAAGGAAAGAAGGAAGGAGGGAAGGAGGGAAGGAGGAAAGGAAAAAAGGAGGGAGGGAGGAAGGGAGGTTAGGCAAGAGAAAGAGGGAAGAAGAAAAAAAAATCTTCCTCTAATTCTGGATTGGTTCCACAATTAGCCAGAGAGCATAAGAAAAACCTGCACTATACTCTTTGGGTTCAGGTTACCCTAGCAACTAATCTGATCTCTGTAAATCTAGAGCCACTTTCCCCTTCTCATTTCAAATCAACTACCTTTCATCTCCAGAAACTCATTATTCTGTGAGATAGAATTAATCAATCAACCAGTCAGTACTGGGGATGAAAAAAGAGGCAAAAGATAGTCCCTGCCCTCATGGAGATCCCAATCTACTCAGAAACTGGCACCCCTCAGCACCTCCTACCCCTGGGACCTCTCCCTCCCTCTGACTGAAGAGGGTGGAGGATGGGCCAATATTGAAGAGCTCTTCCCATATTCTTCTCTGGGAATGGATAGCATTTTTATCATAAGGCCTTTGGAATTATCTTGGATCATTGTATTGCTGAGAATAGCTAAGTCATTCACATATGATCATTGTACAATAGAGTTGTTACTGTACACAATGTTCTCCTACTTCTGCTCACTTCACTTTGTATCTGTTCGTGTAAATCCTTGCAAGTTTTTCTGAGATGGTTCTGCTCATCATTTCTAATAGCACAAAAGCATTCCATCACAATCATATACCACAACTTATTCAGCCATTCCCCGAATTGATGGACATCCCCTCAATTTTCAATTCTTTGCCACCACAAGAAGAGCTGCTATAACTATTTTTATACCTGTAGATCCTTTTCTTTTTTGATTTTTATATTTTGAGGTACAGACTTGGTAATGGTATTTCTGGGTCCCTTTGGGTATAGTTTCAAATTGCTCTCCAAAATGGTGGAATCAGTTCACAATTTCACCAACAGTGCATTAGTGTCTCAGTTTTCCTGCATCCCATCCAACACTGGTCATTTTCCTTTTCTATCATTTTAGTCAATCTGATAGATGTGAGATGATGCCTCAGAGTTGTTTTAATTTGCATTTCTCTAATCAATAGCGACTTGGAGAATTTTTTCATGATTATAGGTAGCTTTAATTCTTCTTCTAAAGCTGCCTGTTCATAGCCTTTGAACATATATCAAGTGGGGAATGACTCACTTTGTAAATTTGATTCAGTTCTCTTTATCAGAGGTCTTTATCAGAGAAACTTACTGTTACAATTTGGACTTTTTCACAATTATGTTTACTGAGTATTTCCTTCCATTCTATTTCCTCCCTGTTTATCTTACTCTCTTTTCTTTCACTCTGTCCATCCTCAAAGAGGACAGCAACTGTCTTATGCCTTTGCATCTCCAGCACTTAACACAGTTCCTAGAACACAACGGGTACCTAAAATGTGTTTATTAACTATTGACTTAAAAAACAACCTTCTCTTGGGCTGCTGGTAACATAAGCTTCTAGAGGCCAAGCATACTTCTTACAGTGTTAATTAGGAAACCAAATGAAATGGTGATTAATGTGCTCGTTTCAGCAATAAAGCTAATGATAACGATAACCTAAAGATACCCAAGATGATTTACTCTAAAAAGAGTTATCAAAAATGCTGAAGTGGAGACTCTCCCACATCTCTTCTATCACTCTTTTCTATTAATGGGTATTTCTTTTAACAAATTAACATCTCATTTCCAATTAACCAATTAATATCAATTAACTTTTTCAAAGGAGGCCTCAGACACTGTTTTGCTACGTGACCCTGGGCAAGTCACTTAATCTCTGTTTGCCTTAATCCATTGGAGAAGAAAATGGCAAACTTTATGAGGCAGCTAGTGGTGAAATGGATCAAATACCAGGGTTGGAGTCAGGAAAAGCTGAGTTCAAATCCAGCTTCATTACTAACTGTGTGACCCTGAGCAACCCATATTTGCCTTAGTTCCTCATTGTAAAATGGGGACACAGTGGAGAAAGAAATGGCAAACCACTCTAGTATCTTTGCCAAGAAAACCTCACAGACAGTATTAGTGTACTATGGTCCATGGAGTCATGAAGAACAAGACTGAACAGCTTTTCTTTTCCCCAAATTTTTTAACACTTTTATTTAAAACTGTGAGTTTCAAATTCTATTCTTCCCTCCCCTCCCTTCTTCCTGCAATGGCAAGCAATCAGGTATTAAGCTACACATGTGCAATTATGCAAAACATTTCCATGCTAGTCATTTTGTACAAGAAGACTCTAATGAAAGAAAAAAAATGAAAAAAAGTGAAAGAAAGGATGCTGCGGTCTCCATTCAATCAATATCAGTTCTTTCTTGGGAAGTGAAGATATGCTTCATCATGAAACCTTTGGGATTGTCTTGGCTCATTGCATTGCTGGGAATAAGTAAGTCATTCATAATTCTTCCCCAAACAATGTTGCTGTTACTGTGTACAATGTTCTCCTGGTTCTGTTCACTTCATTATTTATCAGTTCACATATTTTCAGATTTTTCTGAAATCATCCTGCTTGTCATTTCTTAGAGCACAATAATATTGCATTATAATCATATACCACAACTTGTTTAGCCATTCCTCAGTTGATGCTTTCCAATTCATACCCATCACAAAAAGAGCTGCTACAAATATTTTTATACAAATAGGTCCTTTTCTCTTTTTTTGGATGTCTTTGGGACATAGACCTAGCAGAGGTATTGCTGGGTCAAAGGGTATGCATAGTTTTATAGCCCTTTAGGCATAGGAACAACAGCTTTTTATAAAAGTCTATTTCAAGGGCAGCTAGGTGGCACAAGGATAGAGCACCGGCCCTGAAGTCAGGAGGACCTGAGTTCAAATACTGCCTTAGACACTTGACATTTGCTTTGCGACCTTCGGCAAGTCACTTAACCCTGATCACCTCGTCATCCCTCTCCAAAAAAAAAAGTCTATTTTCTAAGATATACATGGCCAGAAATACAACATGCTCCCCACCAAAATCAGGGTTAAACCCTTTCCTCTACCTATCTACTTCCCATCTACTTAGTCGCTAGGAAGAGAGAATTCCAACTTAAAGTGGTTGATATAAATACATTCCCTTAACCCCAACCTGGGCAGATAAGTCTAGTGAGGATACATACCTCCCAGTAACCCTAAGTAGTGATCTGCTTGATCCAACTCAAGCAAGAGCTAAGCCAGCAGATCAAGGGAATCAGTGACATCATCCATTGGCTATGCAACACATAGAAGTAAACTTGTAGGGCAGTTCATAAAGGGAGGGCACTTCTTGGCCTTGGCTTCTCTCCTCTGACACTGCCACTACCCTGGAGCAAATGCCTACCTTTATCATCTCACACCTGGCCTATTGCAACAACTTGCTGATTGATCTTGTATTTCAGGTCTCATCCCACCTCAGTCCATCTTTCATTCAGTTGTTAAATTTATCTTCCTAAAGTGCAAATCTGATCATGTCACCACCATCCCACCCCACTCAATAAACTCCAGTGATTCTTCATTACTTCCAGTATCAAATATAAAATCCTTCAATACCTTTTCACACTGGCTCCCTCCTATCACTCCTGGGCAGCTATGTGGCACAGTGGATAGAAGAACCCTGGGCCCAAAGTCAGGGAGTGCATCTTCCTGAGTTCAAATCTGGCTTCAGATACTTATTAGCAGTGTGACTCTGGGCAAGTCATTTAGTCTTGTTTTCTTCATTTGTAAAATGAACTGGAGAAGAAAATGGCAAACCACTGCATTATCTTTGCCAAGAAAACCCCAAAAGGCAAGTCACTTAACCCTGCTTGCCTCAGTTTCCTCATCTGTAGAATGAGCTGGAGAAGGAAATGGCAAACCACTCCATTATCTTTGCCAAGAAAACCCCAAATGGGATCATGGAGAGTTGGACACAACTGAACAGCAAAAACTCCTACCTTCCCAATCCTTTTACATCTTACCCCAATGTACTACTTGGTGATTCAGTGACACTGGTTTCCTTGTTGTTCCTTGCACAAGACACTCCATCTCCCAACTCAAGGCAGTTCGTCTGGCTGTCCCTCATGCCCAGAATGCCCTCTCTACTCACCTCTGCCTTTTGGGTTTCCCTGGCTTCTTTCAAGTCCCAGTTAAAATCTTAACTTCTACAACTGTTTCTGGTCCCCCTTAATACCTTCCCTCTGTTGATTATTTCCAGTTTATCCTACATGCATCTTACTTGTATGTAGTTGTTAGCATATTATCTTCCCTCATTAGACTGTGATCTCTTTGAGAGTCAGGACTTTTGCCTTTCTTTGTATCCCTAATGCTTAGCAAAATGCCTATAACATAGTAGGTACTTCATAAATGTTTGGGCAATTATGTGGTGAAGTAGATAGAATGCCAGATCTGTAGTCAAGAAAACTCATCTTCCTGAGTTCAAAATTGGCCTCAGACACTTATTAGCAGTGTGACTCTGGGCAAGTCATTTAGTTCTGTTTTTTTCATTTGTAAAATGAACTGGAGAAGGAAATGGCAAACCATTCCAGCATCTTTGCCAAGAAAACTCCAAAAGGCAAGTCACTTAACCCTGCTTGCCTCAATTTCCTCATCTGTAAAATGAGCTGAAGAGGGAAATGGCAAACTATTCCATTATCTTTGCCAAGAAAACCTCAAATGGGATCAACAAGAGTCAGACACAGCTTAAAAACACTGGACAGCAGCAAATGCTTATTAACTGATTGACTGATTTCTCTGTGTAGCATAGCCAGTGGTGAAACCATTCCCTTTCTAAACTAGTCTAGATCCTTGCTGAGAAAGATTAAGTAAATCATTCCTCAGGATTGCTGCCCAATTTCTTCCCCACACTTGGCTACTGCTGCCACCACTAGTTTGGGTTATCATTGGGGAACCTTGGATGACTTTGATGGATATCTCTGTCTCATCAGTTGCTTGGATTTTCCCATCTCCAGAGATTCATTCATCTAAGATCATGAAGGAAGAGATAACACATGAACACAAGAACCAAGTGCTCATGTATATATGATAACCATGTGAAAGATAAGGCCCCCAAAGCTGCTGCCCCTCTCCCCACCCCATTGGGGCTTTACAAGCTGTTATTCCTCCTTGAAATCTGTCAGGGTAGAAGTGGAGTCATCATTTATTCAAATCTTTCATATCCACTCAGCTCCTGCTCAGGAGTCAATTAAAAGGCTTTTTTCATCACCATGCATTAAGATGACTGGAAACAGTTAGAGGATATCTGCTCATGCTCTGATTGGGTAAGGATATATACATGTCCCACATGTGGACTGGAAACATGGAGGACATTTGCATATACTCTAAGAACTGGGCCTTCATTGGTCAGTCCCTTGCTTGCATGCTTAAAAAAAATGAAGCAAATCCCAAAAGCACCATTTCCCCACTGACAGTACATGCAATATTCTTTCCCTGTAGCTCCCCCCACCCCTATCTCTAAGGGAGGAGGGAAGCACAACAGCTTTCTTCTACCATGAGCTAGTGTCAACCAACTTACTGCGGGGCTTAGAAGCATGTGCAAAAATTCCCTTGCTGTTTCCCAGCAGCTGGTGACTAACTCACACAGCTTCTCAAGCTGTGGCAGCTCCTGCAGGCTACTATCAACTTGCCCAGAGAAGTAAATACAAGTCAGCCACATTTAGGTCAGAAGCACTGGAAATATAAGAATACAATGATTTGAACTGGAAATTTTATTTCTAGAGCTCTCAAAGCACTCTGTAAACCAAACCCAACTGCAGTGATCTGGAAATAGGCAAGTCATCTTCTCCTCCCATGGCCATGAAGTCTTTTTTTTCCCTCTTGGGGCCTACTGTCCCATGACTGTGGTCCTTGGAATATCTGATCAGTGCTTAAGATTCAATATTTCTGAGGTTTATGAATGTACACTGTATGTTGAAGAATTCTGCTCAGATATACATAGGACTAAACAGCCTTACTAGGATCCTTACCACTCTGAGATTCTACTGTCAGGAAAAGAGCGGTGTACAAGGCAAGCATATGGAAAATGGGGCACACAGAAATATAAGCCCTTCTTTTCTCTCTAGAAAGAAAGAAGGCTGTGTATATGTCAGGATAAAGGTACAATTATGGAAGTTTGCCCTGAAGAAGAGATCAGGAAATTCTGCAACAGATAGGAGGAAGGAATAAGTGTGTAGGGATAAAGTCACTTAAAAAAATTGTTTTAAAGCAACAATAAAACATTAAAAATACACAAAAGAAAACAAAAAGAAATCTAGAAGGGGACACAAAGTAGGTAATTTTGAGACTATCTTGTTAAAAGTAATACACTTTAAAAAAACAGAAAAGGAAGAGGTCTAATAAGCCCATTCCAGCTCTAAATCGATGATCCTAATTTATTAAGAATACATTTTAATGTTTTACATGATCATGCATGTATAACCTATATCTGATTGTTTATCACTTCAGGGAAGGAGGAAGAGAAGATGGGAGAGAGGATAGAATTTAGAACTCAAAACTTTTCTAAAAAATGCTAAAAATTGTTTTAACATGTAATTGGGGGTAAATAAAACATTAAATTTTAAAAAAGAAAAACAAAGAGAAGAAAATATATCTCTCCTGCCCCCAAGTTCATTGGAGATGTAAGGGACTATGATTGTAAAACAGCATATGTACCAGGACTTTTTGGGTTACAAACCTCTTGGAAAACTAGTGAAGGTAATGGACCCTTTCTCAGTATAATATTTGTTAAAGAATTAAAGGAAATGATAAATTTCAGTTTAATAATTAGTGAAAATAAAGATGTATTTTTTTTCCCTTGAAATCTATCCACAGATCCCTTTGGGGTTCTGTATACACCAGAGTGAAAACCCACTATGTTTATTGTCACTCAATTGAGTTGTTAGTTTTGCTGAATTGTTTTTTTTCTTCTCTTTATTTTTTATTTATGTTTTCTTGTGGTTATTATACAGGATGAATTCGTGGATCAGGAAGAAGGAAAGAATATATTCTTCCTTAGAAATAAATGATAGAAAAACAAAAGATATCCATAAAAATTTAACATTTAAAAATGCTCAAGTATGATTTCTCTATGTTGAAGTACAACACCTAAGTTTTTGTATTTTTTGGAGGAGGGTATGATGGAAAAGGTCAGCTAGGTGGCACAGTGGATAGAGTACAGAGCCTGGAGTCAGAAAAACTTGAGTTCAAGTTTGGCCTCAGATACTTACTAGCTATGTGACCCTGGGCAAGTCACCTCACCCTGTTTGCCTCAGTTTCCTTATCTGTCAAATGAACTGGAGGAGGAAATGGCAAACCATTCCAGTATCTTTGCCAAGAAACCCCCCAAAAGAAGAAGTTGACCTAACTGAAAAACTACTGAATAACCACCACAAAAATGATGGGAAAGAGCCAAGGAAGAAAGCAATAATGACAGGTATATAGGGCTTTCAATACATCATTTCATTTGCTTTTCACAATAAACTTGGGAAGCAGGTACTACATAGGTACTACAGGTGTTGTTATTGTTATACCAGCCTCAGAGATAAGGATGTAGTGACTTGTCCACATTCACACCAGTAAGTGTGCTAGAAGGCAGGATTTGTACCTGCGTCTTCCTGAATCCATTCTCACTCTCCTGAACGCTACACCACACCATAGTGTTACTCACCCCCACTTATCAGCTAAACTAAAAGAGATCCAAGCTTCAGTTTTCTTCATAAAATGTGGGGACAATAAGAGTTGCATCAACTAGCTGGCAGATTTGTTGTAAGAAAAGTGCTTTGTAAACCTTAACAGTTCCATGGAAATGTAAGTTAATAGTAAGAGAGCTATCATCATTATTTTTAAATGATGCAAACACTACTAGAGACATTTACAGGGTAATATTTAACTATGTACATTTCTCTGGGTGAAAATATTGTCCCCTTTTGGAAAATGAAATATTCCTGAGATGAAGAAGATCTCATTCAGACACTGATACATAAGGAGGGACCGACTGAACAGAGCATTGGTCTTTGGGAGGATGAAGACATTGACCATGCAGTACACATGTGAGAGGACCTCTGTTCAAATGCTAGCTCTGCCACTTACTCCCTGTATGATCCTATGACCTTAAGTCACTTATGCTCTCTAGGTCTCAATCTCCTTATCTGTCAAATGAAGCATTGAAGTCAATAGTCTTCTAAAGCCTAGCCCTAAATCTGTGATCTTAGCTTCCCACCTGGGGCAGAGAGGAAGTGCTGACAGAAAGAGGTGCTGATGAAACAAACTTTCCCACCTTCCTTGTCCTGAAACCCAGGTGGCTTCCCCTGTCAGTAATTTTTGGGGCTGAATGGGAAGCCACATTGTTTGAGTCTAAACAAGACTAAATATAGACAATTGGGTCACTGAAACGTAAGTAATGGAAAAGAACATTGGACCAGGATACAGGAAGCAAGTTTTCTCATCCCATGTCAGCTACCAAATGGTTATGTGGTGATGAATCACTTTACTTGCCTAGGCCTCAGTTTCTTTTTGTGTAAAATAAAGGGGTTGGACCAGACATTCTCTAAAATACTCATCAGCCCTACTGATCTATTGCCTGTTTTCTATGCACATTAATTCAGTATTCTGTTAAGACAACCTTCCTTATTTCAATGATATAGCTTATAATAGCTTGATGCTGAACTCAGTCAGAAAGTGACACATTTCTTTATTGGAATCCCCAGAGGACCAGTGATTTTCTCAGATGAGAGAACTACAAATGTGGAGATTCCTTTCAACAACCTGTCTATGATTTCTCAGTGTAACTCATCTAAACTCTGAGAATTCTTACCCTGATTCCTTCTCCCCAGAGCCTGGTTACATGTCTCTTTCAGGGGTCAGAGTAAATCTCTAATGCCATCAGTTTGAGCCCCCACCAGTGTGCGATCTCCCCTAAGGTTGTCAGTTGTGAATCAATTTAGTAAGCCAACTTCAAGTAGCTTTTAGAAAGGGGTAATTACTAAGTTGGTAAAAATAAGAGCAATTGATATAAAACTTCCTTCCAAAAGCCTGTAGTATACTTTTTCACTAAGGTATTAAGAGGTCTGGAGAAAGTGAGCTCTAGCTTCAAAAGGACATGTGACACACAGGTGACTCATAGCATGTGGTTACTGGAAGTCTTTTTCTCTCCAATTGTGAGTTGCTTAAAAAATTCCCCTTGAGCATGGTGAATCTGGATCCACCTGTTCTTGGCCTCAAATGCAGACAATGTTACCAGTAAGTCTGGTAAGCTAACGACAGGAAGATAGAAAATCTAAAATCTTCCAGATTCTTTGAAATTCACAAGATTCTCCTCTGGCCAAAGAGGGGAAGGAGAAAGAGACCTGGCCATGGAGAAGAAACCAAGGCCTCCTTGTCCTCTCCAGGCAATTCATTCTCAAGAGGGTTAGCTAGAAATGTAATGTTCTTTCCAGTTTCTGTAAGTCAATCCCTTCTCTACTGGCTTAATAACTTATGCATGATCTCTTGGCTATGGCCAAATTTCCTATCCAAATCTGATTCTTGTACATCCATTGCAGTATGAAAGCTTCTAAGTACTTAATTTTGGGATTACGATTGACTGGGACCTATTCTTAACTAGTTAAGGTAGCATGTCTAAAGGGGGATTGGGTGGTATCAGTCTTACATTTCCAATAGGCAAATTCTAGAGAGTTGGTTGTCTAAGGCCCAGAAAGGCTAAGTAACTTATCCAGGGTCACACAGGAAGTGTCATAAACAGGATTTGAACCCAGGTCTCCCTATCTCCAAGCTCAACACTATAGCAACTATCCTAGGTGCTGAAAATTCCTCTAAGCCAAGAACAAATTACCTCCTTAAAATAGTTGGATAAAACCTTAATGATTTTAAAAAGCATTTTTTTGGCCATCAAGAACTGTAATCTTGGGCAAATCATTTAATGTCTCTGAGCCTCAGTTTCCTGGCTTATAAAATAAAGGGACTAGATAATCTCTAAGATCCCTTCCAGCTTAAAAACTACGATGCTTACCCTACAGAAAAATAGAGGGGAAGGGATAAGAGGGGAAGAATGAAAGAAGGCAGGACAGTTTGGGGGAGGGAGTAATCAAAAGCAAACATTTTTGAGGAGGAACAGGGTCAAAGGAGAGAAGAGAATAAACACCACCACTCCCCATCCCCTGAGGGATAGGATGGAGGGAAATATAGTTAGTCTTTCACAACATGACTACTATGGAAGTCTTTTACATGACTACATATGTACAACCTATATCAAATTGCTTGACTTCTCAATGGGAAAGGAGAAAGGGAGAGAATTTGGAACTCAAAGTTTTAAAAACAAATGTTAAAAATTGTTTTTACAAGCAACTGAGAAATAAGATATACAGGCAGTGGCGTATAAAAATCTATCTTGCCCTACAGGAAAATTGAAGGGGAAGGGAATAAGGGAGGGAGTGTGTGATAGAAGGGAGAGCATTTTGGGGGAAGGGGTAATCAGAAAGCATGCTGTCTTGTGGTGGGTGGAGGGGAGAGATGAGGAGAAAACTTGGAACTCAAAATCTTATAGCAGTGAATGTTGAAAACCAAAAATAAATAATTTTTTTTTTTAAAAAAAAGCTATGATGCTGTGATCTGAATTCAAATAAGAGTTTTTCCAGTCAGACTCAGACTGTGGGAATTAGCTAAGCCTATGCTCTGTGATGGAATATACCTGCCCTTGGAAGCTGGAGTGCTTAACTTCAATTTTATCTTTTTCTGATGCACTTAAAGGCCATAGGCCACAATGTTCAAACTCAGCAGAAACAGAGAATGGAAGAATTTGGGCCACAAAACGACACTTTTTGTGCAAAAAAAAAGACCTGTAACAAGGATCCAGCATGAAGGTGGCAATTCTAAAATCATATGTAAC
Organism: Potorous gilbertii; assembly: GCA_028658325.1. Taxonomy (NCBI): domain Eukaryota; kingdom Metazoa; phylum Chordata; class Mammalia; order Diprotodontia; family Potoroidae; genus Potorous; species Potorous gilbertii. Next base: position 91,819,722 of record CM053772.1, on the reverse strand, counting down.
TCTAGAGTTGGAATGGTCCTCAGGGGGTGTCTAATTCGAACTCCCTCATTGTACAGAGGAGGCAACTGAGGCATGTGAAGGGGAAAGGAACCGTCCAAGATCACAAAGGTAGTAAGACCATCAAGGGCAGGATTTGAGCCGTGGGACTCTGGCTCAGCAGTGTGCACATTTTCTAGCCTACCTGGGACGACGAAGAAAACATTGAATTTCAAGTCTGAAGGCCTATATTTGAGAGCCAAGTCCTCTACTTACTTAGTCATGTGATTATACAAAAAAAATCACTTAACCTCTTTTGGCCTAAGGTTTCATTTTTGAAAAATGAGAGATTTGAACTAGATAACGTCTGAGGTTTCCTTCTAGTTTTAATAGTCTATGATATAAATTTTCAAATAGTAAAATAAAGGACATGGCAGTGGGAATATGGAAATATAGCAATCTTGTTCACTTCTGCATAGGAATGGTAAATGTTGAAGTCCTAAAATTGATATAAATTGGTTCTGGCCTCTGAATGACTCTGGTGTAAGTGCTGATAATAGCTGAACACATTGCAAACATGTGCAATGAGATTGGCCCCCAGAGAGCCACCTGGTAAACTCAGCTAAGAAGGCAGCTGGGAAGTATCTGAATCCCTCCAACCCAAGGGGAAGAGTTGGCCCTGTGGCCCCAGGCCATGACGCCCCCAAATGAGCCAGGAGTCCTGGCTCTGAAGCTGGCATGTCCAGATCTTACCTCAGTCCAGTCAATGTGTTTTTTTCAGTGTATAATTTTCACTTTTTTCTCCTCATTGGGATAAAAAAAGGTCTTGTTTTCCTTTTTTTCACAATTGAAATTTTAAGCCTTTTTTCTTCCATTCAAATAGTATCCTAACAGATTAAAAGGCTTTGAATGCTCTACATGACAGAGAACAAAAGCTTTGGCGAGGCTGTCTGGGAAAGCCCAATCTTAATGTGAGAATGGAGTTGCATCTACTCTTCTGCCTCCCAAAGGGGAGTGCTCCAGACAAAAACAGTCTATCTGCCAAGGAGTCAGGTTCCTATTATACTTCATCCATACAGACTCTCAATATCACAAAATGGAGGGAGAGGAAAATGTCTGGGAGCAAACACCACAGCCTCTTTGAAAGATAGTTGCTTGTCTCCTTTACCCACAAAGGGCCTCTCTTTACCCACACAGGTGGAAATCTATACATTATGAATCTGTAGGAGGCAGTGTGGGGAAATGGACCAAAAGCTTTCCACCAGCTAAGTGGGCAAATAACTCAACTACCAAGTTCCCCAGGCAATTCTCTAGGATTTTTCTACTAACCAACATTGATTAAGCACCAGTTACATGTTGGGTAATGTACTAGGCCTGTGGTCATAGAAATCCTTGCTATTAGAGATAGTGTAATCATTTGTTCTCTAAGAGGACCATGATGTCAGGGAGGTGATGCCATGATGTGCAAGTGAATTGGATTTAAGTGAGGTAGGACAGTGCAAAGTCACCAGCCTCACTTTCTCCTCCAGAGCCATCTGAGTCTAGTAATCAGATATGGATTAGGATGACTGGAAATGACCCAGGATGCGGTGGAAGACCTTGACTTTTGCAAGCAAAGGTTTTTAACGGGTCTCAGTTTGCCCTCACTAAGGAAACAGCAGCTAAAGCAGGTCTACAAAGACGTAGGGATGAGGGAGAAAAAAATATTCTAGAAGGGAGTTGATTCAAGTCAATTTGATTCACTAAAAATTTATTAAGTACCTACTCTGTGCAAGGCACTGGGGATGCTAAGACAAAAAAAATAAAACTAGTCCCTGCCTTAGGGGAACATTCTATTGGAACATTTTATAAGTAGGATTAAAGTTGAAGTACAAGACAAAAATCTGCCTCCAAAGTGTTATCTACATTGCTGATTATTTTGTGATAGAATATTCATTTGCAAAGATGAAACTAAGTGGTTACAGGCCAGGATAACGTACTGGGGGAAAATGACCAAAGTATTATATTCTGTAAATGCCTAAAACAAATAAGGTTTAACAGCAATGACCATAAAAATGAAGTTGATGGTTTGTTCGGTTTTTTTATAATGACAGTGTTTGCAGAGGAAAGGGGAGAGAGACTAGGGGAGAAGTCAAGAGGTGCTTTATCCCCCTGTTCAGTTTTTATCTCTGGCCATGGAAGACAGCCTGTTTGATTCTGAACGTTATTTTTAATTCAGTTCAATTCAACAGACATAAACTCTACTTGTAGCCAGAGCATGATGGGAGAGGGGCAAAGCTAGCCAGACATATCAGTCGTTACCCTCAAGGAACCTAGAGCCTAGTAGACTGATAAAGGGGCAGGTAGGTGGTACAATAAATAGAGCGCCAGGCCTGAAGTCAGGAAAACTCATCTTCCTGAGTTCAAATCTGGCCTGAGACACTTTAGCTGTGTAACATTTGACAAGTCACTTAACCCTGTTTGCCTTAGTTTCCTCATCTGTCAGATTATCAGAAGAAGGAAACGACAAAACACTCCAGTATCTTTGTCCAGAAAACTCCAAATGAGGTCACAAAGAGTCAGACACAACTGAAAATGTCTGAAAGACAACAAAGGCCCATATAACTCACAACCATTAGTAAATAACTAAATACAAAATGAGTGATAAAGACAGAGGCAAGGTGTAAATAGAGTGCTGCAGGAAGTCTGAGCTCATTATGAACTGACAATCCTTTGAATCTAGCCTGCAATTTAATTTTTTTTTATAAAGATTTGTTATGCTAGGCATCACAGACCCTGTTTTCACTTGTGGTCTCTAGTACCTTTTCATAACACAAAGAGGAAACCCTCTTAATGGATGCTCACACGCCTGCTGAAACATGGAAGTGAAAGTTGTCTCCTTCCTATTTCTGCTTCCACTCCTGTAACTCAAGCCTTAGTCGTTTCATGACTGTTTTTGTTTTTCTGTTTTTGTTTCTTTTTTGGGGGGGAGGGGGCTAGTCTTTCTTGGGGACAGGCTGCTCTAGACTTACCCCTTGGGAAAAACAGCACAGCATAATAGAGTGTGGATCTGGAGTCAGGAACACCCTGGGTTCAAATCCCTATCCTGGTTTTTATTACCTAGCTATGAGATCCATTTTCTCAACTGCAGAAGAAGAGGGGTTGAAACCTTAGGCCTCTAAGGAAGCTTCCACCTCTACCTACGGTCCCACAATTCCTTTCTTGCCTGACTCTCCTTTTCTTTTATGGAGTCTTCCTAGAACCTTTTCCTAGAAGCTTCTGTGTTCCATATTTGGCACCTTCCAGGCTGGGATACCAGAGTTGAAAAAAATCAACTAAGTGACCTTGACCAACACCCTTTCCCGCTTAAAAAAAAAAATCTTGGTCTATCTAAATGCCCACTCCTTGCAAGGTAAAGTATTAGATACAAGTAATAGAAAGATGAAATAAAATCCATTCTCTACCTATCACTCCAATACAAGTAGAAACAATGACATTTTCATCTTCTTATTACATTTTTTATACATTTACTTAGGAGTGATTATCCACATCCTTTTACAGACAAAAAGCTGAAGCAAAGAGATGTATATAGTCATAAATTCCAATCAAGTAGTCATTTAGCCAACTACAGTCAGAGGTAAGCTGGTAAATGTTTAACAACCAACTCTCCAGAAAAAAACCTTTTCTGAAGAACACACTTTAAAGTTTAATGTGCATTATTAACATTTTCTCCATCACTTTCTTAAGTCTAGACAATCAAACAAACAATAAATCAATTTGTAGTATTTGTTTTCCAAGGGCTAAATGCTCACACTGAAAATTTAACAGTCAGTTCTTGGTGTTGTTTCAAGCTGGCTCCAGCATGCCTTTCACCATAGTTCACAAGACCTCAACTGTTAGACCTTTCAAATGAAGGTAAGAGCACCATGCAATAGAAAGACCATTGGGGCTGAACATCAAGAGATCTGGGCAGATCTGCCTCTGCTCTTAATTGTTGGCTGGTCAGAAAAAAATCACATACCCCTTTAGGCTTCAGTTTCCACATCTATAACATGATGAGGTTAGAATGATGTGATGCCTGGGGCTACTTCTACCTCTACTCCGTGATACTGACCATGAATTAGGGGTTAACTAAACAAATTGTGTGCATGAATTTTATGGAATATAGCTCTGTTATGAAAAATGAGAACTTGGAGGTTGTTACCTATCCAGGAACCCAAACGGCAAAACTGTCAATGTGGAGCTTTCTCTAAAACATATGTGGGTCCTCTACTCATCTGAAAGAGCCTGCTAGATAGATCCTCCATGCAGAACTATCCATCTTGGATGCCCCAGTTCTGTTAGACTCCACTAGAGAAAAATTAGCATTTTTCCTTTTGTTTTATGTTATCATTGGACAGTCAGTTTTCCAGGGTGTTTCTTTTACAATGCAGACCAGTTTTTTGGAGATAACTTCAGTATGGTTGGATATTTATGTATTAGTATCTGTTATATTACTGTATTTATAATAATAATTAATACCATTTAAATGGAATCTTAAGGCTTGTGAAGCATGTTTCATATGTCATTTGATCCTCACAATAGCCCTGTGAGATAGCTACTACCATTATTGCTTCCACTTGTTGGTCTAGGAAGACAGACGCTGACGGAAAGGTTTCCTTTCTTGCCCAGGGTCTCACAACTAGGAAATGTCTAAGGCAGGGGGTGAAGGGGAGCTAATATGGCAAGAGCGAATTTTTCATCCCTAGAATACCGATGCCTAGCAATTCTTTGAGAGGACACTAGAGGTGCTGGTTCATGGATTTTGTTCTCCAGTTTTGAGTACATCTTGTCTGTTTGCTTTACTTTGACATAATAATATAGCTCCTTTATATAGGCTGACGCCTGTGATTCTTGCAATAACCCTATGAGGGTGGAATTATTTTCCCCATTTTGTAATAAGAAAATTGAGACATAAAGTGGTTAAATGACTTGCCCAGGGTCATATAGCAAGCTTTATCTGACACAAGATTTGAACTCAGAGCTTCCTGACACCAAGTTCCTTGCACTATCCACTCTCCCAGGAGATAGATTGTCTAAGTTCCTTATAGATGGCAGGTCCGTGGATGAAGTTTGCCTGCTAGTCTAGAAATTCTAAGCAATAAACCACAAACACTTTTACCCATTTGGTTGGTTTACTGAGCTCAGCAAATATTTAAGTGGGGTGGGGAGAGAGTATGGATGAGATGCTAGAATTTTCCTACAACCTACAACAAGGTGTAAAGGAGATGTTAAGGTATTTTCTTACAACCATTTTACAAAGTTTAAACACCTCTCTGAGTCAGAATGGAAAGTGCAATTGGTTGCGCAAACAAGTTTGCTTTAAATGGTTAAAACTCCTTTAAGCTCCTTTAAATAGTTAAGCCCTTAAGAGTTCTGAGAGAAGGAGGACCCAGAAGCACTTTTGGGGAGAGATCTCTACAAAGGAGGAGGAAAGGATTTCTCTTTCTTCCTCTTTTTGCTAAGTCATGGAATCTAGTTATAACTTACTCAGAAGAGAGACTTCCCACCTAGGAGTTCCCAAGTTCATAAGTTCAAAGAGTTGGAGGTAAAATTGAGGAAGCCAAGACATACACTCCAGATACACACATGCATGTGTGTGTGTGTGTATGTGTGTATATATATCTATATCTATCTATCTCTATCTATCTATCTCTCTCTCTGTATATATATATATATATATATATATATATATATATATATAGAGGAATGGGTCCCTGAATGCAGAAAAGAGGGCTGGTTATGGAGAAGAGCAGACCATAGGAACCAGCTTAAGAACTACTATAGGAAGAGAAAAGAGCCTTGTAATATTAGGACTGTCACTGCCACACTTGTATCCAACACATCTAATACAATTGTTCTGTGTATGAACCTGCTCTTCCCAATGATGCTATGCATGTATATTTGCGTAATGGATGCTCATGGGGGGACTCAATCTGTAGATGCTATTTCTTATTCTACCATCTTGGTAAATGTCTTCGCTAAGAGTCAATCATGTTTACTGGCTAATTGTTAAGAAGAAGCACATTGGTAGAGGCTTATGAGGTGTAATATTAGAAGTCCAGCCCACAGAGCTGGTTCCCTTCCAACCTGGGAGTTAGAACCTGGGACTCAACCACTAGTACAATTATGAGTTATCAGAGTACACCAGATGGGGCATTACATGATTAATATAGAAGCATATAGGTAGATTTATATGAGCTCATGCAAAACGAAGTAAGCAGAACTAAGAAAACAATGTACTTAATGACTACAACGATGTAAAAGGAAAGAACACACTAAACTGAAGACTGCAAAATGGAACGACCAAGCTTGACCTCAAAGAGGTCACCACTTCCTTATATAGGTGAGGGAGTAGCACATAATGCCATACTTTCTTAATAAAGTGTGGCTATTTGGTTTTTTGCTTTTTTATTCTTTATTATAAGACAGCGCTCCAGGGAAGAGAAAGAGAAATGATGGTAATATAAAGATAGAATACATAAAATTAATTTAAAAAAATAAATATGAAATTGGTAGGGAAAAAGTCATACTCTAACACCACTAATTGATTCTGCTATTCAGAATGCAGTGTTCTAGTGTGGTGCTTTCCAACATGTGGTCCCCAGACCCCAGGGTCTACCAATAACTGCCAAGTTATTGCAAGTAGTCAAAGAATCCACACAGACTAAATAACTGTCTCTCTCTCTCTCACACACACACACACCTATATATATACGTACATATATGACAACATGTGTCAGTGTGTCAGGGGTCAACAAGATATAAGCATTATGTATTTTCTCAGCTAAAGGGTGCTAACAACACAAAGTGGTTATAAAGGGTGGGGTGGGGGAAAAGAAGGTTCTGTGAAATGTTTTGATGAGAGGCAACATGGTATAGAAGAATGAGTGCTGGGACCTGAAGTCAAAAGATTTAGGTTTGAATTCTGCCTTTGACAGTTACTAGATGAATGATCATGGTCAAGTCGCAGAATTTCTCCAAGTCTCAGCTTCCTTCTGGTTAAAATGAAGGAAATAACACTTACCACAACTACTTCACAGGGTAGTTGTGAGGAAAGTGCAAACCTTATATGGAAATATAAGGTATTGTGATTAACCTTCAAAATAGTCAACACTCAAAAAAATTGAGAAGCATTTATCTAAGAGAATTCTTTCTTATCAGAGTTTTGCTTTGGATTTTCACAGTGCTAGTTACAGCTCCATCACAAGTCAGTTTGCCTGACTTGGTATTGAAAATGGTTTTATAGTAGTGGCCCTGATGAACAGATAATACAACATACCTGATCCCTCCTCTTGGCAGTGAATGGAGGATCATGGGAGCAGATCATAGGAGCATCACACAGGTGAGGGTGTTGTAACAGTTGCTTTTCTTTGTTACAAGATAAATGAATTGATCAATAAATATTTATTAATCCCCTACAATGTACCAGGCACTATGCTAAGAACTGGGGATACAAAAAGATGCAAAAGATATGCCCTCAAGATATTTACAATCTAATGAACGAAACAACGTGCAATTAAATATATACAAAATGAGCTATGTGCAGGATAAATAGGAAGTAATTAACAAAGGGAAGGCACTAGAATTAAGAAACATTGGGGAAGGTTTTGTATTGTTATTATCCAGTTGTGTCTGACTCCATTTGGGATTTTCTTAGCAAAGATACTGGAGTGGTTTGCTACTTCCTTCTCCAGCTCATTTTACAGATGAGGAAATTGAGGCAAACAGGGTGAAATGACTTGCTCAGGGTCACATAGCTAGTAAGTATCTAAGGCCAATTTTCAACTCAGGTGTTTCTGACTCCAGGGCTAGAGCTCTATCCACTGTGCCATCAACCTGCCTATAGAAGGTGAGATTTTAGTTAGGACTTAAAGGATGTCGGTAGTCAAAGCAAAGGAGGGAGAACCTTCTAGGTATGGGAGACAGTCAGAGAAAATACCTGGAGCCAAGACATGAAGTATCTTGTTTGTGGAACAGCCAGAAGGCTAGTTTTACCGGATCAAACAATATGTGTTGGGGATAAGGTATAAGAAAAGAAAGAGTTCACTGGAGGTGGGGAGAGGTGAAGAAGGGGAAAGGGGGTTTCCAGAAGTAACTATGATGTAAAAACAAAAGTAACTGATAAAAAATATTTTAAGTTATTTTAAATATAGACAAATAAAATGAAGACACTGGTGATCTCTGTCACTTTTAACATTCTGTGAATCTTTGATTCACCATTACTGACAAGTACATCATGTGAAATAATCTTACAACCTCAGGCAGACTTCCCTCTCTTCTCTCTTTGCCACTTGCATTTATAGGAAACCTCCCCTAGCTGTCCAAATTCTGTAAGTTCAGAGAATGTTAATTAAATTTTTAACAATTAAGAGGGCACAATTATAATTTTTTAAAAAGTCATAGTGCCTTCTGAAGCTAGATCTCAATGAATTTTGAGTTATTCATGCTTGGGGTTATCTATAACTGCTGTCATTCTCTCTTCCCTTAATACTTAAATTTGTAAATCATGTTGTACTTAGGCCCTAATTAGGTAAGATAAAACTCCTAACTGAAGTTTGAGCACAGTTAATGAGCATTACAGACTTAACAGTTTTCTGTGTAATTTAACAAATTTATCATGTTTTGGAGAAATTTCTCTTTCTTGTCAAATAATGTAGTGCAACAGAAAGACTACAGGCTTTGGAGTCAGTGGAACCCAGTTCAGATCCCTGCTCTGATACTTATTTCTTATGAAATGCTGGGAAAATCATTAAAGCTTTTTGTGCCTCCATTTCCTCCCCTGTAAAAATGAAAGGAGAGGTGGGGTTTGCCAAGTGATTATTAAGATTCCTTCTAGCTCTAAATCTATGGCCTTGAGAATCAATTAACAAGTATTTATTAAGGATCTTCTATAGGCCAGGTACCATGATAGACCCTGGGAATGCAAACAAAAGTGAGATAATCCTGGTCTTCAAGGAACTTCCAATCCAATTTCTTCAGTGCCTACTATGTGCTAGGCACTGTGCCTATTAATTACATCCCCAATCACATTGGGGATGTAATTAATAAAGAGGAAAGTTCCTTCCCTCAAGGAGCTTACAATCTAATAGGGGTGACAACAACACCCAAAAAGGAAGCAGGAAAGGGGAGGAGAGACTAGGGGGTTCCTGGAGGGAGGGCATCTTGTTCTCTGAAGCTGAAATCAGACAGAGCAGTTGATGCAGATTGGAATGAGTCAAAAAGTCCAGCTTCTGATCTCTGTAAAGGAAGGCATTGGGAGGAATTTGGTAATCCACTCTCCAGTCCTCCAATCAAAAGGAATACAATATGTTCATTGATAAGCAATTATAGAATATCTGTGTTTTATAGAAGTTCCTCCTAGGATTAGTCCCACTCCCACCCCCAACCCTGAAAACTGCCCTTGGGATTTTGTTCTACCAAGAGATGACTATCCCAGGTTCAAGGTATTCTGTAGACCCACCCTCCCAAAACTATAGTTCACAACCTCCAGCTGGTGTGTTTACCATTAATAATCAGTTAGTTGAAATTGAAGTGATGTCCATCAATTGGGGAATGACCAAACAAGTTTTGGTCTATGAATATAATGGAATACTGTTGTGCTATAAAAAATGAAGAGCAGGCAGATTTCAGAAAAACCTATAAAGACTTTTATGAACTGATACTGAGTGAGGGGAGCAGAACCAGGTGAACATTGTACACAGTAACAGCAACATTATGTGATAACTGCCTTTGATGGACTTAGCTCTTCTCAATAATGCAAGACCTGAGACATTTCCAAAAGACTCATGATGGAAAATGCCATCCACATCCAGAGAAAGAACTTTGGAGTCTGAATGCAGATGGAAGCACACTATTTGCTCTCTTTTTTGTTTTGTTTTTTCTTTCTAATAGTTCCTTCCATTCATTCTAATTTTTTTACAACATGACTAATATGTTTAATAAGAATGTATATGTTTAATATGAATGTATATGTAGAGCCTATTCCAGATTGTGCACTGTAGTGGGGAGGGGGAAAGGGAATGAGGGGAAGAAAATTTACAACTTAAGAAAGTGAATGTTGAAAATTAAAAACTAATTAATTTAAAAAATTATCAGCCAGCTGATAACAGTAAGCTTAAACTGAAATGGTAGAGTAAGGAAACTTTCCAGCAATAAAGCTGAGGCACACTCTTTCACAAATACACACAGAACCAATGGGAAGGATGGGCATATACAAAGACTACAGTTGTATAGAGGTGTCTAGGCAATAGAAGGAACAGATCCACATTTGGAGCAGAATGATAAAGAAGCACAAAGCTAGGTCACATACATGACCAAGGTAACTCACACCTCTAGCACTACAAGGGTCCTCTCAGATATATTCCCCCTGCATGCTGCTATGCAGTCCACCTGCTGGGTGTGATTCACCTTTGGACTCTCCATCCCTCAATAGGACCATCCAGCTTAGACTTCCTTCTGGCTGTCAAAATTCCTCTGTGGATTGACTCTTTAAAGTGACAATAACTTCAGAGTAGGCTGGACTTTTAAGGGCCACCAGGAGTGTGGCTAATCCTTCAGTCAGCCAAAGGCTAGCTTCCCTTTGATTTCACAAAATTGAGGGAGGAGTGCTTTTATACCTCCTAAAGGAGCAACAAAGTGTAAATGTTTCTTATATTTCCTTTAAGACCTTCACATTTTGTGGTCTGTTACTTGCTCCTTATATTGGTCACCAAGTGGGCTAGGGAGAATTTGATTGATCAGGAGTCCCCTGATCAATGCCCCCTTCTGTTGGTGTGATTGTTCAGCAATTTCAGTCATGTTCAACTCTTCCTGACCCCATTTGGGGTTTTCTTGGCAAAGCTACTGGAGTGGTTTGCCATTTCCTTCTCCAGTTCACTTTACAGATGAGGAAACTGAGGCAAACAATGTAAAGTTGATGGGGTACTTGGGTGCATGTGCTTGAACCCCAATTCTAAAATCACATTTCTCTCTAAAAATCACATTTCTCCCCAGCCTCAAAGTACTATCCGAGGCAGTCTCTCCCCTGTCCAAGGACACAGCCTACTGCAGCAACAACTGTTATCTCCCTTCCTGATACAGTAGCCATCTGTACCTATAGAATTTATTAGTCTGAACCAGCTGTGTGCTGGCTGAACTGAGGGTCTACTGGATCAAAACAGCATTTACTACTTACTACATCATATGCATCCTTAGATATACATATACTCCCTTACTTACTTACATCTTTCTTACAAGACATTGATGAGAGCAGCCTGGTATTCCTTAGTCAGTCCTGACCGTTAGTTGACTTAGTGATGTTTTAGGCCTAAAACCACACATCCATGTAGCCCCGCCTTGGGCTATTTCTCGATGAACTCTGGGTAAAATACCTTTGCTGTAGATACCAGAAGTGTATGTTCCCTTAAGAACTAACCACTCCTTAACTACTCCCTAATTCCACCCTGAATCATATATTTGGCATATGATTTACTATAGAATATCCTAAGCTTTACCTCTACCCCTCTAAGATTGCAGGTTCCCTAAGAACTCATGCCCACTGAAAAGCATAATAAATCTTTACCTTGACCTCAACAGTGCTTGAGTCCATGAATTCTTCTCCAGACAGCCATGCAGGGAATTCCCATCTTGAAGTTCCTGTTACTACCCCACCCCCAGTAGCCCTCATCAAAGTGACTTGCCTAGGGTCACACAGCTAGTAAGCAGTGAGCACTCTATCTACTATGCCCCTAGCTGCCCTTCTCCTACTACATAAAATAATAAATACTAAATGATTGGGGAGGGGCAAAAGAGGTGGCCCTTGAGCCCAGGATGTTTGGGTTTCCAAGACGTAGCAGGTTGGGAGGGAAAAATCTAAACACAGAGGTAGAAGATGGGATATATACAGGGAACAGCAAAGAGAAGAGTTTGACTCCACCAAAGAACACGTGAATGGAAACAAAATGTAATTACTCTAGAAAAGTAGGCTGGAGTCAGATTGTCAAGGGCTTTAAATGCCAAAAAGAGAAGTTTGTATTTTATGTTAAAGGTAATGAGAAGACTTCTTAAGCCAGGGAATGACAAGATCAGACCCGGGAAACCCAGAGGGAGATGCCCTCTCTAAAGAAACTTCAAAGAGAGAGGAGTCTGATCTTCCTTGAACTGTCTGGCTCATTATACCCCACTCCCCAAACAAAGACTATATAACCCCAAGAAAAATCTCTAAAAGAAAGCTTAGGAATGACTCATGTCTAGGGTCTCCCCAAACGAGATTAACAAGAGCACTTTTAGAAAGTTACTCAATGTATAAAATAGTAGATAGCATGAAAAGGTCAGCTATTTATTTTCTCCACAAAGAAATGCTTAAAACTCAAAAGACTAACAAGTGCACATTAATAAATAATATACTTACATTGCAAAATAATAACTATCTAACAGTAACTATCAATCAACAAGCATTTATTAAGTGCCTACTATGTATCTGACATCATAGTAGGCAGGCACTGGAAATTCAAAGGCAAAAAAAAATTGTTCCTTCCTTCAAGGGGTCTAGCAGGAGGACACATGTCTCCTTGTATCTACAAAATAGTAACAAGGTGATCTGGAGGCAAAACACTAGCCAGTAGGAGTTGTGGATTCGGAACTGATTACAAAGAAGCTTACAAACATATATAGAAAGTATATGTGGCATTGGAAGAATTCGTGGCAGCTTGTGACCTCATTATATTCTCCCAAGGAGTTGATACTTAAAACATAAAATACTTTATTGGTCTGAGGAACAGATACTTCATTTCCATCTTGGTCTACACAATTTGGGCAGCAGCTCAGTCTGGAGAGAGGAGCTAACTGCTCCTAAGGATCAATAACCCCAGGATCATGGTTTACCCCCCTGACAATAGTTTTCTTCTCTAAGAAGAGGTGCTACTACAGAAAGTTCTTCTTCCTGCGACCTCTCAGGCCTCTCAATGACTCTGGATATCTCCGGCTCCTGAGGTGGCTGCTAAAGCTGGAAATGTTCATCTCAGGATAGCGGTGCAGTCATCTATACATAAAGAAGAAGCATAAAACAGAACCAGTAGCCAGAGACTTGAGATCAAGACAAGAATGTGATTGTTGGGATGGTAGGAGGGAAGGGAAGAAGTAAGAAGGGAGGGAGGAAGGGAGGAATAAGGGAAAAATGAAAGGAAAAAAAGACTTAAGTACCTACTAGGTACCAGGCACTGTGCTAAGTGCTTTATAAATGTTATCTAATTTAACCTTCACAGTAACCCTGGGAGGTAGGGGCTATTTTACAGTTTAGGAAACTGAGACAGACAGAGTTAAGGTGACTTTCTCAGGTTTACTCAGCCAGTATGTTTCTGAGGGCAGGTCTGAACACAGATCTTCCTCTCCAGCATTTTATCTACTGCAATACCCTCTCCTCCTAGATGGAAGGAAGGATAGGGTGTCTTTAGTCATTATGTGCTGGAAAGAGGGGAAGAAAGGATGAGAATGAAAATGTTTTACCTTTTAAGCCTGGTCTCTTGGTTCAGTAACCAATCTTCTGGTGCATCACTGCCACTCTCATTCACAGGCTTCAAGGAACCAGTTGATTCTCTGGCCACACATACCCTTTAGCAAGATTCATTATACTGAATTATGGGATCCACTGGAAGGGGCCAAAGCAGAGGTTTAGCTCCAGGCATGATCCATAGGTCATTCCCTGCAGGCTCAGCTCTATGGGAAATACCTCAGACCAAAAGATCAGAGGGTTCCCCTGATTACCTGCATTGTGACAAGTGCTTTAGGAAAATTTCTTTGGCAAGCAAAAAGGCAAGGCAATAAATATTTGTTATGTATTAACTAGGTACAAGGCAGTGTGCTAAGTATTAGAGATATAAATATAAGCAAAAAAAAAAAAGATAGTTCCTATCCCCTGGGAACCTTACACAGGAGAATATTCTTTTTCTTGTTTTTTTTTTTTTGAAGGGAGAAGGCAGGGCAAGTGGGGGTTCAATGACTTGCCCATGGCCACACAGAGTAATAAGTCTGATGCTAGGTTTGAGCTCAAGACCTCCTGATTTCAGGGTTGGTAGCTCTCTTCACTGCAGCACCTAGCTGCCCCACAGGAAAAGAGTCTAGAAGAGAGCTGGGATGGGTGAGGGCAAGTGGAGGAGGGAGATTTGGTGTCCAAGTCAGTAGAGTAAGAAGTACATCTGGGAGGGGACTAGATCATGGCCAGGAGAGTTTCTTCTCAAAATGGAGGCCTTGAAAAGAACTCATCAATGGAAGAAGGAGCCTGGTATGGCAGAAGAACATTGCCTTAGGTTCTGAGGAGTGGGGATAGATGGGAAAGTAGAAAGGCAGAATGGAAAGAAACAAATTAGGAAGCTATGGCAATGGTGGAATGGGATGAAGGGTCAAGGACTAGCAAGGTTGTGCTAAGTGGATAGAGAGAAGGGTATAGATGTCAGAAATGTTGAAAAGAAAGAATTTACAGGACTCAACAGTTGACTGTATATGTGAATTGAATGAGGATAAAGTGGAGGATGACTCCAAGGTTGCCAATGTGGGTGACTGGAAGGATGAAGATGCTCCCAATAGAAATAGATAAAGAGGGAAATAGGAACACTTTTTCGATGTCATTCTATGCTGGGACCAAACCACTAAATATTTTATTCTCCAACATCGAGTTCTTCACTTTTGAATCATCTCATACCACAGCCTGATGAATGAATTTGAAATTCAGTACCCACAACATGTATTTACTGTTTCACAATCATTTATTTAAATTTTCACAGATATGTGTGTCTTCTATCAGCTACTTAACAGATTGATTGAATCAGTAGGGAAAATACCCAATGCTGTCACAGAATCACAAATGTTAGAGGTGGGAAACATCTCAGTAATTTTGTAATCCAGTGGCTCTCAAACTGTGCTCTATGGACTCACAGGGTTCCCCAAAGGCCTTGCAAAGGATCTATGAAGTCAAAACTATTTTCATAATAACATTAAAACTTTACCTATCAAAATACTCCTTTTTCAGATACCTGAATGTGAGAGGCCAGATTTTCTTCATATACTTCAACCAAAACAACATATCACAACAGATTGAATGCAGAAGTAGATATAAAAATCTGTCTCCTATTAAGCTAAACATTTGCAAAAAGCAAGCGATAAGTAAAACAATGTCATTTGTCTCACTAAATTTTTTGTATGTCAAAATATAATTGCTTCTCATAAAAAAATCTTTTTAATGTTGATATGACATAATAGATATTATCTTTTTTAAAATTAATTTGTTTTCAGTTTTCAACAATCACTTACATAAGTCTTGAACTTTCTCCCCTTCCCTCTCCCTCCCAAGATGGCATGCAATCTTATATGGGTTCTACACATACATTCTTATTAAACACATTTTTACATTAGTCATGTTGCATAAAAGAATTAAAATGAATGGGAGAAACCATGAAGGATATTGTTATCTTAATGTATTATCTTAAAATAGTTTTTAAAATGTATCCATTGTAATTTCTAATACAGTAAGTATCAATAGATATAACCCCTTATAAATAAAAGTTTTTGAGGACCCTCCATCATTTCTAAGAGTGTTAAAGGATAAATGACTGTTAAAAATATTTTCAGTGTAACTGGGAAATATTTAATGAAATAAATAAAAATATAAGTTTTAAAAAATGTTTTTTTAAAAAAAGTTTTTAAAATAAAATAAGTTGAGGGGTCCTGAAGTCAGTAGGCTGAAGAATCATTTTAATGAGGAAGAATCTGAAGCCTAGAGAAAAAGAATAACTTGTTCAGGCTGATCAAAGCAGCTGGACCAGGATTAAAATGTGGATTTCTGACTCCCTAAACAGCATTGTTTTCACTATACCATACTATAATTTTTCCTGATTTAAAAAAAAAAATTCTCAAAGAAACTTCCATGATGCTTCACTATTTCAAGTCAACAAAAGTGTATTCATCACCTTCTGCATGCAAGGCATTGTCCTCAGTGATGGGACAGATCAATACGCCACAGACCCTTCCCAAGGAGTTTAGTGTACATGCAGGAAGGGTCACATAAGCAAAGACATAAGCCACAGTGACAGGAGAGAAAGTGAGTTAAGTACAGAGGAGACACCTCAATAAAGTTCTAGGGGAAATTTAAAGAGGAAATAGAAACTTCAGCAGAATAAGTTAGCAGAACCAAAATTCTTTACAAAATGACCACAACAAATAAAAGAACACAACACAAACTTTTGGACCCAGATCAATGTGATAGAGTGTTGGTTGATTATGGGTACAAAATAAGGCATGTAATGAAACTGCTGCAGGTGGGCATTCTCGCTAACCCATATTGAACTCTACATGGTCCCACCACTACCCCACCAGAATATCCTGTCTACCATTCACCTCAATGAACAGGTCAAGAAATATATAAATCTGCCATTCCTTTGGTTAGTTCCTCGGTGTCCTTACATAAAGGAACCATCTCCCTGCTTGCATGGCTCCAGAATGTCTTCATCATACTCACTCTATTGATTCTGCTTATGCTGGTAGAGATAATGAAAGGACCAGTCTTAGCTGGCCTTCTCCTCCTTCCTTGTCAGTCAGAAGGCCCCTCTATTACATTCCCTTCGACTTCCTTGTGTCTTCTCTTGCCTCCTGGTGAAGCAAGACAAAGAAGCGATTACATGGTGGCATTATTGCTCTCTGATATCATCATTACACATACAAGAAACCCTTTCAATAGCATTTCTTCCCACTCCCTTTCCCCCCAGTCACCAGGTTTCTCTCCAGCCAAGTCTTTACTGGTTTTTATTTTCTTCTATTTAAATAGAAATGAAGAGTCCCTCCTGCCTCTCTCCTTATAACAGCTTACTTAGGTATTGGTAAAATAAAATTTATATTCACATGTTTCTCTGATTCACACTGCCTCCTTTTAAAGAGACCCTAACACCTTTAGGTTAATAGCTGTTTAAGGATAATTACTGTATTTTGGGGGAGGGGCAATTTAAGGGACTTTCAAAGATGGTTTTGACTATAGGGGAATTTTCAACCTAAGCACTGACTTAAGATCTAACTTTCAGGAAGTTCAAAAATGACTCTAATAGAGATGAAGACTGTGACAGGTGTTTTGACCACAGCTAGAGTCTGCTTATGTACCAGACGATGAATGTAGCATGATCTTTTAAAAAAAAAAGCTTTATTGGTATCTTGTTTCTACATCATAGTGTTTTAAATTTTTTTTTAATTTATGGAATAAAACAAGCATTTCCATAACATACTATAATAATTTTTAAAAAGATGATTGCGCATGAAATCACAAATATAGTATGTACAACTTGATATTCCTTTGAAATGTATCACAAAATTTAAATATGAAATGTAGTGTATAATACAATTTAAATATATAACAGTTTTAAATATATAATAAAGTTAAATATATGATAAAGTTTAAATATATAGTACATTATATATATATATATACATACACATATCCATGTGTGTAAAATTTTTCTATCTATCACTTCTTTTCTGGATGCAGATAATATCTTCATATGTTCTCTACAGTTAATTTGGGCATTTATAATAGTCAAAAGTTCTTAGTTGCTCAAAATTTTTTTTAAACCCCTTTGCTTTTACTATGTAGAAGGTTCTTTGTCCTGCTCACTTCTTCATTTCATGCAGGTCTATCCATGTTTTTCTAAGATCACCAAACTCATTTCTTATAGCACAGTAGTATTCCATCACAATCATATACCACAACTTGTTCAGCCACTGCCCAACTGATGGGTATCCTTGCAATTTCTATTCTTTGCCACCACAAAGACAGCTGCTATGAATATTTTAAACATGTAGGGATTTTTTCCCTTTTTTCCTCTAATCATCTTTGGAAATAGACCTACTAGTTCTATTGCTGGGTCAAAGTCTTTTCTGTATATACTTCCTGTATGGGGCTCTAACTCTATTTCTCCCATCACAGTGAGACTTCCCTCATCATAAAGGAAAGCAATTAAGCAAAAACAACTTAAATAAGATCTCCATCTTATTGCATAGATAGTTCTCTGCCAAGCATTTTTTTTCTCTTCTACCAACAAGATTGACTATTACAATTACACAAGCCTTGGTCAGTCAACAGACATTTATGACATGCCAACAGTCCAAAACTGATGTGCTAAGTGTTTGGAATGCAAGGAAATGCAAAAGGCAGTCTTTGTTCTCAAGGACCTCACAATCTAATTGGGGAGACAACATATAAATATGTACAAACAAGCTAAAAACACAATAAATTCAAAATAATTAACAGAGAGAAGGCACTAGAATTAAGGTGTATTGGGAAAAGCTTCCTATTGACAGTGGGATTTTAGCTGAGACTTGAAGGAAGCCAGGGATGCCAGGAGGTGGAGATGTGGAAGGAGAACATTTTGGAAATGGGGCTGGTGGCAGCCAGAAAAAATACGGGGAGCTGAAACATATCGTCTTAAGAGAGAAACGGCAACAAAGTCAGCGTTACTGGTTTTGCAGAGTACGCATGGACAGGTTATGAAGGGGTTTGAATGTCAAATAGATGTTTGATCCTGGAGGTGATTGGGAGTCACTGAATATTATTGAATAGGAAGTGACATGGTCAGGCTTAGGCTTTAAGAAGAGTATTTTGAGAGGAGCATGGATTGGAGCAGGGAGAGAAGGTGGAAGGCAGGCCAACCAGCAAGTCATTTCAATAGTCCAGGTAAGAGACCATGAGCGCTTGCTGCAGAGTGGTGGCAGTATCATAGGAAAGAAGATATATGGGAGAGATGTCAGGAAGATACAATCATGACAACAGGGTGGATATGGGGACAGTTGGGGGTGGGGGGGAAGAGAGAGTGAAGAGGCAAGGATGGCACCTCACCTAGGTCAATGCTTGAGTAGCTAGGAGAAGGGTGGTGCCCTCAAGAGTAATAGGGAAGTTAGGAAGAGGGAAGGATTTCTTAAACTCTTAAACCCCTTCCTCTTAGGAAGGATAATAAATTCATCTTTGAATATATTGAGTTTTGGCTGTCTATGAGACAGCCTAAATCATCAGTGTAGAGATGGTAATTAAATCCATGGACCCCCTCCAGCAGGGACTATAACGGCAGTCTCATTCTCCTTCGCTCTACCCTGGCTGCCACTCTTGCTCTACTGTTTTCTGTCCAGCAACTTGTGGGGCAGTGGAAGAGCCTTCTGGCAGGCTGCAAAACTTGGTGAGCCCAGCTGGGCCTGGGTTGAGGAGCCTGTGGTCCAAGAGGGGCTGGAGTCTGAGAGGCCACACAGGGAGGGAGGGGTAGGGATGATCCCAAAGATCTGGAGGGGCAACAGGAAGAGTACTAGGATGACTGGCTTTATAGACTGTTCCTAAAGATGGGTGTGTGTGAGGTGACCAAGACCAAATCAACTGGAAAGATGAGAAGACTGAAAAACAGAGGGAGAACTTCCTGGGGAGCAGCCTGATGGCTCACTTGGGCAGGTGGCAGAAGGGCCATGAGCTCACCTGGTACTCCAAAGGCAAGGAAGGCAACCTGTCCCTGAGCTGGGAAGAGGAGCTAGCTGCTGTTTGCCAGTCTGAGCAGGAGGCCCTTCTGGCTGCTTTAGGCTACAAGAATATGAGGAAGCATCCACAGGCCTGAGCAAAGAGGACTGTGGAAATCTGCAAGCGGGAAGGAACCGATCTTGAGGAGAAGGATGTGGACCAGCCGTCAGGCCTGGGGAGATCCAGAGGCTCTGCCAGACAGCTGAAGCTCTCCAAAGAAGACAAAGAAGTTGTCGAGCTGTCCGTGTTCACGCATCACAAGGTGAAGAGCAGTGCCACAGCCCCACGGGTGGCCAAGTGGAAAACACATGAGGCCTGAAAACTACAAGAAAGTCAAGAAAACGAAGAAGAAGAGAAAGAAGAAACTTAAGAAAGAGAAGAAAAACATTCCAAGAGGCGCTCCACCTCATCATCCTCCTCCCCCTCCCCAGATAGACACAGAGGCACCCAACACCATGCCTCACCCTCCCCTTCCTCTAGGTCCTAGGCACCCAGGAGCAGGCATAATCGGACTCTTTGGACAGTGGTCGCTTCTCCCCTAGCCACAAGAGAAGGAACCGGAGCCCCGAGGTCAGCCTGGGCACTAGGAGGCAGTGGTATGAACCAGATGACTCAACCTTGGCCATGGAAAGCAGAGGGTACACACAGGGATGCCTCCTTTTCTCGGTCTTAAGAGTCCTGTGGGCTTGTTCCCCTGGGCTGCACAGCCAAAGCCTACACACCTGCTTCAGGAGAAGCCAAACTCTCCAGTGCCTCTGGAGAGCCAGGGCAGGGCAGAGCTGGGTTCTTCCCTCAGTGGGGCTGATATGTTGTTACCTGTTTTAAGAGTTGCTACCTCCTACCTGCTCCTCATCCAATCCTCCCCCTCCCAATAAAGCTTTTACCTGAGTCCCTGAAAAAACAATCCATGGGAATTGATAGATCACCAACTGAAATAGTATACAGAGAGAAAAGAAGACAACCCTATGAAATACCCATGTGTTCTTTTCATATACATTATTGTAGAGATTGTGCTTGTTATTTTCCTGGTTCTGCTTATTTCTCTTTGCATCAATTCATATAAGTATTCCCATGTTTCTCTGCCTAGAAGTGGATAAGGCTAGATGAAATTCATCTGAGGAAAACTAGCCACTCTCCCTCTCTGGCCCCTATTCTAAAGTGGATGGAGGCCCTTTTTCCCATCCCCTGTACCCCTGATTTTTCCATTTCTAACAACTCACTTTGCCCCTCATGGAGAATAAGATTCGGTTTTTTGGCTTTAAATAGTATTTTATTTTCCCCAATCCTAATTACATGTCAAGAAAATTTTAAGCATTTTTAAAAGATTTTGAGTTCCAAATTTTGCTTCCTCCCTCCCCTCTCCTTTTCTGAAAATGGTAGGCAATTGGATAAGATTACTTTAAACCTGGGAAAGAAGTTGCCTGTGTCCATTGTCTCAGATTCACTTATCAAACCTCCTCCCACCAGAAGACTCCTATGTTCAGAATTGTGTTTGAACTTATTCTCCCCTTTGGGGACGCTACAGTAATATGTATCCATTAAATTCCCTTTTGTTTAGCTCCACCCAGCTTTCTCTCCCTCCTTCCAACCAGGTCTCCCAGTCTACATTTACATCACCCTCTATCTTCCTCCAGTAAACAAACAATTAACAATGTCTTAGAGAAATTAATTTCTCTTGAAAACACATGGAAAATATAAAATGTGAACAAACTCTTAAAGAAATTAAAATTAGGGCCATAGGCCCATAATAAGAACCAAAGTGATATGAGACAGGACAATAAGAAAGTCACCAGTTTCACCCTTTATCAGCGCTTCTTAAACTGCGTTTGCAATAATAACAGGTTTCTGAACACACAATGACCAAAAATTAATTGTAAATCAAATGAAGTGTTTCTGGCAACACTGTGAAGCTTTACTGGGGCCACCCTGGGTCTGAACATACCACATGCGCACTTTGCGCCATGCGTGCCCACCGGCCACATAATACCAGCTGTTGAAAAGAGAAAAGGGGTCCTGAGTGGAAAAAGTTTCAGAAGCCCTGCTCTAAACGGTAATTATGGCCTTTCTGTATCTGTTCTGG
Organism: Potorous gilbertii; assembly: GCA_028658325.1. NCBI lineage: Eukaryota > Metazoa > Chordata > Mammalia > Diprotodontia > Potoroidae > Potorous > Potorous gilbertii. The sequence goes on along the minus strand of CM053772.1, from coordinate 91,798,138 downwards.
GTGACTTCCACATAGTTCAGCCATATTTTTTTGTTGGCATCTAGATGCCAGTTAGGACAGCAGCAACTGCAGAAGCCAAGGCCCTGGGTGGGCTCCCATCAAAGCGGACCTCTCCTCCTCTCTTGGTCTTACTGGGGAGGTCCTCATACACTCTCTCTCAAAACACTTGCTCACCTCTCACAAGATTTCAGCTCTCTCTCCTTTAGGGTGGCAGAAGAAAGAGATTGTCTTTACAGACTCAGCTACAGACCTCTGATGGGGCCATACTGAGGAGTCTATCCTGTCCTGAAGGCATCCATCTAACTCGGATAAAGGGGTTCTGCATCTGGCTTCTTCACAGTCACTATTTCTTATGGAACGATAATATTCATTCTATTCATAATTTATTCACCCATTACTCAACTGGCACCATTGCTACCACCAAAGTATTTCTTTGAATATATTGAAATATAAAGCATCTTTCTATCAGTTTTTTACCTCTTTGGAGTAACTGCCCAGTCCTGGCTCAAAGAGGAGGTAGAGTTTAGTGATTTTTTCTCCCCCAGTTCCAAAATATTTTCCAGAAAAAGCATTATCTATTCAATTACAAAATGTTCATAGTCTTACACCGAGCAAACACAACTTGGTATCTTTATAAGCAAAGCCACTGGACTGCTTTGACTAGAGATACGGTTCTTTACTTTTGTCACTCAGGAAGAAACTTGGCCTTTTTGAGTTGAGACATAGGTAAGAGTAAATAGAGTTTAGTGATCCAGCCTGGGAAATAGTTGCAGTCTTATCCCCTCCAAGGAAACAGTTGCACACAAGGAGTCCATCGAGGTTTGGGGTTTGTCCCCAGAGCTATAAGCTGGGCCCTATCTATAACAACCACTGGCTTAATACAGCTGCTCACCACAGTTCTCACCTGCCATCGAGTTAAATGAGCCTGCATTTCTAATCCCAGCAGCAACCTCTTCTCTTAATTAATTTTTTATTGTTGTTTGCACTGAGGTCTATTAGTGGAAACATCTGATGACCACCAGAGATGGGTTTACCGGCCCAGAAAGGGTTTGCACAAGACTCAGAAGCACCACAAAGGGAAGCCTCATCTACCTACCTGTCATGATTGAGGTTTAATCCAGGCTCAGTGACTTAAACACTGCAATTTTCTTGAAGCCAGAGCGGGGAAAGGAGGGGCCTGTGAAGGAATGCAGCTCAGTCTAGCTGAGGAGCCAGCATTCATTTGCCATGACACTTTCAAAAGCCCTTTTCTTACTACTCAGGAGGCACTCAATAATTATTAATTGATTGATTATTGATTTATCTATTAAAAATTTGATTTTACATCATCTTCATTTCTGAAAATATACCTCCTTCCTCCTCTTGAGACATCCCTTATAATAAAAAAAAAGAGAGAGAGAAAGATGAGGCAGCTAGATGACTCAGTGAATACAAAAAAGTTCCAAGAGTCAGGAAGACCTGAGTTCAAATACTACCTCAGACATGTACTAGCTAAGTGACCTTGGGTAGGACATTTAATCTCGGTTTTGCTAGGTGGCTCAGGGTATAGAGCCCTGGGTCTGGAGTCAAGAAGACCTAAGTTCAGATTTGGTCTCAAACACATACTAGCTGTGTGACCCTGGGCAAGTCACTTAACCTCTTCCTTAATCCACTAAGGAAGGAAAGCAAACCACTCTAGTGTCTTTGCTAAAATAGGATGGTCCAGGAGGGGACACTACTGAATCACTGAACAACAAAATGAGAAAGAAAGGGGGAAAGCAGTTCAGCAAAAACAAACAATACTCAAATCAAATATATGTAATAGTCCACACCCATGGTCTCCTACCTCTTCAAAGTAGAGAGAGGTGCCTTTTCTTATCTCAATTCTGAGGTCAAGCTCCAGTCATTTTTATTGCTCAGGATTCAGGTTTCAAACTCCTTATTTCAGCTATTTAAATAGCCCAAGAAATCTCAGGCAACATCTTTAGTTTGTGTCTGTAGTTGGGGAGAACCTTATCAGGATCTTGGAGGAGGCTGAGAGCATTCCAGAGGCAGCATTCAGAACACACATAGAACAGATAAACTCTGTTCCCTGGATCAGAAAGTGACAAAGGAAGATCTGACTTACCTCCCACAAAGTGTTTGTTTTGGGAAGCCAAAACCATGCAGAGATGTTAGCTAGCTGGAGACACTGTGCCTTACTGATTCATGCCCTTTTAGCTGCGTTACTAGGAAATGCCTGCATGGAACTTCCTTATCCTTATTTTTTTAATTTTATTTTATTTTTCATTCATAGCACGATAAAAAAAATGATTGCGTATGAAACTGCATAACTTTCTATTCTCTTCAAACATATGACAAAGTTATCAGGTAAATTTCTTTTTTTCCTTTTTTTATTCCTTCCTCACCCTAGAGATAGCCACTGTTAGACACAAATAGGTATATATGCTAAATTATTCTGTACACACTTCTGTTTATCAGTTCTTTCTCTGGATACAGAGAGCATCTTTCTTCATATGCCCTTTATAGTTAATTTGTGTATTTATAATTGTCAGAATGACTTATTTGCTCAAACTCATTCTCAACACAATATTGTTGTTACTACATAGAACATTCTCTTGGTTCTGCTTATTTCACTCCACTGTTTCATGCAAATCTTTCCATGTTTTTCTAAGATCATTGAGTTCATCTTTTCTTAAAGCACAGTAGTATTCCTTATTCAGGAAAAATACAGCCTGTTTTAAATCCTAAGCTCCATTACTCTTTCTTTAAACAGCCTTGTGTCTGAATTCTTGGTATTCTAGCTCCTTAGGCCAGAGTGAGATAAAAGCTGGAAGTGGGATTAACTATGAGTAAAGATGCTTTAAGGGGAGCATCAAACCTATTTGAAAGGCAGCCTGGCACAGTGGATAGACCAGTGATTCAGATGTGAGGAAGCCCTGGGTTCAAGTTTAGCCTCTGATACATATGACTGGTTTGAGACAAATCATTTAAACCCACAGTACCATAGGTAGCTCTATAACAGGGATGTTTAAGCTGGGATCTGTGAATTTATTTACTTAAAAAAATGTTTATAATTATTTTAATATAATTTGTAAACCAAGTGAGGTAAAGTGAGTTTTCTTGTACAAATTGCTGGAAATGCTTAAAGTAAATAATCATGTGGTACAATGGAAAGGGCTCAAATTCCCCCTCTTACATTTTCTACCTACATGACCCTGGAGACAAATCACTTAGTCTTCCTGGGCCCCAGTTTCCTCCTCTGTAAAAGGAGGGGGCTGGACTAGAGCAGCTCTGATTTCCTTTCTACCTCTAGAGCTGTGTTCCTATGAACGGAGAAAAGGCAAGAAAACCACTCTAAATGAAGAATTCAAATATTACATTTCAACCCATGGGAAGTCAGGAAGGGAGACAATATGCATTAGGCAACAGAGAAAGGTTATCCCTGGTTGCTAGGAGAAACAGCTGCTTCCCTCCGCAAAAAGAACAGTGGCTGGGTGTTGTGTTGCACACCTGCGCAAGGCCCAGGTTCTCATTCTCCCCAGGGAGTCCAAACAAAATCTGTGTCTGGTACCAGATGAGTCTTAATTCCCATCATTGAAATAATTAGCTTTCCAAATCTCTGAAAACAACCCTCATTTTCTGGATTAATGAAGGATGTTGGGTTCCACAGAGTGAGCCTATTAAGGAACAGCTAATGCAGTGAGTTCATTGCCTCCCACTGAGCACCAGGCAATGTAGGCTCCGGGGAGAATATAAATTCAAAGAGGGTAACCCTGAGGGCTAGAGAGAGAGACATAAGGGGCCAATCTTTGCCTACCCAGGGCTTTGTGGTTACATTCCAGGACCTGTTTAGGTTATGCAAGTGCTGGGAGAGTCTTGTGACTCAGAAGGAGGCTGATGGCTGCTTTATCAGTGTTTGCTAAGCAAAGGAAAGAAAGAATTCAACGCTTGCCAAAATGGGCCTCAGACCTGTAGCCTTTGCCTGGATTCAGGAGCCAAAACATTAGTGTTTTGCACTTAGGAAGAGAATCATAGAACATCAGAGTTGGAAGATGCTTTGGAAAGTCCTTCACTGTATACACAGAGAGGCAAAGTGGAGTACTTAGAATCAGGAAAACATGAGTTCCAATCCAGCCTCTGGAATTTACTGTGTGACCTTGGACAAATGCCTTAATCTCCCTGAGCTTCACTTCCCTCCTCTAAAAATAATAACAGCTGAAGTACCTGCCACACAAAGACCTTCCTGGCATTAAGGATAGATCGCCTGTCTCAGGATCAAAAAGGTTCAAGGCCCACTACGGACACGTACAGGCTGTATGACCTTGGTCTAGTCACTAACCTCTCAGTGCCTCTGGCCACTCTCTAAATGATAAGATTATAAATTATAGGATAATTATAATCCCCTTCTACAGAGGGATGGCTTTATTAATGAAATGAATGTTAAGTCAGGACAAAAAGCTACAACAAATCTTCTCATAGGATTTTTTCAAGAGTCAAATTGAGATCATGTATGTAAAGCACTTTGGAAACATGAAAAATGCTAATGTAAATGTTGCCCTAGTTTTACAGAGGAAGAATTTACCCAGAAGTAAAGTGATTTGCCCATGGCACAGAGCTAGCTGGTGGCAGAGCTGGATCATCTGACTCCCAATCTAGGACTTTTTCCCACTGAAAATCCCCCCCAGTGGAAGATGCTAAGTCAGAATATTGGTCTAGTTGGAGGCAGCTTGGTACTGCAGCAGATAAGCACACTGGGTCTGGAGTTCGAATTCAAATTCAAATCTAGTCTCAGACACCAGCTACCCTGTGCAAGTCACTTAATCTCTGTTTGCTTTAATTCACTGGAGGAGGAAATGGCAAACCTCAAATTGTGGTGCTGGAGAATACTTTTGAGAGTCTCTTTGACAGCAAGGAGATCAAATCAGTCAATACTTAAAGAAATTAATTTGGGTTACTCACTGGAAGATCAAATACTGAAGCTGAAGCTTAACTACTTTGGTCACATAATGGCCAAAGATTTGTAAATAAGTGTCGGTGGGACCTTCTTACGAAGTCCCTGACATGTGACATGTGTGTATAAATAAATAAATATGTGGGTAAGTAAATACCTATGGTATGGTATTCACTAGGAGCATCAGCTTAAACATACAGTCACATTGGTAAGCCAAGCTTGGAGACTTGGAGAATCTTGCCCTAGAGGTTGTTATAAAATCTGCCCCAGAATTTTGGCACAGGCACCAACCATTCCTGCCAAGACAGAGTTCAAGGGAGAAAAAAAGAAAAGTGGATGGGCTTTTGTCACTAGTGCGTCAACTCTTCCTTCTCTTTTCCCTCCTCCTTTAGGAAGTCCCTTTCTCTCTCACTGCCGTTTCTTCCTATTCTTTACTTTATCAATTGCTGATTCAACTGGTATTTTGTATTTCCATTTTGTCCTTCCAAAAGTTCCCTCCCAGTGGTCACTCCATTATCAGGAGCTCTTCCTAAATGACATTCTTCACTCCCAGCTTTCCTGGTTTATTCTCTACCTTCTAATTGTCTCATTTCAGGTGCTGTGGAAAGTGTTGAAATTTTTTAGTTCCAACAGTCTGTCTCTTCTCCTAATAAGATAGAAACTGCCTCAAATATTGCTGTTCTTTGCATTAACAGCAGGGAAGGAAAATTCACTTTCTGACTAGTTCCTCTTCTACTAAGGTTACCCATTCAGCATTGATCCAAATCTCCCCATTGTCCTGATAGATTTTCAGTAACTAAAGGTTAATATCATTTATCTCTGGAACCAAAAGAAGATAGTTAATGATAACTAAGCAGGATTGGGAAATGGCAAGTTAAATCCTTACCTGAGAAGCTGGGATACAGTCTGTGTCCTTCATGTGCACAATCAACCTGAGTAACACCAAATGCTATAACCTCCATTTCCGTAAGTATTTATTTGTTTACAACTTGGCTTAGTGGATAAAGTGATAGGATTTGAACCAGGAAGATTGGGGCTTAAATTTCACTTCATACTTTAATACCTAGGTGCCCCTGGGCATCCCATTTGATCTGTCCCAAGCTCATTCTTCTGATCTCTAAAACTGGAATAATAATACCTGTATCGCATATAGCATGAGGTTTTCGTGAGGATTAAATGTAATTAATGCATTTTGGAAACCTTAAGGTGTGACATAAATGTCAGAAATCACTATTGGTATTGAGGATGAGTGCCTAATATATAGATATGGCACTTTGCAAGGCACTAAGGGAGAGACAGAAAAATTAGGCACAGTCCTGCTCCTCATGGAGCTTAACAGTCTAAAAGGAGAAAGTTTAGCAATCAGCTATTGCAATTACTATTATATAAGGTGTAATATGAAAGTACAATTAGAAAGGTACCAAATGATTTAGGTTTCCTAAAAAGGAAAAGAGTACTTCATGAGGGAAAGAATCAGGAAATGCCTTTAGGAGAACAAGGTATTTTAATTGGACCTTGAAAAAACTGGTAGGATTTATAGAGACAGAAATAGAGGGAAAAGGCATTCTGGGTACAATGAAAAAATCCCTGCAAATACTCTACTGTAGGAAACTACAGAGTGTATATGAGGAACAAGATGGGAGTAAAGAGGACAAGAAGGGAAATACTGAGAAGACGTGGGTTGAGGCTACTTTATGGGAAAGGCTTTGAAAGGGAGAAATGAAATTTTCCCCCAAAGTCTTCTGCTCCAAAAGAAGTGAATGATACTTTCCAAGACATTTATCACCTGATTAGGTCAGGTCAAATTTTTTGTTGTTATTATAAAGTTGTTTCCATCATGTCTGTGTCTTCATGACCTCATTTGGATCCTTCTTGGCAAAGATACTGGAATGTTTCACCATTTCCTTCTGGAGCCCATTTTACAGAAGATGAAACTGAGGCCAACAAGGTAAAGTGACTTGTCCAGGGTCACACAGTTTAATAAGTGTCTGAGGCTAGATTTAAACTCTTGAAGGTAAGTTTTCCTGATTCCAAGGCCACTGCTGTATCCACTGTGACCCCTAGCTGCCCCCTCAAATTTTACACAGGGCTAAATAAACTCAAAAAGCCTGTTAGTAAATTCTCGAGTTGTTGGCTTACTGGGTAGTGTCTCCAATGGATAGTAGATCACCACTGCTTTTCAATCTATTGGAAAGGGCAAAAAAAATGAAACAATTTCTCTGTGCTACTAGACAGATGCCTCCTTGCCTCCCTAGGGATTGGAGGGTGGGGAGAGTGAGATAGTTCCTACCAAACTATTTCCAGGCATTCTTGCCCCTCTAATAGGTCTATAGTTTTTTTTTTGCCTTTTTCTACCCTCCAGAGCCAGCTACCACTTAAACCAGTAATAATTATAGTAGCTCTTGGGTATTCTCTGTGTGTCCAAGACTTTGGGTAACTTACAAGCACTGTCTAATGCATAAGTTTTTCCCAGAAATTCACCCCCTACAAGGAAACACAAAAACAGACAAATGGGGAAATCTGCCCAGGAACACCAGAATCCTTGGAACCACACTCCATAAAACTTTGCCATGAAGAGGTCCAATCAGGCTTTCTTGCTCTTTCTCCTAGAAGGACAACAGGCTCTGTAGTAAAAGTCTAGGGGCTCTGAGGAACCCCAGCCCAGAGGTCTACTTGATTACATTTGCCTAAAGAAGAGGCAGCTAGGTGGTGCAATGGATAGAGTTCTGCGCCTGGAGTCAGGAAGACCTGAGTACAAGTGTGACCTCTGACACTTACTAGCTGTGTGACCTTGGGCAAGTCACTTAACCGCGTTTGCCTCAGTTTCCGCATCTGTAAAATGATCTAGAGAAGGAAACGGCAAACTTTTCTAGTATCTTTGCCAAGAAAACCCCTCAAAAGAGTGACCAAGATTCAGATGTGAGCAAAGACTGATAGCTTCTTTTAGTTTGTACTTTAGGAACATAGGTAGTCTCAGGGGGTGAGGTGGTACAGTGATGGTAGTAGCCCTTAGCCCACTTTTACTGACACTCTCAATTCAGGTGTCCCCATGAGTGTTCTATGAGTCACCCTGAGGGGTTTTGGAGATTCTTCTACTAATAATGTTCTTCTAAGCTCCCATCCAGCATGTTTTACACAATATCAATCACCTGGTAAATACTGCCTTAATATTATTCAACCAGCGCTATCAAATCAGTATCATAACTATTTATTATCCCTTAACCTTTTTTAAAATTTATTTTTAGCTTTCAACACTCACTTTTATAAGACTTAGTTCTAAATGACTTTCCCCACCCTCTCTACCTCCCTCCCCAAGACAGCATGCAATCTGATATATGCTATACATGTACAATCATATTAAACATATTTACACATTAGTCATGTTGTGAAAGAAGAGTCAGAACTAAAGGGAAAAAAAAACAAGAAATAAAGAATGAGAGAGAAAATAGTTTGCTTCTATCTGCATTTAGATTCCATAGTTCTTTCTCTGGATGTGGGTAGCATTTTCCATCATGAGTCTTTTGGAATTGTCTTTGATTTAATTCTCAGCATTGATGAGAAGAGCTAAGTCTAGCAAAGTTGGTCATTACATAGTGTTGCTGTTACTGTGATTAACTATATTCTATCTCTGCCTTCTCTTTCTCCTACTACATTCATCTCAACCCATAATTTTCTGTTTTAGATATTGTCCCTTCATATTCATCTCACCCTATGCCCTCTGTCTCTCTCTACATATATACACACACATATACTGTATATATATATTTTTCTATCCAACTATCCTAATACTGAGAAAGATCTCATGAGTTACAAATATCATCTTTCCATGTAGGAATGCAAACAGTTCAACTTTAATAAGTCCCTTATGGTTTCTCTTTCCTGTTTACCTTTTCATGCTTCTCTTGATTCTTTTTTTGAAAGGTAAATTTTCTATTCCGCTCTGATCTTTTCAGAAAGAATTCTTGGAAGTCCTCTATTTCATTGAAGTTCCATTCTTTTCCCCCAGAAGTAATGTACTCAGTTTTGCTGGGTAGGTGATACTTGATTTTAATCCTATCTCCTTTGATCTCTGGAAAATCATATTCCAACTCCTTTGATCCCTTAGTGTAGAAGCTGCTAAATCCTTTGTTATCCTGATTGTGTTTCCACAGTATTTGAATTGCTTCTTTCTGACTGCTTATAATATTTTCTCCTTGACCTGGTGACTCTGGAATTTGGTTATAATATTTCTAGTTTTTATTTTGGAGTCTCTTTCAAGAAGTGATCAGTGAATTCTTTCCATTTCTATTTTATCCTCTGGTTCTAGAATATCAGGGCAGTTTTCCTTGATAATTACTAAAAAGATGATTTCTAGGCTCTTTTTTTGATTATAGCTTTCAGGTATTACAATACTTTTTAAATTATCTCTCCTGCAACCATTTTCTAGGTCAATTGTTTTTCCAATGAGATACTTCACATTGTCTTCTATTTTTTCATTCTTTTGGTTTTGTTTTATATTTTCTTGTTTTCTCATAAAGTCGTTAGCTTCCATTTGCTCTATTCTAATTTTTAAAGAATTATTTTCTTCAATGACCTTTTGGACCTCTTTTGTCATCTGGCTTATTTTGCTTTTTAAGGCATTCTTCTCCACATTGGCTTTTTGGACTTCTTTTGCCATTTGGGTACAATTTTAAAGGTGTTATTTTCTTCAGCATTTTTGAGGTTTCCTTCAGCAAGCTGTTCACTTGTTTTTCATGATTTTCTTACATCATTTTCATTTCTCTTCCCAATTTTTCCTCTTCCCTTAATTTTCAAAATGCTTTTTGAGCTCTTTCAAGGTCTGAAACCAATTCATATTTTTCTGGAGGTTTTGGATGTAGGAGCTTTGATCTTATTGTCTTCTTCTGGGTACGTTTTATAATCTTCATTGTCACCATAATAACTTTCTAAAGTCAAAGATTTTTTTTCCCCATTGTTTGCTCATTTTCCCAGCCTGTTACTTGACTTTTTAACTCTTTGTTAAGATAGGGCTCTGCTTCTAGAGTGGAGGGCAAAATGTCTCAATCTTCAGAAGTTTGTGCAACTATTTTCAGGGTTACTTCTGAGGACCTGTAACTTTTCAGTTCCTCCAAGGTGGTATGGTCTAAGGAGATGGCTCCTGGCCTGTACTCTGGTCTATGAGCAACCCTAAGCACTCTTTTCTGCCCTGGAACTGCAAAGAGTGTCTCTTCTCCACTGTGACCACAAGTTCTGCTGTGTTAGTGCTCCTCCTCATCCGAGGACTGCCACCGAGGACTGCCACTGAGGACTGTCACCAAGGACTGCCACCCAGATCTGTGTATGGACAAAGCAACAGAATCCTACCCCAGTGCTAGCAAAAAGACCTCTGTAATCTCCTTCTGACCAGTTGTTCGACCCCATTACTGTCTGTGGCTAGACTGAGAACTCTGGTAGCACCTGTTGCTATTGCTGATTCAGTCACTCCCAAGGCCTGCTCCTGGTTTGCCAGGACTGGGGCTGTACTGGTGTGGCCTGTGCTGGACTACACTCCACTCTAACCTACATGAGACAGACCTTTCCTGCCAATATTCCAAGTTTTCTTGGGCTAGAAATTTGTTTCACATTTTCTTTTTGTGGGTTCTACTGCTCTAGAATTTGTGTAGAGTCACTTTTTAAAGGTATTTGGAAGGTTTGGGGGGATAGCTCAGGCAAGTCAGTGCCTTTACCCCACTATCTTGGCTCCAGTTCCCCACCCCTTCCCCCATACAAGTAACCCTTTACTGGTACAGAGGACGCCAGACCTTGTCCATTACTTGTAGTATGACTATCTGGCCCGCACAAGTCAGTAAGAAAGGGATCAACTTTACTGGGACCCTAAGTTCTTTCCCTTCCAGGGAAATTTCATCCAGAATAATAATATTAAGACTTTAAAAAAAATTAATTATATTTTCCAGTTATATGTAAAAATTGCCTTCAACATTCATTTTTGTAAAATTTTGAGTTCCAAATTTTTCTCCCCCTTTCCTCCCCAAGATCACAAACACTATGACATAGGTTATACATATACTATCACGTTAAACATATTTCCACATTAGTCTGTTGTGAGAAAAAGAATCAGAATAAAAGGGAAAAACCATGAGAAAGAAAAAACAAAAAGTGAAAATAGCATGCTTTGATCTGCATTCAGACTCCAGAGGGCTTTCTCTGGATGCGGTTCGCATTTGACGGGAAGATTTTAGATATCTCAGAGGAAAATGGGGCTCACCACGGGGGAAGGTGGCTTGATTCTCTAAGAACTCATAAGTACTTCTTGAAGGGGAGGCCTACTTATAGTACTATAAGTCTGGAGGAATAGATTGTTCCTTAGGGAGAGCAGAGGTCCAATAAAGAGGAAAAAATCATTTTATTGACTGTTTAAGGGCATGAATTCAAGTCTTTTTTGATGAGTTTTCTTTTCCATTGGATTCAACAAAGATATCTTATTCAATGAGGCAGATTTTGATATTCTAAGTGGGTTGATTACTGAGAAGCTTCACAGATTAAACCCTGAGTTTCCAAACCCACAACATAAAGGTATCAGCTGTCATAGCAGTATTGTAAAGGATCTTCAGTGAAAGACTTGCTCTCCCAATTCCTAGGCCAAACAGAAATCAGTGCAGGTGAAAACAGGACTCTTTAGAAAGTGAAGGGATAGCCAGAATAAAGGTCTTCCCTAAAACATGAACAGCATCGACCCTATCAACCTTAATGCATCTCTTCTTATCAGGAATAATACCTTAAAGATGTGGTTGGTCATCAGTTTTGGAAAGAGTTCAGCCATCGTCATCTTTGGTTCCAGGCTGAACTTCACAGGAATGGTGGGCAGTGGGGAAAAAAAGACTGAATGGCCTGGGACAATCTGATCTATTTCCCATTTAGGCCTTATGATCACAAAACTTCACTGACATCTAATGTGGGAGGATGAAGGAAAAGGGGTCATGGTAAAAAGAAAAGAATTGGAGGTCACTGTTTTATAGAATTTGTGCAATTTTGCAGCTAGAATAAATTTAAATACATTCTTGGTTACAGGTTGGTTCAGTTTTGTGGCCAGTTAAATGTTTTTTTATCCTTACGTAGTAAACACACAAGAAACAGAGACAGAATACCTGTGCATTCTCTGAAGTAAAGGAAAGAGCCCTCTGTTACATACCATCACTCATTTCCAGAAGTGGGCTTTTCATAAAATTGACTTTTGAGTAATACAATAAATTAGGAAAGAATTAAGAAGATACTGTTCCAATTCTCAAAGCATATAACAAAAGAGTAATCATCCAAACTATTTGGTACTGGCTAAAAAACAGAGATTGATCAGTGGAACAATCAAGTCCACAACCTACACAAGAGAATGAACATAGTAGCATAGTGTTTAATAACCCTAAAGATCTAGTTATTAGAATAAGGACCCACTACTCAAGAAGAACTGCTAGAAAAACAAGAAAACATACTGGCAGAAAATATGTAGAGACCATCATCTCACAAGATACATTGAAATAAGCTCCAAATGGATAAGAGTTAGATATAAAATATCATATAATAAATAAGTTAGTGGAACAAGGAAGAAAATATCTTTTGCAACTCTGTGTAACAGTGATTATCTGACCCTTACTGCCTAAAGGCCAAATATATTACATTTTACTTTTCTCCCAGGTTTTTCTTGCATATCATCAGGGAATTGGAGTGGTGAAAGGAATCTCTCATCCCTGCCTTTGGTTCAAACCACCACTAATTGCACCACAGTTCTATTCAACCACTTAACAGATTAGCTTTTACAAAGGAATATTTACAAAATATACAATTATTCTCACACACATATACCTCTGAGGCATAGTTCTTATTACACAGACCACTTTTGTCTCTGGGGAAAAAAGGGGGATTAGATTCACAGCTTAGCTCAGTACTTACATTGCATTAGTTTCACTAAATTCCAAGTTGCAATTTCCCTCCCATTCTCATTTTGTTCTGGGACCTTTGCTTCTCTGGGCTTTCCTGCTAGACTGGTTACAACATTTGACCTGAAATCCTGGACTCTACGGTCCTTATGGCTTCTGGATTGAGAACTCCCTTTCTTGTACCTAGAACTGAAAAGGACAAATGAAAACAGGCCAGGACCTTAAGTCTGCTTCTGAAGGCTCTAGGGTGTAAGGGAGAAGACCTCTTTCCCATTACTGCTTGGAATACTTGCTGTGAGTGAATGAGTCCTTCACCTCTGGATGCTACAGAAACACTGTCAGTCTCAGGTAAACTTAAAGATGCAGACAGTTCTGACTAGCCTGCTCCCATCTATGTGATAGGGTGATGTAGAATGTTCATCATGTGCCAGTTCTCACATCTCATAGTCACAGGTCCCTGGCATCTCCTATATGGATGTCACTGTTTTAGATTATTTGGCCATGCTCCAAATCCCTGTTACCTATGGATAGGAGAAGACTTTGTGACCAAACAAGGGGTAGAGATAAGATCATATTAAGATAAATTGGATGATAAAATATTTAAGAGTTTTTGCAAAAACAAAACCAATTCAGTTAAAATTGGAAAAAACTTTGCAGCATATTTCTCCAATAAATATTTTACATTCAGGATACACACACACACACACACACAAGATTTCACATCCAAGACACACATGTATGTATATAAATATACATGTTATATATGTAATATATGTATATTCAAATTTTTGAGAACAACCATTCCCCAGTAGATACATGACTGCAAGATATGAACAAGTAGTTTTCAAAGAAAGAAATCTAAGCTATCAAAAACCATGTGAAAAAATGTTCCAAGTCACTAATTAGAGAAATGCAAATAAAAGCAACGCTGAGATTCTGTTGAATAACCATCAGACTGGCAAAACTGATAAAAAAGGAAAATAACAATTTTTGGAAGGGCCCTAGAAAACCAACACATTATTAGCTGAGTTGTGAAGTAGTTCAGTCATTCTGGCAAGCAGTTTGGAAGCATGGCACCCAAAGTTACCAAACTATGCAAAGCTTTGGAAGCAGTGACAAGACTATTAGGCATATATGTCAAAGAGGTCAAAGGAAAAAGAGGATACATATTTGCAAAAAATATTTATAGTACCTCTTTTGTAGAATTAAAAACCTAGAAATTAAGGTTCTCCTTATCAGTTGGGAAATGGCTAAACAATTGTGGCATCTGAATCTAATGGAATACTATTGTGCTGAAAGAAGTGACAAAAGAGAAAATTTTGGAGAATATAAGGAAAATTTAGATGAACTAACACCAAGCGAAAGGAGCAGAAATTTTTACAATAAAAATAACATTCTTAAAAAAAGCTTTGGAAGACTTGAGAGTTCTGATTCATTCAACGACCAACCATGAAGAAACAACTTTGAAATTCTCAAGAACTCTGATCAACATAATGACCAACCCATAATTCCAAAGGACTCATGATGAAGCATGGTATCCACCCTCTACCAGATGGGTGATGAACTCAAGGTGAAGAAGATGAAGTGTGTCTTCAGACATGTCTAATGAGGGAATTTGTTTCATTTAACTATACATATTTGTTACAAGAGTTTTCTCTTTCTTTTTTTCTTTTTCAGTTAGGAGTAGAAGAGGAGGGAGAAGGGGAGTTAGGGATGAGTTAGCCAAAAAAAAGAAAGGCCAAAAAAAGAACACTGAAACATTTACATTTTTGAAAATTATATTTTATTTTATTTTTCTGAAACATTCTTCTTTAAGTTCACAGAAGACAAAAGAAGGAAGGTCAGAAAGAATCACAGGCAAGCGGAAGAACTTTTATAGTTGTACACTGAATTTATTACATATTTAAAAGAAAAATGTACATAATAGAGATTCATAGTTGCATGCAGTAACCTCTCTGTTTCACTATGTATCTGAAAATCCTCATTTCATTTGTTCATTAAGTTTGGAATAAAATTTTTTTTAAAAAAAGAAGATATCACTCTTCTAGTGGAAGCCTTCTTTGTTCTACCTTTTAATTTATTAGAAGAAAGGTATGCCAGGAAGTCAAAAATCATGTTCGTTGGAAAACAAAGAGTTACTGTTTGGAGACTGGTGAACAGGTGAATGTCCTGTAATTATCCTGGGGACAGATAATAAGAAATAATCTTAAATTGGCACCTGAAAAAATTGAGATTAGCTATAAGGAAATGTTACAACTTTTTGGCAGGGAGAATAGTTTAATATTGGAATGAGGGGGCGGAGCCAAGATGGCGGAGTAGAAAGACTCACATTTGCTAGCTCCGAACCCACAGCCCATGGATTGCCTCTAAAAAGAACTCCTGACAAATTCTGGAACAGTGGAAGCCGCGCAGCAACACAGTGAAGGAGATTTCCGT
>CM053772.1:91733084-91782362 GCA_028658325.1 Potorous gilbertii | reverse complement strand
AATTGGAACACTAATTCATTGTTGGTGGATCTGTGAGCTCATGCAACCATTCTGGAGAGTGGTTTGGAACTATGCCCAAAGGGCTACAAAAATGTACATACCCTTTGACCCAGCAATATTATTACTAGGAGTGTATCCCCAAGAGATCATAAAAATGAGAAAGGGTCCCACATGTACAAAAATATTTATAGCAGCACTCTTTGTAGTTGCCAAAAACCGGAAATCAAGGAGATGCCCATCAATTGGGGAATGACTCAATAAATTATGGTATATGAATGTAATGGAGTATTATTGCGCCATAAGAAATGATGAACAAGAAGCCTTCAGAGAAGCCTGGAAAGACTCATATGATCTGATGCTGAGTGAAAGGAGCAGAACCAGAAGAACTTTGTGCACAGCAACGACCACAGTGTGTGAGAGTTTTTCTGGTAGACTTGGAACTTCATAATAATGCAAGAACTTAAAAAAAAATTCCCAATGGTTTTCTAAAGCAAAATGCCTTTCACACTCAAAGAAAGAACTATGGAATTCCATCGCTGAATGTAGTAGATCATGTTTGTGTGTGTGTGTGTGTGTGTGTGTGTGTGTGTGTGTATTATGCTTTGATTTGTTATATGATTTCTTCTATTTATTTTAGTTCGTCTACACAGCATGACTGTAGTGAAAACGTATTCAGTAGGAAAGGATATGTAGAACCTATATAGAATTGTGTGTCTTCTTGGGGAGGGAGGAGGGTGGGGGTAAAAATCTAAGTTTTATGGTAGTGATTGTAGAACATTAAAAAAGAAAGAAAGAAAGAAAAAAGAAAAAAAGAAGACTGCCCTCTTGCTCCTTTATCCATCAAAAGATAGTATCTCTTTCAGAAAATAGGGAAAATGAGAATACCTGACCAGTGACCAATGAGAACTTTTCAAATCCATATTGGCCGCCATACATAGCAGGCCAAAGAAGATAGGACTAGGCTGCTCTTGCTTAAAAGATACCAGAACTTTTGGAGTACTTGTGAGAATAATTACTGAAATAGACCTCTCCTAACCCAGGGTTGCTAGATCCAGTAGCAATTACCCCCTAGCTCCAGACCCCTATGTTGCCTTGTTAGCTTTCCTGACAATGTCTTGGTCACTTCAAACAAGGGTTATGTGCCTTTACCTTTACCCTGCTACCTGTCTTCACAGTGATCAACTTGGTCTATCAGACCATATTCCTATGAGGCTTGACTTCTCATGACCTAGACCATGGAGACTGAGTCACTTTCAGTTCATGGGACTGATTTCTGGTGTTATTGATAGAATATCAACAGCAGTAATCAGACCAAAGTATGTAGGATAAATTATTACACTGAGGAAGCCAGGATTGGGAACCATGGAGGCAGAAAACAGCAATTAAATAATAATCCTGAGGAGTTCATGAGCACCTCTCCCATTCTGAATCTGCTTGGAGGCAACAGATAAAACCAAGAGAAGCCCAGAACCTTTGGGCTACATTCACTATACTTCAGCAGCTGGGTTGATTATCTTGGAAGGAGGCAGAAACAGAGTCAAGCAAGACCTTTCAGTACGTGTAGTGACATCTAGAAAAGCGTTGCAGCAAGTATGTGGGGGGAGGGGGAGTGAGGGAAGGCGGGATGACAGTGGAGGTGTCTAATATTCTTAGGCAGATTTCCTTCTGTCTTTCTGTTTCCCTGTGTTTGATGTCTCTGAGGGAGTTTTGTGGTCTGGAACACTGAAATTCACCAAAGAGCCACACTTGGGGACCCAGAATTCCACATGTGACCTCAAGGCCACAGGTTCCCCACCTCTGTTCTAGGTTATGAGATGCTCAAAGTCTTTAGTAAAGAGAACACCAAAAATATGATGAATCTGTGTCACAGGGACAGCAATAGCCACTCCTTGAAAACGACTTCTGGGTACCTTAGAGGTCACCTAGTTTGAAATCTTCTCATTGTATGGATGAGGAAAATCTGTGATAAAGACAATCTGGGAATAAAACTCACTTCTGAAAAAAAAAAGAAAGAAAAAGAAAATGATTTCTGAGCCCTATTCTCTTGGGCATTCTCAGTGTGTCCCTGATATATATTGAGGAGATATATATATATATATATATATATAATAGATCCTGATATATATCTATATGTATCTGTATATATGCATATGTATATGTCTATTTCACAAGATCATATATTTAACGAGGGAAGGAGATCATCCAGTTCAGCCTCATTTTACTATGAGGAAGCCATGGGCCAGAGAGAACAGGTCACACAAGCTAATAATGGTCAGACTCAGATCCAGGAATCTTACACCACATTACACTGCCTCTCAAACCTCACGTTTGCATTATACTTTTGGGAATAGATCCACATATTTTTGGGAATATAGCCATATAACCAATAGGAGGTCCTATAGCTGGAGCCAGGGGCAGGAGCAGCAGAACATGGGGCCAGGAATTATCTGTGTCCTTCTCACAGGTCAGTTACTCAACAAGCATTTATGAAACAATTACTATGTTCCAGGCCCTATGCTAAGCACTGAGGATACAAAGAGAAGCAAAAAGATAGTCACTGCCCTTGAGGAGCTTACATTCTGAAAGGAAAAGACAATACATAAAAGAAAACTGAAAAGGGAGGGAAAAGGAAAAGGGGGGCATGATAGAAAAGTCCACAATGGGGTGGTGCAGCCTCGAGGCCACATGTGGCCCTCTAGGTCCTCAAGTGCAGCCCTTTGAATCCAAACTTCACAGAACAAATCCCTCAGTAAAAGGATTTGTTCTGTAAAACTTGGACTCAGTCAAATGTCTGCACCCGAGGACCTAGAAGGCCACATATGGGAGTTCCCCATGCCTGCTCCAGAGTGTAGCCTCGTGAGAAATAAAGAGATTGTTGACTCAAGCACCTCCCTTAAATAGAGGTTCTGGGAGGAACCATCCAGTTACAGGGAAGGAGCAAAGGGTACTTTCGAGGTATGAATTCCAAAGCTAAAGTGATCTCCTAAGATGAAGAGGTTTCTGGTACATGGTAAATTCCAGACTACAGTCTAGTGAGAAACCATTGGAACTAGTGATTCTAGTGGCAGAAATGCCGGGAAAAGTCTGAAATGATAGGATTATGAGGGACCAGAAAGAAGAGGTGGATTGTACAAGATTAGGAGCTAGAGGAGGGAGAACCTCAAAAACTATCTCATCCAGCTTTAACAGATAGATTGAGGCTTGTCCAAAGTGACACAGTAATTATGAGAGGTAGGATGTGAACCTAGGCCACCTGAGTCCAGAGCAGGCATTCCTCCTATCACATCATTTCCTATATAGAGCTGAAGGGTTAATTAACAAGAAGAGGGAACATGAAATACGAGGAAAGAGACCTGAGGTCCAAGGGACTGGAGGACTATACTGGTAGTGCAATGGTAACAAGATCTAATCAGAAAACAGTGTGAAAAGGGGCTTGACTTAAAAGAAATTGTCTAAGCTAAGCCTGTCTAAATAGGCTTGAGCAAAAAATTTCTTCTCAATGTGGTGAGTATCTTTTTAAGTTCCAATGAGCAATACTGCAGCAGTTCCCAGAAGCCACCAGGGTTTTCTCCATGTTAGAGCAATGGCAAATACAGAATGCTAGAAAGGAATTTAGAGATCACCTAATTTCAACTCCCTAATTCTGTAGTGCAAATGGATAGAGTGCCGGGCCTGGAAACAGGAACACCTGAGTTCAAATCCAGCCTCAGATGATTAACTAACTGTGTGACTTTGGATAACCTTTGTTGACTCTGTTTCCTCAACTGAAAAATGGGGATCATCTCAGCCTCTCCCTCCCAGGGTTGTTATGAAGCACTTAGCACAATGTCTGGTACATAGTTGGTGCTATGTAAATTCTAGTTATTACTGTTATTTTAAAGTGGTGGCTAAGGAGGCATAGCGAGGTCAAGTCATGCGCCCAAAGTCATATGTTGAAGTAGGGCTAGAACCCAGTTCATAGTCCAGGGTTCTCCACACCATCCTACACAAACATCTCTTAAGCCAGGAGGGTCAATTGTGATCCAATCCCATCTTCTCCCTAAATGTTCACTCTTTCTGTCAGTGAGAGGCATTGAAGTCTCACTGTTCCCATGGGATTGAGTAGTAGCAGGTATATTGGATAGTGACTAGATGTGTGACTTCATTGGTAAAGGGAACTTCTAGATGATGAAATTCTCTGTGCCAATGCAGGTCAGCACTCTCTCTGCCATTTATAACTTTAGCGTTGCCCAGGACACAGAGAGATTAAGTAATTCGTCCATGGTCGAAGGCCATGTCTTGAAGGCAGGTCTTGAACCCAGTTTTTTCCGGTTCCTAGGCCAGCTTTCCATCCACTACACATAGTAGTTTCCTAATGATTTCTTATCAATAACAGTTGATATAATAATAGTTTAATAATAGTTGAAATAATAATAGTTCTCAGGTCATGTATCATAGACTTAAAATTGGAAGGGACATCAAAAGTCATTTAGTCCAATTCCCTTTATTTTACAAATGAAGAAATAAAGGCCCAGAAGTAAAATGACTGGTGATTTGAGAAGCGAGGCTCCTCTCTCTCCAAATCCAATGCCCTTACCTCTGTCCCACCCTATCTTTCTGCAGAGAATCTCAGAACACACCACTCAAAATCACTAAGCATCTAAGCCCATCTAAACAGACATCAGAATTGACTGAGGCAGCATAGAGCTGGTGGAGAGGATGCCGTATGTGGGGTAGGAGGAACCAGACTCAAATCCTAAATTTCACTGACTTGGGCAGGTCACAATGTCCCTGGGCCTCAACAATGGCCTTTGAGATTCCACTTCAGACTCTCTTATTTGGCTCTGGAGCTTCTGAGACAGTTTGAATCCTGGGTCTGTCAATTACTGTCTGTGTGATCTGGGTAAAAATCACTTAAATTCTCTGGGTCTTAGCTATCTTATGTGTACAATGAGGTGTTTCTCAGAGGGACGCTAGAGCCAGCTGGACCTCTGACTCAAGTGAGTCAATTGTTAAATTTTAATGGGAGCATTTATAACTCTATCAGCAAAAGCTCCAAATCAGGGCTTGGTTTATTGATTGTCTAGACTTGATGGAGAAAATGTTAATAATGCAAATTAATTTTATGAGTATGTTATGGGAACTTTTTTCTCTCTCAAATGAGATCATTGTTAAACATTTACCAGTAAACCAATGGCCTTTTTACTATAAATCTGTGACACTATGATCCTATTGAACAACCTTGCTGTAAGGTTAGGATGGGCCCCTCTAATCTTTCAGTTTTTTGGAAGAGAATGAATAACTTTACCATGTTCAAAATGGAATGTTTGGCTCTTGATCTATTATTCCCAGGACAGTGTCTCTGCTACCCACAAAAAATAGAATGAATATTTTTGAAACTGAATTATCATCAAAAAAACCTCAGATACTTATCTTGGTAACACCTATCACCATGCGTGATACATGTTAAATAAGGGTCTCAATGTGTCCTAAATATGTGTCCAATGGTAATAAAAAAGTAAAAAATGACAAGTGCCATAGGAGAGGCATTGAAATGCAGGGGTCCATAGGAAGGAGTCTGGCATAAAGGGAAGAGCAATGATGGACTTGGGAGGCCCTCAAGATCAGGCTTGATTCCTGACTCCAACACCTATTCATGTGACTCTAGGCAAGTCCCTTGAACTTTCTGGGCCTTTCCTTATTTGTCAAACAAAGAGGTCAGATTAGATGATCTCTAAGGTCCTTTCCAGCGATAACATTCTATATAACTTTATACCTGATCACTTCTGGCTGGTGGAGTGAGGAAGACAGTAGGATTAAGAATGGCTTTGTGGAAGAAGTAGATCTCAGAAATCCCTAGGACTGTACTTCAAAGGATCTGCCTGTGAGTTCATCAAAATGCACCCTCCCTCCAAATGCCTGCCTCATGCAGTCCTCACCCATGTTCTTCCAGAAATCCTCCAAGATGTTGGAGGTCTTCCTTAAGGCCTTTTAATATTTTGTGGGTACAACTGTTCTGTGGAATGTTCACCTGTCATCCCTCACTCTCACATCACATGCCTAAGTCACCTGGATATTTATTTCCTGGTTGTTGTCTTTTAGGTCCCTTCTTAACCAGCAGATGGAACTGGAAACTCTCAGATGAGAAAGCTCCATTGCAAGTTGGCACTTTTGCAACTTTTTGGCAAGTTATGGTCTTGGAATATTTAGCACTAAGAGGCTAAATTACTAAATTACAGTCAGCATATGTCAAAGGTGAAGGCAGAACCTAGGTCTTCCTAGCTTTGATGCTGGTTCTGTCTGCTATACTATTACTACTACTAACAATGATAGCCAGCCCTTATGTAGTACTTACTATACACCAGCCACTGTGCTAAGTGATTTACAATTTTTATCTCGTTTGATTCTCACAACAGCCCTAAGAAGTAGACAGAAGTTAGGTGACCTGTCCAAGGTCACACAGCTAGTAAGTGTCTGAGGCTGGATTTGACTCTAGGCCCACAGATCTATCCACTCTATCCCCTTGATGTCCACTGCTACCTTGTACTCTGCTTTTCTCTTAGTGCATATGGTTTATTAATAATGGTGATCAATCTCTAGATATAAAGGGTATGTAGTACTGATATAGAATAATACTTATGTGTTTTTGAGATATCAGTATGTCAGTTTGCTTTGCTTGACTGTACTTTGTTACAAGAGAGACTTCACAAACGCTATTGTGGGAGGACAGGTCAAGTGAGAGAATAGAATAAATGGAGGGCAGCATAGGACAAAGGAAAATGTGATTAGTCTTTCACAACATAACTATTAGGGAAGTGTTTTGCATTGTTACACATGTATGACCTATATTGAATTGCTTGTTTTCTCAATGAGGGTGGGTGGGAAGGGAGGAAGGGAGAGAATATGGAACTCAAAGCTTTAATAATGAATGTTAAATATTATTTTAGCATGCAACTGGAAAATAAGATATACAGGGGAATAGAAATCCATTTTGCCCTACAGGAAAATAGAGGGAAAGAGGAATGGAAGAAGGGTAGGTAATAGAAGTGAGGACAGACTGGAGGAGGGGGTGTATGGGTGTACGCTGTCTTGGGGTGGGGTGGTGGGGAGAGATGGGTAGAAA
Source organism: Potorous gilbertii (assembly GCA_028658325.1). Taxonomy (NCBI): domain Eukaryota; kingdom Metazoa; phylum Chordata; class Mammalia; order Diprotodontia; family Potoroidae; genus Potorous; species Potorous gilbertii. The sequence continues at coordinate 91,775,260 of CM053772.1, read as the reverse complement.
ACTTTGAATTCAAATTCTTGTGGAAGTGAATGTTGAGAACTGAAAAATAAAAAAGTTTTATATGTTTTTTTTTTTTAAAAAGAGGCATCAAATGTGTGTGGGGAGGGTACCAGGAAATGGCAGTAATGTTTTTTACAAGTGTCAATAAAACTTAAAAAAATAATAATATTGGCTAAATGTCTTTTTGGTTCAAGACATTGTGCCAGGATCTGGGCAAACAGAGACAAAAAAACAACATGGCTAGTCCCTGTCCTCAGAGAGTTCACATCCTACTTGTATCCATAACATTTATCCTATTGAATTTTTGTGTTCAATAGTAGCAACTTGGACTTTTTTCTTCACCATTGAATTTTATCTTACCTGTATAGGACCTTGATGTAATGAAATACTTCTCAATAATTAGGGCTATTTCAAATGCATTTCCTTTGGAGGTAGAGTAGCTAAGTTTATTTTTACTAGAAGTGTTCAAATATAGGTTGTAGATGTCTTCTTGTTGCATATGATGTAGAGAGGATTTTTTTTTCAGCTATAGGTTAGACTAAACAGCTGCTGAGAGCCCTTGAAACACTGAGATACCCTCTTTGTCTCCATAACTATTATTTAAAAAACAATATTCATTAAATGGCTACATTTAACATTGCGGATAGTAATTAAGAAAGTAAAGTAGGTGCCTTTAAAGTCACTGCTAACTCTAAACAACTGTTGTTAAGTCATTTCAGTTCTGTCCAACTCTTCATGACCCCATTTGGGATTTTCTTGGCAAAAATACTGGAGTGGTCTGCCATTTCCTTGTCATCTTACAGATGGAGGAAATGAAGGCAAACTGGGTGAAGTGACTTGCCCAAAGTCACACAACTAGTAAGTCTCTGAGGCTGGCTTTTTAAGTTAAAAGTTCTTCCTGAATTCAGAAGCAGCCCCCTCTCCACTGCCATCACTTTCTTAAGTCTAGAGTGACAATCAATAAGGCAATAAATCAAGCACCAATTTGTATTACTCCCTAAATGCTGAGGTATAAATAGTCATAATGAAAATTTGTTTCGCATACTGGTTTGAACCAACTCTATAGTGCTGTATAAAAGTGTAATTGAACATTATTGTACTGTAAAAAATAATTAATGTGAAGAATTCAGATATGCACTAGAAGGCTTAGATGAATTAACACAGAGTAAAGTAGGCAGATCCAAGAAAAACAATCAACGGAATAACTACAAAACAAAACAAAAGACATTACAGAAAAACTAAATATTGTGTAGTTATAATGACCAAGCTTAACCTTGGAGAAAACTTAAGAAATCACAACTCTCTTCCTTTTTTGCAGAGGTGAGAGGGCCTATCGGCACAGAAAATTATTTATACTATTTGACATAGTTGATGTGTTGGCTTCTTTCCCCCTTTCTTTTTTATTCTGTTATGAGGGATGGCTTGTTGGAAAGAAGAAGGAGATATAATCAGAAATGAAAGTAATAGAAAAATAAAATATGTCAGCAAAGTAAGAAAAAAAGGCACAGAGGAAGCGGGAGTAGAGAGCAGATCATAGTGGAAAAAATAAGTGCCTAGTAACATTGGAAGACTTTCTAATTAAATAGTCCTAGTAATATATTGTTAGTTCTAATTCTTCATTTATTAGTATCAGTTAAAAATCACAGGGGTAATTCCATCAAAATGAACTTCAAAGGTACTTACTTCTTACATTTCTTGACAGTGCAATCACACCGACAGTGGAAAATATAAATAACTTGGCCTTTGAGGTTTTATACACAAATTTATTAACTTCAAAGATATTTTTAACTCCATATTTGTCTTTATGGAAGTATAGTGATAAAGTCAATGAAGCTAACTGAATCTTCTTTCTTCCCTACCGGGCTTAAATTCTGTCTTAAGTAAGTGAATGAGCATTCCTATTTGTGTATTTTTAGTATAGTTGAAAGGATACTGGATTGAACTTTATTAGAACCAAGCAACAAGAAGACATTGCTGTAGAAATCACACAATCTTTCAATAGAATACTTCCTACTGATCTCCCTCTTCTAATGAACTTTTAAAAAATACACCATTCTAAAATAGATAATTTTAAAATGTTATTTAAAACATTATTTAACCATAAAAAGAAGTTGATTGCAGGAGTTTCCTGATCTATCTGATGAGTTTAATTGGAATTCCTTTGTTAGGAACCATGCCTCTCTTCTGATAGAGTTTGGATGGATATGTCCATTGGTACCTTATTAAGAGAAGAAAGAAAATTTCTAGTTAAGTCATAGTGATTGGGGATGACTCTAAGATTATAGGATCATAGATTGAAAAGAAATGATCCTATAAGTTGATGATTTGGTGGTTGAGACCCTTGGGAGGGAGGGCTCTATCAGAGAAACTACTTCTCTATGCTAGCCAATAAAAGTGAGTCAAATGGACTTGCCAGCTCTTCCCTCCCCTCCTTTTCCTTGTACCTTTCAGAGCAGAGCAAAGGGTAAAGGAGGTGGTATCTTTCCTCTTTTCTCAATTTGGCAGCTATGTGCATGATGGATCTGAGTAGAAGGAGATGAAATAGAGAGACCATTTGGGAGGCCACTGCAACAGGCCCAGACCATGAGAGTTTATGGTTTAGGCTTGGATGAGCTGAGAGAAAGGATCAGACAAGAGATCAGATAGAGTCACATGGAAAGATTTAGCAATTTGCCAAATGAGGAAGAGTGAAAAGGCAAGGATAATGCCAAGATTTTGAAACTGAAATACTAAAAAAATGGTGGTGTCTCTGGTAGGAATAGGGAAATTTGGAGGAGGGGTTGGTTTTGTAGGAAAATATAATGAGTTCTGTTTTGGATATGCTGAATTTGAGATATCTCTGAGACATTCAATTTGAAATATCCAATAGGCAGTTGGCCACAAGCAACTGAAACTCAGGGGAAAGAGACAGACAGACAGACCAACAGACAGAAATGTGCCTGAGTCATCTGCAGAGAGATGATAATTAAACTCATGGAAGCTTATGAGTTTACTGGTTGGTTGGTTGGTCATTGTCCTTTGCTCTTGAAGAGGACCAAAATAACATCATCATAATAAACTCAAGTTTTAACGTGTCCAACTATGGCTGATCAGACCAATACGAGCTTGGAATGCTCCACCACAGATTGGGCACAGATAGTCTGTGTGAACATTTGGAGTGGTTACTCCAATTTTGTGCATCTTACATTTCCTTTGTACTGCTTCAATTCTGCTTTGCTCATAGAGCTCAGAACCTTTTCTGATGTGGGTACACCATGCTAAATGGTTCTGTGCCAGTGTCTCCCATGTCACACAATCAAATCCAAAGTTCTTGAGAGAGACCTTGAAAGTGTCCTTGTATCACCTCTTCTGACCACCATGTGATTGCCTGCCCCATGCAAGTTCTCCATAAAATAGTATTTTTGGCAAGTGTATAGTTTGCATTTGAACAACAGTAGCCAGTCCATCAGAGCTGCACTCTCTGAGCTCTCTGAAGCATAGTTTGAATGCTTGGCAGTTTAACTCAATCAAGGACTTCAGTGTCTGGTACCTTATCATGCCAGGTGATCCTCAGAATCTTCCTAAGACAGTTCAAATGGAAGAGATTCTGTTTCCTGGAATGGCACTGGTAGACTGTCCAAGTTTCACAAGCATACAACAATGAAGTCAGCACAACTGCTCTGTAGACCTTCAGTTTGGTAATCAGTCTAAAACCTCTTCTCTCCCAAACTTTTCTTAAGAGCTTCCCAAACACTGAGCTAGCTCTGGCAATATGTGCATCAACCTCATTGTCAATGTGTACATCCCTGGAAAGTACACTACCAAGGTAAGTGAACTTATCCACAGCATTCAAAACTTCTCCATTGGTTGTAACCAATGATTCCATGTAAGGATGGTGTGGTGGTGGCTGATGGAGCACCTGTGTTTTTTGGTGTTAATTATTAGGCCAAAATGAGCACAGGCAGCAGAGAATAGATCCATACTTTGTTGCATCTCAGCTTCAGAGGTTGCATTGAGTGCACAATCATCTGCAAACAGAAAATCATGCACCAACATTCCCTCCACTTTGGTCTTGGCTTGTAGCCTTTTCAAATTGAAGAACTTAGCATCAGTACAGTAGCTGACCTTGATTCCTTATTCATCCTCATTGAAACATGATTGAAAACATTTGACAACATGGCTGAAAACATCATACTTAAAAAGCATGGGAGCAAGTACACAGCCCTGTTTCACTCCACTGGTGACTAGGAAGACACGAGAACATTGCCCACGATCCAGAACCCGGGCAAACTTGCCATCGTGAAATGGACAGACAGTGCTGATGAACTTCTCTGGGCAACCAAAATTGTATATAATTTTCCATGAGCCCTCGTGACTAACAGGGTCAAAGGCTTTGGTCAGATCTACAAATGGTGTGCATAGACCTCAGTTCTCTGTTTTAACCTATATGTTGAAAACAGTGCTGTGCGTACACTGGGTGACATTTATACCCCTCCCCCGCAGCATGGATATAACCTCTCTGTTCTATTCTCTAGCCTAAATATTTGTCAAGTATTTCCTCCAAAAAGGAATCTTTATTGACACAATTATTGATGCCTGAGGAAAGAAAATTACTTTCCTGTCACAGAGAAAAATCTACTACAGCACCAGGTATAGCAACTCATCAACATCATTTACCATTCAGAGAACCTACTACAGTCTAAGTAAAGGTCAATGAAATCCCTGACCTCAAGGAGCTTATATCTCAGCCCTCTTCTCTGCCTCCGTTGTTCCGACATCTTATAACTCACTATGACTCTCCTAGGCTGGCAACGAGGAGAACTTATACCTCCCCATTATAGATCAAAACATAGCAGCTAGTTATATAGGCTTTCATCCGTGCTATTGTGCTGTGACTGGTAGGTATGTGTGTTGGGTAATGTACAGGAAGCGTTTATAGATTCTCACCCAGACTATTTTGGAATCATGATGTCTTTTCAAAAGGGGAAACTGCTTTCTCTCTGGAATAAAGTCTCTAAATCTCCCACTGACAGATTTGGGTGCATTTTAAGCCGTAACCATTTAAATTCCCTTCTACCTGCCAGATACCTTGTGAGAATCAATGTTCATTCAGCCCACAGGCAAGTGCTTTCCTGAGCTACAGGGAGACGCATACAGTGCTGGTGACCTTGGATAAGTGATCGCCTCATGAATACAAAGATGGATCTGGAATCTAAGGTCTCCTCTCTTTACTGTTGTGCTAAAGGAATAAAGAGACATCCAAAGGGCTATTAAGTGGCAGGTTTTCTTAAGCTATTCTATTTATTTATTTAGGTTGAAACTTCTCCAAATGTCCTTCAAGGGGAATGGAAGTTGTTACCTTATGGGAATAGAACGGATCGAAAGAATTCATTTCTCTGTAGCCAAACACCATTTGTAAGGGATTCTAAAAAATAGCACTTCAAAAGATGGGCTGGTTGACTAATGGTGGAAGGAGAGGAGAGAACAGACTGTCTTTTTCAGCAACATGTCACTCATCAGTATCAGGGCATCCCTCATGGTAAACAGAGTAATTGAAAGAGCAATGGAGACAAAAAGGGAATAAAATAATAGCAAATATTTTGCAGAAAATACCTGCATAGTGACTGAAATGTCTGTTCAAAGCCGCCATCTAGTGGACAAAAATATAATACAGACACTAACAGTGTTCAGGTAGCTCCAGAGTACCTTCCCTCTAAAATAGTAAGATGTTTGAAGGAGAGCAAGATGTATAAGATAAATGAGACTATCCTCCACCAGGATGGAATTAAAAATGCATCAGATATTAAGCTAGTGTCATTTTATATTGGTCAGAAAGGTTAAAATGCACTAAATTAGTGGCAAACAATGATATTTATTTCACAGGGAGACCTTTATAATATTTGCAGAATAAATTGGTTCTAAGGGAGCACATTTCATTCCTTTACGAAACATCAAAGGCAGAGAAGAATCTGAGAGCAATTTTTATTTGTATTTCATAATTGAGTACTGAATATATATATATATATACATGCACACATATACACACACATATATATATATTTATGCGCATATATAATAAATAATAGAAGGGTTAAACAGATAGTGCCCCTTGCCCTACTTAAGGCTCATTGCTCAGGAGAATTTTCCTATTATAAATAATTCTCCACTCTGGGAAGCAATATCTAAAGACATACATTCTCTTTATCTTTTTCATTATTCTGAGCCCTTAGGCAGGGAACTCCCTCCATATCAGTCTATAATTTGCTTGCTTGGGGCAGGTAGAGGTTAAGTGACTTGCCCATGGCCACAGGTAGCTAAATAAATCAGAGACAGCACTTTAATCCTGGAAGGTCTTGACCAACTAACTATCTACTATACTTCATCTCACAATACCATCCTATATCCACTAACCTCCAAAAAAAAATATCCTAGAGACAGCCTAGGGTGGTACCCCAAGAGTCAGCACTGGCAGTTTGAAGACCTGAGTTCAAGTCATATTTCTGATATAAATTAGCTGTGTGACCCTGGACAAATTAATTTCCATCTTAACTTCTAAGCTAACTTCATAGAATTCACCTAATGTTATTAAAAGTTATTAATTCATAGACAGGTTATATCTTCCTTGGTGGAGATTTTCCTTCTAAAAGGCAGTAAAATGTTTGCACCTTTCTCCTTTACTAACAAGGAATGGAGTTTTAATCTCCTTTGCTTAGTCATTACCTCAGACCAGCTTTGTTTCCTTAAGAAGGTAAATTTATTTTCTTGTTTCAATTTATTCTGTAGAATGTAAGCTCTTTAAGAGTAGGGATATTGGTTTTATTTTGAATTTTTGGTTCCTAGTACAGTGACTGGTACAATAGGAGGTAACTGGGAACACCGCTTCTAAATCATTTTTGTGTTATATAGCCCTTTGACAATTTGGCAAAACCTGGACTCCTCCAAATAATGTATTTAAATGCATAAAATACTTAGGATTAAAAAGAAACTAATTATATTGAAATAGTCACTCAACTGTTTAATAAAACAAAATTGTGATATAGCAATATATTTAGCATCTGGTCTAAAATCATAGTGCTTTTGAAGTAGTGATGAGTATAAATAGTTTGAGATATCTGCAACAATTATGCGATAAAAATTATCTTTGATTTCTGTTGGTCATAACGTTACAAGTGCTGTTAATACTTCTGTACTTTGTTGCCTACATTCATAATGGAAGAAAATGCCAAATTTCATTTAGAAAGTAGGAGAAATAAAGATGTCATTTTTTTCCCATTCAAGTTCACAAACCTACCATATGTAAAGATGGATGATTTGGGGGTTCATGGACTCCAGGTTAAGAAATCCTGTATTAGACAATTTATATAAAGAAATGCCTATTGAGACATCAGCACTATTTGTCCGTGTTACATGGGTTTTCCTTTAGCAATTTGATTTTCTTCCTCAGGAGACCATAGGCCTAATGATTAATCACTGAGCTCTCCAGAATGTGCTCATGATTACTGGGTCCCTGGTGTTTAACAGTTTACAATCTAATGGTAACACTTGCTATATAGCACCCACTGCCTGAAGGCCAGATATTTTATATTCCTTCCCTCCCCTAGGGTTCTCTGGTACCCTTAAGGGGATTTAGGGTGTGTGTTTAGGCTTTTTGCCAATGGCTGCAACTTCCGTTGAGAATGTTTCTTCAACTGGATAGTGGTTCCATTTAGCCATGGGCAGGTGGATTAGCTTTTACAAAGAAATATTTACTTCAAAATGTATAGTCACAAATAAATAAACTTAACTCTCCTCAACATGGAGGCATAATCAGTCCTCTTCTCCACCCCTATCTCTCCAACCATCTCAGTCTTTGGGGAGGAGAGGGACATAAGGTACATAGCTTAGCCGTTCCAGTAGAGAACACAGTGCCAGGACCAAGTCCAACACCCCCATCAGACTCAGGTCCCTGCCACTCTGGTTCCTCTGGGCTTCCCTGCCTGGCTGGCTTGGGTGCAACATCATTCCCTGAATCCTGGCTCCAAGAAGACCATGGCTTGAATTCCTGGGTATGTTAGGTCAGATGGGGATCACCACCAGTGCCTGAAACTGAGCACAAACAACAAACAAACAATTCTTGGAGCCGGAATAAAAGGGGGGGGCGGCGTGTATTCTAGTTCTCAGTTCAGTTTATGGCAGTTTTCCCTGTAGGTGAACATCAATCTTCACCCTTTGGACACAGCAGGAAAGAGAATAACTCTCTGATCCTGACTAGTTTTTTAGATGCAGTTTTTCTAGCCAGGTAGCCAATAGAAGGAGGCTACCTCCACCCCATGTGGTAGGGTTTACAGAGGACCTCCATGTTTGATGATCTAGGATGCTCCAAATTCTGTTACATAACAATTTAAGTTGCCTGGACACCCATAGTAGATCTCTAGTTTCCTACAAGATTCAGCTCAGGTACCACCTTCCACATGAAACTTTTCTTCATTATCCTGGTTGCTAATGCCCACCCCCAGCATTCTGTATCTATGTTGCACAAACATACATATATGCATGTACATATAATATATATTATATATATGCATGCATGCACACACATGTGTGTGGTGTATTAACATACACACACATTGTCATCTTTGGCTAGATTGGAAGCATCTCTGGTACAGGACAACAGGAAAGACATTCATCTCATTCTGTCTCCACATGATTTTAACCAACTCTACTTGGTCCCTATATTCTGAAAGTTTTTAACTTCATGTAGCTTGGAAATTATGACAATTTGACATGATAATATGTGTAACAAAGGCTACTCTTAAGTTTTGATGGCTTAATGTAATGTCTGGGTAATTATGGGCAATGGTTTGGTCCATGATAATGGTTCAAATTCAGTATAATTTGTTGACTGAGTGCTCCTAGATATTTTGAGGTCTCTGTAATGTGGTGATTTGTTATCTATCTGTCCATGAAAGATGGTAAGCTTCCAATATATAATTCTAGCTGCCAAATCATGTCTTGCTAGGTATTTTAGGAAACATCAACTTTGAGGTGCAGTGATGGATGAGTTATACAGTTTCTTTGTTGTTGTTCAGTTGTTTTTCAGTCATGTTAACCCTTTGGGAGCCCTTAGGAAAGACACTGGAATGGTTTGCCATTTCCTTCCCCAGATCATTTTACAGATGAGGAAACTGAGGCAAACAGGTTTCAGTGCCTTGCCCAGCGTCACCCAGTTGGTCAGTGTCTGAGGCTTAGGAAGATTCATCTTCCCAACCCTAGGTCTGGTACTCTGTCCACTGTACCATCTAGCTACCCCAAAAGGATCTTAGTCTGGGTTCTTGAAGGATAACTTCTCTGTCAATTACATTGTCAATGATCTGACCTTTGAGCATATGTCATTTGTTGACATATTGTTTGCTAAGCTTATATGGATGTCATCCAAAGAAGGCCTTTGGATTCCATTCTTGGATCTTGGGCATGTTGCAGGCTCCATCTCTGGGTCTTAGTTACATTAGAAAAATCTAATGGCGTATCCCAGTTGTCATCCTTTGTAGTGGTATCTGTCTTAAAACTATTTCTGTAGCTTTTTTAACCTTTCCATCATGTTCTCTAAAAATGTTTTCTTAATCATCTTCCTCTTTTGGCAAGGAACCGTTACTCTTGCTATATCTGTCTTAGGAAGGAAGGAACATTTTTATAAAGTGTCTACCGTGGGCCAGGCACTTCACAACTCTGGGAGTTAAGGACAGTTATCATCTCCATTTTACAACGGAAGCAACTGAAACAAATAGAGGTTAAGTGACTTGTCCAAGGCCACACAACTATTAAGTGCCTGAGGTTAGATTTGAACCGGGAAGGATAGTTTTAAACCAATTAACCGCTACACAGTACCAGTCTTGATGTCCTAACAAAATCCATTGCCCAAGAGGCAGGTAGGTAGTTAGTTAACCCAGTTAGTTCTCTTTGATTCCAGGATGCCAACAAGTCTCCTAATACATCTGGCCACCACTTTCTTGGTATCTTTATGCATGATGTGTCTTGTTTGGAGAACAAATATTTAAATATCACCCTCATCCACTGCTTTAATGTGACCTTCTGATTCAAGGGCAAAGTCTTCAGTCTCTATCTTTCCTGGACATACATTATAATAGAAAACCTTACATAACACCCAATATGTGCTGGGCACTATGCTAACTAAATGCTTTAAAATTTTTATCTCAGTTGATCCTCACAACAACCCTGAGCCACAGATGCTGTTATTAACCCCATTTCACAGATGAGAAAACTGAGACAAGCAAAGATGAGGTGACTTGCCCAACATCACAGAACAAATAAGTGTCTGAGCTGGATTTGAACTCTGCTCTTCCAGACTCCAAGCCCACTGCCCTATCTTCTTCAAGACCTAATGTGACTTTGCATGTATCAAAATCAATAAAAATCTTGGCTCCTAGACTTTTTAAAATTTAAATTTCCCGAGCCCCTGTGATAACTGGCTCATAATAACTTAGTTTAGAGCTCCTTTTCTAGTTGTTTTCTTTTGGCTCCAAGATCACCATGGTTCCAGCACCAATAACTGGAATTAGAGCTATTTTGTTGATCTTTGGGCACTTTCTCCATAGCAACCCACAGCCCTTAGCAGGGACTTTTGAACAGTATATCAAAGGTTTCCTCCAGGGAGCAGTCAAATCTTAGATTCTTAGTAAAGGACATAGGATGAGAAAAAGAGGCAGGTAACTGGAGCACAAAATTGTGACCCCAGAGAATCAGGTTAAAAGGCCAAACCTCAGTGCTCAAGGACACTTGGAAGGAATGAAACACTGCTGAACCCACTTATAGCTACTCTCCATCACTGCTGTTTTCTTAGTTTTTATCAAAGAACAGAATAAAAGTGATAGAATCCACAGGAATTCTGAGAGGTTTTAAAGGGATGCTAAGTTTGAAAGATTTTGGAAGAAAATGGAGTTGAGGGACAAGGTTGAAATTAAAGGTAAAAGGGATTCAGCACAGACATTACCAGAGCATGCCTAATGACCAACGAATTATTAAGCGCTTAGGGATTCAAAAAGAAACAAAAGATACTCCCTGCCCTCAACAACAACATGCAAATAAATATAAACAAAAAAGCTACAGATAAATGGGAGATGATTAACAGAGGGAAGGAGCTAGAATTAAAAGAGTTTGGGGAAGGCTTCCTATTTTTTAGATAGGATTTTGGTTGGGACTTAAAGGAAGCCAGGAAGTCAATAGTCAGAGCAGAGGAGGAAGAGCATTCCAGGCATGGGGAATAGCTGGAGAAAATTTTAGGAGCTGAGAAAGAGAATGTCGTCTTCGTGGATTAGCTAGGAGGCCAGAGTCACTAGATCAAAGAATTGTGTTCGTCCTTCTTTGCCGAAGAAGACCATGCCATCAGAGAAATGATGACATGACTTGCACTTGACTTTGTTTTGAGAAATTTATAAGAAAAGGCAGCTAGGTGTCACAGCAGACAGAGTCTGAGGCCTGGAGTCAGAAAGATTCATCTTCCTGAGTTCAAATCTGGCCTAACCATATGACCCTGGGCAAGTCACTTAACCTTGTTTACCTCAGTTTCCTCATTTGTAAAAAGAGGTAGGGAAGAAAATGGCAAACCATCTTTGCCAAGAAAACCCAAAATGGGGTCATAAACAGTCAAAAACAACTGAACATCAACAAAGGTATATTAAGAGGACAGGTAGAAGGGTCTAGGTCTGATAAAGCTTGCAGTGATTCAATTCATATGAAAGAGTTGAATTTTAAACTCTTTATTTCATTATTTTCCAATTCTCTCAAACAATCCTTTGTATCTCAAGGAGTCCCCCACACACACTCTCTATTCCTTGATCAGTGTATGAATTTGAAATCAGAATACCTGGGTTTAGTTCCCAGTTTTGCCATTTACTAGCTGCTTGGCCTTGGACAAGGTACTTAACTTCTCAGTTCTTTTCCTCTGTAAAATGAAGAGGCAGCTAGGTGGTGCAGTGGATAGAGCACCAGTGCAGGAGTCAGGAGGGCCTGAGGTCAAATTTCACCTCAGACACTTGACACTCACTAGCTGTCTGACCTTGGACAAGTCAACTTAACTCCAATTGCTTCATCCTGGGTCATCTCCAGTCATCCGGTCCCTGCATTCAGATGACTGTGGAGAAGTGAGGCTGGTGACCTGCACAGCCCTCTCTCACTCAAAACAAAGTCAAGTGCAAGTCATGTCATCATTTCTCTGATGGCATGGTCTTTTTTGTCAACAAAGGACGAACACAAACACTGTAAAATGAGAAGGTTGGACTATATTATCTGTAAGGTTCCTTTCAATTCTAAATCTATGATGCCTGAGAGGTAGACAATGGAGGCAGGGCAGTGTTCAGAGTGAAGGTAGACTGGTCTTAATTAGCTCACTGGAGATGCAGAGAGTAAATGCTAATAATAGGCACTTGAGTGCTTTAAATACTGAAGCCAAATCCTATTCTTGAGCAGTCTGCTTTGTCCTTAAACCACACAGAGAATCTCTTGTTTCACTGACAAAATGGCAAATCCATAATTTGTAATTAGCACAGATCCATATTTTGTAATTAACACTCTGTTTTAGCAAAAGGGAAGCCTACTTCCAATTGCAAAGGAAATCTGATTGCTGCCTCCAGAATGAATGAGTGGGTCATTGCAAGTCTAGATTTATAAAAGAAGTGCTCCACTGTGACAGTGTGTAGCATAATAAATAGAGCCTTGACTTTGGGGTCAGGAACAGCTCAGTTCAAGTCGTGATTCTTTGGCACAATCATTCCTCCTTCATTTTCAGAGAGGACCCATGGCATCACGGGGTGAGATCTTGACTTGTGAGTAAGTGGGATTTAAGTAGGTATAATTTTAAAAATAAATTTATTGATGTCTTTTTTTATATTATCCTAGTTTTCCCTACTATCCTTTTCCTTCTCCTTCCCATACAGCCATCGGATACAACAAATTATATTTTTTAAAGATTAAAGAAAGGAAAAGAGAAAAAAATCAATACAAGTAATCAATACATTGAAAAAGTTCAACGATATGTGCAGTGTGCAACACTTTTGGATCTTCTGCTTTCATGAAGGGTCAAGTTGGGGATGTCCTCTCATATCTCTTCATTCAAGTCATGCTTGATCTTTAGAACTTTAATTACATTCACGCTTGATTTCTTGCCATGGTTTGTTCTTTGTATTAGTGGGGATAATATTAATGTTCATGTGATTAGACACAATCCCTTTAGTCCAAAGCCTTGTAATCTCTTTGGGAGATTAAGATAAAGAATACTGACAATGCAACAATTAAGGACTGGACACAAAAGAGTACAAAATGACCCTGCATTTGGTAGACTCAATATTTGTTGATGGTCTTTGATTAAACACAAATCTAATTCATCATTTAGAAAGAAAAGACTCTTTAATATCGCAAATTGAATATTGTTAAAAATCTCAAGTGTGTATCTGCATTCAGAGAAAGGGATTCTGAACGTAGATCCAAGTGTAGTATTTGCTGTCTTTTTTGTTTTTTCTTTCTCATGGTCTCTCGCATTCATTCTAATTCTTCTTTACAACATGACTGATGTGAAAATATGTTTAATAAGAATGAATACATAGAGCCTTTATCAGAGTGCATGCCCATCTTGGGGAGAGAGGTGGAGAAAATTTAAAACTCAAAAGTTTGTGGAAGTGAGTATTGAAAACTAAAATTCAATAAATTAATTTAAAAAAATCTCCAGTGTGCATACTTTACCAACATTCATACTTGAATCCACTCTTCTGGTTCAGTAATGGGGATGTCATCTTTCCCTTCTTCACAGACAGAAGTTTCTTATGGTTGCTGGCAGCCGGATCTGGTTATTGGGATTGGCACTGACGATAAACAGCTAGTGTTAGCGTCCTGTAGCTCTGCTGATACAAACCCATCTCATTCCAGGATTTGTGAAAGAGTACTGGACAAAAAACTAGCAATGACACATATAGTCCTTTTTGTCTGTTCTACTATGAATATGCAAGCACTTATTCTATTTGGTGTCTATGTTCAGAATAAATATACAGATTCATAGTAATAATAAAAAATAAAGAATATTGGACTTGGAGCCGGAAGGTCTGCATATGAGTCTGAACTCTATCAGTTACAAGCTGTGTGACCTTGGGTAAGCCACATAACCTCGTTTGACCTCAGTTTCCTCCTTTGTAAAATGAGGGGGGTTGGATTAGCTAACCTTTGAGGTCCCTTCTAGATCTAGAGTTTTCTGTGATTCTTGCCCCCAGAATACACCCAAAGATGCTAGTACTTTATTACAAACTATCCCCAGGGGAGCACTTGGCCAAGGGCAAATCTCCACCAGGATTCTAAATAGAAATATCAGAGCTGAATCAGATTGTTTTGGCACCTTGATTTTAGCCCCCTGTGGCTTACTGGGGGGTAGGGGAGGATCAATCTTACTGCAATGCTAATTCCCTTCAGTATTCCTTGCCCCCTTCACTTGCTGCAGTTGAACAGGAGGGATTTGAAGATTCACAGAATCATAATTTTAGAGGTGGGCGGGATCTTGGGGGTCATTAAGCCCACACCTCCATTTTACAGACAAGGAAAATGAGGTATAGAGTGACTTGCCTAAGGTCACACTGCTAGGCTAGTGGTATCTGAGGGGGAATTTGAATACAGGCCTTCCTAACTATAGAAAGGAGGCGGTGATTGATAGAACTAAATGGAGCAAAAACATCCTAAAAGAAGTTTTATAAAATTCTGTCCCTCCAAGGAAGGGATGTGGATTTGATACTTCTCAATTTTGTCATTTCAGCTAGTCTTCCAGTAGAATTATGCAGAAAAAGGTAACTGGCTTCCCGATGTAGAAACTCAGGCACACAATTAGCTTCCCTTAATTTTCAGAGTCTAACAATAAATCTCATCTTCCTCAAGGGAAAACTGTTGATTTATTTTCATGAAGTACAGAAGGAAAGAAAATTTATCCCTGCCCCAGCTATGTGCTCTTTGTCCTTGCATTTACAATAATTAGGCTATACTGTAAATATTATCATATATATAGCATATTGTAAATAGCATAATTACAATATTACCATAATCTGTGGTCCTAGTTCATAACTGTTTCTTTTCTCATTATCTTCCTGAGGTTTCTGCGTCATTTCCCCCTAACATTTTTGCTCATGTGCAGAGAGACGGGAGGGTTTTTATTAGCAAATACGCCTAATGGAGCTAATTTGATACTTCAAGAAGGAGGGTTGATCTTCCAGTAGGTGGTGCTCATTCTACATAAAGTCATCATCCCTCATAGCAGGAAACTGTGTAATCAGAGATCCAAGAGGGGTAGAGAAGGAGCTTGAGAAATTTTCTGTGCTCCTGCCTCACCCTTCCCTCCTTCCCTCAGTGATAAATGAGACTTTTGCCTTTTCATGCTCCATAAAACTTCCCAGGAATTTCTCCTCTCCGTACCTGCCTTTGTTGTTTTCCCCTATTAGAACATAATAAGCTCCTTGAGAGCAGGGACTGCCTTGCTTACATTTGTATCGAGTGCTTAGCACAGTATCCAGTACATAGTGGACTTCACACTTCCTACATGCTTTATCAGTCTTTCCAAATGAATGGAAATTATCTTCAAAGACTCCCAGTAAAGGAAATTTGACAATCATCTATTTCAGAGCCCTCATGGACAGCAAACGCTGGCTCACTGAAATTCTACCAGCGGCCACTCAAAACATCCACCCCACCATATTTCATCAGTGGAGATGGAGAAATGCTGGTAATCATAAAGAAACATCACGTAAAGGCCCTGGCCAATCTCAAACACAGGTAAGGCCTGACTCTAAAGTCAGGAAGACCTGCGTGCAAAATTCTCCTGTGACAATTGCTAATTGTGTGACCCTGGACATGCCACACAATTTCTCTAGAATGGATTTCTCATTTGTAATATAGGTCATTATTACTCAGATGGATCTGTGCCTCTTGGATATTCACTCCCATGACGTAGGTCGCCTCCTATCCATGATTATTCATTTCTATTTTTCCTTGTTTCATGGGTTACCATGGCCAAAGAATTGATTCCTCAGTCCTCGCCTGGCCTATGCTCAAAGCCTTTTCATTGTGGGAGAGTCTGCCAACCTTCAAGAACCCAGGGCCTCTTCTGCCCCATTCACTGGAGTAAGACTTTGTGGAGGTATCAGTATCTATAATACAATATAGATATAATATAATATATATTATAATATAGATAACAATACTATGTAACCTATTTCAGAAGAAGCAATCTGGCTTAGTGGGGAGAGAGCTGAATTTGGAATGATGAGAAAGTAATTTCCAGTCCTGCTTTGGCAAGTCACTCAAGCCCTTCAGCAGGCAAGACCGCCTTAAGACATCCAAGTTATAGAGGGGCTGTGGTGGAGAAAATTCTCACACAGATGACAATCACTGATCATGGGTTTGGTCCATCTCACAAAATTGTTGTGAACCATTTCCAAACCACAATGCCTACATATCATTGTGCACTGGTTGGCTCATCCCTTTCACACCAGATCCTTGGACTCTGACAATGAGACCACAATGGAATCTGCGAGGTGAGCTTTTGATAACGATAGGGATCTTGATAAGGACAAGGACCTTACCTGGAACCAGACCTCCTTCCGTGCTACGTTTTGGCTACTTGCCTTCTTCCTTTCTCCCTCCCTCTTCCCAACTGCTTCCTGGATCCCTTCCATGTGCTGTAACCTCTTTGAGGGTAGAGATTGTCTTGTTTGGTGGTATTTGTAACACCTGCGCATAGCGAAGTTTCTGTCCCACAGTAAGCACTTATGTTTTATCACTCAGCCAAATGAAATAATAAAAAGTCAGCTCATGTAAATAGCAGCTATTATTAGAATAATCCAGGGTGGGGAACTTGCAACTTTAAGGCCTCATTTAGTTTTCTAAATCCTTAAGCCTTTTGACTGAATCAGAATTCTACAGAATTTAGAAGGCCACAGGTTCCCCAACCCTGGAATAGACCCAGTTTTTTTAACTTCTTCCACCAACCTATTGATGTAGAATTTCACTAATATGATCATCCAACATTTATTTACTCAGTTCCCACAGCAGAATATATGAAGGTGGGATGTATCGGGATATTAAGAGGTGTGGACTTGTGTTGAGGTTTGGCCGAGACTCCACTCAAGTAACTAAACACATAACACAGGCTACCAGGACTTTCAGGCTCCCACTAACGTGCAGGAGTCGGATCTTGGGATCACAGATTAAGAGATGAAGGGGACTTTAGGGGCAAGTTGCCTTGTCCAAGTCCTTCCTTTTACAGAAGAACTGAGAGGGTGAATTGCCCAAGGACACAATAGCAGAACTGGAATTTGAACTAAGGTTCCTTGACTCCAATTCCAGTACTCTTTGTACAGCTTAAGCTCTTAGCATTGTCATTATCTTTATCTCTGAGGGAGCAAGTTCAGGCTTTTGAGGTCACACCTACTATTATAGCTCTGTACATATGGAGATGGATGATAAGTCAATGTTTCCAGACCTATTAGAGGTAGCACCAGTTGTTTCTGTCTTGACTCCAAAATGTGACGTCATTAAGCCTTTCATTTATTTGGAAATCATTTTATCAAGCATGTAGAAATTAAATTCTGTAAGACCTAAAAATAAAGCAATTATTTTGGAGGGACAAAGAATGTAGGGGAGGATAAGAGTTAGTTCTGTTTTTGCATCTTGCTTTTCTGGCAGTTTATAAAAATGGTATAAAAAGTATAAACTTTTCATCTTTAGATTAAAAGATCTATTGGCATATACTTTAATAGCAGTTTCATTTCCAACAAAATCACTAAAGGAAAAATTAATTTCTTTCGTTTTCAGCTTTCAAAGTTTGAGTACACAGGTCAAATGTTGTTACAATTTTATTATTGTTATTCAACATATTAATGAATGAACACACGGATGGCTGGTTTTATTAAGGTGCTATAATGTAATTGTTAATTGAAAGTTAATTCACACAATACTTTCAAAATGTAACCAAACAAGGCGCTATACTTTTTCTTTCAAGCTCAGCTCAAATACCACTTCCTAAACAAGCTTTCCTAATTCCCCTAGCTGCCAGTGCCTCTTCCACCAATATTACCTTGTATTTTACAAATACTTTTATGTGTACACAGAACATAAGCTCCCTGAGCACAAGGACTGCTTCATTTTTTAACTTTTGCAAGCACCTGGCACCTAGTAGGCACTACAGACAGTTCTTGCTTTATATAAATTTGCATGATGCAAAGTTGACTTTAAATTCTGAAAGAAACCTGGATGAGAATTCTGAAAGAGAATCTGATTGAGTTGCTAGCTGCAAAGCCTGCAGAAGAAAGGGAAGCTTGGGAAGAAAGAAAAAGGTTTCCAACAAAACAGTTGGCAGAAGGATTTCATCATCTGAGTGAACTATTTTCTTTTATTGAAAAAAATGGATCCAAATACTTCAAGATTTTTAAAAGTCCAAATACTAGTTGAGATAATATTGCTTGCTATCATCAGATATATAAGGAAAAAGAGCTATTGTCCAAACATCTCCTGATGGCTTCACAAAATTCATACCAATGAAGCAAATTATAACATGAAGTGTGGACTAAACAGCATTTATTTCCCTGCACTGTGGGTTTTGCATATTTTTTAAATCACATAGGAGTTAATGCAAAGGAAAGGAAATCCTTGTCTATCACATTTATACTTTTTTTAAGGACTATGTACCTAATTTTCTTGTTTTATCTCAGGGTTTTTTTTTTAAATCCTATAAACTTTTGTTCTCTGTCAGTGATACCACGTTTTAATAAACAGACATACAAGCATTCTGAGGAAGAAAAGTTGCACACTAGTGATAAAAGCAAAGGGGCAGTAGGTGGCGAATGGGTAACATTCCTATGCACACCTATGTCGACTTTGCTGTACATATTTGAGCATATTTTCTCACTGATTTTATCTTTTGCTTCATAATTCTGGTTATTATCATAGTATAGTATGTAATGTCTGCATTTTCATATATTTTATGATTTGCAGAAAGGTATTGTTTTGTGTATGCCTTTGTTTTATATAGGATAAAAGAAGTGGGTGAATATGGGCAAATTGGCATTACATAAAAATTGCTTTACTGAACAGTTCCTAAATGATTAATTAGTTGATTTCCATTTTTAAAAAATTCTTCCTGAATGGTCCCAAGGATCTTTTTATTCCAATTTCTTAGTCTTTCCAGGAACTTTTGTGCCTCAAGGAACCATTAGGTGAGTCCAGCACCCTCCCTTTATCTCCTAATGGGGCAGCTTGTGCCTTACTTTCCAAGTATAATTGGAGTGATTTTTGTGTGTAATGGATAGAAGTCTGGCCTTGAATTTGGAGGATCAAATTTAAATCCTAATTCTGCTACTTACTGCATGAGTGACCTTAAAAAAGTAGTTTAGCCTCCTTGGCCTAATGTTTCTTCAAAACTGTGCTGCTGAGGTACAGTTCTGGTTTGTCCTTTATTCTCCAAGAGGACCACGACATCAGGGAGGTGATGCCATGACTTGCAAGAGAATTGTATTTATGTAAGGAAGGGCTGTGCAAAGTCACCAGCCTCACTTTCTCCTCCAGAGATATCTGGGCCCAGGGGCCAGATATAGATCTGGACAACTGGAGATGGCCCAGCAAGCAGTGAGAGACCTTGGCCTCTTTAAGCTAAGGTCTTTCCAAGTTGTCACTTTGATTGAGGCAACACCCATTCAGTGATTAAGGCTGTTTCAGAAGTGAGTCAAGGGACTCAAGCTGCTGAGGCAGGCTTTTCCTGAAGAAGGAGCTTTTTGCCACTCTCCAGAATTTCAATTTTTTTTTCAGAAATGTTTCCATCATTTTCCTCACACTGGTGGATAAGTATGTAGAATCCAAGACTTAGACGTGGAAGGAATTTTAAAGGTCAACTATTAAAACTCCTTCATTTTACAAGTGAGTAAACTGAAGCCCAGAACTTTTAAGTATGATCCAAGGTCACACAGGTAATAAATAGTAGAGTCAGGAGATGAAAATAAATCCTCCAGAGGGTTTCGGAGAAACATGGCAAAGCTTGTGTAACATGATGTAAAATTATACGAGCAGAATAATAATTTAAATTATAACATAAATATTGTGAAAAATGAACAAGTCTGAAAGAATTGAAAACTCTGATGGATGGAACGATCAACCATGATTACAAGCAATTAATTGTAAAGAATGCTTTCCACCTCATGACAGAGGAAATAAATGAATATAAAGAATGAGACACACATTTTTAGACACAGCCAGTGTATAAATTTGGGGGCAGCTAAGTGGCCTGGTAGATAGAGTGCTGGGTCTAACGTCAGGAAGACTCAACTTCCTGAGTTCAAATCAGGTCTCAGACACTTATTAGCTATGGCCCTGGGAAAGTCACTTAACCCTATTTGCCTCCGTTTCCTTATTGAGTTGGAGAGAAGGAAATGGCAAGCCACTCCAGTATCTTTGCCAAGATAACCCTAAATAAGATTAGAAAGAGTAGGACATGACCAAAAAAAGACTGAACAAGTCTTTTAAACAAAATGAAAATTGCTTCGGTAAACTGATCAGATTTTTATTCCAGTCTAGCTCATTTGCAGGATAACAAGAAGCATATCAAAAACATCATTTTGTACATTTTTTCTTCATAGCTCTTTTTCTTAAATTCAGCCACTTTTTCTTCCTGCATCAGAATAGGTATTTGAGGGCTTTGCAATAATTGATTTAGGAAACTCAATTTTAAAAAAAATCAGATAGCCAAATTTCAGGAGGAGAGTTCTGTTGCAATAGAATTAATTTGCTTGATCTTTATCATCACTAAGAAAAATGTCAATTTCTTCTTTTAGCTCAAATATCCTTTCAGGTCCTTTGGTATAATAAAGCAGACACGTTTCAAAATAATGTAGAGAAGCCTTATGTTCTGACCTCCTGTGATCCCACAATTCTACAAAGAGCCTTCTTTTTATTAGACTTTTCTATAAAGTGGATTATTTTTATAACAACTTGAAGAACTTTAGTCACTGATAGTAATTCCTCTCACATTTCTTGATAGAAGTGATTATTTCTGAGGCATGAAATGTGTCTAAATGACAGGATGGGTTCCATTTTAAATCCTGGATGTTTCAGGGACAGTAATACAGTGGAAAAAGCAGTGGCAGCTGAGGACAGAAGCTCTGGGTGGCTCCTAACTCCCAAGTCTAACGCTCCTCTTACATCATGGTTTCCGGCTGTGGGATGTGTGAGTATGAACAAGTCACTCAACCTCTCTCTAACTGTTTCCTCATTTGTAAAATGGGGGTAATAACTGAGTCTATGTCACTGGACTATTGTGAAATTCCCATGAGATAATACAAACAATAATAAAGCACCTTGCAAACATTAAGGCACGATGACATATATAAATATTGACGGTTAGGCACATGTGGCCACCCACATGTGATATTAATAATCACTTCTGAGTCCTCTTTGAACTTTGAAAATGTAACGGGAACTGGCACCCGAGTAGAGCACTACTAATGCTACTAACTGATGTGAGAGAGGCTGGGGGACCTAGTTCATTAGATTATAAGTTCCTTGAGGGCAATGTCTGTCTTTTCCATATATGTATCTCTACAGCTTAGCACAGTGTCTGGCACATTTTTGTTATAATTGTTGTTCAGTTGTTTTCAGTTGTGTCTAGCTCTTCATGACCCCATCTTGGCAAAAATATTGGAGTGATTTTCTAGTTCCTTCTGTAGCTCATTTTACAGAGGAGGAAACCGAAGCAAATAGGGTTAAGTGACTTGCCCAGGGTCACACAGCTAGTGTCTAAGACCAGATTTAAACTCAAGTCTTTCTGACTCCAGGTTTGACACTGTCCACTGTGTCACCTAGTTGCCCAGCCTGCCACATACTCAGTGATTAATAAATGTTTATTGACTACTGACTACTTCCAAGAGATTCGTGATGACATATAACAGAAGTGTCCATTATGGAGAGAATATGGAGTATCCAAAGAAATTCTGTAACTGGTTTTAGTGTGGTAACTATGTGGTAAACTAGAGCCTCTTTGGCTAGCTAGAAGTGTAGTCTTGGAAATGGGAGGCTCCTCAGCCATTCATTCTCTTCAGCCTACATTTTATTCTCCTTCATAGATCTTTGATTCAATGACACTATCCTTGATTTTTCTCATGCAACACAATCCACCTTCTGACTGTTTTCACTGGTTATTCCATATGCCTCGAATCTTTTTCCTCCTCATCTCTGCTCCTGAGTTTCTTAAAAGTCTCTGCTAAAATATCACCTTCTACAAGAAGCTTTTTCGGGTCCCCCTTAATGGTAATGCCTTCCCTCTGAGATTACTTGCAATTATTTTTGAATTTATGTACATGGTCGTTTGCATGCCATCTGCCCCATGAGATTGTAAATTTCTTGAGAGTAGGGGTCATTTTTGTCCTTTTTATCTCAAGATTTAGCACAGTGCCTAGTATATAGAAGGTGTTTATTAAATAAATGCTTATTGACTTGACCAGTTCTCCCGATGGATCTCTGCTTTTGGTTTGACTCATTTGCTGACAATTTCCAGTAAGACAATGCTATCAGGGAAGGAGCTCTACTCCCCTCTGAGACTGATATGGATCCATGGATGTATGTGTCTCTAGGTCCGTTGCCTGCATGGATTTTTTTTTTCATTTTAGGAGACTTTCTGAGCTTCAAAAGGTCAGGAAAGCAAACTTTCTAGGAATTTGGACATCTGGAGAATCCACCATAAGTAAAGTCTATTCCAGATTTTGCAGTCTGCTGGATATAGATGCTCTAGGATAGAAGTATGACCTTCAAGATCCAGCGTAGTGGTAACTACAAGGACGATCATCTGGTAATCATGTTGCATCGGAATGTGAACTTAGCGAGACTAATGCTACGTAGAAAGTGTGTGGGGTGTACAGGGTGTTCAGGGAGGACTAGCACCTCTGGTGCTATGGTTTCTCAAAGCCCTTTTTAGGGCTGCTTATTCACCTATCGTTTCTATCTGTCACTCAACTCTTGCCTGTGGCTCCAAGAAACTATAGCATATCCCACTTTAAATCATCTCAGCAGAACGAGTTAAACTAGATTAAGTTGAACTATAGGCTTCATACTCATTGACATGTTAGGGGGCTATCCACCTCAAGCACATTTAGACTTCCTCCGGAGAACGAGTGGATGAGAACAATTTGTTCCAATAGCCATAAAGCTGGCTGAAGCAGGTGCTGTGGAGCACTTAAAGCTTGGTCAGACAGAAATGATGCCACGGTCATCCACTGCATCCTAGACCATTATCAGTTGACGTGATTTTTGCCTTGCCACTGGACTTTGATGACTCTGGAAGACGGTAAGGCTAATGACTTTGTCCAGCTATGGTCCAATTTGCAGAGAAGTCAAGCTATCACCTTGTGATGTCATTGGTCATCTTCCAAATGAAGGATGAACAAGAAAAGACTGTGTTCAATCTAAGCCACTCCTTCCAGAGACTGAGGAGGCATTCGGAAAAGTGTGCCACCAATGGGTGCTGGACCACTTCAGTATCTTTGCCCAGAAAACCTCAAATGGGGTCCAGAAGAGTTAGACATCACTGAAAAACAACACAACAGCAAAGGTGTCAGAGGAAATGCTTGCCACATCTTTGAAGATCTTTTGGTAAAAACTGATGTTAATTGGAAAAAAGGAACTTGGGTGTTAGTAATGGATAAGTAAGGGGAAGAACACAATCAGTAGGGCTTCGGTCAAAGTCATTAGAAATACCCTAAGACTCCTCAGGAGTACCCCTATAATCTTTTTCCCCCTGTATCTAAATTTATTTAGTATTTTTCCCTAGTTACAGTAAAAAAAAGTTTAATATTTGTTTTTAAAACTTTAAGTTCCAAGTTCTCTCCCTTCTTCCAATTGAGAAGACAAGCAATTTAATGCTATCCATGTGCAGTCATACAAAACATATCTGTACTAGTCATGTTATGACATGAATAGAAAACACACAAAAAAACCGGAAGAAAAATAAAAGTAAAAAAAGTATGCTCCAATCTGTATTCAGACACCATCAGTTCTTTCTCTGGGGATAGATAGTATTTTTCATCACAAGTCCTTCAGAGTAGTCTTGGATTGCTGTATTGCGAGAATGGCCAAGTCATTCACAGCTGATCACCTTACAATACTGCTGTTACTTCGTACACGGTACATTTCACTTTGCATCAGCCCACGCAAGTCTTTCCAGGTTTTTCTTAGAGCTTCTTGTTCATCATTTCTTAGAGTACAAGAGCATTCCACCATGCTCACATACCACAACTGGTTCAGTCATTACTCAACTGATGGGCATTCCCTCAATATCTAATTCTATATCTCAATCTATCCCTCAATATCTAATCATCTAATTCCCAGAAAAGAGCTGCTATTAAATATTTTGATACATATATAGGTCTTTTCCTTTTGTTTTTTTCAATCTCTTCTGGGATACAGACAGGTCCAAGGTACCCCTATAATCTTAAGGTGGAGACACAGCCTGCTAAGAATACTTGTTACATGTATGGATAGTTTTTGCGTTATTTACGTATATACGCTGTTTTCACCCAGCGGCATTGAAATTTCTTGGGACCACGGCCCCCACTGAAACTAGGGGCTGTGTTTATATTATGCCACATTTGTTTAGAATATGAAGACCGCTCCCTTCACTGGATGGCTAGGTCCAGGCAGCGTTGGAAAAAGTAGTTTTCAAGTGGACGCAGGCTTCCCACTGGAATGGCCATTTCCGGTTCTGGGCTTCCAAGGGCAGAAGGGCCCGTTGTTACTGGGACAACTTTTCCAAGACCTTGGAGTCAAATACATTTAAGGTTCAACAATTAAAGAGGTCAGAATGGGGGGTTTAGACCGCAGGGAGGAGCTTTAAAAGGGGGGCGGAAGCCCCACCCAGTCTGGCTTCCAACAGTAACAGCTTTTATCCAGGCCTTTAAAGTTTCCACACCTTGGCACAATCTCCTCAAACCTCACAAACACCTCATCAGGTACAGGAGACAAAGTCCACGAGGTTCCACGAGTCCCCGACGGGCAGGGGCGGCCGAGGGGAGGCCAGGCCTCGCCCCGTCACCGAGGACTCTTACAAACAAATCCGCCGTCCCCGCGAGGGTCAGGGCCACGTTCATGGATGCCCCTCCCCCACTCCTCCCTCTGGCCTTCGGTCCTCCTTTCCCCCTCCTCCCCCCCGGTCCCGCTCGTGGCCCAGCGGGAGGTCTGGAGAAGAGATGCAAGGGCCGACCTTCCGGGGTCCTCACCCTCTACCCACGGCGGAACCCGAACGACACGGACCCACGTTTCCCTCACAGAATGCGGGGAACTTTAACACCGAAGCACTCTTAAAGGAGCCGGCGCCTTGAGCCGGAGGGGGGCGGGGCGAAGGCGGGGTCTCCAACCTCACGCCCCGCCTACGGGACAGGGGGCGGGGACGCGCGGAGTCACCTGGGAACGCTAGCTCCGGAATTTGGGCATCGGTCTTCGGGCCGCGGGGACGTCCTCCCGCGCTCGCGCGCTCTCACGCACGTACGCACGCGGGCCACGTTCTCTTCGCGCTCCACCTTCCCGGAATTGGGCGGACCCCTGCGCGCGCCGTCCCCCTTCAGGCGGAAGTTGTTGATCGCCTTGCGCAACTTCCTGTTGGGGCGGGGAAAGTTGATTTATCATGGTCTCTCCGGCAACCAGGTAGGTGGCTTCTGTGGGAAAGAATCGCCCGGACTCTGGAGGGAAGGAAGGCAGGAAAGGGCCGGGAGGAGAAGCCCATCACGTCGGGCCGGCGGGGCGGACGATGGGGGGGAGTTTGAGCGAATTGTTGGCCGTTTGAGAAGAGACCGGTGTAGACGGAGCGTGCGGACGGATCCCGAGGCGCCGCGGCCCGGGGCTGTCCTTTGGCCTGGCCTCAGTTTCCTCCTCCATCCCTCGGGGTGGGTGGGCCACTTCGTGTCCCAGGCCCCTTCCCACTCTTCCTCCCAGAGCCCCCGGGGGCTGCTGCGTGTGTGCGGGACACCGGGACAGGCGGGACGGGGGCAGCCCTTATTAAGCGCCTACTGTGTGCCAGGCCAAGAGAGGGGGGGAAGGGGCGAGAATCCGCGGGGAGGGGAGGAGAGAGAAGAGAGAGAGACGGATCTCTGCCCCCAAGGGGTTTGCCATCCCCTAAACCAGTCTCCTAGCCAGGCTGCCCGACTTCCTCCCCGATAAGGAGGGGAGGCGAGGCAGGGGCGACTTAGTTTTCAGAGCTCTCCAGGAGTGACTTTCTCTTTTGCCAAATGAGGATGTTGGAATAGACTGTCGTTCAGTGCCACAGGACTATTTCATACCTTATTTCTGTCTATACTTATGGGACCCTGGGCAAATTGCTTAACACTTTATTCTGTTGTGCACTTCCGTGCAGGGTTCTTTAATACTTCAATACTTTAATACTGCAAAGATCACGTTCCCGGGATAAGGGTAGTTACAGCATGATGGGCCACTAGAAATGTACCTTTTAAAAGAATATTGCCATTTTCTTGTTTCCTTTTCACTTGTATTTGGTTTTGGCCATTTTAGTAGAAAAGCCCCTCTCGTGGCATTTTGGGTTACTTTCTCCCGTTTTATGAATGACAGTATCCAACTCTCCTGAGACTACATTAGAACTTATAAAAGTAATAGGTTTGTCTGGTTTTATGTAAAGAGTTTCATTTTTGTAATTGTACCCAATTTTAGTTCATGCATTGCAAACTTTGCATTTATAAATAATATTTTTTATAATCAACTTAGCGCACTGGATCCATCTCAACCCATACCTTTATTCATAGAATCAACAGGCATCTGTTAAATTCCCATGGAGTGCCAGGCACTTTGCTAAGTGGTTGACATAAAGAAAAGCAAGGAGGGTATTTATCTACTTTCAAGTAATAGGGTGGGCCCTGGGCTGGTTACAGGTTAGGGTTAGGGTGGAATATAAGGGTAAGATAAAGTAAAAGACAGTCTGAAAAAGGTTGTTCCCCAAAGGGCAAAGTTAAATAATCATTTTGCATTATTGGTTGCCCTACTCATCTCCAGTAACATCGATAATTGAGTTGACTGTATTTACTTGCCTTCCCCTTCAAAGCTCAAGGGCTTTATCAGCTTCACCTGAGCATTCTTTAAAGCTCTCAGGAACAAAATGTCATCACTGCTGTACAGAAGATGAAGTAGTAGGGTATGGGAAGATGAGCCTACTTGTCCTCGGTCACATAGTCACATGATCAGGAGCAGAACAACATACCTCCAACTCATTGCACTACCTGATGTCAGTATAGTGATAATGGAGTAACCATAAAGCTAAGGTGCCTGCACATGACCATAACTTCATATATGTTGATTTCAAGAAAATATGTAAGATCCTAAGATCATAGGCCTAGAGATGGAAGGGGTTTCAGAGGGCATCTAATCTAGTCTCCTCATTTTACAGATGAAGAAATTTCAAGATGTCCAAGAAGGTGAAGTGACATGCCTAAAATCACTAATACTATTTCCTTAAGAACTTGCTGATGTTCAGACCTTCCTTGTGCCTGGTAGTTTGACATTTTAAGGCCTGATCTTGTCTTATTCCTGGACTTGGTATAGTGGAAAAACCGTTGGAACTGATGTCAGAAAACCTACATTACTAGGACCAGCTCTGACATTTACTTGCTTTGTGATACTTGGGTGAATCACTTGACCTCCGTTGATCTACAGTATTCTTACCTGTAGTATTATCTACTTTGCCAGGATCCAGTGGTTGCTATGAAGATCAGCTGCGTTAATGTAAATATGAAATATTGTCATGTGGCATGATTATGTACTGAAATGATTATTCTAGGTGATACAAATGAGGAGGTAAAAATGCTTTACCAGGTAATCTGTGTGTACTGCAGCAGCAAGTTTATTTGACTCTATTTGTAACAAGTTTATATATTAGAATTGAGATTTCATGGCAGGCTAAATTTAGCTTGGAAGTTTCTTGCTATCCATCAAATTAAAAAATTTAATAAGTTCTTTTTGATTCTAGCAGCATTCTTCCTGCCATCTACTTAAGCTGTCAGTAACCTGCAATTTGGTTAGTAGACTCCTTAGTGTCTGCTGGTGGCAGCTGAACTGATTTAAACATTACTTATCAGTAGAGTTTGAAATTCAGTTCTGTAAGCAGCTCATTTTTTTATTAGTTAAGGTCTTGCCAGTACTAAGCACAGAGCCATAATAGCTTTGACTGTTTAAATATGGGTTCTTATTAGCAGTGAATTAAATATTTCCATCATTTGTATAAAAAAATTTTTAAAAAATTGTTATACCAGAAAATGTTATGAAACATACCGTTTCAAAATTGTAAATTAATATGGCATTATAACCTAGTTCTATTAAAGTCTTGCTAATGTGAATCAAGGAAATTGTGTTAAAATCCTGTTAAGCAATTGTACATGTAGAGTTACTGTATATTGTATGACAAGAAAGGGTTCTGGCCTCCACTTGAAATTTAGCATCTAAAACTAAATTTAGTTAAATTATTCTTCTCCTAGACCTTTTGAGGGCCCGATTAAAAAGATTTTTAACAGGGCAGTACTAATCAGTACGTTTTAAGGACTGGCTTTCCCTTTTTGTCACAATAACTATATACAAACTAGTTGAAAATTGCTTTCATCCATACTAATTTTCCAAGTCTTTTTTATACACAGTCATGCCATTCATGCTATACCAATTTTTGCTTGGTATAATTAAAGACACAGTATGAATCAGAAACATCCAGTGATCATGTAAAAAAGTAGCAGTACACATGTTTGTATATAGATAAGCATCTCTATGTAGTTATGTATTTGTAGCAATATATATTTAAGTAAATGTGTACTTGAAAAGCTGAAATATCAGTATGGTTATCCCAGACTATCTTCTGATTTAACTGCTTAATGTTTATAATTTGTGTTATATTTTCAAAGAATAGGTGACTATGACTTATACTCAGCATTCTGACATGACATGTAAAAGGGCATCTGGAAGTAGTGAAGGAAGTTTAAATTGCTTCAGTTTATTCTGTTAGTCATTAACTATTTACAGAGTAGCAGGGTTTTTTCTACAATAGCAAGAATTGGAAATTTACGAATTGTGATAATGTAGTGGTGATCTAGAGTATTTCCAATATCTCTTAATACTTCTTGACACTTCTGTCCTTTATAGATTCTTTGTAAAACAAACGTGATTTTTATAAGGGTACTTCTACTACCTAACAGAAGTCTGTAGCTTTGAAAATTCAATTTTTCTTTGGAACATTGCAACTGATATAGAAAGCCAAGAGGTGCACCGTGAAAACATGGGTAATTAATTCCAACTCTCTCCATTTATATAGCCAATAGTTTTTATTTGTCACCACTAAACAGCTTTAAGATATCTCTTGACCTTAATTGTTTTAATCTCCTGTTTGTGAAAACATTGCCCTGAAAATAAATATGCTGCTGCCAAAGGTTGTATATAAGTAAGATCTTTCCAACAATGAAGTAAATGGCATTACTTAACTGTAATAATTTGTATATTACTTTAAGAAATTCAGTTACTGTATCCAAACATAATTTAGAGGCTTAGTGTTTCTTACAGTTAAGAATCCATAGATTTAAAAAAGGACTCCCTCTGTTTCATTTTCCTTTCATGAAGAGTTCCTTAGGTGTATGGTTCTCAAAGGTGGTTCAAGACTAGGTATTTACAGGACCTTTTCAGAGGGGTCAATGAGGTCAAAATTATTTTCATAAGAGTACTAAGACATTTCAATTTCTAATATGGTAAATATTAATGGGCTTAACTCACATATACAAAAGTTGTTTGGGAGATCCTCAGTATTTTTTTAAGACTGTGAAATGTGCAGAGACCAAGAAGTTTGAGGATTGCTAACTCAGTTGATGTAAAATATACAGCTGAAAAAAAAAAACAGAATTATGGCATCTAATATGCTTTATAGATATTAGATACTAAACAATTCTTTGAAAGAATGATTTCCATAGTTTAAAAGGAAACATCTATCACATTCTGTGATGCACACCTTTACTGTGTAGTTACTTTTGATTATTTAGTTAATTAATTTATGCCCCTCACACTCCTTGCTTTGAAAACTTAATGGCCCTTTTATTCCTTAGTAGCGTCTCAGTGGGTGAGAAGAATCTTTAAAGAGAAGCCATTTTGTTATCAGATAATTTGTAAAGAAAGGAAATAGAACTTAAGTCACTTATTAAAAGTTGTCTGGAAAAGGACATTTAGAAATAAAACAAGATATTCAAATTATCGTTGTCTTTCATTTATCCATTTTTTCCCCCTCTTTTCCCATCTACTTCTCCCTTCTCAGCTTGGAGGGCATATCAACCAGCAAATTAATGCTAATGAAACTTTGAAATCGTCATGGCATCTCAGTGGCTGTCTCTGAATTGAAAAATAGAATCCTAGCAAGAATTTGTTAAAGAGTATGACAATCATATATTTAAAGAAAAATTAATTCATGAATAACATAGTGAAACTCGTTAAGAAATCAGATTTGTTACTGCATTGCAGTAGGAAAAGGGTGTGGTTGGACTATTAACAGCTAAAAGCATGCCAAAGGTGCTATGTTAAGGGTAGAAAAATACATTCATATGGGAGGAGAAAGATTTTGCAAAACTCTTATCTCTCTCTCCTTTGATAATTATACATGAAATTATGAGTTTTGCTACTTTTCAGACATTTTTCTATTTAAAATATCTATCCTAAATGACACTTTTCTAATGAAAAGCCTTTGTTTTTGCTGCATTTTGTTTTGTAGACCAAGCTATATCCCTCTGGTGTTATTTGAGTTAAGATTATAATGTTACTGAGTTTATGCTCATAATTGTTAAATATTAAATGCTTACTGGTCTGTGTTGTTCTTTAGGAGCTGTATAAAGTCAGGCAAACAGAGGCAGAGTTGTGAAAAGAATTCTCTCTCTTGAATCTCAGAGAATTTGGGTTTAAATCCCATCTCTCTTGCTTAATACCTGTGTGATTCTTGGCCAAGTCACTTAAGCTTAATTAAGGGCTTAATTTCCTCATCTGTAAAATGAAGACACTGTACTAAATAGCCTCGAGATCCCCTTCTAGCTCCAAATCTATGATCATACGTGATTCCTATCCTATTGAAACTTTAGGTGTGAGATATTATAAAGATCTTATTTAGAAATGTTAAGGACAGTTCTATTAATATTATAGTTGAGTAAATATTGAAGAAAAATGAAGTTTATTTTATATATATTTTTTCAATCAGGAAAAATCCATCTTTTCTCTTATTCCATGCCACCATCCCAAATGAGAACAAAATTAAAACAAAGCTCCTGTTACAGTCAAGCAAATCAAATTTCCACATTGGCCATGTCCAAAAAATATGTCTCATTCTGCATTTGGTTTCTACACAGCTCTGTTTTTTACATTAGGAATCCGTTACCCTTTGTGATTATACTCAAGTTTTTCTGGATAACATATTTTTAATTATAAACCTATATCCTTAACCTTCTGAAATATCATATTCCAAGCTTTTCACTCTTCTTATTGCTGGCTGCTAAATCATGTGCAATTCTGACTGACTCCTTGGTATTTAAATTTTGTCTTTTGGGCTAGTTGTAGTATTTTGGTTTCCTGTTTTTCTGCCTTTTGCCTTTTCCTTTTTCCTAGATGACTAGGTGGCACCAGATAGAACATTGGGCCTGGAGTTGGGAAGATTTAATCGTTGGCTCCTTTTTTTTTGACCTGGAATTTCTGAGTTTTGGCTATAATGCTGCTGGGAATTTTCATTTGGGTGTTTTTTTTTTTTTCATGAGATGATGGTTGGATTCTGTTTCCACTTTGCCATCTGGTGATGTGTAAGCATTTGCAACTGTTGGTCTAGACTAGAGTCTGGGAGAGAGGTCAGGGTTAGAGCTGTGGATTTGGGAACCATCTACTGAAAGGTGATAGTTGAAGCTTTGAGACTTTACCCATCTGCCAATTAATATCTGTGTCAAACAGTTCTATCACTATGTACGTATCATTTAAGTTATATGAGCCTCTGTTTCCTCATCTGTAAAAAAAGGGGACAATGACTTCTCCCCCAGGGTGGTTGCCATGATCATATGAGATAGAAAGTGGATGTAATAGGTAACTAGATGGTGCAGTGGGTATGATGAGTCCTGGAAGGGGGGTGTGAGACCCCCACAAAGATCAGGATACCTGGGGCAGGTCATCTGGAGAAGAATTGTCAGACTCAAGCATTGTTGAAGTCAAGGTAAAGATTTATTATGCTTTTCAGCAGACAGGAGTTCTTAGGGAACCTGCAACCTTAGAGGGGTACAGGTAAAGTTTATATAGGATATTCTATAGTATCACTTGTGCCTGCAATCTTAGAGGAGTACAGGGAAAGTTTATATAGGATATTCTATAGTATCACTTGTGCCAAATATGCTAACTGGGTGTTTGGGGTGGGTTTAGGGAGTGATTAAGAAGTGGTCAGTTCTTAAAGGAACATACACTTTTATTATCTACCGCACAGGTATTTTACCCAGAGTTCATCAGGAACTAGCCCAAGGTGAGGGGCTACCTGGAGGTGTGGTTTAGACCTGAAATGTCACTAAGTCAACCAGCAGTCAGGGCTGGCTCAGAAATACCAGGTTGCTCTCTTCAGTGTCCTGTTAGATAAGATAAATATAAGGGAGTATACGTATGTCTAAGTCTGGGACACAAATGATTGGTCAATGAGTAGTAAACGTTGTTATGACACAGTGAACGTTACACAGCTAGTTCAGACTAATGAGTTCTATAGGTACAGCTGGCTACTATAGCAGGGAGGTAATGGTTGTTGCTGGGGCAGGCCGTGTCCTTGGGCTGGGGAGAAGCTGTCTGGGATAGTACTTTGAGGCTAGGGACAAATGTGATTTTTAAAGAGAAATGTGATTTTAGAATTGGGCCCCAAGCACCCCATCAAGTAGAGGGCTAGGCCTGGAGTCAGGAGGACTTGAATTCAAATTCATCCTCAGACAACAATTGTGTGAGTCTAGTCAAGTCACTTAATCTCTTTGCTTCAGTTTCTTCATCTGTAAAAATGGGGATAATAGACCTACCTCCCAAGGTGGTGGTGAGGATGTAACAAGATACTTGTAAACTTCTTTGCAAACCTTGAAGCACTGTAGCTAGTTACTGTGAAGTATTTTGTAACTGTAAAGCACTGTATAAATAGAAGCTATTATAATTATATTCTTTCTCTTAGAACTGACTTCATCTATCAACTTAATTTTTTTTTCAATCTTTTACTATCTTGACCCTTTGCTTGGGCTCCAAATGCCTGTATAATATCCTCATTTAGATATCTCATATCCCATCAAATTTAGCATGTCTACAGTCATCTTCCCTGTCCATTCCGTTCCTCTCCTACTTTGAGATTTTTGAGAACCAGAGAGGCTCAAATTCTGGTTGTTCTTTCCTTTTCATATACCTTTCAACCAATGCCAAATCCTGTCTAATTTTCCATAAGGATCTCTTGCATTCATCCTTTCTTTTCAGTTCCCCTGCTACCACCTGTTGCAGACCTTCAGTTATTATTGCAATAGTCTCCTAAAAGTTTCTGATACCTTCCCCTGCAGCCTAACATGCATACTGCCACCAGATTAAACCCTCTCAAATTGATACTAACTCCATCATCACAAATATTTGTTGACTCCATACTATGTACATGTAGGGTACAGAAGTATATACATCCCTGCTTTCCAGGAAATCAGTCCATTTAGGGTCTTAAGACACATTTGATAAGTGCATTAAAAAGCAGTATATGAGTAATGCCAAGGGAGTACTGTACATCTGGCTCTGCCTCTTACTGTCTGGTTTACTTTAGGCAAGTTATTTAATCCCCTTTGGACCTCAGTTTCCTCATTTACAAAATAAGGAAGTTGATTCTTAAGGATTTCTAGATGATTTGTAAAGACTAGATAACTTCTGATGGCCTTTCTAGTTATAAATCTTTATATAAATTAATGTTGAACAGGTTTCAGGGAGTGAAAAGTCATTTTTACCATAGTAATCAAGAAAGAGTTCTTAGAGGAGGAAGGAACTGAGCTGGGGCTTAAAAGATGATAGCATCTTGGTAGTGGGAAGGAAGACATTGCAAGGAGACCTAGAATTAGGGATATCTAAATAGAGATTGCTTTATTTTTTCTTGTAAGAAAATTTTTTTAAGCTTGAGGTTTGCTTTTCTTTAAAGAGGCTTTCGTAGAATCTTTGGTTGTCACCCTATTATGTCATTTTGCTAATTGGTCACCTCTCATGAAGTCAAAGACTCCTAGACAGTTACCCAAAGCTCACCGTGGCCCTACTGCCTCCAAGTGACTACTTCTCCTTGAGACCCTTTGGAGGTCAGGAAAATAAGATGTCTTAGAAACTGAGAGCATCCAGCATCCTAGAGAAAAGAAGGATGTAGACCAAGCCCCTTCCTGCATAAGAGACCTTTGTTCCTAGAGCTACAGTTCCTAGAGCCTCCTTTCCTTTCTGTTCTCATCTGTGGTGTTATAAAAGGGGGGGACTGCAGTTTACATGAGGCAGAAAGAACATGCCTCAGATATTGAAAACCTTATACCATGCCCAGATATCTTCAGTAATAGTACCTGGAGGCAGAATGGTATGTTGGAAGGAAGTGCTGGTTTTGGTCCTGGCTTTTCTGGCTACCATTGTAAACCTGGATTTGTTTGCCTGTTGGTAAGTTGAGGGAGTTGGACTAGATCAGAGGTTCCCACACTTATTTGGCCTATTGCCCCCTTTTAAAACAATATTTACTCCGTGCCCCTCTGGAAATCTGCTATCTTTAATCCTTTAACATTTTTTTAAAAATTTTCATCATTTCAAAATAATATAAAATATATATTTTTAAATGACAGATCTTACATTTAATAACTTACTGTAAATTTGTGAGTTTTTCCCTGCATTGAAATTTTGGTGATGCACTATTATGTCATGTAACCATATAGTATCATTGTAAACAAGTCATTACATGCATATATTCTGGCCAGTACATGCGGGACTCACCGATAATATGAGACATGCTTGCCTGCCAGTGTATACTGGTTGGTGGACTTGACCAATGATCAGTTATAACTTGTCTTAGAAACATGCTTGACACTGAAACTCAGGTATCAAGGAAAATTTATTGAAGTCCAGAGGAATTAGATGTTTCTGGCCAGAAGCTGGCTGAACCCTTCTTTGGGAAGGGAGAGCACCGAATACTGAAGCAAGATGAGCTTTATACTCTTAGTCTGGTGCAAATCCTTTCCTCCTTGTTAGGCTTTGTTCTTTTTTATGCCCATCCTATGTGCCCTCCTTAATATGTTCAAGCATGTCCCCCCTCCTTCATCATATATTCCATGACCAGAAAATGGAGGAATAATTTTATGCGGGGTGTGTCAGTTAATGTTCATGAAACTTATTAAATATCACAATGAAGAAAGCTTTCCCCTAGTCGTTGACCCCAGCCCCTTTAGGGGCTGGCTCCCTTTATCAGGAACTTTGTGGTTAAGCTAGCTTCTTCTCCTGAGAACTGATTGATTGGTAGTTCTTGTTACATCACCTTGAAACTGCAACATTTTATGGAAACCTAACTTTTAGTGTTTATCACACTTGCATTTTGTGTTTATTTGGAAAATGTAATCACTATGACTTTAACTCTGTTACACAACAGATGAAACATGTATGAACAGTTTTTCAAAATTTTCTTCAATTCTTTCTTTATGCATCCACCACCCCCTTATTTTTATTCAACATTTCCCAGTTGTTTATTTGGTTACTAACACCGCCTTGGATCAATCCAGGGCCCCCCAGGAGGTGGTTTTGTCCATTTTGGGAACCTCTGGGCTAGATCCTCTGTGAAAATAAATATGTAGCACACTGGCTCCAAGTGAGGCTTTGGAGGACATGAGTTCAAATCCAGCCTCAGACATACTAATAAAAAGTCTCATCCTGGACAAGTCTTAACTCTGATTACCTCCAAAAAAAAAGGAAAGGAAAGAAATAGTATTTATGAAATTACATTTCATTTTGTTTCCTCCAGCTTCTAAAATTCTTTGATGTTTTCCTGGCAATCACTATTTCTACTCCTAACAATATGTTAGGTCCCTTTTTATATTTGGTTCCATGTAGAAATGATACATTATGTGGCCTAACTTCACTACATTTCCTTTCTATTTCCTATTTAAATATGTACTCAAGTTTTTCATTGTCTAGAATTTCAGACAATGAATTTCTAAGATTTTGAAGAAATTGTCATTCCTTTTTACTTGGTATAGTAAAGTTCGTTCCAGACTCTCTCATAGAATATTAGAGCTGCAGGGTACTTAATCACCTAGTCTGGGAGTGGGGAACCTGCTGTCTTGAGAATATGTGAAAGTCTAGGTTCTCAAGTGCAGCCTTTTGACTACACCCAAACTTGGCGGATTTGTTCCCCATACCTGACCTAGTCAGACTCCAATCATTTTACAAATAAATATGAGGCTTTGTGAGATTAAATATTAAGTGATTTGCCAGTAGCTAGCTAGTTGTAGAGCACGAGCTGGAACTTATTTTTTTTTTTAAGCTCCCAAGTCTACTATTCTTTCCATTATATCACCCTGCCTCTGTAGATATCATGCAGAAACTATTTTTCTCTGAAGTTGAACAATTTGTTCTCATATAATTTTAAACTGATGTGGGATCTAGTGTCCTCCACTGGAGTTGGGGTAGTGGGCATAGCATTTGGCTAGATATAATGATAAAATACTATAGGACTCAATTTTCTGTTAAGAATGCTAAATAGGGAGAAATTTTATATTAACTGTTATTTTGGCTTGAAATTCCAGGGTGACCCAATGAACATCCTTTTTTAAAAAGTCAGTTTGTCTTCTTGACATTTTCTGTTGGATAGCAGCTTTACTGATGACGAAAAATGCTAACACTTGTGGGCATAAAAATCAAACCAAGTAAGCAATCATTCTAAAGAAGAGGGGAGGGGAGAAAACAGCTTGTTCACTGACAGACCCATTAATGCTTGTGAGATATGAGAGAATCCTGGTCACGTATTTCAGTGTACGTTGACTTTCTGGTTATTAATGCAGTCACAACAATCCATGCTGTATACTCATAATAGTAATAACTTAGGATGAATGCATTTGGAAATAGCACTATTTGAAATAGAGCCCAGGAGATCAGTGGAGACATTATACCCTGGGCCTGGGCCATGCAAAGGGGTGAGGGGTAAGGGGTATCGTGTCATTCTGTGTTTGATCATACTGATCTTAAATTTACCATTGTTTTTCCAGTTTGTGAAGTCTTAAAATAGAAGTGATAAACCTCAGCAATAAAGAAAGTGAAGCTGTCTTCCAAAAACTAATGCCAATAAATTCCCTAAGCACTTAATTTTCACAGGACACACTGTAAAAGAAAGTGATATGGCCCATGCTGGGTTATTTTTAGATGTAAGTGTAGAAGTTGGAAATGGGAGAGCCCTCTCAGGATTGTCATTTCTTTTCCCTTTCTTTCCCTCCCGTCTGTCGTTAGTGTTCCGAAGGGTCATTCTTTGATTGATATTTTTGTTTTTAGTATTTTCTAACATGAAGTGATCATCAGTCGCTGCCCTAAATTTCTCAAGAAGAGAAGCTTCAAGAACTTTTTTCCCAATAGAACACAGTTTATATGTTTTGTAATGATGTTTTTGAAAGGCAGTATGGTATAGTGGGTGTCAAAATATGTTGACCAAAAACACTGACAACTGTGGGCAGAGAAATCAAGCATTCATTCCAAAGAAGGGGGAGGGGAGAAAACATTTACAATCTTGAGTTCCTTAATCCAGGTTCAGCTTGCTTATTGACAGACCCATTAATGCTTGTGAGATATCCAACTCACCAGTGGGAGAAGGGAGCTATCTTGGTGGGGGAAGATTGTCCACAGTGATTAGGTTGCAGGGATGATTCAGTGTTTAAGAGTGAGGCGCGTTAGCAGCTGAAACATAGTTTGGAAATCTGAAAGTCAGGAACAGAGCCAAGGAAAGAAACCTGGCTGGTCATCCCGGGCCTCTCCACAAAATGGAGAGTAGACAGGGATTATTGTGGTTTTCAGTTCTACAAATGGGTTGTTATTCAGGGTCCTATCAACTTAACTAAATTATAGTAAAAGAGAGAATTTAGATGTAGACAAATAATTTCTCTAAGTTCAGGAAAGAAATCAAGATTGCAATTGATAACAATTAAAAAAATTTTTTTTAAAACCTACTCTTCGAGTTTTTCTGGTAGACTTAGTCCTTCACAGCAATGCAAGCACCTAAAAAATTCCCAGTGGTCTTTTGAGATAAAACTCTTCCCACATCCAGAGAAAGAACTATGGAAATGGATTGCAGAATGAAGCAGACCATTTACTTTTGTTTTATGTTTTGTTCTATGGTTTCTCCCAGTCATTTTAATTCTTCTATCCAACATGATTAAGGTGAAAATGTATTTAATAGGAATGTATATGTAGAACCTGTCTTGGGGAGGGAGAGGAGGGAGAAAAATCTAAGATTTATGGAAGTGATTGTAGAACTCTGAAAACAAAATAATAAAAAAAAAATAAAAACCTACTCTTCTGTCAGAGTTCAGCTGTAAGAAAGGTTGAACTTAGATATTTGATATAATTTGATATAATGGTCTTTTGTGTACCAACCATATTCTTCCTTTCTTAGCTTTCAGCTTGTTTGCTGGCTCCTCTAGGTTTCTCCCTTTGCCCTGCTTAAGCTATTCCTATTTTCAGTGTCCTTTGTCGAAAACAAACCATGAGAATTTTTGGTTCTCTCATGGAACAGGGAAAGCAAATAATGAGATAAGTGAATCTCTTCTTTAAGCTTAGGGCATATGTAGGGACCTGACTTGTGATTTCATGTGTATAGGAAACCCTTGGGAGAGGAAACTCCCAACAGCCACGTGGGTCAGCACTTTTTCTCCATAGTCTTGAGAATAGCCCCAGGCCTCCAGGAGGTCCAATGACTTGCCCAGGGTCAGAGGCAGGTCTTCTTTCTCTTTATTCATTAAAACCATATTGCTTTTTGTAATAAGTAGTGTTTTCCATTTTATCACATCATTATTTTAAAAATTTGTTTAATTTTAGTTTTCAGCATTTGCTTTTATAAAATTTTGAGTTCTGAATTCCCCACCACCACCATTCCCCTGCTTCTCAAGACAACATATGCTCTGATATAGGATATACATGTATGACCATATTAAACTGCTCATGTTGCATCACATCATTGTTATTAATTATAATTTGATATTAAGCACCACAGTGTCCTTGGCACTGTTAAGAACAGGGTTCACTTCAGTTTCTGCCTATTGATGTCAGTCTAAAGTAAATTGTGGGACACCAGCCACATTGGTGGGAGACTGAAACGGCTACAGTCTTTGCCACACTTTACAAAATTGCTTTGTGATTAAGTGACATCTTCTCTGAATATCAGGTTCTTTAAAAAACAAATTGGAAACTAAAATTTGCTCTGTTTGTTTTTTATTTCAAATTTACACATAAAGAAGAGCATTTCCATATACATAGCAGAACCCAAAATGAGGATTTTATATGAAACTGAATCTCTATTTCATACTGCTTATTTTTTTAAGTGTATAATAAATTCCACATACTACTTTCAAAACTGCCTCCTTGTCTGTGCTTCATTCCTTCTCTTTTCTTCTCTGTATGTACCTTTTAGTATTTCAAATATCTCGATTTGTGCTCTCATGATTTGTGAAATGATGGTGATATGACAAAGCCCCCCAAAACTTGGCCTTCTCCAAGTTGAGACTTCTAATTTAGTGTCACCATCACAGATTGTGTGTTCTTAAAGCAATTTGGGGGAAAAAACGCCAAGCAAATGGTTCTGAATGCTACACAAGTTACATATTTTAGTTTAAAAAGACAAAACTTTGTTTCAAGGGACTAGAACTTCAGCTTTAAAAAAATCAAACCAGAACTATGTCCCTCCTTCTTATTGACCATTGGAAAGGCAGCATGGACAGAAGGCTGATCATAGATGCAGAGATACTCAGACATACCAGCAATGGGGCCAAGGACAATTCATTTAAACAGGTGAGTTGCCAGTCTACATTTGTGAAAGGAGTTTCCATATGGGAGCACCCTGTACTGATGAAATGCCTCTCCTACCCCATTCCCCAAAATGATATTGCGTATTTGTGCTATGCTGACTGTATTTTATCATTTCATTTTATCTGTAATTAGATTAATGAAGTTTCATGTTTCTGAAATTACGGTCCTTTCAGGACTCCTAATAGACTACATTCAAGGGTAGAAATCAAAAGAAAGAGGTTTCATACAAATATGTCTGTGTAGTATGATAAGGAAGAAAATACCTTAAATAGCTAGGTTTAAATTGCTATTGTACTAGTCTTGATATTCCTTTCAAATGGATCTACTTCATAATTTGAAGCAGATTGGTTTTTGTTTGTATTCATATTGACAGTAATTATAGTTGACATTTTAATAGATTTTTTTATTTTTAAAAAGAGCAAATTGGGTGATTGAACTTTTGAAGTTATTTTAATTTTACCTATAATGTAATTGTGCATTATAAATTCATGCTTATAAATGAAGTGTGACTATAAAAACATGGCTTTTTTATTTCTTTAAAAACAAACATAGGAGCAGCTAGGAGGTGAAGTAGATAGACTATCATTCCTGGAGTCAGGAGCACCTGAGTTTAAATGCAGCCTCAGACACTTACCAGCTGTGTGACTCTGGGCAAGTTACTTAACCCTGATTATCTCCAAAAAACCAAAAACAAAAAAAAAAGAAATTCATATGTTCCAGTGAATGTCCCTCTGAGCAGTAATGCTAAGAGGTTACTCTAGAGATGCTACCATTATTAAAAATTTGTTTAAAATTCTTCTCTGGGGATTGCTGTTAGAACCTGCATGCTGCAGTAGAAAAGCTGAACTTGAATTCACAGGATCTGAGTTCAAATTCCAACCATACTTATTACCTGTGTGAAGTCAAGTAAGGCCCTCAACTTAACTGGGCCTCTTGTTTCCTCATCTGTCAAATGAGGAAGTTAGACTGGATGACCTTCAAGCTCTGGATCTGGAGTTTTTCAAACGCCACATAAAATCAGCCCTTTTAATTTTGTAGTTATTCACATGTCCTATCTATGTTATTTATCAGATTGATTTCAGTCTAGTTGTTTGCAAAAATGAAATTCATTTTCAAGAGGTGAAGGTTTGTTGACATTGAACATACTCAAAGGAATGTGCTGAAGAGTCTGAAGCCCATGGCATCTGTGGAGTAAGTTTCTACTTTAACTCATTTATATATGTTTTTTGGATGTATATATTCTGATAGTATTTTTAAAAAATCAGTCTCTTTACCATCACCACCACCACCAGTAAGTATTACCGTTATTCCTGCAAATGTATTTCCCATTGTCTGATTGTTTTAAAACTTGTTTTTAGTAATTTTTTCTTTTTTACAAAGGTAAGGAAGTAAAGCAACTTCTTCAGTCTAGAGCAATAAAAAATAACAGTCAGTAGTGTATAGGACTTGGAAAACAGTCTGATGAGTTTATTGACTTAAAGGATGAAGAAGAAATGTAATGGTCTGTATGAAATATTAAACAATTTTCTGAGGAAGATAGATGGTTATCTGTTAATTACAGGCTGACAGGTATTAGTTTAAGCCTAGCTATTTGAGCTTGGTTCCTCATTGTACTGCACAATATATTTCTATGGGGCAAGAACTTTTTCTTTTCTTTTTTTTCTTTTATTTGTTTTCAGTGTTCTACAATCATTTTCATATATCTTAGATTTTTTCCCCTCCCTCCCCACCTTCCCTCCTACCTCCCCACTCCCTCCCCAAGATGGCATACAGTTTTATATAGGTTCTACACATATACATTCCTATTAAATACATTTTCACCTTAGTCATGTTGCATAGAAGAATTAAAATGAATGGGAGAAATCATAAAACAAACCAAAACATAATACAAAAGAAAACGATCTGCTTCATTCCATGATCTAGTTCCATAGTTCTTTCCCTGGATATGGAAAGCATTTTGCCTTGAGACCATTGGGAATTATTTAAGTCCTTGCATTGCAATGAAGTTCTAAGTCTACCAGAAAAATTCCTCACACACTGTCGTTGTTGCTGTGTACAAAGTTCTCCTGGTTCTGCTCCTTTCACTCAGCATCAGTTCA
>CM053772.1:91683001-91732584 GCA_028658325.1 Potorous gilbertii | reverse complement strand
ATCTGCTTCATTCCATGATCTAGTTCCATAGTTCTTTCCCTGGATATGGAAAGCATTTTGCCTTGAGACCATTGGGAATTATTTAAGTCCTTGCATTGCAATGAAGTTCTAAGTCTACCAGAAAAATTCCTCACACACTGTCGTTGTTGCTGTGTACAAAGTTCTCCTGGTTCTGCTCCTTTCACTCAGCATCAGTTCATATATGTCTTTCCAGGCCTCTCTGAAGTCTTCCTGTTCATCATCAAGAAACTTTTTCTTTTGACCTCTCTGACTTCAGTACAGCTCTTCTTATCTGTAATGATGCTTTCATCCTTGAGGTTGGCCTGAAAGCAGGAATGTGGGTTTTCTGATTAATGTTCAATAATTCTAACCCTTTTTGTGTTCTTTGGGGAAGAGGTAAATAAAGGATATAAATAACGAATTTAATTTGGAACTATACTCCCCAAATTACTAAATTGCATATATTCTTTAACCCAGCAACAGCACTGCTAGGTATATATCCCAGTGAAATAAAACAAAAATCAAAAGTTAGGTCAAAGACAGAGGGAAAAGAACCAAATATACAAAATATTTATAGTATTATTTTTTGTTATAACAAAAAACTGGAAAATGAAATATTTTTTATACCATAAGAAATGATGAAAAAGACAAATTCAGAGAAACCTTGGATGATTACAACAATGTAAAGCATAACAACTCTGAAAGACTTAATCAATTGGCCGATGCAATGACCCACCAGTGACCTTAGAAGACTGATAATAAACCATGCTTCCCACCTCTTGTCAGAGAGGTGGTAGATGCAGGGGTAGAATTTGAGACATGTATTCTCACACCCTTCTAATGAGTCAGTTTGTTTTGCTTGACTATGTTTGTTACAAAGGAGGACTTTTATTTGGGACAAAGGCAAGAATGGTGGGTAGAAGAGAACTGTTAGGTGGTGATAGTGATAACTAAAAAGGGGGGGGGCAGGGAGAAAAGAGCATCAATGAAGCATTAAAAATATCCAGAAGAAAGTTCAGAAAAAGATATAAACAAGGAGGGCAGTTTTGTTATTTTTCTACTAAATTTAATATACACTTTAAAAACTATAATAATAAAGTTCACAGTTTCATATAATTTTTTTGTGTATTGAAATGTTCATCTTAATATTTAAGCTCCTAATAAATGTTAAATTAAAGAAAAAATTACTTAATGCAAGTAACTACTCAATCATATGGTTTCTCATTGACGTATTTAAAAAATACGGTAATGTAGAGTATGTGATAAAGACAGACTTTTCTGTACGTCAAGCTACTTCATTACTGTGATGATTAATTATTGTAATAATTAAAATGATAGTTACAGGATTATAGACCTAGAACTAGAAGAGGACCCAGAGGTTATCTAGTCCAGCTGCCTCATTTTATAGATGGGGAGCATGAAATCTAAGGTGATTAAGTGACTTGCCCAAGGTCACACAGATGGAAAGTGTGACCACGTGTCAGAATCTGGCCTGTGTAACCATGGAGATGCTTTTGCAGGTTATCACTGACCCTGAGGTCTTGATCTATGTGAAGTTTTCTGGGATTATCTGCATAGTATTCTGATAAAAAGACCCCAGGAGAAGAAGGGGAAGGCAGGGTACAGGGTGTGACCATGTCTTCCATCTTGGGAACATATGATGAAACGGTGGAGCCAAGATGCCCCTGCTCTTTCACTATTCAGAGACTGCAAACTGATAGTGATGGCAGGAGGTAGTATGACTGGGATGGTGATCAGGAATGATGAGGCTGTGTGCTGTATGGACCTGCATTTGGGAGGACTACCTCTGAGAGACGGACCAATGCCACTTTCAGGAAAGTGTCATGCTGCCATCATTATTTGAGTATGCTGATGAGGTCAAATAAAAATTCTGTGAAAACCTAGAGGCCCTCGTCATCAGTGGGCTGAAAGAGGACAAGTAGTTCTGGGTGACTTTGATGTCGACCATCAGACATGACAAGGAGTCCTTGGGAGTAACAGTGTTGGAAATAGCAACAGCAAAGGTCACTTACTACTGAAGACTTATGTCTCTTACGACTTTCTCATCACCAACTCTGGCTTCTAGT
The DNA here is from genome assembly GCA_028658325.1 of Potorous gilbertii. NCBI lineage: Eukaryota > Metazoa > Chordata > Mammalia > Diprotodontia > Potoroidae > Potorous > Potorous gilbertii. The sequence goes on along the minus strand of CM053772.1, from coordinate 91,730,497 downwards.
TACCTAAACAGTATTAAACTTTGTGGATATACCTTTGCAGCAAACATTAGCATGTAATAGACTTTGTCATTATAAGTGGAAGAGATTGAAAGGATGTGAGAGTGACAAAAGTGATGTGTGACCACAGAGTTACATTCAACAGAAGGAGTGGCCAGACTGAGCAGCAGCAGATTGGAGTGCTGATTCCATTCCAGCAGAGGTCTACAAGGCAGGGGGGTCTAGTGTTCAAATAGAAACTGACTCAAGTCTTCTGGCTTGAAAAGGTTATCCCCTAGGAGATTAAGGATGCTTCCGTTGACTGTCTATAAAGGAAAGAAAATACGTTGTCCTGTGACATTCACAGGAGGGGTTCTCTCTCTTAGTCACTGCTGGCAAGGTTCTTTCCAGAATCTCTCTGACCCTTCACCTGGAAGATGGTCATCTACCCCAGAGCTAGTGTGGCTTCAGAAAGGACTGAGGAATGTGATGTTTGCTTTCCAACAACTCCAAGAGAAATGCCAAGAGCAGAACAGAGGCCTATATACAATGTTCATTGATCTAACTAAGGCATTTGATAACGTTAGTTGTGAAAGCTTATGGAAGATCATGGCAAAATTTGGTTGCCCAGAGAAGATCATTAGTATTTTATGCCAGTTTCATGATGGCATTATTGCATGGGTTCTTTATAATGGATGATGTTCTCATGCTTTTTCAGTCACCTTTGGGATGAAGCAGGGTTGTGTTCTTGATCCCATGCTTTTAAGCATGATGTTTTCTACAACAGGGATGTTTTCTTCAACAGGGATGAAAATAGCATCAAGGTATTGATTACACCCACAATGTTATTTAACTTGAAAAGGCTACAAGCCAAGACTAAAGTGGAGGGAGAGTTGACATGCTACTTTTTATTGGCAGATGATTGTGCACCCACTTCAGCCTCTGAGGCTGAGATGCAATAGAGTATGGGTCAGTGTTCTGCTTCTTGTGCTAATTTTGATCCGACAACACAAAGAAAATAAGAGGTTCTTCACCAACCAGCACCACACCTTCCATATTTGAAACCATCAGTTCCAGCAAATGGAGAAATTTTGAATGCTATGATAAGTTTACTTACCTTGGCAGTATATTTTCCTGGATATACACAAAGATGAAAAGGTTGACAGACATGTTACCAGAGCCAGTTCAGTATTTGGGAGATTCTGAAGGAAAGTATGGGAGAAAAGAGATATTAGGCTGCCTGCCAAACCGAAGGTAGACAGAGCTGTTGTGCTGACCTCATGGTTGTATGTTTGTGAAACCGGGAGAGTGTACCAGTGCCACACCAGAAAATTACATTACTTTCATTTGAATTTTCATTCATTCATTCATTCATTTTCATTTGTCTTAGAAATATTCTGAGGATCACCTGGTGAGATAAGGTGCTGGACACTGAGGTCTTTTCTCCTGCTCAGCATTCAAACTCTATTGCAGAGGGTGCAACTCCAGTGTCCTTCAAATGCTAGCTGTAGTAATCAAATGCAAAACATAGTTTGCCTAAAAATCTATTTTATGGAGGACTTACATGGTGGACAGTAGAAGTGATACAAAGACGCTCAAAGTAAAGAACTTTGATATTTCTTGTGAGACAAGAAGCTGTGCTGAATGAGCAAAGTAGGATTGCAGTAGCTCAAAAGAAACCTAAGATGTGAAGATTTAGAGTTATCTCCATTTTGAATGTTTGTACAGGCTATTTGTGTCCAACCTGTGGTAAAGTCTTCTGAGCTATTCGTCTGATCAGCCGCATTGTACGTTGACCCTGACTTAATGATTTCATTTTGGTCCTCTTCCAGTATGAAGGACAACATCTGACCCCCCCTCTCCAGGGGCTAAGTAAGATAAAGCCATTTTCTGCCATGGTAGGCACAAGTTACAGCATTGGCTGTGGTATTTCTGGTGGACAGTTCTTCCTGTTTCTTCCTGTTTTCCCTCACCCCTGGAGCTTCCTATCTCCCCCTTTTTTCTTTCTTCCATTGGCGTGATACAGTGGAAAGGAACTGAATTTGGCATCAGAGGATCTATGTCTGAGTCCTAGCTCTGCTGCTTACATTGTGTGTGTCTCTGGACAAGTTATTTAACCCTTCCGTGTTGATAAAATAAGGTTATTGGACTAGATGGCTTCTGAGATCCCTTTCAGTGCTAAATCTACGGTGCTGTGTTAATGAGTTTAAGTCTAAACTTCATATCACTTAAAGTGTTTTTATCCTTACAATCTGGATCTATGCCTAATGTTAGAACAGCTAACATAGAATAATATATTAGGTGCTTCAGTACCCGTCTTTTTAAGATACTGCTTGAATCACACACCTATAATATTTAGAGCAAAAAGCATTATAGTGTTACGGCAAACAAAATTATTTGCTTAAACACAAGGTTATTATGTAAAGCATCATCAGATCAATAGGTATGAACTCAGAATCATGAAAAAACTATCAATAACCTATTTCTTGTGCTAACATATAGGAAATAATTGCATCAACCATGTGAATTCAAAGTGTGCTCATAACCACAAGTATATAAATGAAGTTCAGCATAAACATTTCACATAACAATATATCCATGTTAGCAGAAGATAGACTATGGAAGACAAACTAGTCTGAAAGTCTTATAAGTCACATCTTCTAAAAAAAAGAATATTTGGACTAAATAAGACTTTACTGGAATGATCACTGGTAGAATAATTCTAATATATAACCAAGAAGTGGAATAAAATTATGTCAAAAATATATTTGAAAAAGTTGAAAAATATATTCAGTAGTCACAGGATAGTAGTCTGCCCATTATGGGAAAAGTTGCAGAATGAAATATAATTTCCAGAGTAGGGAAGACAAATCCCTTTCTGAGGCAAAAGCAAAAACAAAAAACACAAACAGGAATCCAAGAAACTAAAATAATGCCTAGATTTTATAAACTGTCCTGGTAGGGAAGGACCACTGTTACATTTATACCAAGAAATTCAACAAATTCCAGGAAAAAAAAAAGATGTAAAATTCCAGCCAATTTCACAAAAAAGAAAGTAAGGCCTGTTGTAGGAACCCATTTAAATTCAAAACCTATGCATAACACTGCATAAAATAACCTTTAAGAATCTATTTTTCGCATGATGGGAGATCCATCCACATGCCACATTCCATTTATTTGGGTAAAACCCAAATCTCTGTAAATAATCCCCAAAACCTTTACACAGATCATGAATTTGTTGACCAGTAGAATCTTTGGAAAGAGTCTGCATGGCCATGGTTACACTTGAAGCAGGGTCAGATTCTGATTCAGAATTATATAATAATAGCTAGTATTTCTACTGTATAGCCCTTGAAGATTTTCATGGTACTTTTGTAAATTAACTCATTTAATCCTCCCTGTGAGGTAAGTGCTGTTATTATCACAACCATTTTACAGATGAAGAAACTAAGTTTAGCAGAGGTCAGGGTGATTTGCCCAGGGTCACACATTTGGTAACTCTCTGAGGTAGGAGTCAAATTGGCATAAAGAATAATAAATGAACCTAACTGCAGAGCCAGTGCTCTTTCTACTGTATACTAAATTTCCTCCTAGATAAATATTTGGATCATAATCTTCTAAAGAGCCAGAATACCTGAGTATATTTTAGGTCTCTTTCAATGATCGCTGTTCCACTTGTGTCGAGTGCTTTACCAGAGAATATTGTTCATTTGAAATGTGTGTAAAGTGTCCATTCGTTCTGATATGGTGGGTACTTGTCACCTAGTCAGAAATAATATTATTCCCTCTTTTAAGTTTTATTTTTTCAAATGTGTCTATAACTTTCTAAACTGGGGGTAGGTTGGGGAACAATGGATTGTATTCTTCTAAAGGGCATAAAAGGAAACTTGTATATTGCTTTTCTGGAAGACTGTTCTGAGTAATCCTGACCAGTGGCTGTTGGCTGTGGAGCATTTGTTTGGTGCCTTGCCATTTCCTGATTTGTCTGTCTGCCCTTGTGTCAGAAGACCCAGGAAGGACACTGGCATTGGGACCCACTGCTGGCAAGGGAGCTGCTATCAAAGGTAGGATATTGTACTTTCTTCAATCCAAAGACTGGAGCTGAGGACATGATACTGTTTTGACAGAATCCTAGGGCACAAAAAGAGGAACTTTCCTTTTAACCAGCCCTCTTACTTTCTGAAAATAGATTTTTATCTGCTATTTGTAACCTTAAATAGACTGATTGGATTATAGCTAGTACAGTACTTGATTATGAAAGTAGAATGGGTGTGTATGTGTTTGCAGGGAAGAGATCCTTATTGCTTTTTAAGATATTAAGCCACTCCTTACGTCATAATTTCAGTGTTCCAGTTGGAATCCTTCTTTGCCCTTTAACCTGATTCTCCTGTGTGTAACATTGTGAATTACTATGTAATCCAAACTTTCTGACTGTCCTACAAACATTTCTGACTTTAAAAAGGGTTTTAATATACCTTCTTTTACAAAATAGCCACGTTTTTATTCTCAGAGGAGGGTATTAATGGTTTAATTTCTGTGTCATAACTGAACAAAGTCCAGTAACCAACATGAACTAATTGAAAATTTGTAAAGGTGGTGATGGGTCTTTTTTTCTTTTCTGATTTTTGGGTTTTTAAAAACTGCTAGGGAAAAGAAAAGAATTCCATGGAAAAACTTCATCTGTGAAATGTAATACAAAGTTCTTACTAATAAGGAGGAAGGAGTAAAGAAAAGGGTTAAACGGCATGATTGTGCCCTGGGTGAGCTGGGTCATCTCAGCCACAAGACAGTGTTGTCTCATTTCTTATTTGATGTCCGGGGAACTTTTAAAAATGTCACTCTGAAAATTTAGAGTAGTTGAATTCCAAATGAGTAGTGATATCTCCTGACCTCTCAGGATGAGTCTAGACTTAAATGCCAGCAGTTGACTTGAAGAGGATTTTTCATCTTTACTTTAAATTGTAAAATTTTGTATAGTTATGGTTCTGACTATTGTGTAGTTGATAAAATTCAAACAGACTTAATGCACCAGTGATATCCTTAAAATTTTTTCAGCTATTTAAAATGATCAACCATACAAAATAGATATTAATGCCTTTTTTTTCCAAATAGTACAACCTTATTGCATTCATACACAAATAAGTTATATGTAATGCCCCAAGTATTTATTTTTAGCTGTAATTGTCTGTTACTTGTTGCCTAGAAATTATTCATTCCTTATTTTCCAGACGTAACAGCTCTTTCTCTCCATGACCCCACGTCCCACTGTGACCCATAAAGATAGTATGATACATGTTCCCCCCTTCCTTTCTAAATGCTAATCCTTAAACATAGAAAGTCATATGAGCAAGACATTTTTTCCCCCATTTGAATCTTTCCAACAGACTTGTCACTGATTGTACAGACTAGGTTTCTGAAATCCTATCTAGTTATTAGTTGTGGACTTTTAAATTGTAAAGTTAGTTTACTGTTATAGAAAGCCGAGTAATTATTTATATAAAAAATTGCTTTTATGGGTGTTATCTCCCAAATAAAAACTTTTTAAAATGCATATTTTTTTACTTTTACTACTTTACACGGGCCATTTTTCCACTAGGTTGAGGGTTATGCCAGCCAAGACATAATTATTTTGTGTAATTTTGAGAACCTTCCCTTTTTTGATGGAAGATGGTACCCCTAAAATCAGTCCTGACTACTGAGAATGGGAAATGGCAATATGGGAACATGAGAGGTGGCAGTGAATAATAGATAGAAAGCAAACTTCAGAGCTAGGTCTAACCTGGATTTAAGTCCTGTCTCTGGCACGCACTACCTGGGAGAACCTGAGCAGGTCCCTTAGTCCTCTCGTGTTCTCGACAACTCTTTTAAGATTGAAAGTTGCAGAGCAAATGCTGACCTGTTTTGTAGACCAGGTTTTGGCAGTCTTGGGGATGACAGGGAGACTCCCAACATTAGTGAAATTGCAGCTCATGTCTCACGTCCCATAATAGCTGGATACATAGAAGAGATCAAATAGCATGTCATCTTCTCTAACTAATTCCCTCATTGCTGCTACTTATATTTTCGAGGAAGGGAGTGAAAATAGGATGGAACTTTGAGCCCCTAAAGTACTCCCTTGGAACAGCAGTGATTATCACTGTGAAAATCCCTCCTTCAAATGGTCAGGAGAGTTAGTCTAAGATTGAACTTGATTCTCCCAAATATATAGCACACATTGATTTGGCTGCCAAATAGGTTTTGTTTTTTTTCCCCCATAACTGATTCCCTGGGCATCTGGGACAGATCCATAATTGATTTTAAACTTGTTTTGCATTCTTAGTACTTAACAACAGGCTTGTTTGAATGCAGGAATCTGCTTTCCCTGTAGAAATATAGCATATAGGACTACCAGATGAATTAAGTTAACCTGGCACCATATTTACTTGAGGCAAAATGTCCTCTAGTTCCAGGGGATCCAGATTGCTTAAGGTATTGTTTCAGGTGCTCATGGAATCCTGGAAGATTCCTCTTTGGGCGCAGAAATTTATAAGGTGGTTTGTAGTTTCTCTTTCTTTTATCCATTTTATATCTTGCTCTTTGGGCTTTAGTTGAATTCTCAGGATCCTTAGTATATGAAAGATAAAAATCATAGGATTCCCCCTCTAGTAAGAAGCCACGCTGAGATGGCTCATTTTAAACCATCTCGCTGGAGGTGTGGAACAGGTTTGTCTCTTCTGGTCTTCTTGGCTTAGTTTGTCTGTTTATAGGGCACATTCCGTTTCAGAGCATTTTTAAAGATATTCTCTGAGTCTTCAACCCTCATGAAGTGAGTAATGAGAAGAATGAAATAAAATGAATGACAGCTTGTTTACAGCATATTCTCTACTTCTTTGTAGGTCCATTTTATTTTATTCAACCTTAGGGTTGTAGGTGTGAATTGAAAAAGAACTGGACAATCCTGGTCTATGGGGCACCTTGGGAGAGAGAATAGAGTATTTCTTATCTATAGGAACCAAGGGAGACTTAACTTTGGTTCTAGGATTGTCTTTGAGATTCAGGGCCTTGGGTAATTCTGATGTTGACTCAGGACAGACCAAGCTTACTGGAGCTGCTTTGGACTGCTAGACCCACTAACCAGTACCTGTATCTGTAGGGAAAGAATTGATCTAATCAGGGAGCAGGAATGTAGGTCACAAAGAGAACTGTTATTAACCTTACTTCTTAAGAAAATGTGTTTTGTGATTTTCTTTTTTCATACTCTTGTCTTCATTGGTCTAATTAATAGGCATTAAATGAAACTGTCTTGATGAAGCTAACTCAGAAAAGAGGCAACGTTTTCACACACACACACACACACACACACACACAACTTTGCACAGGATGGCCTTATTGATTTGATCCTGGATCCATCAGTGCCAGCTATTTGTCTAAGGAATCTATTTGTCCTTGGATCTCAGGAGTATCCCTAGAAATTGTGAAAGTAGGTCAGGGACTACCCTACCCATAGGCCATAGTCATCTGGCTTGTGGTCTCTGGAGAGAGTGCTAAACCGTAATAGTACACAGGGCAAAGAGCTCTGTACTTTGGAAATCACTTTCATTCTCAGTGTGCCCACGCTTAGGTTTGGCAGGATGAAGGGAGAGAGGAAAATATATTCACTTAGCAGGATGTAGGTGTTTATAAGAAATAGGGTGGATATTGATGGAAGGGAATGATTTTTACAGTTAATTACATATAGATATTAGGTGGTATAGTAAATAGAACCCTGAGCCTGAAGTCAGGAAGACTCATCTTCCTGAGTTTAAATCCAGCCTCAGGCACTTACTAGCTCTGTGACCCTAGGCAGATCATTTAACCCTGTTTCCCCCAGTTTCCTCATCTGTAAAATGATTAGAGAAAGAAATGGCAAAACCACTTCGGTATTACCGAAAAAATCCCAAATAGGGTCATGAGGAGTCAGACACAGCTGAAATGACTGAAAAACAATAACAGAATATTATTTTCATTACAGTGAAATATCTAAATGTATTTTGAAAGGCATGATAGAAATTTATGTATACTATAAAGTAATTATTTAAGTAATGCAATTGATAGATCAAATAATGAGCTGATTCAGCATTGTAGGCTTGGCCTGATATCTGGACAAATTCTTATTTTCATTATGTCTTATGCATAATCCACCACAATAAATGAAGATTATGGATTTAAAGAGTCTCCGTAGGTTACAGGAGACTGAGTCAGCCGGCTGGCTGTTTCCCAATGATTCTGGCTCAGTGATATTGCAGAGATAAAATTTATTTGTTGTTAGGAAACAAAGTAGAGTCTGCAAAACATTTGTAACTGGGATGTCGGGACAGTCCAGAAGTATGTAAGGCTAGTGTATAATTACTCTCAGGGTCAGACCTTTGGCATGTGATTCTGTCCTTGCTCAGATTTTATTTTAGAAGCAATAAAAATTATTTTCATTTACTGGATCATCTCTCTTCTTATTCTAAAGACCAGGATAAGACAACAGCACCAAAAGATATTATAGGGTTGATATATATATATATATATACACATACATATATATATACACATATACATATACATATACATATATATGTATTATAGGGTTGATATATGTGTGTGTGTGTGTGTGTGTGTGTGTGTGTGTGTGTGTGTATATATATATATATATATATATATATATATATATATATATATATATATATATATATATGTATGTATGTATGTATTTACTACCATGCTTTCTTTTGCTGGAACTTCCCCCTGGTCCCTTCTGCTAATCATAGCTATGCTCCAAAGGTCTGTCCAAGGCCCTCTTCTCACTCTATACTATCCTGTTTAGTGATCTCATAAGATCCTGTGGGTTCATTTTTCATCCCTATTCACATGATTCTGAGATCTATTTATCCAACTCTAACTTCTCTCCTGACCTCTAGTGTCATCACCAACTATTAGATATCTCAAACTGGATGTCTTATATACTTCTCAAACTCACTATGTCCAAAAGAGAACTCATTATCTTTTCCTCAAAACCCTTCCTTCTTCTAATTTCCCTGTTATTGTAGAGGGTTCTATCATCCTCCCAACTGCTCTAACTTGCAACCTTGGTGTCACTCTTAACTCCCCACTTTTTCTCACAATTCACCCTCCCCCTGTCCCCCCAATACCTAAACTGTTGCCAAGATTTGTCAGTTTTACCTTTGCAATATCTCTCCATATGCCCTCTCCTTGGATACCGCTACCACCCTGGTGCAGGCCCTTATCACCTGATGCCTGCACTATTGCAATAGCCTGCTAGTGGGTCTCTCTGCTTCACTTCAGAGCCCCCCCCCCCCACTTCAGTAGAGTTCAGCTACAAAAAGTGATCTTCCTAAAGTTCACCTCCCCACCTCAAGTCACCTCACCCCCACCCACACATACGTATTAAACTCTAGTAGCCCTCTATTACCTCTAGGATCAAATATAAAATCCTCTATTTGCCTTTTAAAGCCTTTCATAACCTGGTCTGTTCTTACCTTTCCAGTGTTAGATATAAAAAGATTATATTTCCACATATATTTAGGGAAGTGAACTTTCCTGCAACAGAAATACTTAGAGTCAAGACAAAAGCAGGAAAAGGTTGCAGTGACACCAGTCTCACTTGGGTCTATGGTCAAGAATAAGGCAAAGGGTAAAAATAGGCTTAAAATATACATACTTAATAACCTTATGAATATTAACTTCATAAGGGAAGAGCCAAAGCTCATTATAATGCACAGGCAAAGTATATGAAGGGGGGGAATATATCAAGGGGAAACCATGAAGTGTCGTACCAGAAAGCTGTACGCCTCAGAGTACTCAGCCAATGAGGAAATGAGGGAGGGACTTTTGCATTCTAGGACAGGGATAAAAAGGTGTGCTCTCGCTTCTGTAGGTGTATATTTGTTCTAGCAGCACACCCGCTTCTTCAGTAACTGTAAAATAAATGAGCTGACCTCATCTACCTCGGGAGTGTTGGTCTTTCCTCTAGAAATTTTAGGATACCAGTAATCTTAAACTTTTCTCCCCCATCTAGTCTTAAGATTGATTTACACTAGCTTTCTTGGTGCTCCTCATGCCTAACACACCATCTCCTGACATTTCCACTGGAATGTTGGCCTCATCTCCAGCTCCTGGCTTCCCTTAAGACTGAGTTCCAATCCCACATCTTACAAGCAGCCTTTCCTACTCGTTCCCACTGCTAATGCGCAGTCTGAGATTACTTCCCATTTACACTAAATAAATGTATGTTGGATGTACATGGTTGCTTGCATGTTTTTCTAACTAAATAAACTTTAAGTTCCTTGAGGGCAAGGACTGTATTTTTACCTTTTTGTGTTTTCCCAGCCCTTTGCACAGTGCCAAATATATCGTAGGTACTTAATAAATGTTTGTTGACTGACAGGCTGACCATGCAGGAAATTTGGCTTTTCTTTTAGACAGGGATTATTGAGGCAATACTATGTTTTCAGTCAGTTGTAAACTGTAGAGGATAGATTGTCTTCTTAATTCAATGATTCTTTGGCCTATTAACAAATGATGTTACTGATCTTATTATAAGAGGCATGTTCATTCCTGTTGATATAGAGCACTGTGGGCTAAACAAAGGTATTTTCGTTATCCTTACTCTCCCCTAGAAATGTATTCTTTGGAAGTTGGAGCTGTTTCTTTGTATTTGTATCTTCAGCACTCACACAATGATCAGCACATGCTTAATAAGTGCTTGTTGATTAATTGATTACTACCCTTGCCTTAGCCTTTCCTTGGCTCTGTGTTCACCTTTCCTGTGGCCCTTAGGGAAATCCTAGTGCATCCTGAAGCAATATCATATAGATGCATTTAACTACTTGTGCTGCCATCCAGGCTTAGCCAAATGCCACAGCTAGTTATTCCTCTTCTCCGCTGTCACTGAGCCCTCCTTGAACTATTTATATAAAATATATTTAATGATCGTTATGACAGTCATGCGCCAACCTTGTGGTCTTTTAATTAACCTTTGTGAGAAGTTGGTGATAATTGCTTACATTGATGTAGTGCTCTAAGGTTTACAAAGTGCTTTCCTCACACCCTATGACTTCAGTATTATAAGTACACGAGGAAACCTAAGCTCAAGATAAGTTAATTGATTTGCCTCAAGTCACATGACTAGCAAGTGGCAGAGCTGTGATTTTTAACCTGAGTCTAGTGATTTAAGTCCTATACTCTTTCCACTTCTGAACTACTTCTTAATAGATCATTTGAGTTCTGAGATTTTTTTATTCCTAAAATACATGGAACTGAAATTAGTAATAGAATCTCATTTCAGTTCTAAAAATCTAGGTTTCTTGGGGAAAATCAGGTGAGCCCAGATAATCTTGTTAGCAATTTAGGAGTTCAAGAGAGCACTGGGATGCAGAGGTTTGTATCTATGGTCAGACCTGAGCAGAGGTTGATTAAGAAGAGAACCCAGGTCTTCTCACTTTTAGACGAGAGCTCTGTCCAGTCTTTCCCACCTCTTCCCTTAGGTTTACTCTAAATCATCTCATTGCTTCTAAAAACTAGAAATAAAATCTCTGAGAGAGGGAAAGGAGAGTGGTGGATAAAGAATTAGCCTAGGAGTCAAGACCTCTCTCTGAAACAGACCAGATCTGTAACCATGCTCAACTTCTTGGTAGCCCAGTTGCTGAAGTAGTTCCTAGCTGAACTAGTTGCTGGAAGAAGTTTCTGTAACTAAAATTCCCTACACAGATAAAACTTCCAGAATCTTCTCCCTACCCACTCCCCCCCCCAAAAAAAATCTGTGATTTGAGCTCCAATGAGTTTTACTTTGGTAAATATATCTACAATTCGGTGCTGCAACTTAAATATGAATACAAAAAGGTAAATAAATGCAGCTTTAGTAACATCAAATGTTAGTTGTTTGTATGAAGTAGCATATATATATGGAATCAAAACCACAGGGAAGAGAAATTAATATCAACCAAAGTAATGGAAAAGAGCTTTTTGCAAGCTAAATACCTAGTATACTATTTTGGGAAGGAGGCATATTATCTGCGGTTCAGAGGTTAGGTTTAATAAAGAGATCAGGGATATTGCTCAGATAGAAAGAGGATTATTAATTCTGCTTAGTATGCCACAAACATTCTTGTTTTTTGCCCTTGACATCCTTAGGAGGATTGTACTGAAAGGGAAACTGATGGATTGTATCACCTCCATGGCCATCATCCCCCTGCTCTTTGGCTGCATGGGAATCTTCGGTCTCTTCAAGTTGCTGCAGTGGATACGAATGAAGGCCTACATCCAGGATTCTGTAGTCGTGATTACAGGGGCAACCTCTGGACTGGGGAAAGGTGGGTTCCTAAATATGTTGCTGGCTGATGAAGAGGAGTCAGAATATTTCTTTCTCCCCATTGCCATTTCTAGACTCTTCCTCTTCTGCATTCACTCAGCAACCTCTCCCTGACCCTCTTTCCAAATTTACCACCTAGTCTAAAGCTTGCTGACTGTTATCTACTGCCTCTCAGCTAATTTTCTCTCCTTTCTATGGGAGTTCAGTACCTAATTGATAGTCTCAGAACTTTTCTATCCCAGCTTCTGCTCTTATACTAGAGAACTTCAGCATAGCTGTTCATGTTGCCTCAGGTACCCTCATTGGATCTCCTAGTTTTCGCTCTGCTCATTCCCCATGCCCTACTCTCCTGCTCTACCTGACCTACAGAAAGAGATAGTTAATGACACTTTGGATCTTGACATAGCCTGTTAACTGTTCTGCTTTCATAATCAAGAACTCTGAAATTCCTTTAGTCAGTCATAGCTGCCTGTCATTCCACTTCTCTCCATGCTCTACTCCTCCTAAACTCATTCGTGATCCTTCTTACGACTGCCAATCCCGCTGTTCCTCATTGTGTTGGGGAGCCATTGGGCATTGCTCTCTCATTACTTTCTTTTTTTAATCTAGACCATTTAGTTTACCATTTTGACCCTGTCCCATTACTGGTATTTACATTTTACCAAATCCCAACCCTGAATTACTTCCACCTTCCACTTTCTTCAGTTCTGCTCCCATGTCACTAAACTGAGATGGAGAAAGTCATGCAAACATTTTGACTAGGCCCACATCAAATTTATGTAATCTAGATCTTCACTAGCAAATTAATCCTTTGTCTTCACCCTAACTGATTTTCTGTCTCACTACCTACAAAAGCTGTTTCAAACCTTCTTTTCCCTTCCCTATCATCTTATACCACTTACTCTTTTGAATGAGAAAATAAGGACATTGACCACTAGCTCTTTCTTTACCTTGTATCATCCCCCCATTTTCTCCTCTTTTACTCCAGTCTTTGATGAATAGGTGATGCTTCTTGCCAAGGCCACCACCTCTATACATACCCTTGATGTTTCATTCCTACTAGCTTTTCCAGCATATTGTTACCTACAGTCTTCCTCCTCCCCTCTCTGATCTTTAGCCTTCCTTCTCTGACTCTTTCCTTACAGTCTACAAAATTGACCAGGTCTCCTCAATTAACAAAATTTCCCCACTTGATAATACCGTTCTCCTGTATTTTTCTCCCTTTCTTAGCCAAACTTCTAGAGGGAAAAAAAAACAACTGTCTGCAATCAATGCCTTCCTTCTCTTCTCCTCTTATTCACTTCTCAACTCTTGGCAGTCTGACTTAGAACCTCATCATTCAACTCAAAGTTACCCATAATCTCTTTTTTAAATTTAATTTTTATTCAGTTTACAAGCATTTCCCCTACTCCTCTATGGAAAAAAAAAATCCCTATTAAGAAATATACATGGTTAAACAAAACAGATTCCCACATTTGTTATTTTAAAATGTACATATTTACACAACGAATACAACTATGTAAAGGAAACCAACTTTGAGAGACTTGAGAACTCTGATCAATGTAATAACCTCTCACAATGCCAGAGGACGTAAGATCAAACATGCTTGCCCACCTTCTGACAGGTGACAGACCGAGAGTATAGATGAAGAAATACAGCCTATTAATATTCTTTGATTACTTGTCAGTTGGAGAATGGCTCTTATTTTTTATAAACTTGAGTTAGTTCCTTAAATATCTTAGGTATATGAGGCCTTTTTAGAAAAACTTGCAGCAAAGATTTTTTTTTCCAGTTAACTTCCCTTCTCATCTTATTGGCATTCAACCTAAACCCTCTTTTTTAAAATTTAATTTCAATATTTTCAGTTGATGAAAATCTACCTTCTCTTTCTCCTGCCCTCTCCCATCCTTGAGAAAGAAAGAAAACAAAACCTTTGTAACAAATATACATAGTCAAGCAAAACAAACTCCCCAGTTGACCAAAAAAAAATATATGCACCAATCTGGACCCTGAGTTTATCATCTCTCATTAGGGTGGGTAGCATACTTCATCATGAATCTTCTGGAATATTGGTTGGTCATTGATCAATTTTCTGCTGTCCCTTTTCAAGGAGAAATAAATAGTGAGAGCAAAGGTCTGCACAATAACTAGTTTGATAATATATGCTTCTGCTTCTCACTTGACCCTCTTCTCTTTCCTTTTAAATTTGTCTTCCCAATTCACCCTCTGTGGATAGAGTTTGTTTCCTTTGGGACTGCTCCCTCCTTTAATTTGCTCTCCCTGCCCTTTCCCTCCTATTTTCCTGGAGTGAAATTAATTTCTACACCCAACTGTGTGTGTCTTCCTTCCATTGACTAGTTCACATGAAAGTGAGGTTTGGGAGCCATCCATTCCTTCTACACCTTCCTCTTCGTGCAGTGTTCTTTTTGTTCACTCAGATTATATAAGAGAATTTCCCTCATCTTTTTTATTCCTTTCCCACCTAGTGAATTCCTTTTCCCTTAAGGTCCTCAGAATAGGTTCTTTATCTTATTAAACTGTCTGTGATTCCTTGAGAGTGATATTAGGGTTCTGAGGGATCATATATATTGGAATGTAAACAATTCTTCTTTGTTTAATCCCTTACAAATTGCTCATTCATATCTATCCTTTTATATTTCTCTTCACTCCCAAGATTGGAGTGCTGGTCCTTTCATCAGGAATGCTTACAAATCCTTTTTCAATAAAGGTCCATTTTCCTCCTATAGGATTAAACTCAGTTTTGTTGCATAAATTATTCTTGGTTGTAAGCCTGTACTTTCTGCTTTCTGGAGCTTTATATTCCAAGCTCTCCACTTCTTTTATAGTAGTAGCTGCTAAATCTTCTGTGATCTTAACTGTGGCTCTTTTTTTCTGTCTGCTTGAAATAATTCTTCCTTTGACTTAGAAGCTCTCGATTTTATCTGTAATGTTTCTGAGAGTTCTTATTTTGGGGTTTCTTTCAGAAGGTGACTAGAATTTTTTTTTTCAATTTTCACTTTTCCCTCTTGTTCTGAGAGGTTTTTAAAAAATGATTTCTTGAAATATGATATCTGGGCTTTTTTTGGGGGGGGGGTGTTTAATAGTTTTCAGGTAGTACAATGGCTCTCAAATTATCTCTCCTTGATCTGTTTTCCAGGTCAGTTGTTTTGACATTTATGCTTTTCTTTCAGTCTTTTGACTTTATTTTAATATTTCTTGTCATCTCATAGAATCGTTAGCCTCTCTTTAGTCCATTCTAATTTTCAAGTAATCTGTTACCAGATTCAAGGACTCATTCTTCATTCATGTCAAAAACAAGCAAATCATATGAGGACTTTTTTGAGAGGAAAGCTTATAACTTTCTTGGGTGAATCTGCTAACTTCTGCCTTCAAGCTTTTAGGAGCTATGATATTTCTTAGGACTATCTGATACGCCTTATGGCTATCTTTTTGGACAATTTTGTCTTTAAGTAAAAAAATAATATTGTTGACTAAGGAAACAATATATTTTTATATTCCAGTTTTAGGGAGCCTGCACCCCAAATTTGTGAGGTACTAACATGTTTACTAAGAAGGAAATCCCAGAAATCTTCCAACAAGATTCCAACAACAAGAAGAACCGTATGATGGCCTACATAAGTGATAGTTCTGGGGACAGCAGTTCTTTTCTGACTGTCACTGCTTCCCATCTTGCCATCATATTTTTTTTTCCTACAAAACTTTCCTAAGGACTGAAAATGGAATGCTTTTCCAGTCTGTTGTTGTATCTCAGTTCTTCTCTGTACAGGGTTCATTTCCTCCCATTTTGACTTTGTTGCTCTTAGATCTAGTGTAGAGCTTGGGTTATCATTTTTCAAAGGCTATTTATATACTGACTTTCCTAAGATTTACTCTTCTTAATTCTGTGTTCTTTTCCATATTCCAGAGTGGTTCATTGTATTCCTTCATCAAATCTGCATCAAAAGTTTTTACATTCCTTTGGGAATGTCAGAGAATGTCAGAAAACATTACTCCTCTCTAAGATGTTGCCATCTGAGTTTAAAAGATATGTCTCTAACAGCTTCTTCTGGAAACTTGACTCATTGCATATGCTGGAATGGCCTGAGCTTGCAATGCTGCATTAACTCTAGAAGACAGTGCCCAATAAGGCTGCACAAAAGTATACTGACCTTCACCATGATGGGTCCTATTCTTAATTTGGCCACAGTTGGTGTTCAGGCAGCTTCTGTACCTGCATCCTAGCCCATACATTCATTAAACAAGCTTTTAGCAATTACCAGCCATCTGTCATATACCATTTCTAGTCATCTCCATCTCATAGAATCGTTAGCTTCTTTTTAGTCCATTCTAATTTTCAAGTAATCTATTACCAGATTCCCTTGTTTAGCAAGGGAGATACAAAGACAAAACACAAAATCCCTGTCTGAAAGGAACTTGCGTTCCATTGCCAGTCATGTGCCTGACCCACTGAATGAATGAATTAATGACTATCCCTGTATGAACACAATTGAAAATGCCCTTGTTTAATGGATATAGTATCTTTCTCCCAGAGATTTCAATGCAGGTACATTTTTTACATACAGAAATAATGTACATATAGAGACACATAAAATTGATGAGAGAAATTTGGCCCTGAGGTTGAGCAATAGGAAGGAAGACCATTTGGAGTGGCTTTTGGTGAGAAATGAAGGGTATTAAAATAATAGAACTAGGATAATACTTAATGATGAACTTTCTTCCTTAAGAAAGAGAGCCCCTACATCCAGAACTGTCTTGTGACTTCTAACCCATACTGCTGTGATCTCTTATAGTTACAAAAAAGTTTGAAACAATATTGGAGAAAGAGTATTTAGATAGGGTGGGAAACTTGGGGCCTCAAGACCACATGTAGTCCTCTAGGTCCTCAAGTGTGGCCCTTTGACTGAGTCCAAACTTCACACAACCAATCTTCCTAATAAATGAATTTGTTCTATAAAACGTGGACTCAGTCAGAAGGCCACACCCAAGGACCTAGAAGGCCACATGTGGTCTCAAGGCCGCAGGTTCCTCACCCCAATTTAGACTAAAAGAATATATTTTAATACAAATACCTGCCTCCTCATTCTTCTTGGCAGTGAAGTCATGAATTCTCCAGCATGGAACTCCTTTAAAAATATGGATGCTAAGATAAAAGTATCTTCTACATCCTGGATACTAAAAAGCTGTTTTATGGTCTGGAGCCTTTGTTACTCCTGTCACAAACTGTGGAAATCTTGACATCACAGAACTACTGCTTTTTTTTAACATACTTAGCTAGAAGCCTAGGATAAATGGCAGAGTTGTTGCTAATTAGTATTTGGGATATGACCTGAGTCTGACCATACTCTGCCTCCTTAAATGAGTGGCTTTAAGTTTCAATTAACATCATAACTCAGATTTTATGTTTTTAATATTTCTAGAAAGACAGTTCATAAATAGCAGCTGTGAGGCTCTATTATAAAAAATGAGAGTTAGGTTTGTGACCATGGGCCCCAGAGGTAGGAGGTGGTGGGAGTGGGGATGGGAGGTATTGAGTCATTTAGATCTTCTGAATTTTCAGTAAGTATCCATTTAATTACATTGAGAATGAATTTGGATCTCTTTGGCTGTAAAACTTCTGTTCTTATTGTATCTTCCTTTAGAATGTGCTAAAGTTTTTTACGCAGCTGGTGCTAAGTTAATCCTTTGTGGACGAAGCCAAGAGAAGCTCGAAGAGCTCCTCACGGAGCTGTCTGCTGCTCGCTCTAAAAAGGTAAGGACAGAGTGGTGGAGACCTGCGGAGCCAGGCATTTCTGAGGGGCACAGAGGTGTTCTTGTTACAACTGGGCATTCAAAGCTGCTCCTTATTCTGAAACCGGAGGAAGTCGCATCTCCTGAAGTGTTACATATTAGAGCTGAACAGAGGCAAACAAAGAACTGTATCCCCAGCCTCACTGAGAAGCACTGGTGCTTTCTAAGTTAAGAGATGGCAGATTATGTGTCTTTGGAGTTACTGGGACTTGGCTGAAATTTCGGTTTTCTATTATGGTGGCTTATTCCCTACCATGTGGGGATAGATGGATGTAGTAGCCAATTTTCAAGTAAACAGCTGGTCATTTTAAAACATATTATGGTTACATATATATGCACACACATACATATATACGTATGATTACAGATGCATATTTCTGCGTATGTATATATATATATGTGTGTGTGTATATATATATATAAATATATATATATATATATATATTTATATATATATATAGTGTTTATATCATCTTCTTTTCCAAATACCTCATCCATCTTCTCTACCCAACAAGTCATCCCTTACAACAAATAAAAAAAAAAAGTAATTGAGTGAGACCAAACAGCATATCAGCTGTGTCTGATAGTATTGATCACTTTTTTTTAAATGAAAAGAATCCGTTTCATGTATATTTCTTCCCAGATAATTTTCACCAGATCTAACACCTCTTCTCATAATTAATTTTATTCTTGTCAAAAAAATTTTTTAATTTAATGAAAGGGAGGATTTGTCATTGTCCACTGTTGAGTGAATTAATGAGCCATTTAACCCTTTCTAGAACACTCAGTTTCCTTAATACTAGGACTGGGAATGCTCTGTGTAGATGAAAGGAGGTAGTTGCCGATTAAATATAAGGAAGTGTAAAAGCACCCCTGGATAACATTGGTGTTGCAGGGGGTGCCCAACAGTAGCTTTTACTAGTGTGTTGTTATATTCCTCCCTTATGACGTATAATAAAATTAAAATTAACAAGACTTTTAAAACAAACCAAAGCTTTCATGAGCAGGTATATATTGTCCTTCAAAAATAGTCATCTTGGGAGGTCAGGGCTTAGTTTTAGTGATACCGCCATTGTTCCAGACATTTTTCTTACTTCTAGTCTTGTTCCCTACATTGAATAGGCACTTGAACATTTGTTGATAAGAAGAAAATTCGGTTTATGAGCTACATAAAAAAAGCAGTAACATTATCTTGTCAGTTTTTCTTGCGTCATATGTCTAGTACCTCTTTTCTTTGCTGTTCCCACTGCCTCCATACCTACCTGGATTTTTGCAGTAGATCCCTAGCAGTTCTTTTCATTTCACTTCTTTCCTTCCTCCAAAACATCCTTCATACCATTACTAGACTTATCTTTTGTGTGCACAAATCTGTTCATGTCAATCCTTTACTCAAAACCCAGGTAAGGTTCCCTATTGCCTGCCTGGCAAAATTTAAACTCCTTTATCTTTACTTGGCTTTCAAGACCCTCCACAATATAGCATCACCATAGCTTTCTAGACTTTATCTTTTACTCTTCCACGTACTCTGCTCCAGCCAAATTAGATTACTTGCCATACACTGTGGATACTGAACACTTTCATACCTCTGTCCTTTTGCTTATTCCATTCCCAAATTGAATTGTCCTACTCTCTTACTTGGTTGACTTTACGCATCCTTGTAAGCTGCCCCAAATGTCTTTCTTCTAATAAGCCTTGCCCAGACTCCCTCAAATATTATCTCTTATTTTGCTTGTGTTTCTCATATCATATTAGTTTCTATTATAACTATTTGTGTAAATGCCATATCCCCTACTGGACTGTATAAGTCACAGGGGTGGAGAACCTGCAGCCTCTAAATGTGACCCTCTAGGTCTGCAAGTACAGCCCTTTGGAATCCAAACTTCACAGAACAAATCCGCTTAATAAAAGGATTTGTTCTGTAAAATTTGGATTCAGAAGGCAGCACCCAAGGACCTAAAAGGCTACATCTGGCTTGAGGCTGCAGGTTTCCCACCCCTGGCTAGCCCTATAGAACCTGACTCAAAAGAATTTGCACACTGTTCTTAGTGAGTGAGCACTTTTCAGAACTCTGTTTTAGTCTGAGACCTTTCTTTTGACCTGCCTATCTATCATCCAGTTTCTTTGGCTTTGTACTGTGGATTTTGCCCCCTTGCTTGCATGCCATTGAACAACAGTAACAATTTTTATTTGCATAGCTCTTTCCATTTACAGATTGCTTTGCTCACAACTGTGTAACATATACAGTGCTAAGACAACAAGTATTATATTGCTAGGACGTTGAGACTTGGACAGATGTGGTCACATGCTAATAAATGACAGAGCTATAACTTAAACCCACATCTCCTATACTGGTCTGGTCATTGTTCCTTCATATACATTACTCATTGTTGCTAATTATATTACATCCTATAAAGATAGATTGTCTTGCCTCTGGCCATTATTGAACAACCATTTATTGATATACTTCACCCCCCATTTGTAGAAGCAACCTCTTTACCTCTGGCTCCTCATCAAATCTCCTATGCCACTGCTGAACCATGGCTCTCTCACCCATCTTTCCTTACTGTAAGGTGACAAGGAAAAGGACACTGAAGAAAGTGTCCTTAACATATTTTCAGTTGGCCATTTTTATGATCAGTGGTGGAAACTCTCCAGCTGAAGGGTTTCAGAGGAAGTTGGAGGGTTGGTGTGCTACCCAAAGATCAGCAAACATATAAACCCCTGAAGACCAAAGGAGTGAATGCAGAGAAGCAAAGCTCTTGAAAAAAGAGCCTAAAACTATGTATTTTTTGTAAATGAATGACAGCATCTGAGGAAAAATAATTAGAAACTAAATGAGAGCTACAGAATTGGGAAGGAAATTAATAGCGTAGCACAAGAGGTACAAAATTTTGCCTGTAGAACAAAGTTCCTGAAAATTAGAATTGACTAAATTGAAGCTTATGAAGCGTATTTCCTGTGAGAAAATAAAAAAAAATTAAAACAAAGTCAAAAAACTGGGAAAACATAGAAAAAACTGTAAGGTTGCCTGATAGCAAAAACAATGACCTGGAAAACAGATTAAGGAGAGATAATTTAAGAATCATTGGAGTACCTGAAAAGCCATGATCAAAAAAACTATTTCAAAATCTTAAAAACAAAGCAAAACAAAAATCTGCTCAGATCTCTTAGAACCAGAGGACAGAGTGAACAGAGGAAGAATCTACCAGTACTATGTAAAAGACACTCCAAAATGAAAACTCAGGAACTTTGTAGCCAAAATCTAGAGCTTCCAAGTCAAAGAAAATATACTGCAGATAGCCAGAAAGAAAGTATTCAAGTCCCAAGAAGTCACAGTCAAAATCACAGATTTAGCCAGGAATCACTATAAAGGAATGGAGAGTTTGGTATATGATATTCTAGAAGGCAAAGAATACAGGCTTACAACCAAGAGTAATTTATGAATATAATCCCTACAGGAGGAAAAACGAAACTTTAATGAAATAGGAAATACAGTTAAGTAGGACAATTTTGAAAGAGTATGTAGAATTTATTGTATGATATTTTTTAAAAGAAAGTGTTTTGAAGTGGAGATTCACAATTTCTATTGAATCTGATTTTTGTGTTCTGTTGTATGTATAGAAATGCTCTTTTTGTGTTTAAGTTGAAAATAAAAAGTTTTTTTAAATGGCAAGTATGATTATGGAACATTTGTCAATCAGTAGCAGGTTGAGATAAACAAGACAGAACTAGAGAACAAAAGTCTGTCCAAATCTCCAAAAAAATGGAAGAGAATGAAAACTTCAGACAATAAGCTGTGTGTGTTCAATTCTCCTTTGTTGTTTTAATGAAAGTGAAGTTAATCATATGCCCACTCTCCTTATCCCTTTCTCCATATTTGTATATTCTTTTCACAAACTCCAGTTCTAAGAAATAGCAAGTGTTGTCTCCCCCCTACCCTTCCTTTCTTTATATTTTTATATTTTATTTTTTTATATTTTATTATATCTTTATATTTATATGTGATATTTCTCCTTTTACCTCGTTTTTTCTTTCCCCTCTTCAAACCCTCAGAATAAAACCATTCCACTCTAGGGACTGTTTTTTCTTAACTCCCTCAGTACCCTTTAGGATATTTTGGTTCTGATGGGACAGTTATTTCTTCTTTCCATACTAGAATATTAGTATTAGATTACCTTACAGTTTCTTCCAATTCCCCAAATAATTTTACCTTTCTTCATCTCTCTGGACTCCAATTTGCATTTTAAAGTTCTTTTCCAACTCTAATGTTTAAATTAGAAATGTTTGAAAGTCCTTGATTCCATTTTTCCCTGTAGGATTATATTCTGCTCAGCTCTTCAGGGTAAGTTGTTCTTGACTGTAGGCCTTTCTTTTTCGTCTTTTATAATATTGTATTCCAGGCTCTCCTCTGATTTTTATTAGATACTGCCAGATCTTGTGTGACACTGATTATTGGCACTTAAAATGTTTTTTTCTGAATGTTTGTAGTATTTTTCCTTTCATGCAGGTACTTTGGATTTGAGCTCAGACATTCTTGAATGTTTTTAGTTTGAGTCCTTTCAGTAACTAATTGGTGGATTCTTTTTATCTTTGCTCTCTCATTTTAATGGATCTGTACAGTTTTCACTTGTGATTTCTTGAAATATGGTATCCAGGCTTCCTTCTTAATGATGGTTTTCAAGGAATCCAGAGATTATAAAATTCTCTCTCTTTGATCTATTTTGTAGGTCAGTTTAACAAAAAAATCAACTTACATTTTCTTTCTTTTTTTAATATTTTCTTTTTGTTATTTTATGAAGTTATTGGTTTCCTTTTTGTCTATTCTAGCTTTCAAGTGTTCTGTATCTTGGGTAAGGATTACCAATTTCTATTCTGAACTACATTTTCTCCTAATTCTTTTCTCTAGAGATTTTTATTTTTTTTTTATCTTTTCATATCTTCTAGGTATCCATTTGGTCCTTTTGAAAAACTCTACTTTTTCCTTTAAGTCTCTGCTTTGCAGGTGTTGTGGAATTAGATTTTCAATAATTTTGATTCTGGTGGGTATTTTCTTTGATTTACTCATCTCCTCCAGTATTAGTTCCTGAATTGGAGTTTTGTGCCAGGGCCACATCTTGCTTCCTGATCCACTCTTGGAGGATGGCAGGAGGTGATCAACCCTGCTTATTCTTGTACTGAGTCCCCTATGATCTGCCTCCAAGAGTTAAGCCCCTATGGATCTCAGGTTCAGAATACTGGATCTCCAGAGCCCTCTCGGAACAGAATAGTAGGGACCTCAGAGGCCCTGGATTATCTTCGTATAAATGCTGACATCCTCAAGGAAGCCCTCCACTCTTGCTAACTAGAGTCTTAAAGGTTATATATGTTTTAGTTACACTGGAACTCACTTTACTTGAAAAGTTCCCTTTCCTATTGTCTGTAGGCTTTTGGTTGACTTTTTTCATGTAGTTCTAGGATAGAGGAAGTCACTTGCTATACTTTCTCATTGAATTTCTTGATTGTTAGTCAATCCAGATAAAATGTAGTTTTGCTGGAATTTTTATGAGAGCTAGGAGGTCTGCCTTCCATTCAGACAGCTATCTGGGCAGAAAGTGGTGCCATTTCTTTCAGTTCCCCCAGGATGACACTTCATCTAGGACTAGTAACTTGAATTTATTAAGAGCAGATAGATGCTTTTTACTGTCCCTCTACTTACCTTGGTTTTCAACCCTCCATTTGCCATTTTTATCTTAGCCTTCCTACTCCAAAAAATGTTGTCCTTGAAAAAGAAAACAGAAACAAAGTAAGAGTTGGACTAGTTTTGCTTTCTCTTCATCCATTTTTATTGTCCCATTCTTTTCCTTCATATAGTTAAAAGAAAAAATAATCTTGCTGTCTTTAGATTTCCTTTTTCAGATTGCCATTTGTTATGAAAGATAGAGACAAATGTTTTGTTTCCTTCTTGCAGGATTTTATTGATATTTCTTTTTAAATTTTTAAACTTTTAATAAATATCTAAAAATGAACATTCAGACTAGAAAAAAGAATTATATTACTAATTATTAGAATTACTGTTTTCTGTTATATATAGCTTGCTTCTTTTAAAAAGTATATAATAAACTCAACATGTTTCTCTTGGAGTTGTCCTGCTTATTTATATTTCCTTCTGTACTTTCTACTGTTCTCTTTGTACATTAAAAAAAGTGCTTTTCTTTCTTTTCTTCCCCATCATTACTCCTCTCTCCCCTCCCAATAAAAAGAAAAACATATTCTTTGTAACAGATAAGCAGTCCCATGCTCACATTTGCAAAGTCTCATTGTTGCTGTGTCCAAAAATACATGCCTCACTGCACATTCAGTCTCTCGCGCCTCTGTCAGGTCAGTACCATACATCATTACTGCTCTTCTAGAGCTGTCATAGTCAGTCATTTCATTCATCAAATTTCTTAGCTCTTTCAAAGCTGTCATTAAAATACTGCTGTTACTGTTTTAATTGTTCTTCTGGTTCTTTTCATCTCGCTCTGCATCCCTTCATGTAAGTTTTTCTCTGCTTCCCCGAAACTTCCTTTCCTCATTTTTTATGGCACAGTAATACAGCTAGATCGTGATCAGTGCAAGCAATAATCACCAGAAGTAGTCATGTGTATTAGAATTTGCACTATTCACAGTTACATTTTATAAAACTGGTTTCAACCCAGTGGACATATGCGGTACAGATTCAAATGATGCAGCCTCTTCAGGAGATTCATTATTCAGTCTAATCTTTTTTGTTGTTTTTGTTTATTTTTAGTTTTCAACACTCACTTCCATAAGTTTTAAATTTTCTTCCTCTCCCTCCCTTTCCTCTCCCCATGATGGTATGCAATCTGATATAGGCTTTACACATACATTCCTATGAAACACATTTTCACATTAGTCATGCTGCATATAAGAATTATAATAAATGGGGGAAACCATGAGACAGAATGAAAAACACAAAACAAAAATGACAACAGCTTGCTTTGCTCTGCATCCCAACTCCATAGTTCTTTCTCTGGATGTGGATGCCATTTTCTATCATGAATCCTTTAGAATTGTTTTAGGTCCTTGCAATGCTGAGAAGGGCTAAGTCTATCAAAGTCATTCATCACACACCATGCTCTTAACTGTGTACAGTGTATTGCTCACTTCTCTCAGCACCAAGTTCATATTAAGTGGAGGTTTTTCTGTTCATCATTTCTTATAGCACAATAGTATTCTATTACGTTCATATATCACAATTTGTTCAGCCATTTCCCAGTTGATGGGCATCCCCTCAATTTCTAGTTCTTGGCCATAAGAAGAGCTGCTATAAATATTTTTGTACATGCGGGTCCTTTTCTCATTTTTATGATCTCTTTGGGATACAGTCCTAGAAGCAGTATTGTTGGGTTATTCAATCTAATCTTGATCTAACTCTCTTCCATGGCATCCAAATACCATTTTGTTTAGCCACTCCTCAGCTGATGGGAACCTTCCCTTTGTTTCTAATTTTTTGCTACCACATAAAAGCTACTATAAATATTTTGTATAATGTGAGCTCTTTTCCTTTTTGTCTTATCTCTGGGATATAGGCTTATAATAGTGGTAATGCTGGGTCAGTTGATAATGTACAATTTAGTAACTCTTTGGTGTGAGTATATCTCCAAATTACTGTCTAGATCAAGTGAGTTCTGGGTGGCATGAGCAAAAAGGTGGGGGACTAGATATTTTCTCTGATTCCTTTGACCTCTCAAACCTCTCCAAAACAGAAATAATGTACCAAAGATAAAACAACTTCAGCTTTCTCCATGGTGTAGGATCTCAGAATGCAAAAGGAAGTTTGAAAAGGCAAAAAGCCCATGAACTAAACACTTACTGATCCTGAGCTCCTTCAGCACCCTAGCCCAACCTCTGATATAGGGAGGCTGCAGTTACTGTTTGTCCTTCATTTTTAAACGGATCAGTGACATCACAGGGTGATATCTTGTGTGTGAATTGGATTTAAATGAGACTGAGTTGCACACAGTCATCAGCCTTTCCCTTTTTGTCTCTCTTCCTTAGTCACCGAAGTCCAGTGGCAGGGCAAAAGTCTAAATGATTAGTGATGACCAGGGATCCAGTGGATGACCTTAACTGTTGCCATCCACCCATTTCACATGGTTCAGGCAGTCATCCCCTAACTTCCCAACAGGTTTGAGACCTCTCAGTTACCCCTCAGCCTGATTTAGCCATCTGCCATGATGGTTTGGTGGGGTGTAGTCACTGTGCATACTACCGCTTCTTGGAGCCACAGATGAGAGTTGGATGAATCAAGAGGACACCACAGCCCAAAAGAGGGCTCAACAAGCCCTTACACCAGAGGTGCTAGTTCTCCCTGAGCACCCCAAACACCTCATGAGGGTTCACTAGCCAACCCATGGATCCAACAAGTGGGTCCAAATAAAATCTAAACCCACAACCAGTCCCCCCTCTGTCTTTCCAGTGCCATGAAAATCTGGCTTCAGCTGTGTAGGTTTACTTGGGCAGCAGCAGCCCTTCAGCAACAAAAACATTGGAGGCCATAACCCAGGAGCAACTAGCCCTGCAAAGCTCTCAACTGCTGGTATGGGAGCAGATAACCCTGCAGTACTAACTCAGCATTTCTGCTAGTGCCCAAGCAGCCCAACAGACCTACTGGTGCCAGAGTGGACAGTCCAGAGCACGAGCATGGCATCCAGAGAACTGAGCAACAGAGGGAGCATGATATACCACTATGACAGGACACTGTGTATGGAAGGCTGTGCAATGCTGTGCAACTTGAGGGAAAGAAAGTACACACCATCCATCTGGGGCCAGTTCTGACCACCCACAAGTCACTTGGGGCAGAGACCTAGGCTGCTTAATTGTGAATTGCCCAGCGAAACTCTGAGATCCAGCCCCCAAGAAAATCACTCTCCGGGAATAGAGTCAGAAAGTACAGAGGGGGAAGTTGGGGTGGCGGGGGGGAAGGACTGAAATTACTAAAGATCTCAGGAAGAAGAAAACGCAGAGACTTTGAACAGAAGCAGATAAACCATCAGGAAAGACATTTGAAACTGAAGAAAATAGATCTAGTAAACGAGTTCAGGCACCTTTGAATAAATATTGGGAAACAAAGGAAAATGCTTTACCAACAGAGCATCGGTTTGCCTGTCTTCCAGCAACTGTTGTAACAATAGTCAATTTTTCTTTTTTGTCATGTTGGCTAATCTGATAAGTGTCAATTGAAACCTCAGAGTTGTTCTAATGATCATTTCTCTTAATTTTAGTGATTTTTCATATGGCTATTGATAGCTTGTATTTCTTTGTTTTGAGAACTCCTTCCTTTTCTACATGTTTTTTCTTTTTTTCATCTATGTTGGTTATAAGTTCTGTACCTCCACCCTGGTTCCATTAGGAAACTCCCCTTTTCCTATAGCATTAGTTACTTCTCTTTGTTTCTCCAAAATTTCATTATTGAGAGCTTTCTGGGCTTAGTTCCCCCAAGGAATTTTAGGCTATGGGATTCTTCTTAGCCCTTTCATAATCCTTTGAAATCTATCCTCCCAAAGTATAGATTGCATGTCAGACCGTGCCTGAATTTCTTGTAGGTGGCAAGAGGATAAAAGTCTGGGCCTGGAGTCAGGAAGACCCGAGTTTTCAATCCAGCCTTAATTGCTAGCATTGTGACCATGGGAAGTCACTTAACCTTTGTGTGCCTTTTTTCCTTATCTGTAATAAAGGCATAATAGTAGCAATCTCCCACAGTTGTTGAGAGGACCAAATGAGATAATATTTGTAAAATCCTTAGTACAATTCCTGGCACATAAGAGGTACTTAATAAAAGTTTCCTCCCTTCTCTCCCTTTCTTCCTTCCTTCTTTACTTCCTCCCTCCTTCCTTCCCTTCTTTCCTTTCTTCCTGGTCCTCAGACAGCAGATACATGGTCTACTTCCAGACCTGTCCTTTCTACCTTTCCACTTTGAAAAACTTGAAAAACTCTTGCTTTATCTTTTTTGTCTGCTGTTTGCCATCTGTTTTTTATTAGTGTTTGGAATCCATAGTGACCTCCATGTTCATGTTGAGCCTTAGGAGGAGATCTTTAATGGAGGGGCCTTTCGTATTCTAATTTATATTGTAACTATTTGAATATGTCATTGCACCTAATAGATTGTAAGCTTCTTGAATGAATGAGAAGTCATTAATTAAGCATATACCAAGTGCCAATCTACAGCTTAGTGCTGTGGGGATACCAAGACTGTCCTGACCCCCAAAGAGCTTACATTCTCATGGGAAAAGCAGTTAAGCATCTAGGAGTAGTGGTTTGGGGGGAGGGGGACCTGAGATTATATTGACACCAGCCAGCACCAGGGGACAGAGTTGATCTGATCATGGTTCATGGTTCTAGAACAGGAGGGGAGGGAGGGGCAGAAGGAAAGAGGGCAAGACATTTAGCTAGAAAGGAGAGAATAAAGTGCATGACTTGGGAGATTGGGAGGCCCTGGCACAGGACCGCCCAGCATGGCATGCCCGCTTTAGAGAGGGTGCTGTACTCTGAGCAAAGTAGAGCTGAAGTAGCTTCAAAGAAAAGGCAAAAGTGCAGATTTAGAGAATCCACCCCAGATGTTCACATGGAGTATTTGTGCTTGACCTGTGGTAGAGCACATTGTACGTATGATGTGATTGGCCACAGTTGGTCACACTGTGACTTGACTCTAATTTCTTATATATATATATATATATATATATATATATATATACACACACACACACACACACACACACTACATATAAATACATCTGCTACGCGTGTGTACACACACATACATTTCATTTGGAAGGCTCCTGGAGAGGAGTGTCTGAGAGAAAGGAGTGCCTCCTTGAAGGCACACACCTTTTATTCATCTTTGCTTCCCTCCTACTGCTTAAACTATGCATTGTTTATATTAGGCCTTCAGTAAATATTTGTTGAATGTTGAATGCATTGTTCAGCATCCTGCACCTTGTGCAGTATCTTAATAATTTATGTATGCAAGACTTCTCTGTTTTAGTCCCCTCTCACATTGTACCTTGTTGCATAAGCAGTCCATATTATTGTTAATATTATTGTATGAACTTACTCTCTTTCTCTCCAATCCTCTTCTCACTTCTCTGTTTCTGTTAATGAGAGCCACATATGCTTGAAACTTCAGCATTTTCTTTAATTACTCCCTTTCCTTCCCTTCCTACATCTAATCAGTTACCAAGTTCTGTCTGTGCTACTTACAAAATATCTTTCAACAACTGTCGATCCTTTTGGCTGGCATTATCTCTTTATAGGTGCACATTACCACCCACGGCCTATCACAATAGCTTCTCAACTGATTTCCTCACATCTTGTCTTTTCCCCACCAACTCATTCTGTACTAGTACCAGATTACTCTTGCTTCTGTATAAACCAGATTATGTCTCCTCAAAGTCCAAAATCCCTGGACTGGCATTGTAAACACCTCTACAATCTGCCACCTACTGATGTGGGCTAATTTCATACTAATGCCTAACCTAATGCTTCAGCAAAACAAGGTTACTACCTGTGATACACATCCTGTACTTTCCTGAATCATCCATCATAACATGTAGAAATATATTAGTTCCAGCTATTGTCAGTCTTATCATCATCATCTTCATTGTCATCAACAGCTTTTAAGTACCTAATTGTGTGTAGTGTCTGCTAGTTGTATACAAAGTGTTACACAGATCTGATACTTGCCTATTAGACATGTGTAGTCCAAGACGTACCTTGGCCTAGTCATACATGTACCTGTATCCCTAGTCTATTATAGCCATCTCTCAAATAGCCAAGGAAACAGAAGACAGCTATTGAAAAGAGCATTTACATCCTTAATTTCATACTAGTTTTTCATCATTCACTTACCATAATAAAATATCAGTGTACATGAGTTCCATTTTTTCTTTCTTTTGCCATTCTTTAAATGGCAAAAGAGCTGATGACTGTGGTCAAAAGATAGCCAACCAGTGTGGAGGGAGGTGGGGTTGAACAATCAAGATCCTAGATAATCTATAACTTGGATAATTAGTCTCTGATTAATTAAAAGTTGATTTCATTCACTATAACTTTTCCTCTCCCAAGTAAGTAGATTCAGAACATGATGAATATAAAGGAGTAGAAAATGAAAAGAAATCTCTGGGGAAACTTGTAGGTGCCTTGTAACATGTTCTTAATGGCAAAATACAGATCTTTTGGGTTTGAATATTGGTCCTACTAGAACTAACAGACCTCAGTTATTCCTGGACGGCCAGTGTACCTGCAAGATAGACTAGTAATTAAATAGCTTGAGTTCACTGCCAAGAAGTTCCCTGTACTATATATAGCCTTTGGAGAGAAATAATTTGTGATTCAAGCTGAAAGCTTGCAAGGAATGCTTTAAAGGCACAAAGATGAGGGTGATTATAACCTGGTTAATTTTATGCCATCAGACATCTTCTGAGGTCCTAGGTAACTTTTCAGGCAAAGATCAGATTGACCAAATTTGGAGTTCTTGAAACATTTGATTATTTCTGGTTTCCCATAGCTCTGCAAATCATGAATATGTTGATCCAATCATTCTTGCTCAGAAGTTGAATTGTGTTACTGTTTTGTTTGTTCAAATTCAGACACACAAGCCTCATGTTGTAATCTTTGACCTTGCTGATTCTGACACTATAGTCCCTGCAGCGAATGAAATCCTAAAATATGCTGGTCATGTGGACATATTAATCAATAACGCAGGCATCAGCTATCGAGGCACAGTCACGGACACTGCCCTCGAGGTGGACAAGAAGGTGATGGAGACAAACTACTTTGGTCCCGTCGCCTTAACAAAAGGTACAGTGACTGTGGATTTCTTTTAAATAGGGGAATATCATTTTGAGGTTTACTTAGTGTGTCCCCTTGTTTAATCACCCTCTTTCAGGGCTCCCTTTCTTACCCATTCCATAATTCATATTAGAACATTTGTTTTCCTGATTATTTCATTTGTCTAAATTTGGCTATCTCTAGTTTATAGCTTCATCTCAAGGTACTCCTCCAGGTTTTAATTCCATTAAAAAATTCCATTGTTTTCCTTTTCAGTGTGAATTGTTATTGATCAAAATCTCCTTTGGAACAGGAAATAGGGTTTTTCTGCCCACCGAACACAGCTTTTAATTTGAGTGATGCTAGCTACTGATATCATTCACGGGGGGAAAGGGACATTGAATTTACCATGTAAAGCTGTCATTCATTCATTCTGTCATTGAACACCTATTTTTTTTTTTGCCTTTTATGAGCAAAGGATTATTTGGGAGAAACATAAGTAAATGAGACAGTCTTTACTCTTTAGGAAGCTACAGTTGTCACATTTGCTCTGTTAGTCATTCAGCATGAACATATTAAGCACTATTTGGGGCAGCTAGGTGGTGCAGTGGATAGAGCACCAGTGCAGGAGTCAGGAGGACCTGAGTTCAAATCTCACCTCAGACACCTGACACTCACTAGCTGTGTGACCTTGGGCAAGTCAACTTAACCCCAGTTGCCTCATCCTGGGTCATCTCCAGTCATCTTGATGAATATCTGGTCACTGCATTCAGATGGCTGGGGAGGAGAAGTGAGGCTGGTGACCTGCACAGCCCTCCCTCACTCAAAACAAAGTTAAGTGCAAGTCATGTCATCATTTCTCTGATGGCATGCTCTTCTTTGGCAATGAAGGATGAACACACACATACACCCACACCCACACACACACACACACACACACACACACACACTCTACTATGTGTCACGCATTGTGCTAAGCAATGAGGTGACTGTTAGAAGATTCGGCCTGATGGTGTTGAGACCACCACGGTAGTCTCCCCTTAAGGGAGACCATGGCTCATAAAGTTTATACGTGGAAATCACTGTTATGAGGTTACACCTGATGGTCTTGAGACTGTCATGATAGTTCCCCCTTTTTTCTTCTGTCCCCTTCTCCTTCTTCCCCATTGCTTGATATAAAGCTTTGCATTGAACTGATTCCCATAAATTGTTTTATAATAATTCTCCAGCATAAGGGAGTTCTCTCTGGGAGGATGGACATAAGGATCCT
This sequence comes from Potorous gilbertii, assembly GCA_028658325.1. Classification (NCBI taxonomy): domain Eukaryota; kingdom Metazoa; phylum Chordata; class Mammalia; order Diprotodontia; family Potoroidae; genus Potorous; species Potorous gilbertii. Next base: position 91,698,299 of record CM053772.1, on the reverse strand, counting down.
CTATTGATCCTTGTTTTCTAGAACTGGCTCACAGTGTCATACTCCCCCTATGCAGGTGCAGTTGTTAGTAGGGTAAGCCCTTGTTCAGGGGCCCAGGTTAAGTCCAAGGAAAGACCCTTGGGCCAACCAGAGACGTTGGGGAAAACAACTCCCTAACGAATTTGGGTGCTGCTAATAATATGTAAAACAAGGGGAATCACTTTATTGGAGCAATGGAGAAGAGGAGAAAGAGGAGAGACGACAAGGGGGCACAACATACAACTCACAAACATACACTAACATCAAGTATAACTCGGGTAAAGCAGGCGCTGTGTGGGGAGCATGGAGGCAGGGCTCCATTCAGCAGGAAGGAAGGTGTACTCCAAAGTGCTCTTCTGAAAGGGGAGTTCTTATACTCTGATTTTGGGCAGCCCCCCGCAGCTGGCTGATTTGTATACCAGAGGTCAAAGCAAAATCCTATTTTAGGGACTTGTTATTAGGGAGAAAAACAAGCTTGTGGTAGGCGAAATATTGCTTTGGGGGTTTGCATATCTTTTAGCAGAATCAATAAAGGACAAAAACAAGGGCCCTACCTTCAAGAATCTCATGTTCTAATGGGAGAAAACAGCATGTCAAAAAAACCTCACCTCATTATACATACAAGATATATAGAGTGTAAACAGAAGTTAGTCTCTGAGAGAAGGCATTGGCATAGGGGGCGAGGAGGTGGTCGTCAGTGGAGGTCATGCAAGGGAGGAGGTCTGGGAAAGGACACCTGCAGAAGATGGAATTTGAGTTGTCTTAAAGGAAGCCAGAGAAGCTTTGACGCAGAGGATTCCAGACCCGAGGGACAGTCTGAGAAATGACATTGAGTTAGGAAATGGAAGTCCTTAGATTGCAGAATATGTGCTGGCGGACAGTGTAAGAAGAAGAAGAGGCAAGGTTGTGAAGTGCTTTAGAAGGGAAAGACAGATTGAGAATAACAGGGAGACACTAGAGTTTTTTGAGGAGGGTGAGGTCAGTGTGGTCAGACCTGCACGTTGTGGAAAATCCCTCTGGCAGCTGAGTAGAGGATGGATTGGAGTGGGTGGAGACAAACCAGAAAGCTATTGCAGTGATCCACCAAGTTGGCGTTTGTGTTAATGGCAGCAGGGGAATGTAAGAGAGATGTTGGGAAGGTAGAAACATGCCTTGGAACAGACTGCATATGTGGGGCATGAGTGAGAAGTCAAAGATGATACTAAAGTTGTCAGCCTGTATTATAGCTTGTTTGTATCTATTTGTTCATGTATCTTCCCCATCAGACTGGGAGCTATTTAGGAGCTGGGACTATTTTTTGCCTCCTTTTTCTATCTCCAGGGCTTAGCAACAGTGCCTGGCACATAGGTGCTTAATAAATATTTACTGAATAATTGATAGTAATAGGGAAGTTGAGTAGAGGAATTTGGTAGGAAAGATTATTTCTGTTTTTTGGACATTTTTAAACAAGTTCAAGATCTCAAAGGCTAATGTGCAATGAGCTCAGGAGAAAGGTTAGGATCTGGGAATTGTCTGCAGTCTACAGGAGAGAGAGTATCCAGAAGAAGATGATAAACAGTGCCTAAGACCACTGAGAAGTAAAGAATGGTTACTGAGGCCATTAAATTTAGCATTTGTTAACTTTGGAGAGAGCAGTTTTAGCTAAATTGAATGAAAAGAGAAACAGTGGCTTTCTCAAGGAGTTTAGCCATCGCTGAGCAGATATAAAATGATAGATAGCTAGGAGGGATCAAATTAGGTTTTCTTAAGTATGGGGGAGGCATGGTTGTGTTTATAGGCAACAGGAAAGGAGCTAGTACATTGATAGATACTGAAGATGGGTAAGATAATGAGGAGGATGGAGGGGACAGGGTGCTAGAGAAGATGGGATGGGATCTAGGGCATGTGGGGAGGGTTTGACCTTGGCAAGCAGGAAGGACATTTTATCCATCAGATGAGAGGAAAGAGGGAGATAATACAGGATGATTTTAGGGAGATGAGATGAGGAGGAGGATGAGAGATTAAGTGTTCTCCATTTCTTTGGTGAAGTATGAAGCAAGGTACTCAGCTGAAAGGGTGGGAGAAGAGGGGGCCTTCAGAGGGTTGAGAAGGTTTGGAACAGCTGGCCCTTGGTGAATATGAGCATGAATAGTTTAGAGAGATCTGAAAATGATTGCCTTGCTGAAGTAAGAGCCCAATTAAGATTATATAAATGCTCTGGTGAGCTATGCCTGTTTAACATAATGGCTTTATTTTGGGGGAGCATTTTGCTTTTTTAACTGCTGTGATTGTGATCTGTCATATTCTAAGGCTTTTTCTCCTTCTTTAGCAATTCTCCCCTCCATGATAGAGAAGAAACGAGGTCACATTGTTGTGATTAGCAGCATTCAGGGCAAAATCAGTATTCCTTTCAGATCAGCATGTAAGTATCTCCTCAAATCCTTTATTGAAATTTAATAAGTCCTGTTCAAAGTCCTGCAAGCTTCCAACCTGTGAACTTATCAAGTAAAGGGAAGGCAAAGAATAGGAATGAACATTCTTGAAGAAATGTTATCTCTTAAAAACTAGGTCATTTAATTTTGATAAATTTTTACTTTTAACCACATTCCATTGATTTTTGTGTCCACCTAATACAGAATTGAATCAAATACATATGTGTCCCATTGCATTATTAAATGTGGTCAAGATCTCACCAATCTCTTATAATTAGGTTGAACTGACTAGGCTTAAGGATGCTGTCTACTAGGACTCTGCAGCCCTTTAAGACCCTGACTATGTATAGAAAAATCCCAGGCCCAAGGATTCTAGGGAGGCATCCCTTGGCAGGATAACAGGTTACAGCCCTAGTGTCTAATTTTGGTTTGGCACTTCAGGCTTGCTGAAAAATAATCCAGGTCTTTGAGGAGCCCTAAAAGTAAGCCAGTCCCTTGAGAATCCTTAGGACTAGACTGAATTCATAGGATCACTGACAGTAGGAGTGAATCCCTCACCACCCATTCCTAGCTTATACCCCCTGAAAACCTTGGATCAGATCAGTCTTAAATTGCTAGCGCTTGAGAACATTCTAAAGGTCACCAGTACAGCTTCTTCATTTTATAGAGAAGTAAATAGATCCAGAGAGACTGTGCCCCAAGACCAGAAAGGTAACAGAGTTGGCATTTGAATTCAGATCCCAAGACTCCAAGTTTAGCACTCCAAGTTCAGCATTCTTTCCAAACCATGCTGCCTTCCCATGAATAGGACTCATCTAAAAATTGATCTGAGGAGTGCAATCCAGGGCAGTGAATGAAGTAACTTTAACTTCCTTCATTTGGCTTTCTCTGATCTTTCCTTAGTTTGGTGGCCATTTTTATTTCTATCTTCTTGGCTGGTAAATAATTCTTTCTTTCTTTAGACCTAAAAGCTCAGAACGTTGTATTTTAGAGAATCCCAAATTTCATGTGAGAGTCTCTCATTTATATACTTAAAGACCATATTTTAGGGATATTAGTTCCCTGTTTAGGACACATTCTTCCCCAGTATCCCTGGAGCAGTGCCCCACAGTCACTTTATTTGAGAAGCCAAGATGAGCACATTTCTGTAGCAGGTGAGCGATTTCTGCAGTATTTCTAAATGAAAATATACCAGAGAAAAAGGTTTGCAAAATGGAATGCATAAAGAATGAAGTTATCTGTTTTAGGGTCAATGTTTCTTTCCCTTTGTGTGTTCCTTATGTGGCCATGTTTTGCAGATGCAGCCTCCAAGCATGCAACCCAAGCATTCTTTGACTGCCTTCGGGCGGAGATGGAACAGCATGAAATTGAAGTGACTGTAATCTGCCCTGGCTATATCCAAACCAATCTCTCTCTCAATGCCCTTACTGCAGATGGATCCAAATACGGAGGTAAGAAACAAATTTCCCTGTGCTGACAGGAAACATTGATAGCTGCAGGCATGTGAAGTCACAAAAGTACTGCTTCCTTTGACCATGGGATTCTTGTTTCTCAGTTCCCCAGAATGAAAAAAATCCCAGGGTTGATTCTTAGATACTGAACCTTGAATCACTTTCCAGTGCCTCAGCAAGAGCTTGTGACTCCTGACAAATCAGGTTTTAAACAATGTGATATCAGATACACTGACTCTAGAGAAGGGCCTCTGTGGTACCTAAGGACCTTGAAAACAGTTAATTCCTAACTTGAAAACTCTCCAGACCTCCTTCAGAAATGATGTGAGAATCCTTTAAAACTAATGAAGTTTACAGAATGACCTTAAAGGTGGTGTTTTTCCCTTTATGCTTGGGAAATGAAAGAGAACTTCCATGTTGTAACACCAAATGGCTCCCCCTCTGAATCTGCTACTGTTTCAGAGGTTACAAATTGTTGGAAATAATTCTGCTATCATCGAAAGAAGATTTTTTTTTTTAGTTAAGAGCAACACCTCAGGTCGTATTTACCCTCAGCACATAGTAGAAACAGGGTTGAAACTAACCAACTAGCCTCTATCTCTCAGGGTCAGAGTTTAAAGCCTGCACAGCTGTGCCTTCTGCTAACTCTGAACCATGTCTGTCTGCCTAGGCCTGAAAGTACACACCTTCTCTTTCCTGTCTTCACTGTCCTTGACCTCTTGTCTTCTTAGGTCTACAAGATCTCAGAGTCTGAGCCCCCTCTTGGTCCTAGATTTAAACACTAGCTTTGTGACTGTTAGCAGGTCAATCCTCTGGAAGAAGAGGATAGACTTCATGACCTCTGAGATCCCTTAGATTTCTATATCTAACAGAACAGCCCTCAGTTATAACCTCTAATTGTTAAAATGTTGGTAACTGAATTCCTGATTAGTTACTAGTTAGATTAGCCTAAGAACCAGGCCATCATCAGTTTGTGATATTGACTCACAGATAAGATTATGGCATATTTAGATTAGATGGAAGAGATGCTGCACAGCACAGTGACCAGACAGCTGGCCTCAAAGCTAAGAACCTGCCTCCGATGTAGACTGGCTGGGGGACCCTGGACAGAGGACCCAACTTAGAAGAATAATAAGGTTTGGCGGGTGGGGGTTTAGATTCAAAAGGCATTTATTAATCATTTACTTTTATATTTTTGCACAGATGTCAGACATCATACAAAAAAAATGGTTAACCAAAAAGTATGATAACCACTATTAAAATTAGATTGCTGCAAAGGATTTACTTCCCCCCATTACCCTTCTCTGAGCCTTGGTTCCCTCACCTGGGAATACTAATAATTGTATTACCCTACACTACCAGGTTTCAAAGCAGGGGCCGTATACATGTGAAAGCTATTATAGTCAACTTTTCTGGGTAAGAGTAATAAGGTGCTGAGAAAGTGCTTACCTGTAATGGGAGAGGGAGTTTTCTCACCTGAGAGTTCACTGCACTGAAGAATCCTACCTCTAGTCCCCATCACTTCCCTTAGTTGAATAAGTGAAGTTGAGAACAAGTTGAGGGAGCTTTGAGGGGCCTTTGAGTGTATCCCATGTCTCTGAACAGTATTTAATTAAAGTCACAGGATCATAGATTTTAATCTGGAAAGGACCTTAGAGGTCATGCAGTACAACTTGTTTTATTTTATTTCCAAGACCTAAAGAGGTTAAGTAACTTGACTAAGGTCATTTGGATCTTAATTATCAGAGCTGGGAATCTAACCTGGATCCTCAGATTCCAAATCCAGCTGCAGTTCGACCATACCCCCACTCACGAAGGCAGGGACTATCTAGGGCTGTATTAGCACTGGTAGCTGCTTAATAAATGCTTGTTGACTGACTGACTGAAGATAGCCTAAGACAGAAGGAGATTTCAGTGCCTTTGGTAATCCATCCCATTAGTCATTTTCCAAAGTTAGGACACCCCATATAAAACAGAGGGACTGTTACTGACTCACAGAATTAGTTTGGAATGACCTTGAGAGTTCATCTAGTTTCTGTTTCTGCCTGAAGCCCCCTCCCACCGTAGTTATTTGTCTCTCCACCCAGAGAAACTACTTTGCATAAAGTTACATCTCCTCCTCATTAGTACTTCTCCTTTCCTTCCAGCCAAATGTCAGTTTTTGGTGGACTAGCACTATTTTGTTTCTATCCTTGTACCCCTAGGACCAAACCCAGAGTCCATATACACCACAGGGTTCCCAGGTTCTGTAAAGGCTTAGGAAAAGTGCAAGGGAAGGCTGCCTAGCCTGTTTTGTTTTCAGATTTCCCAAAGACATTCCCAAGCACTACTTCCTAACTAATCCTAGAATCCATAGGGACAGCGGACATTTATATAGCACTTGCCTAAACAAAGCAATTTGTCTTACTGGATCAGTTAATTCAGCAACCAGTTCATTAAGCATCTGCCATTGAGTAATTGTTTTAAAATCAAAGAAATTATAAGAGAGATGGATTCCTGTACCCTAGCAAAGGATATTAAAGAAGAGCTCATACAGTTAGTGGAACACTGGAGAATCAGTGAATGGCCTGGAGAGAAAAGCATTAGTGCAGACTGGACCAACCAAGGTCAAGTATTTGAGGGCTGTCCTGGGGACAGGGCTTTAATCTGTTCAATGAGACTGGAGCTGCCAGAGCTAGGAGCCACGGGAAAGAGTTAAAGGTGTAGTTCTAGGCTTGATGTAAGGAATTAAAGCTTCCCACCCATGGGAGATAAGAGGAAGAGGAAGTTAAGTGGTGAGGTGTGTTATGGAGGGGCGAGGCGGAACCAGAGTTCAGATGGGGCCTCAGGCTCTTCCTAGCTGTGTATCCTGGGCAGTTCACTTCCACCTCCTCAATTTCCTCATCTGTAAAATGGGGGTGATAACAGTAGCACCTACCTACCAGATTGGTTGTGAGCGTCAGATGAGATAGCAATTCTGAAGTGCTTCTGCACATAGTAAGTGAAGAGGTTCGGGTGCAGATGATGAAGTACAAGGTGTGTGCCTGGTGGGCTCACCTCAAAGGAATTCCCTCAGGCTGTCTCCAGATAACGTCCAGGCATTTATTCTGGGTAACACACCGAGCCACCTCCTCCTTAAGGGAGATCCCAGCTTGAGGGGTTTGGGGAGGGGAGTGGCCGGCTCCTTAAGAGACAGGTCACTCTAGCCAGGAGGAGCTGAATTCTTATAGAGGAAAATCTGCCATGGGTGGGAGACCAGGTAGCATAGGGGCCCGAAGGTGAGGCAACCAAGGACTTGTAGGCAAGGGGCAGTGGTAGTTCAGAGTTTTCCCACATATCTAGGCATGTCATTGTTCCATAGCTGAGCCAATTTGCCCAGAGTGGAGAGGCCCCTGTTAATTTTGGTATTTCATTGACCAGGCTACCTGAATCTCATTATCTCCTAATGTGACTTTAAATGGTACTTGAGACCATGGGTTTCTCTTTGGCCAGTCTATTTGAATCTCATTAGTAATAGTGCTATATAAATGTTAGCTAAAATTATTATTAAAAGTTAGCTCCTAGACTCCCTAGGCCAAAGGTCTTCCCAGGGAAGGCTGGAATAATTATGTCTTGGATACCTGGGAAGGGCCAGTGAGGGCTGAAGCGTGGGAGTGCTGTTCCTGCCCAGGTATAAGTGGGCATAGATGAGATACCATGTATGACTCTGCGGCACACTTTGCTAAATGGTGAAGATGTAAAGACAAAAATGAAAAATGATCCCTGCCCTTAGTGAACATATGTTCTGCCCAGGGATACAACATGTAAATAGAGAGGTAAATGCCAGATTGTTTGAGAAAGAAAGGACATATGAGGAAAGACGTTCTGTAGGAGACAGACAGCGCATGAGTTGAGCCTGAAAACTAAGGTTTTTTGGAATTAAGGACTGGTAGCCTTCAATATATGAGGAATAGCCTGTGCAAAGTCCTGGAGCTGGGAAATGGAATACCAACTTCAGGGAACAGCAAGTAGGTTGGTCCGGCTGAGATGGAGAGTATGTGCAAGAGCAGAGATGGTGAATTATCTAGAAAGCTAGACTGTGAAGGGATTTAAATGTCACACTGAGAAGCTTGAACTTGATCTGAGATGGTAGGAAGCCACTGACAGTTCTTGAGCAACGGGAAATCACATGGCAAGATCTGTGCCTTAGGAAGATTATTTTGCTAGCTGTGTTTCTTCTCTTTGGAGAAGAAAGACCCAAAGAGAGGAGATTGGTTAAGAAGTTATTGTAGTATTCCAGAAGGGACAGGATGAAGCCTTGAACTGATGCGGTGACCACATGAAGAGGTGGAAAGAAGGAGATGGAGAGGAGAGACGCAGTGGAGGTGGTGGTATCAATGAAGGTGAAGAGAGGTATGAGAGAGCTTAGGGTCACTCCAGGATTTCAAACCTGGGGTACTGAAAGGATGATGGTGTCCTCAGCAATATGTCCAACAGAAGGAGATGTCCACCAGGCAGTTTGTGATGTGAAACTAGAACCTGGGAGAGTTTAGGACTGGATTCGTAAACCTTAGTCTTCTGCAGGCTCCAAGTGATGGGAACTTCTTCTAGTTAACCAGTCTTCTTGGTGCTGCATTTGGTTCCTCACTAGGGCTGAAGCACAGCTGGCCATTACCTAATGTGACCTTTTCTCATCTAGGCTTTGATTAATATCAGTCTCCTTAACCCTCCAAAATAGGTATTTTCTAGCCCTCTTCTCCCCCCTCTCCCCACCTTCTGCCCCCACATTTTATTTTTTGCTTTTCTAAATTTTCTGTTGTCCATATCTATCCCTCTTTTGATACAGAGTATAAAATAGAACTTATCATGATGGTATAGTTCTGAGTATAAGACAGTAACTATCACTATTCCACCAGAATACAAAGAATTAGTAATGTGAATTCAAGCAGATTTCTAAAATAGGAAGCATGAACAAACATTGCCAGCTCTATATTGTAGTAACTACTTGAGTGTGCGTATTTAGTTGTGATACATAGAGTTTGACTTAATACTGTCTATGAAAAATGAAAGTCTGTGTTATTTGTTGACTGCCATCCAGTATTGTACTGACTTTCAAAATTACGGTTCTGTATTACCAATTGTAGTCAGCTTGTTTTCCACAGTGATCCTTTTGTCTTTTTAAGTCGTATTTGTATATAATTGATCCTTTCCAATCTTAAATTTGGGTAAATTGTTTTTCTCCCACAGATACCACTTACAAAGGGCATTTTGTTTTTCTCTCCCAGGGTGCTGGTCATACCTCTCTAAATGGTTTCAGCTGCAAACTCCAATAAAGATGCTTTTACTTTCATCATTCATGCCAATGATGAAAACATTAAATGGCAGCACCTCTTGTGGAACATTATTCTCTTTCTTGAGACTGAATAGATTTCATTCTAGTATCTAGAACATATAGTAATCCAACAGGCATCTAGAAGACCCAAGTTCACATGTGACCTCAGACACTTACCGGCTGTGTGGCCCTGGGCAAGTCACTTAATCTTTCTTCCCCCCGGTTTCCTTATTTGTAAAACGGGGATGATAACTTATCTCCCAAAGTTGTGAGAATCAAGTGAGATAACTGTAAAGTGCTGAGCACAGTGCCTGCCACATCGTAAGCGCTGTATAAAAGTTACTGTTATTAATAAGTTGTTAAATGAGGTTATAACCAACCTACTTAGGGTACATATTTTAAGTCAGTTGAGGACTTTCTTGGATTACTGTAGTGTCTATAGGATATCTGATGAACATCTGAAACTTTTGTTTTTTTAAATAAGAAAAATTATAGAATATTTGTTTTGGAAGGAATCTTGTGATCTGCCCAAGGTCACAAAGGTAAATTAAGGCAGTGGTGAAAGCATAAACCAAATACAGATTAAACTTCAGTAGACTCTTTCCTGTAGGGTTGTCCACCAGCTTCCTACATAAAGCATGTAGCCTAAAGAACCACAGAACAGCAGTAACCACCTTCTGGGTGTTACCCTTGGGTTACCCAGAACAGTGGGTGGCCACCCTCTGAGGCACAAGTAGCCTCCTCATAGGAAATTTAACCAGCTTTCTTTTTCTTTATTCCAGTAGATTTAAAGCTTTACATACTAGAATTTCTCACTTTATCTTTTAGTTATGGACAAGACCACAGCCAGTGGCAGAAGCCCTGCAGAGGTGGCTCAGGCAGTTCTCAGAGCTGTGGGAAACAAGAAGAAGGAAGTGATGGTGGCAGACCTGCTGCCTAGTTTGGCCATCTCCCTGAGAACTCTGTCTCCTCGGCTCTTCTTCTATCTCATGGCAATGAGAGCCAGAAAGGAAAGGAAAGCAAAGGACTCTTAGTCCTACTTCAGAGAGGCTCCATTCAAGACCAAGCACATGCCCCCGATCTTGGTTTGGTAGTAGCATGTGTGACAGTTGAGCTAATGGAAACATTAAAGGGTCTAACCCGTGGGGAAGGTGATAGAGCTGTTTGCTCCAGGTCATATCGTAGCCTCTTGTGGCAGGGAAAAGGAACTAAGGAAATTATGCTGAGCTCACATGCATGTCTTTAACCGTGGAAAAAAAAAATGAACGAGACTAGTCAGACCCTGATGGGTACGATATGTACCTGGCACTTCCAAGTTGCCAGTTTTGCTCTTTCCTGTCAATCCTTCGAGTCAAAAGAACTATCAGGATTTCTTGTTCCAGTGATTTGACAAGCCTTGGCCTATCAAAAATTACTTAGCCTGTTAATCTTCAGCATACAACTCACCCCTAGTCCCTCCTGGAAGGCTCTATACATTTGAAAAACTGTCTCTTCTGTCTGTTCTACGGAATTGTTCAGCTCTTTTTTTTGGTTCTGGGGTGTAAAGAGCTCAAGGTGTGGAGATTCCTTCCACTGATCAGGCAACTTACTAAAACAGTTGCCATGGGTCCTGAGAAGTTTAAGTAACTTGTCCATGTCAGTGTGTATCAGAAACAGGACTAGAACTCAGGTCTTCCGACTCCAAAGTCAGCCAAGGTGCTCAATATGATGCTGCTTCTCATTTAACACTTCAGTAGTGTCTTAGCATTTAACCTCTATTGTGTACTGTCCCTGGACTTAGGAGCTTCTGACATACCCTAGGTTTTATCAGAATTGGAATTTGAGAGAAATGCCAGATTCATCCCCACCCAACATGATACCATAATGAATATATGGGGGCAAAATTGAGAATTAGCTGCTGTCAACAATGCCTGGCTTGACTACAATCCAAAAGCAGGAATTCAGAAATACTTTGGAAAGGGAATAAATCTGAAAGGAAGCAACGTCTAGTCCTTAGGAGGATCCAGCCAACACAGAGTATTTGCAAAATTAGCCACATTCCATTTTGGGTAAGGGCTATGTAAATGTAACACAGCTACATTTCCTGGAAGGGAAGAGGAATTTGTGTTTTGTTTGTTTTCCTACCTCCCCCAACCCAAGGTATCCTGGCCATTCCAGGGATTCTTGATTGTGCTATGAAAGGTAAAATGGGAAGTGGTCCTCTCCCTAACCCAAAATACTTGCAGCCACTTAGGCCCTTGTCACAGGAGGGAGAACTTTTAAGTTTTCTTCTCAGCAAAGGATGAGACTGTGGGTGAGTGAAACAAACCAAGACAGTTATGATTCCTGATCCCCAATTCTAAACAAAAATTTCCTGTAATTTTCTTTCCTCTCACTAATGGTGAATGTGACCATATTATTGCATTGTCCTATGTGTGCAGTATTAAATAAGGACATTGACAAGTACTGGGAAGTGCTTTTTTTCATCAATGTTTAAAGTCCCATGCTTTGCTCAGAATACTGGTGACAGCAAAGAAAGTGTATGTTTGGGAGTGTTTGAGGCAAGCCAGGACTGCTAAGGTCCATCTAGTCCTTATCTATATTTATTGGAACACTGAGCTCTGAGAAAAAGGGTAACAATGGAAGTATCAAAATAGCACTGCACTCCACTACTCAGGTTTAATTGGAGATCAGTTTACAAGCAGCCTGACCTGCCATCTTGGAACAGTTCTTCCTGCCATACCTTAAAGCTGTGAATTCCCTCTTCTGCCCTTCTATCACTTCTGCCACTATCATCTTTCACCCATCTCATATGAAGAGGTAGATGTTGCTTACTCCTCAAGGCCTCTTCCTTGCACAAGTGATCCCATCCCATCCTATCTCCTGACTCCCTGTCATTTCCACTCATCAGAACTGCTCTGTGCAAAGTTATCCTAGTTGACAAATCCAAGGGCCTTTTCTCAGTGCTTAGTCTCTGTGACCTCTCTAAAGTCCTTGACAATGTTGATCACTTTCTCTTTGATACTTTTTTCTCTAGGCTTTTGAGATACCTTTCCCTTCCCTCTCTCCTGGTTCTCCTTCCATCAGGCCATTCCTCAGTCTCCTTAGCTGGCTCCTCCTGCAGTTGTAGGTGTCCCTCAACAGTTCTATCCTGGACTCTCTTTCTCTTCTTCCACTATATTACCGCACTTGGTGATCACATCAGTTCCCTTAGGTTTAATTACTGGCTCTATGTGATTCTCAAGTCTAACTTTCCTGCCCCAGCCTCTCTACTGAACTCTTACTCTATCTCAAATTGCCTTTTAGACATCTCAAACTGGAATTGAACTCATCTTTCCTACTCCACCCCCACCCCAAACCCTCCTCTCCTCCTACCTTCCCTATTTCTGTAGAAGGCAACATCACCCTCCCAGTTCCTCAGGGTCACAACTTAGAAAAAAAAACTTTGGACTCCACTCTCAACCCCCATATCCAGTCTGTTGCCAAGGCCTGTCAATTTCACCTTTGCAACATCTCAAATATGCCCCCATCTCTCCTAACACTGCCACCAATTTAGTGCAGGCCCCCATCCCCTGTACTGCAGTAGCCTGCTAGGGAGTCTGCCTGCCCCAAGTCTCTCCTCACTCCAACCCATTCTCTCCAGTCAAGATTTTCTTAAATTAGTGCAGGTCCCACCATGATCACTCCCCTACCCAATCAACTCCCAGTCATCCCCAGGATCTAAGATAAAATGCTGTTTGGCACTCAGAGCCTTTCATGATAATCTACTCCCCTTCTACCTTCCCAGTCTTAGTAACACTGGCCTCCTGGCCATTCCTGAACACCACACTCCAGCTCTCAGCTTTGGGCTCACCATGCCTCAAGTCCCAAATAAAATTCCATTTTCTACAGGAAGCCTTCCCCACCTCTCAATTCCAGTTCCTTGTTTCCTATTCGTTCTATATGTAGCTTATTTTGTATAAATGTATTTGCATGTTGCCTTGTCTCCCCCATTAGACTTCAAGCTCCTTGAACGGCAGATACTGTCTTTTGCCTGTTTTTGTATCCCCAGCACTTAGCACAGTACCTGGCATGTAATATAGGCACTTAATCATTCAAGCCTGAAATTAAATTGGGAGGAAGCCGAGCCCAGACTTACTCATGACTAATTGCTTTAGGATAAGATAGGATAATTCAAAAGCTTCTCTATTGTGCTTCTTTAATGTTTTCATGGGTGTTAAAATCAAATGTAACTGTAACAGGACTTTTCAAATAGACAAAACCCTCTGCCATTATCTTTAGAAGGCATAAACTAAGATGGGCTGCTGCCTATAAATGTTTAATTGTTTATGGCTCATTCAGATTAAAAAGTTCCATGCTCCTGGGATTGAATTGTTTTTTTTCCCTAGGGAGCACTTGAATACTATTAACTTGCAAATAGTAGAAAAGGTTGCTGTTACTTCTGTCCAACATATCAGCATGGTTCTTACTTCACAATCAAACCATCCTACTATTCTCTCGATTATAAAATGATTTAAGAATTCTTCCACAAGTTTCCACCAAAAAAATTTTTAAAAAGCATTAATAATTCACAAAATGTAGGTACTCAATCAAGTTCAAGAAAGTTTCACATAAAGTGAAACTGAGGTTGGAAACAGGGACCAAGCTGGAATAGGTCCAGAGGAGGATGGCGAGACTGAGTACATGCCATACTATGTTTGACTAAAGGAACTAACATTAATTTGAAAAGAGAACACTTGGAGGGGGGAGTAAAGTGACAGAGAATGAAAGTTGTCTTCAAGTGTTCAAAGAGCTGTCTTGTGAAAGAGGGTTTAGATTTGCTTTGCTTGGTCCCATCAGATTAAGTTAGGAGAAATGGGTGGAAGCCCCAAAAAGGAAAATTTCTGCTCAATGTAAGGGAAAAAAACCATCTTAATTATGAGTCATAAGTGCCATGTGCTGCCTCAGGAGATAATGGATTTCCCTCCCATCACTGGTACCTGCCACATGTTCAGAGATTTGAAAAAGGTTCAGGCTAGTTCCGATGAACTAATATTTACATGCATAAAGCAGGAAGGTTTTCATTCTTCTCAAAACACCAACCTTCACAGTTGGGTAACCTTCAGTTACTAGATGACCTTGAATAAATCTTTAATTTGTGCCTTTGGTTTTCTCAGTGATGTTTGTCTATGATCCATTCTCCCCAAAAATGCAAAAATTTTACATGTAAAATTTACATTACCACTGTCTAAAACTAGCACTGGATTGGTACAATACTTTAGTTTTATAGGGCATGGTATTATGCTGTGCTCCATCTCTAGAAATAAACACTACAAATGAAGAATTAAGTTTAATCCTCAATGAGGATGAGATAAAATTGTTTACCCTCATCTTAGGGAACACAATTTGCTACGGTCTAGGATAGCAAATGCCAGAATAAGATGTTTTAAGTTTCCTTATCGACAAGGTCCATTACTTGTGTGGACACCAAAGATTAAAACTTCCTGTCTTCTTGTTCACAAAAGTGACAAATTCAGTCACTGGCTACAGAAAATATATAATAGAATGGTGTTTCGGAATTTGGGTTATTCTCTTAAACATACCCTGTTAAATACTGGTTGGGAAGTAGTGATAAAACAAGTACACCTGTTTACACAGCTTCTGTTTCAAGGGCAAGAGCTTCTGCCTGACACCTCCTCAGTTGGCAATCATGATCTTCCATTGCTCAAGTGAAGGCCACCACAACACCTGAAATTTGATTTACAGGCAGAAGGATTCCAAAAAAGGGCAAGTGCTCCCTTCCCAAGTTAGGGCCTGTTACATAAACATTTGTCATTCAAGCAAAACAGGATTTCCAAGCAGGTAACAAGTTTCTAGATCCCTGAGAGATCTTCATTCTAACACGATTTCAATTAGCTCTACAGAATCAAGTAAGGACTTACTGGGGATTGCTTTCTCTGTGACTAGTGGCGAATCACTCAAAAATCCCCAACACCATTTTGCCACCCAGTGAAATGGCAAAGTGACCAAGTAAAGCTTTGTAATCTACTGGATAAGGACCCTTAGTTGACCCCATTCAAATGGATTTCACTGTGGTACCTAAGGCATCCTCTCAATGTGCTTCTAATAAAGATGCAAATTTTGTTTTTAAGTTACAAAAACACAACTTG
>CM053772.1:91664416-91682901 GCA_028658325.1 Potorous gilbertii | reverse complement strand
CAATCCCACCTCCCCCCAAAAAGCATTTCACACCCCCCCGTTGATACAGTTTGCTTCCATCAACATTCCACTGCTCAGACTTCCACAGCCTAGAATGTCTTGAGTCACTGCAGATCCACATATTAGTGTGATGAGCTGAAAATCCCTTGGTGTAGCAGTGATTTGTCTTACTCTGAAAAATATATTAAACCAAACACCTTCCCAGTCTCCACTGCATTTCAGAGGAAAAAAATGTTACTGTGGAAATCTTAATACATTGTTGTCTTTTGTGGGTGTTTTTCTCTCTCCCTTTTCTACTGAAATCATACAGCATAAAGCTCGTAAATCTTCTTTACACAGTACACCAGGGCAGCGAGTGCTATTGTATTATGCAGTCTCTTTCTGTGCAGGTCATCCTTCCTCACCAGCACCACAGGAGTGGAGGAAGTGAGCGTATGCAGAGGCAGTCGAGAAAGTTTATAGGCATCATACTCCACTTGATACTTGCAGCAGGGGTCAAACTGCCAGGAGATTCCATAGAGGGTGCAACAGGCCATGCTCAGCACGCCGGCAGGCAGGGAGATGTAATGGGAATAATCTAAGGGGAGTGCCAACGGGGTGAAGAGGCAGGCACTGCCCGCCAGCACGGCTGTCTTGTGCAGGCAGTTCCCAACAGTGATCCACCGAGCAGTCTCATCACCAATTCGGGTGGGCTCTATAACTATGTATTTGTATTGCGCCTCCAGAGCCTGCTCCAATTCATACTCAAACTGGTCTTGGGCATTCTCTCCATTGTAGATTTCATGAACGATGTAACACTCTGTGGCAGACAAGGTTACCCTGTTAAGGAGAGAACGGATGAGACAATTAAACCAAGAACCTGGTTTGTTTAATTTCAACAATGCCAGCTTTGGCATTGGAGGGTGAAGTTCTGTTTGAATGTGAAAAGATCCAACACTTTCAACAAGCCAAGGTATTGTTTCCTGGTATGATGTGGGGGGTCCATCTCAAAGACTTCAGACACAGACCATCTTCAGTTCAATCAAAGGCATTTTTTGAGGATGACAGATCTCTAGCAGGCTGAGTTCCAAGAAGAACTGACAGCTTCAGGAATACAAGACAGGTAATTTTAGATACATATGTAGTGTAATGATTCTTATATTAAGGCAGGAGAGGTTTGTCAAGGGATTACTTAGGTAATAGGGGAGGGGTCCTCCCCTAGGTGGAACTGTGCATATTATTTCCCCATGATGAATACAGAAAAACTCATTTGGGGGGGCATGCATGTATGATAATGATATAAGCCTCTCTACATCATAGGTTCACCTAAAAGACAGCTTTTGCTATGACTGCGCAGGTGCCTACTTTTCTTTTTCTTTTCAAGTTCTTTCCATTATTCCTGCTTGGGTCTTCTGGTGGCGATTTCTGATTGGCTGGCTACTGTAGTCCTGAGATCAGACAGATGTGATTGTGGTTGAGTACATGGACATATCTGTTGTTTCTGTGGGAAATGAGGCATGGGTCTGGGAGCAGTGGCTAGCAATTTATTACAAGGACACTCATGTTCTAGTGAGGCATCTAATTAGGATGTTGGCGGGGTGAGGAGCAGTGCTGAGGTAGGGGCAGTTGGCCTGGTGTTCAGTGAGGTTTAGGATTGAGTCTGGGGGCTGTGTGGTTAAATCAGGACATGCCTGTTGTTCAATGAGACCCATAAGGAAGTTAGAATATTGGGGCTAGGGAGCAGCTTTTTAGAATTCCATCACAGGGCTACTCTAGAAAGAACTTAATTTAGTATCATGCCTAAGGGAGAGATCCCAACAACAGTCTAGGAAAACTTCCTACTGCAATTTATGACCGATCTAGTTCTGCCCTGCTGTAACATACAAATTGGGGTTCAGTTAAAAAGCTGGGGGAGGAGACAAAAGGGGAGAGTTGTATCTCTGCAGACCTTTTAACATACTTAAAAGTACACAAATTTTAATTTACTATTATTTAAGCCATTACCCTGAAACAAGTTCTATGTTGAGAGTCAATACACACTGATAAAAGGTATCAATACACACTGATAAAAGGTAATACTATAACACCCTGCCTTCACGTGTCCAAGGGAAGTCATCTTTGTCTCTAAGCACAAAGGGTACAATAGTATAATTTAGTCTTTAGTGACTGAGCACAAAACAACCGCTTGGCATGGATGTCAGACCAAATGGCCAGAACTCCTCAAAAGCTATTTGTAAACAACAACCCTCCTGTCTTCTTTCAGTCTGCCCTAATACCTGCTCCATAGTTTCAGGGATAGTAAAGAAGGCTTGTTACTAATGAGGATAGCAGAACCTTCTGGAGCAATGGAAAAGGTAATTACTACAAATTTCACCTTGTGTTTTAAACTGCCTGAGAAATACAAACTTGAAATACTTAAAACTTGAATGTTCTGATCTACTGACTTTACATATATCAGAATGTGAAGATGTTACCAAATTTAACAGAAATTAGCCAGTTACTCACTACTTAATTAAGACCCCAGAATATGTCCCATTAGCTATGATCAAAAACCACCACTTATGGGGCATTTCAGAATCACTGAAACTGGAAAACAAGGATTTTTTGATTCGCCTTCAGTCCACTGCAGGAAATTATCTACTGTATTCAATTGCATACAGCAAGCATCAAACAGAACATGTTAGCTTCAAAGGAAATTCAAGATAAGAATTTATCTGATGGAGAAAGGAGACATCAAATCTGTAATTTTTTAAAGTTTTGCTGTGAAATCACTAAGGATATAATAATACCTGACACTTATATAAGTGCTTTAAGGCTTACAAAGCACTTTAAATCTTATTTCACTTGGTAGCCACAGCAACCCTGTGAGGTGGGTACTTGAGGTTGAAATTATGGAACCATCTAAGGTAGAATTCAAACTCATATCTCCATGACAACACGACACACAGAAACATCCATCCAGCCTCTGACTGAACACTGCATGATGGGCATTCCACTGCTAGGCAACTTTAATATTTACAAAGTTCTTCCATATGCTAAGCAAAAAGTTGCTTTCTTCTAACTTCTACTCATTAGTCCTAGCACTTCAAAACAGACACTAAGAAGACTAAACATTCCTTTTTAACATGACAGCCAGAAACCAAAGACAGATAACATGTTTGCTGCATCTCCCTTACCTCCATTCCACCCCACCCTCAATCCATTATGGGTTAAACTGTCCTCAGGAACTTCAGATCTCTTCAGATCACATTTTCCAAAACTGAACATGGTAATCTGTCGACAGTAATGGTGTAATCCGATCAACCCAGCAGAGTCCTTATTACTTCTTTGTTCTGGGAACTCCATCTTTCATTTTGATACACTTGATTAGATAAGCCTTTCTGGGAGTTAAGAGTCACATTTATCCAGGTCAACCGAGTCCTAGTCTGTTTAACATGAACTTCTATTTCCTTCATTTGGCACAAATACAGATTTTGTTTAATCTAAGGACTTCACATTTATCTATTTGATTTCACTTGTTTTAAAGCTCATCACTCCAGCTCATCAAGATCTTTCAAAGTCTTTACTGTGGAAATATGAGTAGTATGATTGTACATGTATAACCTATATATCAGACTGCTTGCAGTTTGGGGGAAATGGAGAGGGAAGAAGGAATTTGGAACTCAGTCTCATAAAAGTGAACACTGAAAAGCTATCTTCACATGTAATTTGAAAATACTATGAAGTGTGGTTAAAGTCTTAAGACTTTGTCTTGTTTCTACTAACCAATGGTCAATGTTTCTTCTCAGCTTTTCATTAGTACCTCTCTAAATTTGAAAAGCCTACTTTCATCAGCCAACAAAAATGTTGACTACAGAACACAGAAACAAGCAACTTAAGACATCTTGACTACCCTGGTACAATCCAATTTTCAATCTAGCACTCGGGTTCTGCTGCTCACTTTCATAACTTATGCTAGTACTAAAACTCTGCCATCTTGTCATCATCTCCATCTTGTCCATAATACTAGGAGACTCTCTGCCAAACAACTTGCTGAAACAAGACATGCTATTCACAAGTTTCCTGATGTTTGTCTGTCTGTCCTTTGTTCTCGGAAGAGGACCATGGTATCGGGAAAATGCCATGACTTGCAAGTGAATTGGATTTAAGTGAGAGAGGGCTGTACAAAGTTACCAGCTTCACTTACTTCTCCAAAGTCATCCGGATCCAGAAATCAGGACACTGGAGATGGCACTACAGACCCCTACCAAGGAAAGAGCTCCTAGTATTTTCTACATGCTAAAAGGTTTATCTTTGCTAAGCAGGTGAAGAGATACTATCCTGAACAAACAGAAAGCGCACTGGAATATATCCCTTAAACTACACCAAAAGATCTAGAATATTATTAGCTATGTTATGAAGACAAACAGATCTGACTCAAACAGATCTTGATTCAAACTCAGTTTGCTATTTAGTTTTAAATTTACACTGTCTAAATTTCCCCCTGTATACCAACTTACCACCCAACCCTTTCCAGTGAGCCATCCCTTATAACAATGAATCTGGGTTTGCTCTTTAGTTACCAAAATCACTTCATTTAAGAGAATTTTTTCCCTCCATCAGTAAGAAAGCAATTAGTCTAAAATTACATGGTATGTAAACCAGGAGTGTCAGACTACAAAGAAAAAGGGCAGGTACTTGTGATTTACTGAAATAGATTTCAAATGTTACTCTCAGGTTAAATCAACTTTAAGGTAGAAATTAGCCTGAGGCAAAATTTAGTTTTAGTCTACTTACAAGTTAATTAGGGTAAACAACTTGATTTGCTCTCCCACAAGCTCACATCAGAATGAAAAAGTAGTTATTAATGAACTGGTAACTGCTTCTAAAACTCCTAGGAGATAAAGCTGTCACAAGATGTAAACTATTAGAGTAGGAGAGTAAAAGGTAGAGAGCTGGCTCATTACAATAAGCAGTGTGAGAGAACCCACAAATAACTCTTTTATCCCAGGGAATGAAACTGATAATTAATTTTGGCTAAAATAGACTAGTCCATTCTAATTAAATTGTGTGCTATAATTCAATTTTGTATACTTTAAAGATGGCAATCATGGGAATTAACCAGGTGGTAAGCTAACTGCTGTGCTTTGAGGACAAATGAGTTCCCTAAAGGCAGTTGGGGTACATAAATATGATCAGTTGTTAAAATGCTTCCAATAATGTGTTGCCAAAACAGCTTGGCCACAGTGCAAAAATAGCAGTCTAAATCTATCATTATCAGTTCCTTCTTGAGGGGTAAATTAATAGTTTTTTAAGAAGCAGGTAGAAACCTGGAACAGAATTTTGCATAAATAGGTCTTAATTCTGAAGAGAAGTGTACGAAAACTAAGTTCATGGGAATCCCCTAGATATTCTCTGGATTTTCAAATGCATCAGCTTTTTTCTTTTCCATGGTAAGGGTAGAGTGGAGAAAAGAGATCAGAAAGTGAAGAGGTAAGAGTACTTAAGGCTAAGTTGCTTCAAATTCAGTTATGGGACTGATCCATTTAAGAATATCAATGTTCAAAGTCCTGGGACTCAAATGTTTTAAAGGCTGAGAAAAAGAAATCCTAAACACTATCCCCTAAAGAACCTTTTTGATTCAGAAGTCTCTGTATACTCAAGAAACAAATCCCCAAAACAGGTTTAGATGTTTTAAAAAACCAATACTTCAACCTTTCCTAATGAAATTTGTTTCTTCCCCCCAGGCAGAAAAGTGAAGTGGACAGCCTATAGGTCTCAGAATAATATTCTTAAGTGCACAAAATTTAAGATTACAGAGAAACCAAATTACACTGAAAGTTATCAAAAATTTTTTTAAAAATATGCTCATGGAGAGCAGGTTAAGAAGCCCTTATAGTCTGATTCTTGATAGTTGTTCTGGATGTGATGAGAAACATGATGTACTTTTCCTAAGACAACAGATCAAAACCATGGAACCCTGAAAAGATCTCTTGCAAATACACATCTTTGGGCAGTCAGCCCCTAGCCCAATCCCATTTCCCCAATTCTGAGTTCTCTGCCATTCTTTTCTATTCCTCATGAGCATTCTACTATTATGGTTTCACATGTGACAACCACTTTTCTTAGTCACTAGAGACGTGACACAAAATTTCCCCAGGGCTCAACATGTAAAAAAACCAGAGAGAAGCAAACAAGCTAATGTTTTCAATTTTGATTCTTTTGAAGAACTAATTTAAAATTAGTTATTGCTGAAATTGATGAAACAACTAATAGGCATCAGTTCTTTTAAAACTGGAAAGTTTTCCATCCCAGAACAATCCGTCCTCCCTCAACTATCATGCAATTTTATGCAAGTTTTGTCATATGGCAGGCTCTTTTTATCAGGAGGTAATAAGTACTAACTTGTCCTACTAGGCTATCCTATAGTAAAGTTACATTGTATACATGAAAATAAAATGTATAGTCTCTGGTATTCTAATTATAGGCAAATAAAAATTACAAGAGTGAAGGTAAAGCCAATTTCTATCAGTGTATATATGTGTATAACTATAGTATAATTACTATATATATGTATATTAGGTAGTGTAAGTACTTGAGTCCCTCAAAAGCATTAAGGAATCCACTGCTAAGACAATTTGATCCCTGTTTGCATAGAATCTATCTAGCCCATACCACAACAGTGATGTCTAACCAAAGAAGGAACTCACTTCCTGAGGGCAGCCTATTCCACTAGGGACTATTCTCATAAAGACATTTTCCTCTTCAACCAGGTCTAAATTTTATCTTTTAAATTTCTACCCCATTGTTCCTACTTCTGCTTTCCGAAAACACTGCCACAAATCAAGTCTAATTCTTCTTTGACCTGACTGCCTTTCAACTACCTGATGACAGTTATCACCCCACGCCCTCTTTTCTCAAGGTTAATCACTAAAATCTTCAACCAATTCTAATATGCCATGGTTTCCAGATCCTCATCCTGGTTGCCTTGTTTCCTGATGTTTCTACTTGAAAAGAAAAAAATTCCCCTAGTCAAGGAGGATGCACCCCAACCAATGACACCAGCAGTGCTTGGGACATGAGACGCAATGGCAGCCACCACACAGGGTGTGAAAAGAGCTGTGGAACACCTGCTGAGAATTAACCTAGACCCGCCTGGAAAGGAAGAGAATTTCATCCACGGCCTCTCCGCCACAGAGGTACTCCCAATCCTCTTTGGCCAGTCCACAAACAGGCACACAATCTGTCACCAGGCTTGTGAAGCCCTCCAGATACCCAGAAGTTCTGTAGTTCTGTGACTGAATCTGTAGGTTACTGGCACACAAGCTCTTCTCCTGCACAAGACACTAATGTTCCTTGCCTTTCTTGGACACACTCACCTCTGCCTCCTAAACAACTGCCTTCAGGCACAACTCAGGTCACACCTCCCGAGCCCCAATAACTGTTAGTGACAGTTATACAAATCTCTTGAAGTTATTCTACCTTGCTTTATATGTACTTTGTATTTACTTTAACAGCCTGTCCACTGTTGATCTCCTGCTACCCCTATCCCCGCCCAGGAATCCTTCCTAGAGACACTGTTTGATGAATCAACTGGCTTCCTCAGAAGAGACAAGTAAAGATAAGTCAACATATTAAAACCAGAGAACAAACATTCTGTCAGAACTCGTTAGGATCAGGATAGACAGTGCATGTAACCACCCATTAAGCCTACATTTTTAAAATTCTCTGCCACTACTAACATAGATCATTAAGGCCGCAAAGACTGCCAAGATCATGCTGTTTGTTGGTTCAGTCTTGAACTGCTGATACTGATTTTTCATTCTGCTTTAGTGAAATGAAAGAGTTCCACTGCTCCACTGAGGAAGCTATTTCTGATTTCTAGCCATCACCCAACACTACACACTAGTATTCTTCTAAAACACACATAATCTAAATGAATGGCCAATCAAAAGATGAGGTTAAAACATTGTTTTACACTTTCTGAGCACCACTGATCAACTTCCTCCCAAACCAATCACTAGTTTGCAGTAAAACATGTAACATGCAGTAAGTATATGCTTGGAGAGGGGCAAATAAAAAGCTTGTATCTCTGGGGGGCTTTAGGCTGACAAAAAAACAACTATCTTTCACAGTTCAGGTCAGACATGTTCTTGGATGCATGCAGCCTTTTGATCCAAGTTTTACATAACAGATCCGTTTAAGGGGACTGTTCTGTGAAGTTTGGATTCAATCAAAGGAGTACCTAGAGGGCCACATGTGACCTTGAGGCTGAAGGTTCCCCGTAGCTGGTTTAGATATTCTCTAAATAGTGATTTTTCACTGCAAGTATTAAAGGTGTATTAAGAATTAACATTAACTAAACTACACATGACCACTCTTGTGCCCCCCCCCACCATGATTTTCCACTTCTTAACCATCTACCACAAATAGATGTGGAAATATCCATTAACAAGAAACCAAACACCTGCCAAGACAAGAACCCTAGCCTTCAGCAGTTCCCCTCAAAGCAACCAAAATTGTTTTGAGTCAACTCCCCACTCTAGTCAGTTCTGTGTTCTCTGGTCGTTTCACCTGTAAAGGCCTCTGCTACCTTTCCTTCACACACTCTGGAAGCCTCCCTGCTACACTATTATGCCTTTCCAAATTCAATTCAAATTAACCTCTTCCATGTAGCTTTTATGGAGAAAATTGAAGGTGGACACTCAGTTCATTTCTGCTACTGTCACTGTTAAATTCTTAATTTTCTCCATTACTGACTGAAGAGATGAGGGTAATTTACATGTAAAGCTTTCAAACACTTTGTACAGTTTCTGACAATAGCTGGTTAACTCTGAAATCCTTTTGCATTTCCTGAACACTAACTATAGTTATTATGAGTCCAATTCAAACCATGGCAGTTAAGAGGCTTAGTTGAATTGGGCTTAGGGTAGTACCAACTTGGAAATGAAAATTTCCAAGCTAACCTACAATGTATGTACTTCATATAAAGGTCAGAGAAAAACACCTGTAGATGTAGAGCTGAGTTTCTTTTCTTTGCACACAAATGTTTGTGTTGTACATATGTCCAATTCATCTACTCTCTTCACTATAAGCTTCAGGGCAAAAATCTTTTCCACACCCTGTAAACTCCCCAAGGACCCAATACATCCAATCAAATAGAACATCCAAATCAAAAAGACCTTGTAAAAAGAAGTATTTACAAGTATCTACTACATAAAACTGTAATATGAATAAAATATTACTGAGAGCAGCGTTACTAATCAATTAGTATCCTGAAAAATTAAGAGACCAAGGAGTCAGCTTTCTTTTAAGCCCAATCTAAACTTACACTGAAAACTGTTCCTTCAGGGGCACAAACAAACCAACGATCAAAGTAAGTATTCACATGTTACGCACTGCACAATGAAAGACCAGGAAGTTGTGTGGGATGAAGCCCCAAATTCCTAGGACTGTTACATTCCTCCAAATATCCCTATCTTCCACCCTTTAAAGGAAAGGGGATAGGAAAACATCTTCCTGTTCTTTCCATTGGCAACTGCTGTGACCAAAACATGCATGGCAACTTACATGCTACTGAAACATGAGCAGATGTTGGGAAACGAAGGGGACTGGGAGGAGGGAATGTTAGAGTGCTGTACGCTGGCAATACTCCAGAGAACTCCAAGCTCTGGTAGGTCTGGAGAGGGACCATTAGTTCCCCAGAACTAGAGACTAAGGCTTCTTTTGACCATGACCTTTCCCCTCTGGGCACATATTAAGATGTCACAAATCTCCACTAGCTAAAGGCAATAATGTCACCATACATCATAAGTGAAACCGGAAGGCGACACAGTGAGGCAGTTGGTTATTTATTTAATCACAGAACACCTCCTAAAAGGGAAGGTTCCACCCCATCTTTTTCCTTTACTCATTCTTTTTAAAAATTATTTTAATTGAAAAACAATGCCTTCATATAAGCTGACTGGTCATAAACCTAAGTTAAGCCTGACCTCTAATATCCAGGTTCTTCACTTATTTCATTTTCAGCTTCCTGAGCATCAAAACAGGCAATTAGGTGACCATTCCTATTTCATAAACCTGATTATACATTTAAAAAATGATTTTTTGGTTAGATTGGATAGTTAATGTACTCACAAGAAGAAAGCAATGTTTTACACCAGGCAGTAGTTTGTCAGAATGAATTAAGATAAATTTTTCAAAAACTAGTAAGGCACCTTAATTTCAACCTTGAACTAAAATGAACCCAAGCATATCCTAACTGACACATCCAACTCCAGGAATTTGAACACAGCAACTGGGTTCCTACTTCAGTGAAGTATGAATCTATCCTTTGTTTGGCTTGCTAAGCAGAATACAAAACATCTAAAGGCTTGGGATTTAATCCTCTATAGTCACAAGCAAAAAATACACTTGGTGGTCTTTTCCAAATCAGTCATGGAAAAAGTTCTACCACAAAGCCACTTGTAGAAGTTCAAGAGACTTTCTGAAGAATCGCCAGGCTAGAGATCTCAGATCTCCAAAGGTCCCTTCCAGCTTTCACATCTACTCATCTAAAATAAAGGAGGGCCAATCAGGACAGAAAGTACACTAACAAAGGAGCATGAGACAACTTTTTAAACTCCTGCCAACATGGGGATTAAATGGCCAATATGTTCAACAAGAGTAGTAACCTATAACTACCATTTCACCATCAAAATCCAAGTCAAATCAGATACTGAGTCAGTCTGGACTCCACTGGAAAAAAAAAAAAATAGAAGTTCCAGCTAAAAAAGGTGTGATCCTGAAAGACCTGAAAGGAATGCCATTCCAAATCCTTGCTTCCTAAAGGATGCTTCTATAACATGAAATCCTAAGGCAGAGTATATATTGGGAAAGGTTTTTGTTTTAAGAGGCACCTCTTGCTTAGTAAGGAAATGACTTTAACCCTGGAAAAATAAAAACTCAAACCACCCTGGAGCCCCATTACAAACCTATAATACTGCTGGCCTTTGAAGGCTCATTATCTGAAGTAGCTGCAATAGCAGCAAAAAAGAACAGGATGCAAAGAAAATCCATTTTTGGTCAACTATAAAGAAACCCCAAACAAATGACTATACTCACATTCAAACCATCATTGATGGAAGCAAACTCTTAAGGCCCCTGCGTAAGTCTAAGCAGCAAACATAGGGGAAAGTAGAGCTGTGATCTGTTCCAAGTTGGCCCATGTATTGCAGAACACACAGATACCTGCACTGTTCTGTCCTAGGTGTGCAAGTTTGTCTCAAAGACTCCGGAAGGAACAAGTGGCATTCTGTTTGGTGCTCTTGCAGCCAGTGTGCTGAATTTTAGACAAGAACTCAGGTTACAGCTCAGAGTCTGCTGTTCTTCATTTTAAACATGGTGGAATCCCTAGATTTAATGGAATATGTAAGAAGGAATTATTAAGAGTCCAACTAGAATGGAGAACAAAGCAACATGCAAATAGCTATCATTTCACTATTTCCATCCCTCTATTACCCCTCTATAGCAGAATCTACAGCCATTGTAAATGTGACTTAAATAGCTTCTCTTAAGTGGGCCATGTTGGATTTAAAGAATCTCTAACAGTGCTACCATATATGGAAAGTCTGGACCTTCCATTTTAAGGCAAATTTCCCTGTTTCCAACTACTAATTAACGCATTAGGTTTTCCCAGTCGCCACGCTCCATATACTAGACAATGTTTCTTAAGAATTCCACCCCAAACCAGATGCCAGTCTGGTAAATGCAGTAGTGGTTTTAAAAGTGAATGAGAAATGTAGAGCTTTAATTTTAATCAGGGCAAACTGTACATGAAACAGTCATTTAAAAGTGCCATAAACAGTCTACTTCAGTCATAAGACCCAGTAACACGCAGCCATTATACTTTATGGTGGTGTGTAATCAATTAATCTGCCCTGCCCTTAGAGTAGTCTCCCCACCGGCCAAGCAAGATCTGTAGGTGTGCCACAGAGAGCAGCTGACAAGCTGGATCTGCATGGCAGGGTTATGTTTCCACCTCCTGCTTTCTGAGTGGGAAGCTGAGATGTGGTAGCTAAACCCAAACAAAACCTAGCTAAAAGTTTACAAGGAAAATAAATAGGTACCCTTCAGCCAAAACAAGTTATACTGAAAGAGTTGAGAAAGGCACTAAATGAAACCAGAAAATCACAAGCCCTGCTTCTAGGAGGCATACATTATTCTGTTACAACTGAGCCACTGGTTTGAATGGGTTTTTCCCTAGCTTCTTGACCATTATCCCAAGGCACAAATCATTCTCTACGTTTTGGCGATACCTCCAGGGAGCAGTCAAGAGTTTAGAATCCAGACAATGGAACATACGAACACAGCATCCCACACAGTATTTTCTATCACTCGCATGCATATGTTACTGAGGGTGTAATTCTTTTTCATTGATTCCTTTTTTCTAAACTGATGCATACGGCACAAAGCACAGGGGATCGGAATATTTCGATTTCTAATACCATCTGGATATCAAAATAGCTCTAGGACTTAGCCTACCTTAGCAGTACCAGTAAACAACGTCAGAACATAACACTTCCCTCCCCCGTCCCCCAATCCCATTTCAGTGATGAGGGAGCAAAAAACAGCCCGTTCTTCCGATCCAACTTTAAAGCAGCCCAAGCAAACATCTCCTCTCCTTTCCGGGTCAACTATGTTAGCCCAAGCAGGCTAGCAGGCTTACAGGGGATGGACACACAGACACATACACAACTAAAAAAGTTCTGATAGTTTCCCCAGAGCCAGAACTGCTCCATTAACCCAAGCACCAAGAACAGAAAAGATCCTCCCGGATCGTTCCGGAGAGACACTTCTGGAGGCAAAAACCAGTTTCCCCCGACCCGAGCCCTGGGAGGGGAGGAAAAGGTCACTAGGAAAGACTGCCGGGAAGGACGCCCCAGCCCAGTGCCAAGCGGCCGGGCCGGGGGGTGGGGGGTGGCGGGCACCTCTGTCCTCGCGGGATCCACATCTGGAAAGGGCCTGGCCCGGCCAACGTGCACGCTCGCACTGACCTTCCCGCGGCTGACCTGCTTCTGTCACTACTGCTCGCTCTCCTCCGGCCTCCCCACCCCCAGACGAACAGACCCACATGCGCACTCACGCGCGCCAACGCACTCACACACGCACGCCCCCCGCCGCGCGCCCCTCCGCGCCCCACGTGGGGGATGGGCGGGGGTCCGGGCGCTCCGGGCCTCGGGCCCAGCGGGACGCCGGCGCCTCGCCCTGGGGTCCTCCCGCACGGCCCGGACTGGGACCGCGCTTCCCTCCGGAGGCGCCCACCCCTCCCCGCCGCGGCGGCGCACCCCGGACCCCGCGAGGGGGCCCAAGGCCGACCCCGCAGCTCCGCTTCTCTCCGCCCCCCCTTCCCCCAGCTTCTCTCCTCGAGCCCAGATTCCAGGCGCCCCTCGGAGAGCAGGCAGGGGGACCAGCGGGCGGGGGGAAGGAGGAGCCCCAACAACTGAGGGGAGGGCGGGAGAAGAGGCCGGCGCCAGGGCCGCCGCCGCAGCGCCGCCCGGTTCCCTCTGGCTTCCCGCGCCCTCCGCCACCGGCCCGGAGGAACCGCGGCTCTCCCAGGCTCACCTCTCTCGGGCACTGCCGCCACTGCTGCCCGGGCCAAGGCGCCTCCTTCCCCAAGCAGCCATCTTGGAGACACTCCGCTCGCAAATGTCTCCGCCAAGGCGGCCGAGGGGAATCGGGAGGACTGAAGGGAAATGTAGTCCGGCTCTCGGCACCGGGATAGCCCGAGGGGCGGAAGCCTGAACCAAATAGGAACTACAACCCCCACAGTGCACCGCGCCACCTCTCCGAGCGGCCTCCTCGCAAGTGGACTGGGAAATGGAGTCTCGATCCTGCGGGGGGAGGGCGACGAGACGAGGAAAAGTATCTCTCGCATCCAGTGTGGTTCGGCAGAGTCATCCCTTCTCGAGGGGAGCCCCGCAGAGAGTTCAGATGCAAAGGTCCGGCAAACGTTAGCATGCCAGTGGCCCCGAGAAAGAGAAGCTCAAGAGACCCGCGGGGAGAGCCTCTAATTCCCAGAATGCTGTTGGGAAGGCGTTCCTCCTTCCCCGCCCCCTCGGGCTCCCGCCTCTCCCGCTTCCACGCCGCAGCCGAGGCGCCTTCTCCGGACTAGGCCCGGCAGCCGCTTACAGCGCAGACGGGGCCGAGCGCCCCGCCCCTTCCTGCTCCTTCCTGCTCCTTCCCTCCTCGCCGCGCCCGCCAAGGGTCCGACCTCTCAGTGGCCCCCTCCCCCGAGGCGGGTCAGGCGGGCCCTTCCCGAGCGAGGCTCTGCCCTTCACGGGCTCCTTTACGTGCTAAGGTCATGGAGAGGAGGGAGGCTGCTCCCGCCGCCCGCCCCGCCCTCCGCCATTCATTCATCCGCCTGCCCTCCCTCCACGTATCCAGCCCCCCCTTCCCTCCTTTCGCTCCTCCGTCTCTCCCCTCCGCTCCACCTGGTCATCCATGCTGCCATCTCTCCAGACCACCTGGATTCCAGAGAAAACAGCCAGTATAGCAAAGCTGAGGTCTTTCATCCCAGCGAGACAGCTGCAGCTTCAGGCTGGGGTGTCCGAGGAGGGGAGCAGGGACTCCACAGGGTGCTAAGGCAGGGCAAGGGCTAAGGATGCGGCTGGGGTTCACCCGTCAGTGTTGTGTCCCTAGAGAAAGCTTGGGAGTCCCTGGAGGGGACAAGCGTGGGTCTGGGCATGGGGACACGGCCACATCCAGTCAGCTCCTTCCATCACTCACCCAACTGATGGGGTGCTTGGGCCCCAGTTCTAAAGTCCCATTTCTCCCTAGCCTCAAAGCGCTAGCCCAGGTAGCTTCTCGGTCCAGGACACAGCCTGCCCTGGTAACAACCGTCATCACCCTTCTTGATACAGTAGCCAGCTGCACCTATAGAACTTATTAGTCTGAACCAGCTGTGCGCTGGCTGAGCTGGCTGTTCACTGGCTGATCTGGCTGAGCTGGCTGTGCACTGTCTGATCTGGCTGAGCTGGCTGTGCACTGTCTGATCTGGCTGAGCTGGCTGTGCACTGTCTGAACTGGCTGTGCACTGTCTGAACTGGCTGTGCACTGGCTGAACTGGCTGTGCACTGGCTGAGCTGGCTGTGCACTCTCTGATCTGGCTGAGCTGGCTGTGCACTGTCTGATCTGACTGAGCTGGCTGTTCACTGTCTGATCTGGCTGTGCACTGGTTGAGCTGGCTGTGCACTGTCTGATCTGGCTAAGCTGGCTGTACACTCTCTGATCTGGCTGAGCTGGCTGTTCACTGGCTGAGCAGGCTGTGCACTGGCTGAGCTGGCTGTGCACTGTCTGAGCTGGCTGTGCACTGTCTGATCTGGATGAGCTGGCAGTGCACTGGGTCATAATGACATTTACTACTCACTGACCGATCATTTGTATCCTATGTTTACTCCCTTGCATTTATCTTGTCTAACAAGATACTAATGAAAGTATCCCGGTATTTCTGAGCCAGCCCTGACTGTTGGTTGACTTAGTGACATTTCAGGTCTAAAACCATCCCTCCTTGGGCTATTTCCTGATGAACTCTGGGTAAAATACCTGTGCAGTAGATATAAAAAATGCATGTTCCTTTAAGAACTGACCACTCCCTAATCCCACTCCAAAACACCTAGTTAGCATATTTGGCCCAAGTGATACTATAGACTATCCTATGTAAACTTTCCTTGTACCCCTCTAAGGTTGCAGGTTCCCTAAGAACTCCTGTCCCCTGAAAAATGTAATAATTCTTTACCCTGACCTCAGCAAGGCTCAAGTCTTCAAATTCCTTCTAGGCAACTGCCCCTGGTACTTTGGTCTCTGTGGGGGTCTCACCCCTCCCTTCCAGACCTCATCACAACCACCATCTTTTCCTTCCCTCTAGAGTGTTTTGTTGTTTCTGAAAAAGCAAGAAGGCTAGTGTCCCTGGATTGAAGGAAGATTATATGGGGTCAAGTCCTGAAATAATCAGGACTATGAGTTAAGGAATAAAAGTGTGTTTAATTGAGATAACAGGGCAGTGAACTTACCACCTGGTAGGATAGCCAGTGGATTTCCTAATCAAAGAGACACATGAAAAAGTTTTTATAGTTTCAGGAAGAGAGGTAATGAGGGCTGGTCCTGAGACCCCAGTGGCCCTTGGCAATCCAGTCAAGGAAAGTCATTTTATTCTGGCTGTTTTTGCCCTTTGTGCCACGAATTCCAATGGAAGGGGGCCTGCACGCTAGAAGCTGAGATCCAGCTTGAGCTGGGTTCCCAAAAAGGCAACATCCCAGGGTGGAGGGGACCTAGGATATGGGTCAGCCCAACCTAATCTCATTATCTTAAGGCTAGAAGTGTAACGACAGTACTGAAATTTTAACATAGTCCTGATGACCAAGAGGTTGAGGCAGTCCATGTTACAATTGGCCTTAACAATTTTCTGTTATTACATTGATTGTATTAACAAATTTTGTCAGTGGTAAAAATGATGGGGATAGGTTAGATTATGAAGAGCTTTGAATGAGAGAAGAATTTCTATTTGATCCTAATGATAGGGAGCCATTGGAGTTTATTGAGTAAGAGGGTGACTTGGTTGGACCTGCACTTTAGGAAAATCATTTTGACAGTTGAATGAAGGATGGATTAGAGTGGGGAGAGAGAGACTCCAGGTGGGCAGACACTAGCGAGCTATTGTAATTTTCCAAAAGTGAGGCTATGAGAATGAGACCTGGTACCAAGGTGGTGGTGGCAGTAGTGTCAGAGGATAGACAGGCGTACATTGGAGAGATTTCGCAAAGTTGAAATTGACAGACTTTGGCAACAGATGGGGTAACCGAGGTGTGTAAGAAATTGTGAGGAGTGGAGGAGGAAACGCAAATTTCAAGCCTAGGGGACAGAGAGGATGGCATTTTCCTTAACAGTAATAGGTGTTTGGAAAAAGTGATTCTGTTTTGGATATGTTGAGTTTAAGATGTCTGAAAGGTGGTTGGAGATTCAAGATTGAGAGTCAACAGAGAATTTGGGGCAGGATACGTAGATTTGAGAATCCTTAACCTAGAAATGGTAATGAAATCCATGGGAGCTAATATCACCAAGTGAAGTAGTATGGAAAGAAAAAAAAAAATCATCTTTCCTCCCAGTCATACATCCCTCATCATTCCTCCTTTTGTTATGTTTGAAAATTAAGGTAAAGTGGAAAGACTTTTATGAACTGAAGTAGAACTGGGAGAACATTGTACACTACTAGTAACAGCAGCATTCTGTGATGATCAGTTATGACTCACTTATTCTCAGCAACACAGTGATCCAAGACAATTCCAAAGGACTCATGAGAAAAAGTGCTACTCACATCCAGGGAAAGAACTGATGGAGTCTGAATGTAGGTGGACACATACTATTTTCACTTTTTTCTTTTTTGTGGATTTTTTTTCTTTTGATCTGTCTCTTCTTTCACTACATGACTAATATGTTTTGCATTATTACACATATATAACCTGTATCAAATTGCTTACCATCTTACCGGGGGAGGAGGTAAAGGAAGAAGAAAATTTAAAGCTACAGTTTTTAAAAGATGAATGTTCACATTGGTCTTTACATGTAATTGGAAACAATAGAATATCATTTTAAAAAATTAAACTGAGAGGCAATGGTTTTGATCATGATCAGTTTATTAATTAGGTCTCTTCTTGTTACTCAGTCCTGTCCAACTCTTCTTGACCCCATTTGGGGTTTTCTTGGCAAAGCTCCTGGAGTGGTTTGCATTTCCTTCTCCAACTCATTTTACAGAAGAGGAAACTGAGGCAAACAGGGTTAAATGACTTACCCAGGGTCACACAGCTAGTGTCTGAAGACAGATTTAAACTCATTGCTCTATCCACTGTGCCACCTAGCTGCATTAATTAAGCTGGCAAGTAACCAATAAATTAGCCTTTTACAATGACCAAAAAACCTGAGTGAGGGCAAACAGGTCAAACCTAAGTGTGTCTGACAGTAAAATCTCCTGATTGGTGGACATTTTAATGAGGAAGTGACTTGAGAGTAACTCAGCTCTTCTCCATTACTTTCTCTTGGTAGATGGGAGTAATCCTTTGATGATAGCATTAGTCTGCAGAAATTCAAGTGGTGTTGTCTCTACAAAGGTGGAGAATAATAGGGTGGAGATACAAAGTGAAATAATAGAATTGAAACTCCTGTGGCTGGAGGCTACCTGAGTAAAGGGTGGAGGTAATTACAAAAGCTTGATTGACCTTTGGGCAAGTTTCTCCAGAATGTGAGTAAAGGATAAAGTTACTAGGGTAAGGAGGCTAGACTATCACCTTGTGGGGAAAGACTATGCCTGCTTGATGAAGCTTAAAAATAGAATTAAAATCAATTTTCAGTTTTAAACTTTCAATTCCTTAGCTACCTTACCAATCATCCTCCCATCCAACTGATGTGGTTTGGGGTTGCTGGAAATCCTGAAATGTCGAGGTACAGGGAGAGTCTGCCTAGAAAGAATTCAAGCACTCAAGCTCAAGTGGCCAGGT
>CM053772.1:91641296-91657135 GCA_028658325.1 Potorous gilbertii | reverse complement strand
TTCCTCCCAGAGGACTGGGAGGCCGGTGGCGCCCCGAAGACTCATCATGACTGGGATTGGTGAGTAGGAGAGCAACCTAGCGTTAGGACCGGGGACCCTACTCGGACACTCCCGGGCGGGTCTCCGTTGAGCCCCTCACTTTACAATTTCCTATGGTTAACAGTTGTAATTCATCTGATTGATTCAATCCTGAAGAGAGCCAAAGACTTGTTCACACCTCTAACTATTTCCAAAGGGATGTATTCTCACTTGATAAAGATATCTAGGCTAAGTGGGGGTGGAGGGATTGATTTACATAGGCAATTGCCTTACCTTGGTAGTGAATCACTGGCAGAATGGGTAAAACAATACACCACTGCTACATAGATAAGAAAACAGAGATTTAGAGAAATTAATTAGCCCAAGATCACAGAGGAAGGATGAGAACTCACGTATATGGAGCCCTACTACAGCATTATTTCCACTACATTTTGTTGATATGTGGTTGAGGTACACCAGAGTAAGATAAGCAGCTACCTTCCTCTACTGGGAATCACTCTGGATCGAAGGCATCAAGACTATGGGAACTGGAAAGCAAAAGCCACTGGGTGATAGGCAACTCATTGCTGCCCACTTCAAAATTTAACTAATTGCAAGACAGTTGGGTTTCTCTGTAGTTGCTGTTCAGTTGTTTCAGTTATACCTGACTCTTTGTGACCTCATTTAGGGTTTTCTTGGCAAGGATAGCGGAGTGGTTTGCCATTTCCTTCTCCATCTCATTTTATAGATGAGGAAAGTGAGGCAAACAGGGTTAAGTGCCTTGCCCAGGGTTACACAGCTAATAAGGGTATGAGGCTAGATTTAAACTCAGGAAGTCTTCCTAACTCCAGGCCTGGATCTCCATGTACTGTGCCATCTAGTTGCCCAAGTGTTATATAAATGTTAGCTACACAATTATAGGAAAATAACTGAAAATATTGATTCCCTGGGCTCAGGCAATAATTCATGAAAAAGCAGCTACAAGGAGCACAGAAGTGGACTCTAGGGCAATGGCCAAGTTTTCTAATTCACTCCTTTATCTAGATGTTTTCATCTTGGACTATGTGTCTTGTTCCTGTAGCATTCGTGTCATATTTCAGTCAGAAAAAATGTTCTTGGTAAAGGACAAACTTCATATTGGGAATGTGAACACTGGACATCTATAGGCAATCCATCTTTTCTTTCCCCAAAGCACATTGGTTCGTTTTGCCAGGGGGAGAAGGGTATTGTTATAGTTTCTTCATTTGCCCTTAGCCTTTCATCGCTTAATGTCTTCCCCTCATCTCCACCGCCCAACCCCACCACCACCCCTCGGCAAAATAAACAACCTAGTGCTGATTTGAGTGAAAAACGTGACCGTTTGGAAATTAATTTCCCTCTTAGTCTACCTGGGAACCCCCCAGACTTCCCCCCCACCCCGACATTATAAAATAATATGATCTTGCTACCATCTGCTGCTCTTTGTTCTGGATTCATGTGCTATGCCAGATCTACTCTTCTGCATTAGCAATGAATCAAGGTGCACAAAGTGTTGAGGCGACAGAAGGGAATGGAAGGAAGGAAGGAAGGCAGGAGGAAAGGAAGGAAGGAGGGAAGGAAGGAAAAGAAAGAAATTAGCAAGGCACAGGGGAAGAAAAAAGTAAGTCACCTATTTTGGAGATATCAAAATGTACAGAATTTTGAAGAGACTGGAGTCTGAATATAGAGGAAACAACACTGATGTGGGAGGTGGTAGATCAGGCTTCTGGTCCTACTTCTACCATTTACTGTGTGATCTTGAGTGGATTGAATAGTATCTCTGGACTATAGCTTCCTCATCACTAAAGCAAAGGGATTAAATGAGGATGATGATCTCTAATGTTCTTCTAAAACTCTGTCTCTTTTGCTATTCCTTTAAATATTTGGATCAGGTTGTTTACAAAAAATAAGGTGTGAATATTGATATAGAAGCCCCTCTAGGAATTTATTATTTTCATGACCCATAGAATCAATTCAACACTCTAAAATTTTTTATTTTTTAGGTATGTACTTTATTTTGGCTTAAGAGCCATTTTCCAATAAGAACTGTTCATCCCCATAGTACCTTCCTTAAGAAAAACAAGTTCAACTTTTGTCAATATTGGACCATTGTCTCATATAATAATTGTAATCTATAGACCATACAATTTTCCACACTTAATAGTTTATTATCTGTTAGTAGTGGGGAAGTAAACATGTCAATATTATCTAGAACTAATAATGGTCACTGTATTTAAAAAAAATTAAGTTTTATTGATGCCTTCTGTTTTTACATCACAGCTATTTTGAGAATCCCCTCTTGCCCCTCCAGGTCGAAACCTCTCTTGTAATACAGGAAAGAAATTAAGCACAAAATAAAATAGGATGATGTCATCGTCTCTGCTTCTTTGCAGAGCAAAGGGAGAATTGCTTCATATTTGTTCTCTGCAACCACTGTTTATTTTTCAGTTACTCAAAATGTGTCTTCCTTTTTAGTGACTGTTTAATTTACATTCCTGTGGTTGTAGTATACATAATAAGACACTGGACAATAGTAGCCCAGTCCTAGGAGTTTACACTGCCTGATACCATTTCCCACCTGGAGGTTAGGAGTGAGCCTGCCTCTGGAAACTCATGGCAACATGGCATGGAAAGATCCTGCTCTTTGCTTTGGATCTTATACAAATACTTCATAATTATTTATGTTGTGATCCAGGGGTGCTGGGAAACCTAAAATTCAAGGGCTAATGATGCGGGCTCTGCCCGGAAAGAATTCAACTCAAGCCTTCTTTCAATGAGAGAAAAGTTTTATTAAAACACAGGTTAAGGTGGATGAGATTTCTAGTGAGTTTGCACTATTGGCCAGATTTTAAGAATCTGAACTATTTGTGATGCCAATAACAAGTGGGCTGAACTCTTAAGGAATTTGAGCAATTTAATGGGGGCAAGATAGATACTTGTATAACAGAAAAACTGGAAGATCTGGATGGGATGTAGGAGTGGCTAAAAGCTTGGAGTGACTGCGAGGTAACAGGAGGGATCTAGATGGAATTAAGGAGCAGGGAAGTAACTGGGGGTGTGTGGGGCCAGGTGCAGACAATGACCAAAAGGAAAGGGTGGTTAAAGGGATTACACTGGGAAGGGCCCAAACGTCAGAGACTTTGTAGAGGGGCTCTTCAGTCCTCGTAGGGGTCCAGCCCAAATTCTTGTCTGCTTATTCCTTGTTAGGGAAAAAAAAAGCCTTTTGCTTACCTATGAGCCAGAACTGAGTGTACTTACTGTTAGAAATACCAAGAATTCTATCTGGCCATGAGTGAATTTAGAAAAAAAGATTTTTATTTTACATCATTTCTGCTGGGGCTGGGGGGGGGGGGGCCTTCACCTCTAACCCCTTGTGAAGGCCATGAGCAAGTTCACTTTAAGATAATTTCAAAAACCCTTTTATCATTCCTCCAGATTTGAATTTCAAGCCTTGAACCCATTCCCGGTTCACTAACCCCCACCCCTTGATTACATCTTCTCATTTCCACATTTCAATCCCTCTACTCCCTTTTCAAATACTCTGTTCTTTCAACTTTTAGTCTATTTGATTGCTTCAGATATCATGAGAGAGGAATTTTCAATTGCTAAAGGAATT
Source organism: Potorous gilbertii (assembly GCA_028658325.1). Taxonomy (NCBI): domain Eukaryota; kingdom Metazoa; phylum Chordata; class Mammalia; order Diprotodontia; family Potoroidae; genus Potorous; species Potorous gilbertii. The sequence continues at coordinate 91,653,483 of CM053772.1, read as the reverse complement.
GACCCAAGCTGTGAGTTTGAACATTCGAACTCAGGATATCAATGATAAAAGTTCCCATTATCTAAGAGGTCTGGGTTAATTGCCCTCATCCTCATCCTTTGTGAATGAGACCTGGCTGGCAGTTCTTTTGACATACAGTAAGAGGCCTTCTCAGAACAAAGAAAAGTAGTAGGTATACTGATTTTCAGGTGGCCAGCATCCCCCACTGCCCACCCCCGCCAATACATTAGCCACCAGTATGGCTTCAAATCATGTTTCATATAATTTCTGTGGAAACAAAATTCAATCATACCTTATACTTACCAAGACATTAGGCAGTCAAATTGGGCTCTCTCAGTCTCTGTCTTTTGCTCTGCTTGAAAGGAAGATGAAGTGTGGTAAAGCTCTTGCTGGGAAGGGAGAGGCCTCAGAACTAGCCCCACCTGCACTGCTGCCATGCATCCCACAAATACAAGGTCCTGTTGTCACTTCTGTCCTTGCAGTATCTATTCTTTCCTGATCTTGAGCGGAATGTTAGAGATGGATCAGACAACTACCACCTTGTGAGCTTTAAAAGTTTAGAAGAGCCTGCAGAGTTTGACAGCTTCTATAGACAATGCAGACCAGAGGAGTGAGCTATGAGGTCCAGCCCAACTGGGAATCTACCTGATAGCCAAGATACGTGTCCTACACAGCAAGGGAGCCAATCATCCAGAAGCTATGCCACATGTGGAAGTGAACTTGATGAGGCAAATGCATTGTACCAGCTACTTTAATTATGAATCCTCTCTCCCCAGGGACCAGGGTAGAAAAAGGGAAAGTCTCCCCCAGTCTGGAAACGGATATTTGTATTTCTTTTCTGGCTATATATTCTCAGTGAATAATCTATTGCAAAAGTTAATTGGTTGGTTAATATTGGGGGCATCCATCATTGGGTCAATCAATGATATAGGAGAGATACTAATCAGCACTGGCAAATGATATTGGGGAACATACTGGAATAGGGACTTGAGCCAAAAGTAAGCTCCTCCAACTCCTCAGAAGTCCCCTTAGAACCCTGAGGAAGAGATGTAGAGGGTGAGTTAGGGTCAGGATGGTTCATGCCCACCCCCAACTCACCCTTGGGTCTGTGTCCTACAGATATTATGTTCTTCTGGTTCTACTTAATTCAGTCAGTCCATATTTTTGTTGTTGGTTACTGTAAGATAGATAAACATAGCACTCAGGAGGGCTGTCAGCACAGGTTCACTCTTGATCTGGTCAGACAGAAAAGACAGTAATAAGGGGTTAATAATCTTACTTTATTCTAGTCTGGCTTTCCCAGAAGAGGATTTCTGATGATGGGAGCACAACTCCTACAGTATTCCCTTATCACCCTTCTCCCAGGGACTGGTGAGAAGTGGGGGCAACTACCCCTCATGTTGATGGGGTCAGTGGAGACAGGTACAATTCATGCCTCCCCTAAATCCCCTCAAGCCTTAATGGGAGACAGTTGAGGTCAACACATATTCCTCCCAAACCTTAAAGGGGGCCGATCAAGGCACATATAGCATTTGTGCACTTAACCCTAAGGTTCCCCATCCCTTGATCAGTGCCCACCTGCTTTATAGGGCAACAGACAAAGAAGGCATCGTGCCAGTGATAGCCTCCTAAATTTACACCACCTTATCCCTATATCTCACTGTGCAGTTGCAGTGGATGTTTATATTATTTATTATTATATTACACTGCACAAGTGTGGTAGAGATGTTTTGAGCCATAATTGGGAGAACTCATATCTAATACGAGGGAACAAGAGATTATTGTGGTTATGGATCCTGGGAAACTGAACTCTCAGAAATAATAACAAAAATCCACTTTACACATACTAAAATCCACCTTACAGTCATTATGTTTAATCTAAATTCTGCTACTTTTCAAAGTTTTTTTCATTTACGTTATTGTAGTCAGTATGTATATTGTTTTACTGGTTCTTTCTTTCCTCTGCATTGTTTCATATAAGTTTTCTCACATAGTTCTCTGAATTTTTCATCTTCATGATTGCTTACGGTGCAATATTATATTAATATGTCACAGTTTGTTCAGCCATTCCCCGGATGATGAGTGCCTAGTTTCCTTCTAACTTTTTGGTCCTGCAAAAAGTAATGCTGTCAGACATGGCACTTTTTAATCATTAACCCTTTTGAGGTCATGAGTCCAATGATAGAAGCATTGGATCAAAATGTAGGAATGGTTTTGTGACTTTTATCATATATAGGCACTTCTGCTATAATTCCTGTTAACTACTCACAAGTTGCAACCTTTTCAATGTCCATATTCACAAGTTCACTTAAGTCCTTTTCAAGGAAAAGTGTCATCGTGTTGGGGTTGGGGGGTATTGAGTCCCTGAAAGAGCAATATGTACGTCCTGCCCAAATGAATTTGACCTGAGCCTTCTTTCAGCCAAATTAAAACAAAGTTTATTAGAGGTCTGTCATATTGGTCAGACTCTTAAAGAATCTAAGGATTTGTATCACTAATGCAAGCGGGGCAGACTGAATCTGAGCACCTTACTGGAGGCAGAGATGGAGCTCATACACAGAAAGTCTCTGGGGCCAAGTAGTCTGAGGTGATTGGAGGAGGGGGTCTAGGGAGGGTCTTAATGGGGGAGCATAAGAGGCCAGGAACCAGGAGAATGGAATAGGATCAAGAGGGGACGTAGTCAAAGGCAATCAGACAGTGAAGGCCTGAGCTAGATTAAGAGTAACAGAATTGGGTGTAACTCTAATGAAAGGTCAGTTGAGGGGATTGTAGCCTCAGGGAAACACCAGATCAAGTAGGAAGATTCAAGGAGAGTTCAAGGGGTTTCCAGGGCATGTACCCTAGCAATAGTTCTTGTTGAGGGCCAGGATGGAGAGCTGTTGACAAGATCAGGACAGACCTTCGGGGAAACTGTTCTTTGAGACTGCTCATATCATTCCTGGCTCTCCATGCCCCCCAGATGTTGCTGTCTCCTTGAGACAAACAAGAGAAAACAAGGGATATGTAAAATAGATGCCCTCTAGGCTCACAATATGATTCATTTAATCACTAAGACTGATTTAGTCACTAAGGCAGGAGACAGGCAGAATGTCACGTAGGCTTGCAGTTTCTGTCTATAAATACCCCGATTGTCGGGTCAATAAAGTGGAGTTGGTCTATCTTCTCCCGCCTCTCTGTCTTTTTTCTTCACCACATCACGAAGGCATGTGGGGACGCAGTTCGTCCGCTACAAGTTCTGGTATATCTTGTGGTACAGTTGGAGTTGTGGGTGAAGGAGAGCTGGTGTTCACTCATGAATTCTATCCGTTTGACATCTTTGTACTGAGACCTCTGTCTTGAAAGGTAGCTAGCCTTTGATTTTGTGTTGGGAGGATCTTATAAGCTGAGCAGCAGCCCAAGCCTGGGGATGTTGTCACCATTTATTGCAATAGTTATATATTTCTTAACCATTTAATAGATATAAAACTATGCTACCATTTTTATTGTTCCTATCTAAAATGTGTCACAGACAAAGTTTTTGGACACTGTCCACTAAGGCAGCTAGTGGTTCGGTGGATAGAGCACTTAGCCTGGAGTCAGGAAGACCCAAATTCAAATCCAGCCTCAGATAACCTCTTAGTTATGTGACCCTGGACAAGTCACTCCACAAGATGAAGGACTTGGAAAAACCACACTAGTATCTTTGCCAAGAAAACCCCATGAACAGGGTTCATAAAGAGTAAGACATGACTGAAAGAGGAGTTAAGAACAGCCCACCCACCCTATATTTTACATAAGTCCGGTGAGGTTGTAAGCTCTTTGAGAGCTGGGACTCTCTTTTGCCTCTTTTATTATATCCTCACTGCTTAGCACAGGGTATGGCACATGGTAGGCATTTAATGTTTATTGATTAATTTATTTTTATTGCGTCTGTAATTCTTGGCTCACAGGACCATTTGCATAAGACTCTTCATTTCTGGAGATCTATTACTCAACATTCCAGACTATGAAAGAGGTGGAGTTGGAGATCCTGGTCTCCTGGCTTCCAACTTTGAGAAAGATGATGTGGTTCTAGATTTTGTTCAGATCCCTAAAGAAAGATTTGTGATAAAAATCTGCAATAAAAAGAAACTGAGGCACAGAGTTCTGAGTATGATCTCTTAGTTAGCAAGGCTAGCAATTGCCAATAAAAAGCTCCTCAGCTAAGGATTCATCTGACAATCAAGGCAGTTCTTTTATAGTCATACAGAGGAAAAATAGTGACATCAGTCTGGTACAATAGAGGCATATGTCACTTCTGACTGGTTAGTGCTAAGTCACTTAACCACAATTTATGTCAGTTTATCACTAGGCAGACTAAACATCCTCTGTGAATTCCCTGTGATTGGTAATTTCTGGGGTAGAACAGGTCACTTGTGGTTTATATGCTAGCAAATTCTAACAGATTAGAATAAAACTGAATACTGTGGCTGGAAACTCCTGAGAAAGGAAACAGTGGGTGGAGGGAGAGTGGTTTGTGTTGCAAAATAGGGAATTAACAGTTTCAGGTTTATGGAATTCAAGTTAATGTTCAAGGGAAAATTACTAATACATAGCTATGTGATCTTTAATGCTAGCAAATCAATAATATAAAAATAAAGTGGGGTATCAATTTTCATTTCTACCTATGGGAAGAATGTAGGGAAGCCAGTACTTTAACCACATCCCTTTTTCTAGCTTAGTACATTAGAGACTTCAGGAAATGTTCCCTTGGGCAGGATCTGAGACGCTCTTGGTTGAGCTAAGTTATCTTGTTCCCAGTGGGAGACCTCATTTACTCTGTATTACTTGGTGTGTATTCTCATATGTATACTTTCTCTAATTTAAGTTTGTTATCTATTTGGATAAATGATTTTGTTTGCTATTCACTAGGTATATTCATTGAGGGACTGACATCCAGTAGGAAAAAGGTTAAGCCTTGGATATATAGCTTAGGCACTCCTTCCCCATTAAGGGATAGCAATCAGGAGCATGACTTGAGACTAAGAATTATTTCCCCTAGACTAACAATGTTTAAGTGTGCTATAATTTTAGTCTGGTAGCTCCTTTTTTGAAGAAAGCAGAGTGGCCAGTCTTTGCACCCAACTTCCTGCTTCCCCTCCTGGCAGAAATTGAAGTGTCTCATAAAAGGTAAGGGAATGAGATTCTAGATATATCTACTATAGATCCATGTGGACACAATAACCTATATGGGCAAAACACAGCAATGCCCATACATTATTGCACACAATTTTGCCTAACCTAGCATGTCACCTAATAATAGAACTGACTGGCATTCCAAATATTTGGACCAGTTCCCAGCTCCACCAAGAATGTTTAATGTATCTCAACACACATCTATTAAGTGCTGTTTATTAAATGTGCTAAATTAATATAAATATATTAAATATAAATTACATATAAATTAGAAAGACAAGGAAATGAAGCAGTGCCTACCCTCTTCTCCTAAGAAAATACATCTTCTACATGGACAAATATGTTAGAATGAGGTCGTTTGAGGAAGGAGAAGGTAATAACGCTTGGAGAAATCAGGAAAGTACTTGCCGTAGAAGGCAGAACCCAAGCTGAGTCTTGAAGGAAGTTAAGAATTCCAAAAGCTAGAAATGAGGAGGGAGGGCATTCCTAGCAGGAATGATAGCCTGTTCAAAGGCACAGGGACAGGCAGTAGAATACCAAGTTTGGGGTACAGTAAACCGGCCAGCCTGGCTGGAAGGAATGTAGAGGACAAATAAGAAGAGTAATATTAAAAAGCTGGAAATAGATGTGAGTCTGATCGTGGATAACTTTAAATACCAAGCTGAGGATAGCATTTTATGTTATCCTCCAGGCAATAGGGAGACACTCAAGATTTTTGAGCAGGGTCAGATATGGTCAGACTTGTGATTTAGGAATATTAATTAAGCAGCTACATATACCAAAAACCAAGCGGAGAGCTTCAGTTTCCAATTCTTTGCCACCACACAAAGAGCTGCTATAAATATTTTTGTACATGTGGGTCCTTTCCCCTTTTTTATGATCTCTGGGATACAGACCTAGTAGTGGTATTACTGGATCAAAGGACATGCACAGTTTGATTACCCTTTGGACTTATTTCCAAATTGCTCTCCAGCATGGTTTGATCAGTTCACAACTCCACCGGTAATAATAAGCAGAAATTTTGGCAGGCTAGAATGAAATTTAATTGAGATCAATATAAGCTAGCACATTTGCATTAAAAAATCAGCTTGGAGAAGGAACAACTAGAAGACAGTCCATGTGAAAAAGATCTATATGGTTAAGAGGATTAATAATTCAAGACTTCATCATTGTGGCAGAGGGAATCAAGATACTGGACTTGGAGTCAGGAAGCCCTGGGTTCAAATTCCACCTCTGAATACTAATTGTGTGTCCCTAAGCAAGTCACTTAACTTCTGTTTTTCTTAAGTTTCTTGATCTGGAAAATAAAGGAGTGGACTAGATAGCTTCCAACGTCCCTTCCAACTCCAAATCTGTGATCCTTTGGTCGTATCCATCCACGGTATGACATGGCAGCCAAAAATACTAGTGTAATCATAGGTCACATTGAGAAAAGTACAGAATATAGAATGAAGGAGATGAGAGTCTTATTTCAGGACAGTTCATTAGCTCATGTATGTGTGTGTTTGTCCTTCGTTGCTGAAGAAGACCATGACATCAAGAAATAATGACATGACTTGCATTTGACTTTGTTTTGAGTGAGGAAGGGCTGTGTGGGTCATCACCCTCACTTCTCCTCCAGAGCCATCTGAATCCAGTGACCAGATATTCATCAGGATGACTGGAGATGACCCAGCATGAGGCAATTGGGGTTAAATGACTTGCCCAAAGTCATATAGCTAGTGAATGTCAAGTGTCTGAGGTGAGATTGGAACTCAGGTCCTCCTAACTCCTGCACTTGTGCTCTATCCACTGTGCCACCTAGCTGTCCCTGCCGCCAGGAGCTATGATATTCAGGGGTGGGAAACTTGAGATAGATACTCCAAATAATATCTGAGACTCTAAATTCATTGTAAGTTATTGTGGGTATAGGAAAATAAATCAGGGTGAAAATTCCAAGCCCTTCGATCCCTTAATGTTAAAGTTGCCAGATCCTGTGTTATCCTGATTGTATTTCCACAGTACTCACTCGGAATCACTTGAGGGGATGGTGAATTTTCAGAATTTAGAAATATGAAAAGGATTTGCACAGGGGCTTTATCTTAATATTAGGGAAGGAAATGGACTTGTAGACAGTGGTAACATTGTTTCTTTAAAGATTAGGGCAAACTACTGGGTTGGATGCCTGTAGTTTTTCTCTCTAGGATAGTTTGACCCTGCACTTAGTCAAATATAAAAATTAGGAGGCCCTTATACTGTAATTAAATAAGAAAGCCAAGGTTTCTAATGAATCTCTGATCCTACTAAGGGAAAGAGAGGCCTCCTCCTTTCAGTGACTTTGGTAAGGAATCATGTAGGGTAGATCCCAGAGAGGAATTTATCCAGGGAAATATAGTACCTTAAGAGAATATGGCCTTAGTTCCATTTCTCCTTTATTTCTGAAATATCCTTCAGAAATTAGGACAAGCTTGGCCTACCCCTTGCACTAGTTCCAAGACAGCTACACGTGGTGTTCTGATAAATGTTTAACAATTAACTGATCCTCGGGGAAGGGGGAGAGTATATATGACACATTTTTCAGTTTAATCTTCATTATTAACCTTGTGGAAGGAAATCTAAAAAGGTCATCTAGTCCAACTCACCTTTTACAGATAAGACCAAGACCCAAGTTGGTTAATGTACCTGCCCAAAGTCACACAGGTATTAAGAGTCAGATATAGGATTTGAACCCAGGTCTTCTGACACTAGAGATTCTGTTCTTTCCAGTTGGTCAGCCAACATGCATTTATTTTTTTCCCTAAATTTATTAATTTGTTTTCAATTTTCAACAATTACTTCTTTAATTTTAAAATTTTCTGGGGAGGAGTCAAGATGGCGGAGTAGGAAGACGCACATATGCTAGCTTTTACCCCACAACCCATAAAATACCTGTAAAGAAGAACTCTCAACAAATTCTAGAGCAGCAGAAGCCACAGAACAACAGAGGGGATGAGATTTCTATCCCAAAAAGACCTGAAAGACCCACAGGAAAGTTCTGACATGCACTGGATGCAGAGCAGAGCCCCGCCCTGCCTTAGCCATGCGCACTGAAAGGAGAAGATCCAAGCAGGCTTCAGGGACAGAATCTCCAGTGGCAGTGCAGATCCCTCAACCCACAGGCTCCAAAGGTCAGTGAGCGGGTCTTTTCGGATGGCCGAGAGGGGAGTGGGGTGTCCCCATAACTCAGGCTTCCTCAGGAGGCAGCAGTAGAGGCAGCAGCAGACAGGGTTCCCAAAGCAGGCAGTAGCCTGCATCCATTGTTGAAGATTTCATCGTAAACCCCCTGAGGGAACTGAGCCCTATGTAGCAGCCCTGCCCCCTCCTGAGCAGCTGATCTTACTCTCACTTTGAATAGTGACCCTGCCCCTGCCTAAAACCCCTGAGTCTTTGGAGCAGCTCATTCAAATCTCAGCTCCCAGTGCTGGCTTGGCGGAACTGGAGGTGAGGTGGTTGTGGAGAGGAAACTCAGAAGTCAAGTAACTGGCTAGGAACATGCCCAAAAAAAGGGAAAAAAAAAATAAGACCATAGAAGGTTACTTTCTTGGGGAATAGGTATCTCCCCCCATCCTTTCAGATGAGGAAGAACAAGGCATACTGTCAGAGGAAGTCAAGGCCTCTGCCTCCAGGGTCTCCAAAGGGAATTTAAATTGGGCTTAGGCAATAGAAGACCTTAAAAAACAAGTTAGCAGCTTACTAAAGGAAAACCAAAAAAATGCTGAGGAGAATAGCACCTTTAAAAAAAGGCTGTTGGAAAAAGAGGTCCAAAAAGCCAATAAGGAGAAGGAGGTTTTAGCTCACTGAACAAAATAACTTGTTGAAAGAGAGAATTGAGTTCAGGGAAATGAATGATTTTGAGTTAAACCAAGCAGTTAGTAAATGAAACCAAAAATTTGAAAAAATAGAAGATAATGCGAAACATCTCATTGGAAAAACAACTGACCTGGAAAATAGATCCAGGAGAAATAATTTAAAAATTATGGGACTACCTGAAAGTCATGATCAAAAAAGAGCTTAGACATTATTTTCCATGAAATTATCAAGGAAAACTGTCCTGATGTTCTAGAATCAGAGGGCAAAACAAATATTGAAAGAATTCACCGATCACCTCCTGAAAGAGATCCAAACAGAGAAAGTCCTAGGAATATTGTGGCCAAATTTCAGAGGTCCCAGATCAAGGAGAAAATACTGCAAGCAGCTGGAAAGAAACAATTTGAGTACTGTGGAAATACAATCAGGATAACACAGGATCTGGCAGCTTCAACATTAAGGGATCGAAGGCCTTGGAATAGGATATTTCAGAGGTCAAAGGAACTGGGATTGAAACCAAGAATCACCTACCCAGCAAATATGAGTATAATACTTCAAGGGAGTAAATGGTCATTCAGTGATATAGATGACTTTCAATCATTCATATTGAGGAAAAGACCAGATCTGTATAGAAAAATTTGACTTCCCAAGACAAAAATCAAGAGAAGCATGAAAAGATAAACAGGAAAGAAAAATCATAAAAGACTCCCTAAAGCTGAACTGTTTACATTACTACATGGAAAGAAAATATTTTTAACCCTTAAAGCTTTTCTCAGTATTTGGGTAGATGGAGAGATTGTACACATACACACACACACACACACACACACACACACACACACACACACACACACATATAGATAGAGAGTACAGGGTGTGTTATATCAGAAGAGATGATATCCACACAAAAAAAATAAAATAAAATAAAAATTAAGGGGTGAAGGAGGAAAATTCCAGGAAGAGAAAGGGAGAAATGGAACAGGGCAGGCTATAACTCGTAAAAGAGATAAGAAAAATCTTATTCAATGGAGGAGAAAAGGGAGAAGGGGAGAGGGGGAAAATGAAGCTACTCTCTCCATATGTGGCTGAAGTAGGGAATAACATGCTCACTACATTTAATATGAAAATTTAAATCACACCACAGGAAAGTAGGAGAGGAGGTGACAAGTGGGGTGAGGGGAATGTTAGAAGGGAGGGCAAATAGAAGAAGAGAGCCACTAGAAATAAACAATTTTGAGAAGAGACAAGGTCAATTGTGGGGAAAAAAATAAGGGGGGATAGAGTAGGACTGAGGGCAATATAATTAGTATTACACAACATGATTATTATGGAAGTCTTTTGCAGAAGAACATATATTTAGTCTGTAGTGAATTGCTTCCCTTCTCAGTGGGACTGGGGAGGGGGCAGGGAAGGAGAGAAGTTGGAATTCAAAGTATTAGGAACGAATGGTGAGAATTTTTATTGCATATAATTGGGAATTAAGAACTACAGGGAATGGGGTATAGAAATTTATCTTGCCCTACAAGAAAAGAGAGACTATGAGGATAAGGGAAGGGTGGGGTGTGATAGAAGGGAGGGTACATTGAGGGAAGGGGTAATCAGAATGCAAGGTATTAGGAAGCAGGGGGAAGGCAGTGATGGGGAGAAAAATTGGACATGTTACAAAGTGAGGTAAAAGCAATTAGTATTAAAACAATTGACTGAACTAGTTACTGAGAATAAATCAATGACATCTTTAGTTTGGAGAAAAGAATTTCAGTCTAAATTTCCTAGAGGAAGGTAACCTCAGGTAAAATTTGGCATTGATGGAAAAGTTAAGGTTTTAATGGTAAATTTAATTTTATGATTGTTCTTTAATCAGGAACTAGAACATGCATAGAAAGGCATGTAAGCCACTTAAGACTTGCCTCAAAAGATGTTTCTTAGCCAAAGTGAAATTATAATCATATTTTAATTCTGGTTATTGGAATTTGCCATTTTTAGATGCTATGGGATTATTAAGTAACTGTTCTTCTGAGTCTAACTCCAGATATGGGTATCAAGAAAGGCGATCTGAGCCTCCAATCCAAGACGCCAGTAAGCCTGTGAGATGCTGGTATGAACTGCAAAAGGTGATCTCATGGGAAGGGTGGGAGAGCAGCTGTTCAGCCTGGGCTGAGGTAGGATTCTCTTGACTCAGTTTCCCCACTGACATCTGGCAGACTTTAAGCCTGACTGAATACAAGCGGACAATCTACTCCTGCCTGGAATTGACATGAAGTTGGGTAAATATTGTATCCCTGCAATGTCCCTACTCTTGGTGGCAATTTCCTATAGTCAAAAGGTTTGTAAGCTTAATACCAGATCTATTCAATTACAGATTATTGGTAGGGGAACATCTGAGGTTAAGTCTAAAATTAAGCTATTAGGCATAGGTCTTTAGACCAGCAACAATAAGTTAGGATCCTTTAATTCTTAATAATACTGTGGATTAGTAATTCTTAGTAATACTGTAGTTAGGTCAAGAGCTTGTGAAGTTAGCAACATAAATATTATTTGTGGTCCATATTGTAAATGCTTTAAAAAGAAGTATCACCTGACCAAAAGTTTGAATTCTTTTACCTGATAGAAACTGTGTTAAAAATGAAAAATTTAAATTTAAAAAAATTTTTTTAAATTTTCTCCTCCTCTTTCCCCCTCCCTCCCCAAGACTCCATGCAATCTTATATGGGCTCTACATATACGTTCTTATTAAACACATTTTCACATTATTCATGTTGCATAGAAGAATTAAAACCAATGGGAGAAACCATGAGAAAAACCAAGCCAAACCAAACATAACACAAGAGAAAATAGTCTGCTTCATTCTGTGTCCCAATTCCATAGTTCTTTCTCTGGAAATGTTTTAGGTCCTTGCATTGCTGAGAAGGACTAAGTCTATCAAAATCAGTCCTTTCACACTGTGGCTATTACTGTGTACAATGTTCTCCTGGTTCTGTTCATTTCCCTCAGCATCCAGTTCAGGTTTTTCTGAAGTCTGCCTGCTCATCGTTTTTTTTCTTTTTTTGTTTCTTTTTTTATTAAATAAATTTATTTATTTCACTTTTTACATTCATTTTCACAAAATTTTGGGTTCCAAATTTTCTCCCCATTTGTCCTCTCCCCCCACTCCAATACACTGAGCATTCTAATTACCCCTATCACCAATCTACCCTCTCTTCTAGCATCC
>CM053772.1:91614739-91640796 GCA_028658325.1 Potorous gilbertii | reverse complement strand
CCTAGTAGCAAGAACAATACTCAACAGTTGTTCCTAAAACTTTGAGTTCCAGCTTCTCCGCATTCCTCCCTCCCCACCCATTCCCTTTGGGAAGGCAGGCAATTCAATATAGGCCATATCTGTGTAGTTTTGCAAGTGACTTCCATAATAGTCATGTTGTGTAAGACTAACTATATTTCTCATCATTTCTTATAGCACAATAATATTCCATTTCATTCATATACCACAGTTTGTTAGGCACTTCCCCAATTGATGGGCATTCTCTTGATTTCCAGTTCTTGACCACCACAAAAAGAGCTTCTATAAATATTTTTGTACATATGATTCCTTTTCCCATTTTTATGATCTCTTTGGGATACAGCCTTAGAAGTGGTGTTGCTGGGTCAAAGGGTATGCACATTTTTATAGCTCTTTGAACATCATCCAATAAGCATTTATTAGACACTTACTGAGTACCAGGCACTGTTCTATAAGCTCTGTTTATACAAGGAAGGGCAAAAGATTGCACCATGGGCAGACTATATCTGGAGTATTGTGTTCTATTCTGGGTACTATTTATCACGAAATTATTAACAAACTGGAGGGTGTGCTGGGAAGGACAATCAGGATAGTAAGGAAACTAACAAGTAAAGTTAGAAAAAAAGAAGATTTAGGGGGAGATATAATAGTTATCCTCAAATATCTCAAAGTCAGAACTAAGAGTGGTTGATAGTTGCAGAGAGAGAGAGAAAGATTCCCGAAAACCTATCAGTGAGAGCTATCCAAAAGTAGAAAGGTATGATTCCAGAGGGAGTAGTCTATTTTTCACTATGGAAGGAAGGAAACAAGCATTTATTAAGTGCCTACAATGTGCCAAGCACTTTGGATCCTCACAGCAATCCTATGATGTTGAAGGATTAAGGGAATCTAAGATCTTCCCTGTCCATTTATGGGCCTGTGTGACCCTTTTTTCCTTGGAACGGGGACTGTGTTCCCAGGTCTAAAGGTACACAGGTATTTCCATCACAGATGTCTTGCTGCTTTGAACTCCAGCCCAGTTCACAGCTGTGATACACTCTAGGCTTTCATACCTTTTGGCACTGAGTCATGTGGGTTGTGATGCCTTCTGGCTCTGAGCCTATTAGTTGAAAAGTATATATACTGGGAAGGTGGTATTCTACTTTGGGGGCTCACTCATGGGAAAAATGTTTCTTTGTGATTTGGCCAGACCAGATTCTGGGTGGCCACTGTTAAAGAGCCCCCCCAGCTTTGTGAATCCAGACGCTCCCTGGTCTGGGGATTATGTATCTATTACTTTGTTTAGACAATTGTTACCCTGTCTATTGAATTCTTTCTTGAATATTCTCTCTACTTTTATATTTTTCTCATTGTTTAATTAAAGTTAAGATTACTACCCTCTTTGAAGCTGTCAAGAACCTGTGTTAGCAGCCCTCCCATGTGCTGGTGTTATTGATTTTACACCCCCACAGTAGCTGCTAGTGGCATTCCTGCTACAGAGTTAGGTGCTATTTTGATTCTCATTTACAGTTTAGGAAACTGAGGCACACAAAAGTTTAAGGGACCTGCCCAGGGTTCCATAGCTAGTCAGTGTCTGAAGCTTTATTTGAACTCTGGTCTTCTTGACTCCACATCTAGCCACTGTACCATCTAGCTACCTGTGGAGGGGCAGCCACCAGTGAAGGATATAGACAGGCTCCTATTCAGGGACAGGATTCAAGTTGGATTAGATGACCTTAAAGGTCTCTTCCAATTCTGAGATTCTGTGAATCTGTGGGATCTGTTGCCTCTCAGCAACTTACATTCATGGCTCATTTCTACTTTCTCGGGCAAAGTAAAATAAATCAAATCCCTTTTCCTTTGGATAGCTCTTCAGTAGTCCAAGATAATTATTCTGTCTCCTTCTAAGTCTCCTCTCTTCCAGATTACATACTCCTAGTCGGTAACTGGGGAAAACAATAAAATATTAAATTTAAGGGCAATTTAAGAACAAGTAAACATTCCCACCCCTTCACCCCAGCACCTCAGGGGACATACTCCCCTAGCTGCGTCAGTTTCTGGGGAAGCAGGCTCAAAACTTCTTTCAGGTGGCTTACAGTATTGGTCCCACCAAGTTCATGTCCCTATGTGGTACAACTGCTGGATAAATCTTCACCTTGGCTTTTGCTGGCTTGAATCAGAGAGGTTACTTTTTGCTCCTTAGAGCCTCACTGCTGACTTGGCTACAACTCTTGTCCTAGAACCTAGGCTCTGTCATGCCTGGTAGGTGGCACAATGACCTTTCAACCTCATTAAGTTGTGAAACTCCACTCTTTTCATGTGGAATGGAGCACAGTAAATGAAAAGGTCAAGGACCAAAGCTTATTTCTCAGGGTCACATGGCCTCAGAAGGGAGAAGGCCAGGTCCCTTTATTATATGGTTAATTGTGTTTTGGAAAGCTAAGCTGCAATGAATAGCTGTTGATTCACTGAGGCCACTGTTAGAACTGCTGTTGGGAGAAGGAAAGGACCTACCAGTACAAACATGGACAGCTAGATGGATCAGTGGATAGAACACTTGGCTTGCAATCAGGAAGTGGATGAGTTCAGATCTGGCCTCAGATACCTACTAGCTATGTGACCCTGGGCAAGTCACTTAACCCTGTTTGCCTAGAGTGCCAGGCCTCAAGTCAGGAAGACTCATCTTCCTGCATTCAAATCTGGCCTCAGATACTTACTAGTTGTATGACTATGGGCAATTCACTTTAACCCTATTTGTCAGTACCTCATCTGTAAAATAAGCTAGAAAAGGAAATAGAAAACCACTTAAGTATCTGGCAAGAAAACCCCAAGTGGGGTCATGAAGAGTTGAGCATGACTGAAGTGACTGAACAACAGTATGAACAAATTCTCAGCGCCATATATGTAATAGCAAAAAAATTCTGTTAAATAGGGATAATTCCTATTTTAGGATTAAAATGGAATATTTGAAGGGTAGCTAAACTACATGAGACATATGATAATAAAGGAATGTGAGTATGCCCTAAAAATGGCAACTGTGAAAGATACAAATACATTAACATTAAACAAATAAATTCATTAAGACATATATAAAATGACAGAGTGAAGAAGAATCAGTGTCCTGTCTGTATACATATATTCAAAATTATAGCATCAGAGAATATGTACCTTCCCCTCTTCTTTGAGGACTCCATGTAGATTATTGCATTTACAATGTTACATTTACAATTTACAATGGTTGGCTTTGCTGAACTCTTCTTTCTTTTTTTTTTTTCTGTAACAAGGGACAGCTTGATAGGTAGGGAAGGGACAGAAGATAGATTTGGAAAGAAAGATGACATAAAAACAAAAGAGACATAAAATGAATAAAATAAAAGAACAGTAAAAATGAATAAAATAAAAGAACAGTAACAAGAAAATCTGAAAAAAATACACAAAAGAAAAAAGATCCTCTGCCTTTTTCTTCCTTTTTAAATCTTTGTTAGAAGGGCTGGCTCATTGGGAAGGTCAAGGATTTAATTAGAAATTAGTGTTAACAAAAAGCATCTGTAAAAATAAAAACAGCCAAAAACAGACTCCAAATAGGAATTTTAAAAAATCAAATAGAACATGTTTATTAATATCTTATTCAAGCTGATTTTGAGTATGTGTGCATGTGTGAGACAGAGAGAGAGAGAGAGTGTGTGTGTGTATTTGTGTGTGGTATCATGACATAGTAGGGAGAAGGCTGGCCTTTAAACCAGGAAGACCTAGTTTTAAATTCTACCTTTGATATACATGTCTTCATGTATATGACCATAACACTTAACCTTTCAGTGAGTGTCTTAGGTAACTCTTTAAGACTAAATAACACAGGAGTTGCCACTCTGTACTGTGGAAGGGCCTTCCACTTAGGGAATTCCCTACCCTGATGCTACAACAGGTCCAAATTGGGGGAAAAGATACAATTTTAAAATAAAAGGTAAATCATGGAGATTTTTGGTTTTATTTGTGACCATTTTTGCTTTTGTGTGTTGTTGGAGTATTCAAATATGTTTTTTGTTGATATTCACAAAATATAAAATAAAATGATTGAATAACTTGACCTCCTCATGAGCATGGCCCTGCTCATAATTTGAACTCCCTTACATGGGCAGACTATTCTTACCTAAACTGATCCCAAGAGTGCTGCTGCCATTTGTAGAATGGTTCCAATTTTGTACATCCTGGTACAAATCAGAGTTGGGATAAGACCCACTTAGTGGAGAGATGAATTCAATCTCAGTTCTGTCATAAATAATCTGGATGACATTGGTCAAATACTTCTCTCTGGGCTTTGGTTATAGTCCTTTGGAAAGTATGGAGAAGAGAACAGATAACCCCTAAGTTCCCTTCTCTCTTTGAAGTTCTCTTGTCTCTACTATGTCTTATATAAATGTCGATCTAGAAGGTTGGGTGCTTTGTGCATCTACTGAATCTCTTCATTTTACAGACAAAGGAACTGAGGTCCTGAGAAGCTTACCTAAGGTCACACTAGAAATAAAGCATCAGAGGCCATATTGAACCCAGCTCCTTTAACTCCAGAGCCAGTGTGCATCACATTGTACAATTAGTCGAAGGTAAGGGTAAGGGGAGGGGAGACATTAATTTCCAGTAACTATTTGGTCCCATCCCTTAGATTGCAGTGTTTTTAAACACAAGCCTCAGTGGGAAATATTACTGCTTTGGGGGATCATCTGACTTTCCCAGGCCATTGACATGATGGGGGAACCCCTTTGGGGCCCATAAATGCTGTGCATCCTGCTTATTTCATCCCCAGCCCCCCTGGCTAGCTCTCTTCCTAGGGGAGATCTTGGGGTGCTTGGTAGGAGTGCCAATTTTGCTGTTTATGTTAGTCTAACTCAGGCTGGAGACTTTATTCGCTTGAGCTCCGCTCCAAATGCCCACAGGCCTTGGCTACTGTCCTGAATGGTTCTGTGCTCTCTTTGAAGCCAGACAGAAGTCTGCAACACCTGGGTTATTTTCTTTCTTTCTTTTTTTTGGCAGCGTTTCTTGGAGAAAGTAACTCGGTCCTACACTGGTTTGGGATGCTGCTGACAGCCAGGAGTACAGTTGACTATTCACACAACACTCTCGCTCCCTAGTGGTTGCCTGATGTGTTAAAAGCACAAAGAAAACATTTGTTACTTGAACTTCAGAGGAGGAGGGAATAGCCGGTGTGGCTATTGGTGTATCCTCTCTAACCAAATGTGTGATACAGATATGTAAGTGGCTGATTGGAAAGGATTGCAAACATTTTTTGGGAGAAAAAAAAAGTATCCATAGAAACATTCTAACCCCACATTATAAGCCCCAAAGACCATGAGGTCTATGAATCTTTCCCCATATCAATCAATCAACCATCCAACAAGCACTTATTAAGCACCTACTATGTACCAGGCTCTGTGGTCAGTGTTAGGGATCCAAAGACAAGGTATGAACCAGTCTTTAGTAGCAAGAAGCTCACATTCCAAATGTAGTAGAATCTAAGTTCCTTAAGGACAGGGACTATTTTATTTTTTGTTTCATCTTTCCTATCTGGCCTTCCACCTGGGCCATCTTGCTGTTGTCTTGTTTCTAGAATATCATCCTAGAGGAGACCTCCAGTCATCATGCCAGGGGTAAATGGATTCACTTAGTTTGAGTACTCCAATCCTGGAGTTGAGCTTTTGAAATTGGTGAATGAGTGAGTGAGCAGAAATTCACTACCCTCCTCTGGAGAGTTCCCTACTCCTGTTCCCCTTCACCTCTTGTCCTGAGCACAAATCAAATCAATATTACTATTGATTCTGGAAAGAATGTGACAATCAACTGTCACATGACCTTTCACACCAAAACTCCCTTCAGCAGCCACTACTCCCTAATGTGGGCTGCCCTTCTTCTATCTGAATGTAAACTCCTTCCAGGCATACTCTTTGCTCACTACACTCATTGCCTATGCCTAGGTATTTGTATTTTTATATGTATGTATATGTGTGTATCTCTATGTTTCAACAGAATTCAGGACTGATTCAGAAGAAGATTCATTTCTGATATTTCAATAAATATATATTAAGTATCTATATGTACTAGGCTGAGTGCTGAAGATAAAAAAAGAGGCAAAAGACAGTTCCTACCCACAAGAAGCTTATAATCTAATAAGGGAGACAACATACCAACAAATATGTATAAAGCAAGCTACATATAAGATAAATAGGTGCTTCCTTCTCAAACAACCTGTGAATTTTGTGTTTACTAAAACAATGTAATCAAGCAAATGTTATGGTCTAAAATCTGAGAAACTAAGATTGTCGTCTTTCTGTTGCAGCTGATCAGAATCAGTGAATACTTGGAACATTTGTGTCAAAATAAATGATTGATAATATTTTAAAGACGATGTAGGCTTCTTTCAGGCAGGAACTGTCTTGATTTGTCTTGATTTTATATTGCTAATGCTTAGCACAAATATCTGGCATGTAATATGTCTTAAATGGTCATTTGTTCATTTATTCACTCGTTTTTGTGTGTTCCAGCCTGCACAGTGTTGCTAATAATGATAGCTAATATGTATTAAGTGCCTACTATGTGCCAGGTCCTGTGCTAAGTGCTCTGCAAATGTTATCTCACTTTATCCTCACAATAATCCTGGGAGGTAGGGGCTATTATAAATGCTTATATAAATATTTGTTGAATTCATCTGCTTTCTAGGGGCTCATGAAGAAATCAATTCTCCCCTACTAGATTGAGAATGTGGGAGCTGTACGTTGTAGCTCCTTCAGCACATAGAACAGTGCCTTCCACAAAAATGTCTGTTGAATGAACACCTGCTGGGTTTGGTGCCCTCTTTTCCAAATCCACCTGCTGGATTTGGTGCCCTCTTTTCCAAATCCTTCAAAGTGAGCACTGAAAATAGAACCAGGCCAGGATTCAAGAGGTCTAGATACTAATCTTAGATATGCGAACTTATACCAGTCCCTTCCCTCCCCTTTCTTGGGCCTCTGTTTCTGTCTCTGTAAAGTGAGTGATTGCAAAGAACCCTAAAGGTTGGTGCTTTCTATAGCCTCTGGAGTGACTTTCCATTTCCTTCTCCTGCTCATTTTTTACAGATGAGGAAACTGAGGCAAATTGGGTTAAGTGACTTGTCCAGGGTTACACAACTAGGAAGTGTCTGAGGCTAGATTTGAACCCAGGAAGATGAGTCTTCTTGACTCCAGGCCAGGCACTCTATCCACTGTGCTACCTAGCTGCTTTAAACAGATAAATATTTTCATTTCCTATTTATCCTGTATATAGTTTGCTTTTAATATATTTGTTTATATATTATCTCTTCCACTGGATTGTAAGCTCCTTGAAAGCACATACTATCTTTTGCCTCCTTTGGCATCCATAGTACTTGGCTTATTGCCTGGCACATAGTAGGTCCTTTATGAATGTTTACTGGTTGAACTGAATTTATTTGATCAGACTAATAATTGCTTGCAGGCCAAAGTACTCACAGTCACAGGCCAAAAAATCTGCAACATCAACAGTAGTTGAGAAATTTCAGTGTGGAAACTCCTATTTACAAGGCTTTTAATTCATAAGTTGTGAAAGGCAGTACTGTGATAGAAATCAGGTCTGGTCTAGAATCGGGAAGACCTCAATTCCAGTACAACCTCTGGTACATACTTCATGACCCTGGGCAAGTCACTTCATCTAGGACCCCAGGCAATCTCTCTCTCTTTTTTAATTGCTTTTTATTGACATTTGTTTTTTTTTATCACCTTCATTTTTAAATATACAATCCCTCCATGAAAGAAGATAAAAGAAAAAAGAAATTCAAGTCAACAAGCACTTAGTAAGCTCCTGCAGTGTGTCTAGTCACTAGGGATACAAAGGAAAGATAAGATGGTCCCTACTTTGAAGTCTTAATGGGAGACACAACATACAAACAGGTATGAATAAACAAGATATATGAAAGAGAAATTGGAGATACTCAAAGGAGGAAACTACTAGCATTAAGGGGTATCAGAAAAGGTTTCTTATAGAAGGTAGAATTTTAGCTGGGACTTGAAGACAGCCAGGGAAGCCAGGAGGTGGCCATGAAGAAGAAGAGTATTCCAAGGAAGGGGGACAGCCGGTGAACATGCCTTAAGTAGGGAAATGGAGTGGCTTATGAGAGAAACAAGGAGGCCAGTGTCACTAGACCTTAGAGGGAAGTAAGATATGACAAGAGTGGAAGAGGAGGAGTGAAGGGCTTTAAAAACCAATCAGAGCATTTGATATTTGATCCTGGAGGTAATAAGAGAGTCGCTGGAGTTTACTGAATAGGTACAGATGACTTCCACCTTAGGAAGATCAGTATGATAGCACAGTGGAAGACTGAATTGGAGTGGGGAGAGACTTGAGACAGCCTGACCAACCAGCAGGCTATTGCAGTGTGAGGTGATGAGGACCTTCCCCATGTGGAGAAGAAAGAAGGGGGCATAAATAAGTGATATTTTGAAGGTTGAATTGATAGGACTTGGCAGCAGATTGGTTATAGAGTGTGTGTGAGTTAGGAGTAGAGGACAACACTCAGGTTGTGAGCCTGTGTAACCAGAAAGATGGTGGTTCCTCCAAGAGTAATAGGAAAGTAATGGGCAGGGGGACCAACTGATCAACCAGCTTTGAGAGTATTCACAATATTCCCCACTCATTGTCCCTCATCTTTTCCATGAAAGGAGGCAGGGATATTTTCTCACCTCTCTCTGACTCAGGACAAATAAATCTCAGACTATAAATTATAAAACAGTTGTTTTGATCAACAGTAAACAGCCATCTAGAACCCAATACCTGTGCCCTTTGACTACCCTTGCAGTCCACGCAGAGATTTACAGGAGAACAGAGGCAAATAGTAACAGTGTATATCACAAGAACACTGTTTTTTTCTGCCTCAGAAAGAGATCTCAAGAAATTTGCCTCTGGTGTTTCCCTAATACTAGAAGAACAGAAGAGGTTGAAGACAAAGTTTGGCAAGAGAACACACCTGGGATGTGGGCAGTACCTGAGGACCAATACATAAGATGCAAATCACTGATGCCCAACAGTTTCCACAATAGTCTGGGAAAACTCCTTTTTCTGTGATAGAAACATTTTCAGACACCTGCTGATCAATGGCAGCTTCAGTATCTAGCAGCCGATATGCATCTCCCATACTGGTCGGATTGAACTAGCAATGTATTGGCAAACTTTGAACAAGAGGACCAAAGGGCAGCCAATACACCGTGCCAAGAGTTCATGATGCCCTGTGCTATCTGTTCAGAAGTCATTGATTCTCAAGATTGGTCTTGGGCAGTGGATTCTACCAGGTTCTTATGGCAGAGGAAGACAACTTTTATTTGCCCACCTTGATTTTTACCTCTTTTAAGTGGATGCTCCAAGAAATGTCAGAGTTGCTTTCTACCTTCCTGATGGAGAGGGCAGTTAAAGACAAAAACCTCCTTCAAGTGCTGGTGTACCTTGATGACTTCACTGTCTTTGAGAAGACTCCTGGAGAACATGAGGAGAAACTAATAGTGTTGGATTGGCTAGAGGAAAATTCTTTTAATTCACAAGTGAGTAGTAGGTCACATACAGTCTCAGCAAGGTTTGAGAAATGATGTGAAGGAGATTGATTTGTCCATGTCCATGGAACCTTTGTGATCTCAGAACTTTTCTAGGATTTGGTGAGTTGTTATTATGAATTTGTTGAACACTTTGCTCCTGATAAACCACTGAATGAGTTCCCTTATACATATATGGTTAAAGGGACCCAGAAGTAGAAAAGCTAGAAATGCAAAGTTGTCTGAAATCCTCTGAAGCTCTTCAGAAACCAATGGATAAACAGATGTTAACCAGCTTTCAAAGACTCAGTCAACTGCTACACAAATGTAGGTATCTATTCCTTATGCAGATCCAAGCAACTCTTTTCTCCCAAATACAGATCTTGGTTTAGAGGGTTTGGGATTAGCTCTGTGCTAAGAGAGTGGTGCACCCCAGAAATAAGGTACATTTGCCAGCAGAAGCCTTCATGACAGTGAAACTGTAACCCATGCACAGGCTGGAGTTCTTGGCTTTGAAGAACATTGCCATTGAGATTTATTTTTTTAAATGCTCAATGAAGTTTATGGAATTGAATCATATGTATAATTAGAAAAATGATGGCATCTTCCTCAGTAGGTATGATAGTGCAGGTGGTAAAACGTAGTGATTCCATTACATAAAGATTTTGTGATGTCATTTTGTGATGACAAGAAATATACATGCACTTGTAGAGATTGAACTATTAGTGTTGAAAAGAGGTGTGGAAGAGCTGGTTCAAAATGTGAATGAATTCACTTGGACTTCCTCTGTAGCCACTGGGAGCTTTATTGACACCAAAGCAGGGGCTTAAGATTTACCAAGGACCTAACAGGCAGTGATATATAGGAAAAGGACCAGATTTATATAGGATGGTTTTAGGGTTTCCTTGTGGGGATTGGAGAAGTAGGGTAAGTCTTGCAAGATAAAGAGATAGGATGAAGATACTGAATGACCCAAGATATGGGAGATAAGGAAATCCCATTCCTCAAGATGAGGGAGGGGCAAGGAATTTTATGGTGCAAGAAAATGGGAAGTTTTGTGGTAAGGAGAGACTTGAGGGCAACTTCAGGTTAGAAAATAAACCAGAGGCTTCACAAAGTCAATCCTTAATATTATTTTTAACTCTTAGGGCACAGTTTGTATCCACATCATTAGTGACTCAGTGAATAGGGAAAAGCAGCCCCTCCAAATCATGGAAAACATTTTACTAACATGTGCATTGCTATCTTGCTCTGTGTTTGGTAGGTATCTCTGTGCAGCTGAAAACCTCTCCTCCAAGCTGAGTATCAGTAGAATGCTACATCTAACAAGCACCAACCTGTAAGGTACAAAGCAGCATGTCAGATGCTGCTTGTAAGAGATAGGCAGCAGCACCAGGCAAGTAAAAGGACAGGACTCACTATCGGGCAAGAAAGACTTAAAGATGTAGATGCCTTGTCCCAGAGACAAGTAACACTGAAGCTCTTATGTACCCAAAGAAGGGAAAGTTCTATAGAATCCCCAGGGAAACTGGTTACAAACAGCAGAAAACAGATGAAAATTTGAGACTTCTATCTGATAGCCTGTCAGAAGCAGATGTGGCCTTCATTTCACTGAATTAACTCTTTTACATCAAACTTCAGCCAGAAACTCCCCTAAGATGGAGTGTAGTAGCCCTTTTAGCTATGCTGCACCCTCCACAAATTCAAATTTAGGGATATGGGATGATAATGCCAATAAGGAATTTGACCATCTGATAGGTCAGCAGGTCACAGGAGAGTTAAGTGTATTCAATCAGGGATCAGACTAACTTACTGTGTTTAAAGGGGAAACTGGAGAAATTCTGACATATGTGTAGCCAGATGACAATGTTAATGTTTACCTATGCTTTTTTGCCTTGAATATAATGGTATGTGTTCATTGACACATGTTAATCAATGCCTGTTTTGAGTATGCCTCTGTTTTACTATTTTCTTGTATTTTGTGTGTGTATGTTAGTGATGGGGTTCAGACTCTGGAAACCTCCCTGAACACCCCTTGAATCTTCCCACATAATTTGGCCTTTCATACTCAAATCTATTACCCTTAATCTCTCCCGGCCCTCCATAGTCTGTTATCTCTGGATGGTCCCACCTGCTTCCCACTCAAACCCTATACCTCTCAATTGCCTCTAGCTGTTTCCCACCATTGATTACATCACTAGTTACTCCAGTCTCATCAAGACTACCTCTAGATCTTTTCCATCTGTATTCAAGTTCCATCTTACCTTCATGAAGGCATTCAGATTCAATTCAGCTCTGATTCAGTCTAGCTGAGATTGTATCTGGCCCGCTTGTCAATACAAGTGTTACAAATGTTTAGGCTCCTGAAGAGTCAACCCAATGTGGCCAATCTTTAATACACTTTGTTTTCCTTTGGTTTAAAGAAGACTGGAGTCAAATTCATTCAAGCAAGATCTGGTGTGTTGGTATTTTGGGGTCTCCAGAACCCCAAACCTCAACATCAGGATCTTGAATGCATTGCATATGCATTAGTGATTCCTCTGTTAAAGATCCTTAACTATTGGAATTCTGGGTTAATTGTCCTTATTCTGTTAGGTACAGATGTTATTTTCATGTTCTGATGTATAATTACATATATCATGTGTCAATAGTCAAGGGATTGCAAAATTCTTGACTCCAGGGAGGAGTAGTGCACCCTTTTATTCAAGAAATTGGACTATAACTGAGGTGAGTGCCTGTAGGATAGGATAGAAATTCTTGATGTCTAATCCCAAGGATTTGTGGCTATTACTGAGAAAATATAATTCTGCTTTCTTGAGGAGGGCACATAAAAGGTCAAAAGAAGTAAGAGATGTGGGATGCGGGAAAGGAAAGGGACTTAGGGAAAGGTATTGGAAGGTGTGATTGAATTTCATTTCCACAGAAATTATGTAAAAACAGAAATTACAATTCATGCTGATGGCTAACATCAGAGACAAAAACTATTTGTAGAGAGAGCAGAGTGTGTGGGGTTGGCTGCCTGAAAATCAGCATATGTACTACTTTTCTTTGTTCTGAAAAGACCTCTTTCATTATATCAAAAAAGAACTACCAGGCTAGGTCTCATTCACGAAGGACAAGGAAGAAGGCCATAAACTCATCTTTATCATTGATATCCTAAATTCGAATCTTCTGACTTGTGCTTGGTCAATTCTGTTAGCAATTGAAAACTCTATCATGCTATTAGATGTAGACAAAAGGGGAGGAAACTAAGAGTATTCCTTTATTAAATAAAGAAAAAAGTAAATGAAGATATCATTAAGGGATAGGGTTTAGTGAACCCTGGAATGCTAGCCAATGGTGTTCAAGGTTCAAAATTCGAATCTGGATGAATTATAAAGGGCCTTATATAATTAGCTTAATGTGTACTTATGCCTGGTTTCTCCTTCACAGGGGCATGGAGGTCACCCATGTGTAAAAGACATGAAATAAAAATCTTTTTTTTTCTAAATTCACTCGTAGCCAGATAGAATTCTTGCTTATTTCTAACACTACGCAACATGACCAGGGAGACAATGAGAGTCGGACTAGGAGGACACCCAGGACCACACAGCACCCCTGGGACTGCTATCCATCCTAACCCAGCCACATGAGATATTGAGAAAGACTGGAGCTGTTCCTGTTTGCCAAAAATAACCATATGCTATTTTTACTTCCTTGTCCTTTATATCACTCTGGCTCTTGTGCTGAGGCTATATGCCAATCTTTGTCTCTATTATCTCTGGCAGGTTTAATGAACCCCAAGCATCCCCAAGGAAGAGGAGGGTTTTGACTAAGGGATAAGTCAGATCCTAACAAAAGGGTAAGGGTCAAAAGAAAAAGAGCGGCTAGTTCTCAGTCAAACACCTCCAACTCCCAACTGCTGTTAGGTGTATAATATGGAATACCTAAAATAGTTGTGCCAGATATGTGTGTGGGTTGTTTAATATATAGACATAGCTCATGAATGGCATGGGTAGATATGATCTGAGATCTGACTCATCTTTGCAGAAAGTAGAAGGACCACGCCTGTGGAAAAGTATGATAGATTGCAAAGTCTGGAACAGCTGAGGCTGGACAATCTCTCCTCTAATCTCCAAACTATTGGGCTAGAATTAAAGCTATTCAATTCTTCCTCAAATACGTTTGGTCTAGGGATATAAATCTCAGTTCGGAAGGAATATGAGAGAAAGCCTCGTTCCTCTATACCCTTAAAGGGTTGGGTAACTCTTAGCTTATACTCACCAGCTTAGCCTCTCTAATGATACAAAGGATTATCACAGATATGAAACAGCAAATAAACTCATTTATCTGAGGAAACAACCCATGGGTATAGGAGAAATTTTACAGATTAGATCTTAATAAGAAAACATGCCCCTGACAGGCAGAGATCAACCCTGATTGGTGAACAATCTATTTATGTTCATCCTTCATTTTCAAAGAAGACCATGACATCAGAGAAATAATGACATGACTTGCACTTGATTTTGTTTTGAGAGAGGTAGGGCTGTGCAAGGTCACCAGCCTCACTTTTCCTCCTGAGCCATCTGGATCCAGTGACCAGATATTCATCAGGATGACTGGAGATGGCCCAGGATGCAATGGGAGACCTAGGCCTTTTTTGGCTAAGCCATATTCAGGTACTCACTTAGAGTAAGGTGATGCCCATTCAGGTAATAGCCCTCTTTAAGAAATAAAGGGAATGGTCCTTTTAATGAACAAAAGAAAGGAAAATAAATAAATCATGCTGGGAGGGAGAGAACAACAGTTACTAGTGATAATCACTCTTAAGCCAGCGGGGTCCAGAAAACAGCCATTAAGTGGAGTTTGGGCAGGGACCTATTGGTGTGCAATCCGATCAACTGGCAGGATAAGGTCCCAGACACTGAAGTCCTTGCTTGAGCTCAACTGCCAAGCACTCAAACTATGCTTCCAACTCTGATGGGCTGGCCACTGTTATTCGAATACAAACTATACGCTTGCCAAAAAGACTATTTTATGGAGAACTCACATGGGGTAGATGATCACATGGTGGTCAGAAGAAGTGATACAAGGACACTCTCAAGGTCTCTCTCAAGCACTTTGGATTTGACTGTGTAACATGGGAGACACGGGCACAGGACTGCTCAGCATGGCAAGCCCACATCGGAAAGGGTGCTGTGCTCTATGAGCAAAGCAGAATTGAGATAGCACAAAGAAAATGTAGGATGCACAAATTTGGAGTATCTACCCCCAAAATTCATATGGGCTATCTGTGCCCAACCTGTGGTAGAGCATTCCAAGCTCATAATGCACTGATCAGCCACAAGCACACTGAAACTTCACTTTATCATGATGATGTCATTTTAGTCCTCTTCAAAAATGAAGGACAACAACCAAGGTGAGCTTCAGAATGCATTGGGTTTAAGGTTTTGGAAAATAAAAGAAAGGAAGGAAGGAAGGAAGGAAAGAAAGAAGGAAAGAAATCGTCCTTTGGCCATCCAAATTTACCTTCCTTTGGAGAGAAGGAAGGGGAGGGGGAGACAGACAGGAGAGGATGAGCTGAGTTACCCAGCTAGCTGGGTCTCCATTCAGGCAGTTCGGTCTACTCTCAGGTTTGTGTTCGTCCTTCATTTTTTTGAAGACCATGACATCAGAGAAATGATGACATGACTTGCATTTGGCTTGGAGTGAGGGAGGGCTTTGCAAGGTCACCAGCCTTGCTTTCCCCTCCTGAGCCATATCAATACATAAACAGTTGTTGAAAAGGGAAGAGAGGGAAGACGGTACCTGGCAGGGCATCATGAAGCACTTGGGTGGGAAATCATAAGATGCTGCCCTGAGCATTCTCCTTAAATGGGTGAACAATCAATGAGAGTGTGGACATATTAATGAGGAGATGGGCTAAAAGTCTTCAGCTCTTCCTGCTGAGAACTTGACTTGATTATGGGACTCAGCCTCTAGCACTCTGGACAAAAGGATCCACCTCTACCCAAACCACTTAAGTTGAACAATGGTGGGAAGGAGTGGAGTGGGGAGTGTTTCAAGTGTAAATGTGATATTTTGTAGCACTTAAGATCTCTGCTTAGACCAGTTGCCAAAAAATGATCCTACTCATCAGTCTTCAGAATTGTAGGCATTAAAGGTCAGAAATATTATGGGGTCAACTCCCACACTGGCCCCATTCAAATATTTTTATCTTCACCAACTCCCAGGAGGCCCTTTTTTCAAGTGTCTCTCCCAAGACCAGTGGAAACTAAAGTATCCCTTATAACAGGTATACTACATTATGCTCGGCATTCTCTTGGCCAACCAGGAGTCGAATTTTCTGCAGCAACACACAAAGCCACCCCAGACTTGGGTAGAAACAGGGTTACACCTATTATTTCCTGAGAGTGGGGAACTGCCAGTTTGGAAACTCCCTTTATCGACTAGCTTATGATATAGTAGATAAGTGCCAACGAGTTGCACAAGTACATCAAGTTTAAGCAACTTATCTAGGGTTACATAGCAAGTGTTCGAGGTAGGATTGAACTCAGTCTTTCTGACTCCAAGTTCAGCTCTCTATCCACTCTTCTCTATATTATTCAAATTTAATCATGTACTGTACTGAAGTGTTACTTGTTTCAGGTGTAGCTTGATTGTAAATTGCCAGAGGGAAATAACTATGTCTTCAGTTTATTTTCCATTCATCTTCCTCAGCACAATCTTCAATGATCAAATGAATGAATATTGTTAGGTGGAGCTTCTTGGATTTTCCTGCCTCTGGTGTATTCACTGCTAGACCATTATGTGGTTAGCTAGCCTTACAGGTTGGGTGTTTAAGCTTTGCTTATTTTTATAAGGGTGAGTTTGCTCTAAGCAATTTCATAAGAAATAGACTTATAAATTGGACAGGCAACTTGATGGCCTTGGAGCCAGAAGGACTTGGTTGTTAAAGTCTTGCCTTTGATATATAATATAGATAAGTCATAACTTGTAATTACTCCAGAAACTCTCCAAGATCATGTCAACACATGGATTGCCAATCTATATTATTGGGAGGGGGGGCGATGTTTCCACACTGGAAATTCCCTATATGGTTGAAATCATAGGTCCAAATAGTCAGGACTTATCTACAATCAGACCATTCCGTCTCTTAAACAATGACTGGTAGGCGGCAAAGTAAAAACACTGAAAAATGTTTACTCCCTTAATCGCCTTTTTCTAGATTCCATGTTGACCCACACCTTCTAATTTCCATTGTTTAGACCTGAATTACTGAAATGACTGAACAATACTGGGCAGCCAGCTGGTGCAGTGCACAGAGCGCTACGCCTAGAGTCTGGAAGACTCATCTTCTTTAGTTGTAATTCAGCTTTACACTTATTAGCTTTGTGATCCTGGGCAAGTCAACTTAGCCCTGTTAATTCAGTTTCCTCGTCTGTAAAGTGAGTTGTAGGAGAAATGGAAAATTACTCCAAGTATCTTTGCGAAGAAAACCCCAAATGGACATGACTGAGCAACGACAAAGACCTCAGTCAATTCCCTTCTATCAGCTATTTGTAATCCCAGTGCCATATTTTCCAATAATAGTGAACAGTTGGTTGAATGCCTTGAATCCTGTAATAGGTCTGTCTCAACCAAGGAATGAATCTTTACAAACTACACAAAAGCTGCTCCAATTTTTACCTTATCTGATTCCTCTTTCCCTTCTTTCATAGAATCTCATAAAGGTTCTTAGAGATCAACTAGTCAGTTCAGCCTCTGAGGCAATGACTTTCAGGGAGAGGAACTCTGTTATTTTTTAGTCATGCCTGACTCTTCATGACCCCATTTGGGGATTTCTTGGCAAAGATACTGGAGTGGTTTGCCATTTACTTCTCCAGCTCATTTTACAGAGGAGAAAACTGAGGCAAGCAGGATTTAGTAACTTGCCCAGGGTCACACAGATATGTGTCTGGAGTCAGATTTGAACTCAGAAAGATGAACCTTCCTGACTCTCCTCCTGGCATACTATCTACTACCTCACTTAACTGCTTTGCAAAACATGCTACTTTGCAAAATATGGTTATTGTTAGATAACCATAAGTGCTAGAAAAGTCAAATTCACACTGAGTAGAATTTTCAGAAACACTGATCTTAATATGAAGCCTTAAAGTTTCCATCCCTTCACTTGAGATTGTTTTGGATATAGCAGAGTACAGTGGATAGTTTGAGTCTGGGACGCAGGAAGATCTGGGTTTATATCACGAGTCAGATGCTACCTGACCCTGGGCTGGTCACTTAAGCCTTTAGGTGCCTCAGGTAACTCCTTACCACTTATTTAGTGGTTGTGATCAGACTTGGGGGAAGGAGATCCCCCAAGATGTTGTCTGTCACATTTCCAAACTCCTTAAGGGGGCAATATTTTGCTCATTGTAAGACAACTTGAGAGTGCATTTTAAATTCTATGGAAAATCTCTTTCTTAATTATAAATGTGCTTCTATCAAATTAGAATGTACTTTAGTACAGTCTCAAAGCCTCCCTTTGTCTCCTATCATGTGGGTGGGGTTATGAAAATTTCATTTGCTTGCTTTCTCAAGCCACTTGTCATCTAGAATGGAAAAGTGAAATCATATAGGGTGTCCCCAAAGCTTTGAGCTTATTAAGTTTAAACTGTATTAAGACTTTTGGGATACGCTGTATAAAGAAACAAATTAGAAATAATGGAGAGTTCCACCCTCCCTATTAAAGTTTGAAACTGCACTTACAGTGTTTATGTGTAATAACCATTTGGGTTAGAGTTTAAGAGCCAGTATATCAATCAGCCATCTCTATCCAGCTTGGAGGGATTGAGGCAGAGTGCATTTTTACTGTTTGTCCTTCATTCTGGAAGAGGACCATGACTTCAGGGAGGTGATACCATGACATGCAAGTGGAGCCATCTGGGTCCAGTGAAAAGAGAGCAGGATGACTGGAGATGGCCCAGGATGCAGTGGGAGACCTTGGACTTCTCAAGCTAAGGTCTTTAAGAGGTCTCAGTTTGACTGAGGCAGTGGCTATTCTTTGATTAAGGCTAAATAAAAAATGAGGCAAAGAATGGCCTCTTAAAAAAAAATAGATTTGGGAGGGGAAGCCCCTCAGAATTTCTGACCAAAACAGAAACAGTTGTTATTTACAGTCATTCTGAGCTGATCAGGGCTCAAACTGTGACCAAGTGGGGCTTGGTCTAAAACCAGAGTGATTTGGTCTTCAAGAAAAAAAACAAAGAACATGGGATGCCTGTGGAGAAAGAGGGCTGGTGGTAAGTGTATTTCACTGATAGGGAACTGACTGAGTCAAAACCATACTCTTTGTACTTTCTCCCAAGGGCTGTGGCACAGTGAAGAATCCAAATTACTCTCATGCCTACATGGGTTTATCCTTTAAATCCTCTTCCTTTTACATATTTTTTTCCCCATAATTTCAGGATTAATAAAGTCACCAGTTCCATCTGATAGAACCAGAAGCCTCCAAGTGAGGGATTTTTGAAGATCCAGTACAGAAGGCACTAGATAGCGGCATCTATTGGTGAAATGTGATAGTCGTTGCAGGCATTTTAAATGTTGATATGCAAATGGGAGAGAGCTAAGGTCCAGAAACCAGGACTATAAGGGTCAAAAATTCTTACAGAGGAGAAATTCTTGAGGGCCAAGGGCTTCTTATTTCCAATGGTAGAGGAGAAAGCTAAAGTTGGGAAAGGTCTACGGAGGGATCAGTACACAACCAAGCATGACACGTGAGTGGCAACCATCTTTGTCTCTTTCTTAACACTTTTGGTTCTTATTTTCCCCCAAGGGAACCTAGCTTTGACTTTTAAAAATGGAAAACAGTAGGAAATAGGTATAAAACAGATTTTGGGTTCTAAATTGGCTGGCATAAAAGAGGGAGTTGGAAAGAACTGGGTTTACTTTTGGCACTCACTGGCTTCACAAATGAATTAGTCATTTATACAACTTGTCAACCACTACAGGGGGGTTGAGGACCCTACCTCGTCAAAGTCCTGAAGAAAGAAGTTCTCGAGGTCCCTACCTCTTTAGCATCTAACTATCAAAGTTCTGAAAAAGAAAGTTCTCACCACCAAAGTCCTTGGCATTGCCAACTGTCTCAATACCAGAAATAATTTTATCAGTGTAAATGACTTGAAGGGACATTAAGATCTGCATTGCTGCTTCACCCTGAGATCCATGGAACCTTTCCATCTGACTGACAAATGAAACCTTTCCTAGGTGCTGTCTCCTCCATGAGAAGAACTGTCTTACTATTCTATTTGTAATTTATGTGTTTAGCAACCAGTCAATAAACATTTATTAGATACCAGTCACTACTCTAAGCAAAGGAGATACAAAGTAAAGCAAAACACAGTCTCTGCCTTTGAGTTTACAATCTAATGGAGGAGACAATATGCAGAAGCGGAAACAAGCTATATACAGGATAAACTAGAAATAATCAATGGAGGAAGGTCTTAGAATTAAGAAGGATCTTCCTGTAGAAGATGAGATCTTAGCTGGGACTTGAATAAAGCCAGGAGGCAGAGGTGAGGAGGGAAAACATTCCAAGTATGGAGAAGAGCCAGTGAGAATGCCTCAGTAGACAAGGAGGCCAGTGTCACTCAATGTTAGAGGACAGCAGGGTTTAAGAAGACGGGAGATGCAGGTTTGGGGTGGAGTCAGGTTAGAAAGGGTTTTAAAAGTCAAACAGATTTTATATTTAATCTTGGGAGCCATAGTAAGTCTCTACAGTTTATTGAATGGATGTAGGGATGGGAGGGAGATGTGTGTGACCTGGTCTGACTTACGCTTTAGGAAGATCATTTTGACAGCTAAATGGAGCATAGGTTGGAGTGGGGAAAGACTTGTGGCAAGCATATTAACCAGGCTATTGCAGTAATCCAGACATGAGGTGAGACCTCCTCTACCAGTGGTGTCAGTCGTTAGAGGGCAAGGAAAATATCTCAGCTTTTCTATTTGTATCAAGGCACTTAGTACCATTTTGCATATGGGTCAGCACTAAATAAATTTTTACATTTTATTCATTCAAATTATCTGTGCCTCAGGCAACTCCTTAGGAATGCAAATTGTAGACGAGCGGCCACCTAACCTGGTAGAAGGAGTTTGCATCCTAAGACATTACAGACCCCTTGATTCTGAGCTCATATTTAGGATAAATGAGTCTTTCATCCCCAAGGGACCTTTTGGCATCAATGGATGAAAAGTATTTTTCTGGAAGTCATCACTAGAACTGCAGACAATTAAAACACACCTTTTTATTAAACTGTATTCCATGCAATAACGCTCATCACTTTTAATAATGACAAAAGGGGAGGGCAAAAGACCAATCGTAGCCAAAAGGTCATGGGTCACAGGTCCTGAGTAGGAAAGGCACATGATTGACCACTTAATTAAACAGAACAAAAGAAACCAGGGCACAAAGGGAAATACACCAGGTCGAGACACTGAAAAAAAAAGAAAATTTCAAGTGAGTTTCACTTGGAAAAAACTTTAGGGAAAGAACTCTTGTTTTCCCCCCTATAATTTTCCCCTTTCATCTCATTCTGAGCTGAGTCAGCTTTGATCCTTGACCTACAAGGGAGTCTGACCTTACCTGACCTTCCACCTAAGACTGATAAAAAATGTTGACAAGTATTTGGGGAGTTCAACTCCAATCCTCCCCGCCTTCCCCTCCGGGACTCCTTAAGTCTACTAGAGTTCCTGTATAGGACTCCTTAGGGACAAGTGGCAAAGGCAGAAGAATTCAGCACCAGAGATTTGCAAGCTTTAGGCAGGGCCCCAAGGGGCAGCCCCAAGGAGCAGGGGTGGTGAGGATTTCCAGCATTAGTAATTACTAGGGTTTGTGAGGTGAGGTAGGTTCACCTACTTTGGGCTTCCAAGTGGAGGAAGGGGAAGGAAGTGGTCCAGGTGCAGCGAGGCGAAAAGCCTGAGGAGGTCCCTGTACCCCATTAACCTGGGGAACATGACCTTCTTCTGGGAGGTCTTTTGTGCGTATTTCTTGCCTACAAAACCTTTCTTTCCCCACTTTCACCTTCCATCTGTTGACCTAAATGTAAAGTGGGGAAGGGTCTCAAACAGGAAGATCCTCACGTGTGTTTGGATGCCCTTTTGATAGGACCCAGCCTCTCCTTTCGGAACGTTCTGTGCTTAGAGGAGTGGGTGCTGGACTCTGGCCCTGACAGGTGAGCCAGATTTCAGCAAAAAGGAAGTTCTACGTCAAGAAAGATTCAGTGCCTCGAAGCGGGTCATCCCTTTCTGGAGGCCAACGAGGCAAGCGGGCACTGCAGCCTCTGTTCTCACTGGTTTGGGGAGAATGAAGTGGCTGCTCCTAGAAGGTGAGACAAATTGGGGTCCAGGGAGCCCTTGCTCTAATATTCCAGCCTTGGATCCAGGATGCAGTTCGCTTCTCCCAGAGCACAATCCTGCGGCCCGCTGATAACCACTACGAGAGGGCAAGGGAAGTGGTCCGTGGTGAGATACCCCCAGGGTGTTCATCTACTCCTGGTGTTTGTGCTTCTAGACTTCCCAACGGAGGATGGAGAGGGGTAGGGCAGGAAAAGAGTCCCTCCCTGCAGCAGACTAAACTGTCTGCATTTAGAATGATCTCTTTAAGTGGTACTTTTTAAAAAATTGTGCACTTGTCAAAGTGTATTAAAACCTGCTAGTGGTCAAACGATAACTGCTTATTAGAACGCATGGTAGGAGGCTGGAAGGAAAGGGGACAAACCCAGAAGACATTTAAATTATGGAGGTTTTATCAACTCAATTTGGATTTTGCCAGTGCAAAGTGATGGGAGGTTTGTGGCTACACATTTATTAAAGATGATTTTATCTGAGGAAGGCGGAATAATCCTTGGGAAAATACTCCTAATAAACACAAGCCAGTAGCCACAGAGATGAGTGGATGAGTGGGAGCGGAAGTGGGCAGCTTTTGTCCCCCACCTTTTCCCTTCAAGGCAGCCACACCAGTGTAAAAGGAAAGCCACGCCCCAGAAGGGAGTGGATTGGTATGGAAAGTCTCTCTAAGGGAAGAGAGGACCTCAAGGCTCAGGGGTGATCAGACAGACAGTTCAGTCTTCTTTTCTCCCCAGCTCTCCCTTTGGTGTTTTGAGAAATTTGTTGGAATTTACCTGTTAGTACATCAGTCTGCAGACATTTGCAAAATCAGCTGCAACTCTTAAGAGCTAAATTTGGGAAGGATCCCCTCCTTGAAAGGTGGCAGCGCTCAGGTTTGGGCACTCCTGTTTTAGGCTCTCTTGGCATGAGACAGCCATAGCAGTGCTGGGCAGATGCCAGGAATATACGCAAGGTGGCTTTAAGGTAGGGGGCCCTCCTTGAACTTGGCTAGTAGGAAAGCTGAAGGCTTCAAGGAAAAATCCATCTATGAAAAAAATCTTGACGGTGCCTTTCAGCATCCTGCAGGTTGGGAACCAGAGTGACTCAAGACTTAGCCCTCATGGGCAGGAGACAAGATGCCCCTGTATCTATTCAAGTACTAAGGGTTTTTGTTTTTTTAATTGTTTATATATATATATATATATATATATATATATATATATATACATACATATATATAAAATATAAAAGCACAGAGTCACTGTTAACACGCAGGGCTGTCAGTTCAGGTTCAAGTTATCACAGAACAGGGATTAAATGCACGGATTCATGGCCAACCTTATTACCGTTCCCTTGGTCATGCCATGTCAACTGATCACGTCTGTCCTGGGACTCCTGACCACCCTGCAGATGGAGTGGACACTGAGGGCAAGGCCCTGCAAATAGTATACACCAACATTCCATGCCGGTCCAGAACCTCCTCCTGACTCCGAGATGGGTGTACAGGTTTTCCTCCCTTTGATTCGTCATGGGGACAAAGAATGGTTTTCATGATGCTGGTGATCGTTACAAAAGACAAGATTGGGGGGGGGGGGACAGGGCTCGGAGGATGTTCCAGGGAAGAGGAAGGTCCAGGAGTACCTGCTTGACCGTCCTTTCACCCTAGGTCTCACTGCCAGGGAGATTCCTGAGGAATCGGCTTCCTACTTAATCTTTCTGACCCCCAAGGCATCGGCTTGATCAGAGGAAGTAACCCTGACACTCCCTTCCACGCTGAGCCTGGAAAGCACCAGTTTTTTAAACTGTGTGTATTTGTGTGTATGTTTGCACAGGGAGGGAAAGGAAGGTATCTCAGCATCCAACTCCATTTTCAATCAGTCAGTCCTTATTCACGCCACTCTCTTTCCTCCCTGATAAACTCAAAGCATTTAAACACAGCTTAAAATTCCAGGGGCTTTACTGTTTTCCCTGACTGGCTCTAACCTAGCCTGCTGGAAGGACACCCCACTGGTGGTACCCAGTCTGTCCCATGAAAGGCAGTGCCATGTCGTGACCTGCAGAGGTATGTGGAGGGCAGAACTGGGTAAGAGAGGTGTAGGGTGTCACCATGGCCTCATCCTTTGCAACCTCCTGGAAGGCTGGAGACAAGGAGAACATATCTTGGGAGGATTTCTTCTAGAAAGGTGTATAATGGGGGCAGCAGTTAGTTAGGAGTATGGTACCCTTGCCACAAGGCCTGCAAAGGTGTCCATCACAACCAGCTGCAGGATGATGCATCTACTTTGGGGAAACCTCAGTTTACATCACCAGCCCATCAGAACTGAGCATGGGGCCTCCAATGAGCCCCAGGACCAGTGTCCTGGTGTCTCCTTTCAGGGGCCCTGGAGAATAGAGGCAGGGGGTGGTTTCTGTAGGGAAGACCAGGAGTACAGGGTTGAGAGTTGAGAGGGAGGTAGCCCTGAAGTGCCAGACTAGTGAAGGCAGGACCTCGGCAAATGGAAAATATGACTCTGCAAGCCTGCCTTTTAATCTAAACAAAGACCAAACAAAGGAAGCATTAGTGCTGAAATCTGAGGCCGGGTCTGTGCATTCCCTCCACCCCGCCCCAGCACCAACTCTTCTGACCTAAGTCCTGGCACAGTGAGGGTGGAAGGCTTGTTAAAACAAAAATCACCAAGCATCCTTTCCCTGGCCTCTTCTCCCTGGCCCCCCACCCCCCCTCACTTCCCAGTACTCCGGATTAGGGCAATAACCACTAATATATACACATACAGAGGCCAGCCTTGGCCCACTGGGCACCAGGTTGCTTTCCTTGCACACTTGCCGATGCAACACCCATAAGTCGTCTCAATTTGATAGCATTTAATACTGGTGAGCTTCTCACCCAGTACTACAGAATATTTCAGGCCCATCATCCCCTTCATCTTGGGGAATCAAGAGTCTGATCTCTGTCAGAGGAAGAATAAGGAAGTCACTTAGCTAGGGCTCAAAGCCCCCAAAGTCCTTCCTCTGGGAGAGGCTCATGAACAGTCCCCAGAGGACACCACAGAGAGAGTCTCTCTCACAGATAAGCACCATTCCCCCACCCCATCTTATCAGTGTTTCTTCTAAGGTAGCTGCCTCTTCTGCCAAAGACCAGGAGAAAGGCGAAGATATAATACTGAGTCAGTGAATGAAAGATGTGTAAGAGGAGGAAGAGTTTAAAATGAGATTTGATCTCTGCATGAGTGCTGGTGACTAGGGATGGGGAATGGAATGAGTTGGCTATTCCTTTCTGACTGGAAATACTGTTTAAATAAAGAACCCACCTGGGTTGTAGAGGGACAGACAGAAGCACGGCTCTGTCCATTAACAGATTATGTTAATAATCTCATGACACAAAGAAAACGTGCTTTGGGAGTGAGATTCTAGCAACGGGGGTTAAGATGCCAAGACTCTGACACTGTTTCCTTTTCCCATCTCCACTCAACTACTTCCAAGCCATCAGCGTGATGTCCCACCCCAAAGCCCATCTTTTAAGCAGCCAAAATAATGCTTTGTGGAAGACAGAGGTCACAAAGATGCTGTGCTTGGTCTCTCAGCAAGAACTGGTTGCTTAGTCCCAGGATGGGCGATACCAACAGTCTGCTGCCAGGCTAGCTTGGATGGGGTTGTAGCACACAGCTGGATGTCAACTGCTCAGCAGCTGCACTTTTAATAGGGGAAAGGGCAGGGAGCATGGCATATTTTAGGACTGAATAGAAGGAAGGTATACAAAGAGGAGCTGGCACCAAGATCAATTGAATAGAAATTGTCTCCATTCAGAGAATTCCATGGCCACCATAGCAGGACCCTTGTAAGAACCCATAGTAGGAACATACGAGAGATGTTCTTCTGAAGCATCTACCCAATCTGCTTACATAGGTGTGCACTTATGTGCATATTTGTTTGATAATGCAGGATAGAGAGTCTTAGATTTCAGCTGACACAATCTTTTTTTTTTAATCAAATAGGCTCTGTGCATCATCCTGAAAAGAGAAATGACCTCTTGTGCTTCACCCACCTTTGGTCTCTGAGATGGCTAGAGAAGGAAGTGTGAAGGGGTGTGGGGGGAAGGGGTGTGTGAGGGTGGCATCTGGGATTTGGCGCACCAAGGCCAATGGAGAGAGAACTTCC